>LR880972.1:130966380-130990626 GCA_904067115.1 Aegilops sharonensis
TCCTCTATCTCCGTGTGGACATTCTCTGCGGCGACAAGGCTAGCAACTAGTTCACCACGCCGCTGACGGGGTCGCTCGTGCATGACTCCGTGCTCATCATGTCGGACGCGGAGCAACGACCACCATCCATCGCAGTTGCCATGGTCCGACACGCACTGCATTTCTCCTCCCCTGTCCTCTGCCTCAGCGCTCCTTCGCACATACTTTCTCTTTGGCGCCGACACTGCCAACTTGTTCACCGCGGCGCCGCAGTCACCATCCACCGCAGTCGTGTGGCATAGTGTGTGTGTTAAGTATAAGTCTAAGCTCTTAATCACATCCCGTGTATACAACCAAACACCATGTAATTGCATGGTCCGAGTCAACCAAGAGGACTAGATACGAGTAACCAAACAATGTGTAGATGTTAGTTTTTCGCCTGTATTTTTCTCAACCAGCCTCCGTTGAGCCAGGGTGAGCAAGCTAGGATGCAGCGAGAAAGCAACCAAACATACCCAAGAGACCTTGGGTTCCCCATGCAACCCCTATTTCCAACATAGAAATTCAATTAACAGGTAGCGTTGATTTACTACTAGGAAACCAACAGTTACAGTAGACACCTCTACTGCTACATGTGCTATAAATACGTGTACCTTGTGCCTCTCATAGCATGGTTAATAATATAACTGATCCGTGGCTAACATGTTGTCATGCCATCTATAGCCAATGTAAGTAATAGCCAACATATATAGTAGTGAGCTACTCCTTATTTTTCGGTTTATAAGGTTTATTTTAAAATTTTAGTTTTTCCATTTTATAAGGCTCAATTTGGTTGTTCCCCGTCACATGTTCAGATTCCAAGGTGCATTAAATCATTGCATGCAAGTATTAAGAGAAAATTGACCAATGCATGTACTTTATGCATGCGTGCATTGCAACTAATGCATTGATAAACATAATTTTTTAAGAAAAATAAGAGCATTAATTATGTGCTTTTGCAAACTACAAAAACTATTCCACCACTCACCATCTACCTTGATTGGTGAGATTTTTGAATTAAGCCCTATAAACCGGAAAGGAGGGAGTACAAGGAAGTATTAGTTTTTCATCACATGGCCCATCATACACTCACATATCTTCTTCGAGCCCGTGCTATAACCGACTGTAAATCTACACCCCGCTTATTTTTATTTCTTCTCTTCTCTTTCATCTAACTCAACAAAGATATAGTATTTTATGTCTTACAACCCGCTTATATCACCTTAATATACTTGCTCTCATACATCATCCCGCTCAACCAAAACCACGTTAGGATACGAGATCCAGCTCTCCGGCGCGCAATGGCGCCATGTTCCCCTTGAAGCTGTCCCGGGTTCCCTCTCGCAACCACTGGAATGGCTAGGCCTTCCCGGGTTCCCTACACCGTGGCATTGTCCACTGTCCGAGCTCTCCAGGCAGTGTCCCAAGAGGATCTTGGCCGCCGCGTGCAGCAGCTTTTGCGTGGAATGAGATGCACGTTCTTCTGTGACTCTATGGCCGATCAGCGCATGGTGCACCCTTCTTGGCTAGCCGTCGGTTTCGAGAAAATGAGCTATTCATCTAACCCGACCTCGCGCCGGTCACGGACGCGCTACTGGACGTGAACCAGGGGATGACGCAGGTGGCGGCGAAGTAATTTAAGCAAGGTGATCATTTTTCAAAAAAGTACCCGTGCAATCTTTGAAGATATCACACATTTTTTCAAACAATGCTCATGCAGTTTTAAAAATAATAACAAATTTTAGTAAAGTGTTCATGTAAATTTAGAAGAACATAACACAATTTAAAATAATATTGTTCACATAACTATAAAATAATCATAAAATTATCACATTAAAATATAATTATTTTATAATTATATGTTTTAAAAAAAGTGTGTTACATTCTTCTCAATTTACATGAATATTTTACTAAAATCTGTTAATATGTTTTTAGTTGCATGAGCATTGTTTGAAAATGCTTGATTTTCTTCAAAGCTTGCACGAACACTTATACAAGCACAAAAGCTATGTGTTTGGGCAGTTATTCGTCTTACTGAGCTCCAAATAGGACGTCTCAAGACTAATCCAAGCTATCTAGTAGGAAACTCTGAAATCAGTAGTTAAAAGCAACCCTAGCAAACCCCGCATCTTCCTGATCCGCAAAACGTTTTTGCAGGTCGCGGAAAAACGCCTTTGCGGGCCGGCGTGGATGGCCGCGTATGCAGACCCCGCATAATGGACCCGTAAAAAAGGATATTCCCGGAATATCCTTTTTTACGGGTTGGGGTTGCAGCGTTTGATCCGGCGCAGCTCTTCCCGGCTCGCAAAACTTAAATCTGCAACATAATTTGATCTTACATATTGCATTGCTTTTCTTATTTAACAACATTGACTACAAAAGATATCACCAAATCTTTGCTAGAATAGCAAGACCAAAGAAAACAAGAACTACAAGTATGCATTTTAGAAGATTTCCAACTTCCATAACTGCTCCCACTAGTTGGACTAATATCTTCTCCATGCATTCGTTGTTGATTTGTGCATTCTTGATTTTGCATTCTTCTTTCTTCATCTTTGGTTCGGAAGAAGTAGATGTTGCTTCCCCTCTAGTTGCACATGCAGCCACATCATTGCCTTCAATTGTACTAAGGAGTGCACTAACATTTATTAAGTTTCTTTCTATCAACAAGTCAATGTATTGTCCTTCCCAAAACCAAAATGAGCATCCATCGTCCTACACAAAAGAATGAGCAAGCTCGAAGTGAGATACCGCAATTGAACTAGAGAATGAACTATGAAACGAGCTACCGCAAGTGCACGTACCCCATCGTTTTCGCATTTGAAGAACACCCATCCGGGGTGCTTCGGCGTGCTCGAAGTGAGCCACAGCACTTTCCGCGTGCAGTCGTCGCACTCTATGAGCGGCATCGGCAAGCCACAAATACGCTGCGCGAGCGCCGAGCCCGGTGGACGGCCGGACGAGTCCATGCCCGCAAACCTTCGGCGGCGGAGCGCGGACGAACCCGTACCTGCATGCGGCGATGTGCCCTTGCCTGGGCTGCGGGAGAGGCTCCCCGACCACTCCATCGCTTGAGGCAGCAACCGGTGGCCGAAAAAACCCAAATCCGGCGGGCCGGGATGAAGTGCCACAGATCTGCAAATCCGGCGGCCCGCCGACGCAGGGGGGAGGGGAGGCCTCGTGCGCGTGGCGGCCTTCCGGCGTGCTCCTGCCGGCTGCGTTCGCAGGAATCTTGGGCGGCGGCCGGCGGCGGCGTGAGGGGGGGAGAGGAGAGGTGGTTGGTGGGCACCGCTTCCGCTTATATGCAGGGCACCGCAGCCGCGGGGGCGAAACCCGCGTTTTCCCGGGTTGGGGTCGGGATTTTGCCGTGCCCCCTAAAACTTTTTGCGAGCCGGGGCGGGATGCGGGGTCTGATCGGGCTGGTTTTTTTGCCCCGGCCCGCATTTTGGCGGTTATTTTACGGGTCAGGGCGAAATGCGAGGTCTGCTAGAACTGCTCTAAGGGGTGCATGTTGCAAAGATCACTCAGACCCTCTCTAGTGATGACAAGGCTCACATCGCATGTGTGTCACTTGTCACAATCAGGGAGTTTTTGACAAATATTTTTCCGCGCACAAGGAGAGATGAGTGGATTTATTTTTGCTTTTTCTTAGATTTGATTAAAAATGATTTATTTCTTGATGGTGTCTAAATTATGAACCATTTTCACCTTTGCACTTCTGCGTCGAGATTTTCAAAACAAGATACCATATTGATAGGTTTTGACAAACTTCTGTTGGATGAAATATGTACTTCAAAACTGTACTAACTCGTGCTTCAAAACTTAGGTGAAATATGTGCTTCAAAACTGTATTAACCCGTGCTTCAAAATTACACTAATTTTGCTTCACTTTTGAGGAAGCATAGTTGTGCTTTCATGCTAGATGCATAAATGTGCGTCACGTGAAGCACAATTGTGCTGCTTTACTTTTGGGGGAGAACACGTAAAAGCGCAAAAAGCACATGCTCCTGAAAAAACCAACAACGAAATGCCTGAAAAACAAAAAATCTACAATAAACAAAAAAGGAAAATAAACCGCTCTGATGAGGTAAACGCCCGCCGCGCGATATGTGCAAGCACTGGAGCGCGCCACATGGCACGCCGGAGTGCTCCTGCACTCACACGCCCCGCTCGCTAACAAGCTGTTGACTGGCAGCAGCTCATATGCACGTTAATGTCCGCTGCGAGCAGGTCATACCCCTCAAATAGTTGACTGTGTTAAAAAAAAAGGTTGCTACTTGGGAACTTTTTTTTTTGCTCATAGCAAAGAATAGACGCTACTACATGGGCCGGCCCATATAGCAGTTTATTTTGAAAAGCTGTGTTCAGCTCTTTTTTTTTACTGCTTGTTTTTCTTTTATTTTTTCTATTTTCTCCATATTTACCTGTTTTTATTTTGTTCATTATAATTTTTATTTTCCATTTATTTCTGTTTCTATATTTGTTTCTGTATTCCACTGTTTGTTTACTTTTTTCTTCTTTTCAATACATGAACTATTATTAATACATGAACCTTTTTACTGAAAATTTCAAAAAAATAGGGAAATTAAAACACATGCATTTTTAGCACATGAAGCCTTTTAAAATACATGATAAATATTTTTGAAAATTATTTGAACATTTTTCCATAACTTATTTATTGGAAATATTTTTGAAACAAAAATGTTAGAATTACATAGAAATATTTTCCCTGAAATTAGAAAATCAGGTAGAAAACCGACGAGGCAACATTTGTACGACAACACGGATGAAAAACTAGTCAGAGAACGTTTGTGAAAAAACTGCAGCAGCCGGAAAACAGGCTGGTGCATTCCCATGCAGGGAATACTTGGCATTTCGTAGGAAACACACACTTTTGTCTGGCTAATAGACTATACGACACCACAAACGTGATTTGTTTTGGTTTTTTTAAGATTGCAGAAGGTTCTGGACGGTTTTTATTTTTTATTTTTTGTCTACTGGCTACATTGGGTGCTTGTGTTATGCTATTCTGTCTGTGCGAGATCTACTGCTTTGCTTGTAACGAGCCCTACATTTAATCTTTCAGATTTTTTGTCAAGTTGTTGCCTTTGTAATTGTGGCCCTGTATCCTAACCGGTTGATGACTTCATTAATTTGAAGTCGGACACTCGTTCCTTTTCTCTACAAAAAAAATAAAATAAAATAAAATAATAATAATAATAATAATAATAATAACAATAATAATAATAATAATAATAATAATAATAATAATAATAATAATAAGAAGAAGAAGAAGAAGAAGAAGAAGAAATGCCGTATAGCGAATTCAAACTATGCTGGAGTAGGCCGGGAAATACACTTTGGTTCCTGATTGTATATGCACCCTATATGGGGATTTTTTTATAAATATTTTAATAAAAAGTCAAAATAGGTAAGAACTATTTTGACAAAATACTTGACTTACTTTTGCACTGATATATAAATGTAGACGAAAAAAAAAGTTGACCTCACAGCAAAAAAGACGAAATTTATTTGCTATTATAGGTCACTATTCACGCTATTTTAGCCAAAAAATTGTCTTTTTTTAAAAGAAGTCAAAAGGATATTTTTGTGGATTTTATTTCTCACGAGTACAATAGAAGGTCAACTTTATTTCAAAAACATTTTCAGGAATTTTTGACATTTTGTTGAATTACTAATTTATTTTTCATATAGGGTGCATATGTCCTAGTCTATAGACCAAAAGTTCCCCTCCGGAGTAGGCTTTGGTTTCTTGTTTTAGCTAGCAGTGGCCTTGTTTAGAAGTATTCCCTTCCAACTCAAAAGATGGTCAACATACTTTCGGTGATATAAATTTCAACCATAATTTTACTGGTCTTGTGTGTCATGAAAATCAAATCGTTGCGTATCTGAAAGAATTTTTCAGTGATATAAGTACGGAGTACTAGTAATATTGGTTTAATTCACTTTAAAAAGCAATATTGGTTTAATTGATAGTCAAAGTTGAATTTTGAAAAGAGTGCATGCCCTCTTTTTGGGTGGGAGAGTGACTACTCCCTCCTTCCATCAATATAGGGCCTAATGCGTTTTTTAAGACTAACTTTGACCAAATGTTAGAGTTATAATATATGACATGCAATTTACATAAAGCATACCGTCAAATTCATATGTGAAAGGAGCTTTCAATGATATAATTTTCACATTATGCATATCATGTACTATTATTCTTATCAATAGTCAAAGGCGGTCTTGAAAAATGTATTAGGCCCTATATAGATGGAAGGAGGGAGTAGTACTTTTTCCATCCAATCGAGTTTGAACCATTATATTGAGTCTATATATGGTTGTCAACTTTTCTCGAAATTATGCACGCACTAAATCTAGTAGCGAGTTCCAAGATGAGATGATTCTTTGCACCAACACGCCCGGAATACAAGAGCCGTTGGGTTTCCAACGCAGCCCCTATTTTCCAACGCAGGAATTGATTACATTGACCGGGAGTGTTGATGAATTAGCCCAGCAGTGACAGTAGACGTCACTGCTGCCCGTGCTATAAATAGGCGTATCTTGTGCGCATCTCATAGAGCTATTACAGCGCACCTCCCTCACCATAAACCATGTCAGAGTAAGTACAATAGAGTTGATTTAGCGGGTTATAAAAAATAAACTAGTATATTTCTGCTTAGTTGAAGAAAAGAGAAGAAAAGAGAGAAGGTAAGCGGGCTCTTCATGAAGAGCCAGCTCTAGTACGTGCTCTTAGGCACTTTGTGAGAATGAAAATGAACCACATAATAGAAAAGTAGAACATTTTTTTAATCTATTATTACACATATTAACTATAATATAAGCTATAGATGACATGGCACTGGCTTATAGCCATCGGCTGGCTATATTATTAACCATGCTCTCAGGATACGAGATCCAGCTCTCCGGCGCGCAACGGCGCCATGCTCCCTCCCGCGGCCACTACGAGCCAGCAGCTAACGTGGCCAGGCCCTCCGCTCTCCGCTGGGTTCCCTACGCCGTGGCGCTGTCCACCGTCCGGGCTCTCCAGGCAGCGACCCACGAGGACCTCCGCCGCAGAGTGCAGCAGCTTTCACGCGCAATGAGCTGCACGTTCTTCTGTGAGGCTGCGGCCGATCAGCGAATGGTGCGGCCCTTCTCCGCTGACCATCGGTTCCCGGAAAATGAGCTGTTCATCTGCCCCGACCTCGCCCCGGTCACGGCCGCGTTGCTGGCCGTGAACCAGGCGATGACGCAGGTGGCGGCCAAGGACGCCAGCGAGGAGGCGTGCAGCTGCTACTACGACGCCGTCCGCAAGCTGATGCGGCTGCTGGGTGACAGATGGTATGAGCGCCCTCTGCCACTGTTCAACCAGCGCGAGTTCGAGAGTCGTTTCTTTCTTCGGTGGGAGCCTGATTGTTAAGCACTGAGCGCTTCGTTCGATCATCTTAATCCTTAGTACTAGTAGTAGCTTATTAGTAGTTGGTTGCTACTTAATCGCTGCTGTTAATTAGTCTGCTTTTGGAACCGTACTGAGTGCTACATGCTTGCTAGTTGCTGCTTTATGGTTTGTGAACCGGGTGCTGTGATGAATAAGAAGCATGCATGAGTGGAGTTTGACTGTTTACCATTTCATAAGGTGCCGTTAATTAGTCTTCTTTTTGTGCAAGGAGAACAGTGGGCGTACTCATCAGAGTAGGGTTAGATTAGATCATTAGAGTATGCACTTGGAAGGAACAAACACGGTAGAATAGAGAGGAATCAAATTCCCCGGCGTGTCATCTGATGGGTAATGACAAAGGTTTTTTTAGGACATATGATGCAAGTACATTACCTCCATATGCTGGTAACTAAAACTAACCACCATGGTAACTACGCACCATTATGATGGCAACTACCGAGTTGTATTGATATACGCCACCACTATGTTGGTAATTTCTTCTATAAGTGTTTAGTTAAGAGCTTGATGATTTGAAGTTTTAGAAGTTTCTATAGTGTGGCCCAATTATTTAGTGCTAACACAGGGTGACACATCTAGAACCAAAATAGCCCGGCTAATCTCCTAATCTAACCAAATAAACTTAAATTTGCTAATTTTCGTACTAGTCAGTGGAACTACATATAACATGGGGGGTGGTAACTTTTAAGTAAAATTCGTTAAAATATATCACGCAGGAGCTATTTTTGAAGCATTCACTGAACAAAGTTGATAATAAAGACGGGTCATAAATAAAAAATATATGGTTTGTGAGATAGCACATTTCAAAGTTATGAGTTATGAAATAATTCTAGGATTAAACCTCTTCTATACCATACATGCAAGTAACTCCACACCCTACCAACAAGGAATATCCCATGCATACACCCGTCTCCATGCATGCAAATAGCTTCACATTAATTCCTCCAACAGGGGAAGATGGAGAACGTTGTGGTAGGACTCCAGAGCACGATTTTGTGTAGTTGTTGATATTTGAAAGGTTTGCCAAACAAAGTCCCCACGCTTGTGCTGTCCAATATTTGTGACTGTTAAACAAACATATCAACAATTATCTGTTACAAAATGTGGTAAACATATACTTCCTCCATTCCTAAATATATGTCTTTTTAGATATTTCACTAAAACCGACATACGGATGTATATAGACATATTTTAGAGTGTACATTCACTCATTTTGCTTAATATGTATTCCCAATTGGAATCTCTAAAAATATTTATATTTAGAAATGGAAGGAGTAGTTATAGACATAACTAAAAGGCTCTTATTGCATAGCACTTAAACCTATGATATTACCGGGATTACAAAAGTGTGGCACCTATACGAAAAATATATTGTTATGTATAACTATGATACATATAATTTCTTGATCGTAGTGCTCTTTATTGTTCAATCACGTACGCACACTATGCATGTGTGTGTGTTCGATATACTAGTATAAATATAACTAGAGGGAGCTAGGTGTAAAGTAGTTGCCTCCGTTGTCCTTGTTCAACCAGCAGGCGATCTCACTGGCAAACTTATCCATCACCGACCCTGGCAATAAGACTGACACCGTGATTGATTCCTCGCCATGTACATCCTTGCATCTAGTGTGGAAGCTTGATAACTTCGGGACTGGCATGTCACCACCAACCCACTCCGCCCACCCAAAGTCCACGGTGTCACCTCCAATGTGACTATTGTCTGTCACCCAGTAGACTTGTTGCGCGGGCAAAGTTGGCCGCCCACGCAATAGTGCCATCGTATCCACCATTGACCGCATCCGCTCCAGCGACATGTCGGTCTTGGCCTTACGGATAAGCTCCACAATGTGGCCGAGTGTCTTCCCGCATAGGTCACCTACCGTGGTTTCCGCTATGGTGTACACAAGGGCGTTTCCGTAGTATCCCCGTGGGATGGGCAAATCACGCTTCCATCTCCCACGGGCATTGAGCGTAAAGATGAGGCGTACTTTTGTATCGACCTCGTAGCCGAGCGCTATCGTCCGACAACGCCACATTACAGCAGTGAGAAGCTCGAAGGCGGTGGCGGGTTTGGTAAGAAGTGATGGGACGATATACCCTCGTAAATGAGTTATCTCTCTCGGACTGAAGAGCAAGTACTTGTGCACCATGCTCTCGACTGTCATTGATAGCATAACGTCGTTGACAATCCTGTTGGTATCGTACTCGGAGCCAGTTAGGACCGGTGTGTATGCGGGGTCAATGTCGGTGATGCGTGGAGGAGTGCGTGCCATCAGAATATGCCTCTCCCACACGAGTAGCACTGCCGGTTGCACCTCGCCACGTGCAAGATCACCTATGCTTTTTATGAACTGGGTCATTCCGAAGCCGTCGACGATGCTATGACATACCTGGAAACCTAGTACGAACCCTCCGCCTATTAATTCTGTTACCTGTACACACAAAGTTTGTTTATATGACTAAATAAAGAAAGATGCATTTAAACTGAAACCCAAATAGAACGACAATTAAATTTTAACCTTCTTTGAGACAGGAATAACTGTTTTGCGGAGTGACATGGTTGCATAATGGGAAATGGGTTTCGTTGAAGATTTCCACCATGAAATTGTGTATATAGATACAAAATTGGGTAATAAGGCCAATATGGGTGGCCGCTAATAGGAAGCGAATTGAATTTTCAACATGTACTGCGTCACCTATCCCTTGCGGGAGGAGAAAGAGCATAGCTAAGAAGGAGAATCGGGTCCATTTACGTCAAAATCGATTGATATTTCTCAAGTCTCAATCGATTCGGAAAGTAATTTTCTGTTTGTTAGTAAAAAATGTAACCTGCATTTTATTCACCCATTTGCATTTTTTATTAAACTAAAGGCATACTTTTTCAAATTTATTGAGACATAAGAAAATCTCAGCCGACATAGAATTAGCAAAACCCAAGACAATTACATGCAGTAGTGATTTAGGAAAACACACATGATGTGAAGGGTCTGCTTGAAGTAAGTCTCAAGCTTCGTCAAGAGGCGAGTATCCAAACTTCATATAAAACATCTTTACCGTAGTGAATTTTGTGGGATTTAATCCGCCTATATCTTAAGCAATTATATTACTACAAGTTTAACTGTTTGATGTTCCCCCTTTAGTTTGAATCGTGCACTTGCAATGCACATGTGCCTATTCCCGTACCCACTCATTATCGTCGTAGACCTACTTTAGCAGATGGTGATTAAGGCACACTCCGTAGAGCTTCTTTATCACCCCATTTACCGACACCTCCTTCAATCACTCTACAATATGCTAGTGACACGCTTATTATAGCTCACGCTTCCACTCAGTGTGTAATCCATGTCAAATCCATCATTGATGATTTTGCCATGACGGCTGGACTCACCATCAACTTATACCACCATTCTCACACTCAACACCGATCACTTCACTTCCATAATGATAGCCAAAATTGCTATGTCGCTTTCTTCCCTTGACCTGCATTGGCCTACCCCTCTCTCGTGATGAACTACCAACATCTGCCTTCAGCACCTTTACAAGCTAATTTTGCAACTACCTGCAAGGTCAGGTTGCACATTCACCTTCGCGCGAAGCTTGCCTCATTCTACTCTCTTTGGTGCCTGAATTACTGATGGCCTACTTCATACTATTATACCCTCTTTGGTGCGCGAAGCTTGCCTCATTCTACTCTCTTTGGCATTTGTTTTCCGCCTTATGAAAGGACTTCTAAATAATATTTATGTGATTCGTAGGGCCTTTTTATGGAGAACCAAGGACTCTTATACCAGGAAATGATGCCTCAATTCTCGGAATATATTTGCAAAAAAATAACATCATCTAGGTACAAAAAATTACTCTTACAAAACAATTGCCTGCTCATGAAATCTGCTTTTAAACTGCCTGAGCTTCTAGACCTCCCTTGGGTGCACTGGTTCCACTTGCCATTCCACTACATAGCCATCACGAAGTGTAACCTCCTCCTTCCCCTGGAAAATAGTAAACCACCAGCTTCCCTATCTACAAAAAATACTATTTATCCTCTCACCACCAACAACTACTTAGTCAAATCCATAATATAGCTTTCCAACCTATTCTATCACTCCATAAACCCCACCATACTAGTCTCACAAGTTAGGCCGATGGCTTGCTAGCTAACCTAAGGAACCACCTAACTAATGTTCTTTGGTAGACTTGGATGAGGTGATTTTGTTGTTGCGGGACTTTATCAGCAACACCGCCGACAATGAGTGCTTCCTTACACACGTGATGCCCTTATCAGCCAAGAATGCTTACAACATACCTACTCAGCTACTCTCAAGAAAGTAGAAGACTCTAATGCGACGCTAATTTGATGTTCCAAAGTTCCCATCAAAGTCAACATTTTGGGTAGGCTCCCTCTTCGGCGATGGGATCAATTCTAGAGCCAACCTCTTCTACAAGTCCATCTTACAAGATCCTTCATGCTGGTGGGATGCCAACCATTAGGACACCGAGCATATCCCCATCCATTGATCGTCTGCCTCACTGATCTGAATGGACCTCGACTTCTTGCCCTCAATCTCTACCACAAGTATGGAAGGCATACACTTGTCGGCAGCGAGCGGACCAGTTGGCCACAGTTGTGCTTTCAATTATATGGAAGGTTTGAGACTCAAGAAATGCCACAACCTTTCGTGGCATCATTCACTCGCGCCTCGTCTCTCTTGTCACTATAGCTACATTTGAGTAATATATTTAGGTGGGGAACCCCTCTCCCCTGGTGGATGTTCCAAAGAAAACAGAGCATCACATCCTATATAGGAGTATTGGTCAAACAGTATTGATCCATCCAACTGATATTTAAATTGAACCTTGAAATAGGAGAACCTTATATTGATGACATACTAGCCGGGGACAGAGGGAGTACCGTAGTACCAATTAATGACATACTAGCCGGCGACTAAATTAGTGTCATGAGTATCTCTACTTTTTTATATTACTTTTTTTTAAAATAGTGTTCCTTTTCCTATCAGATAAAGTGCTTCATCCAACCTTACGCACGCTCTTTCTTCATCTTTCTGTTTTGATTTTCTTCTTCTTCCACATACACCTATAGTTTGTTTCACCGGCTTTCCTTAAAACCATTAAACCATCCCTTTTATTAACTCACCAAATAATGTCTTATACTTGAAAAAAAAGAATAGCATTCTTTTCTCTGTCAGTTAGAGTGTTTTTTCCAACCTTACGTATGTTTCCCCTTCTTCTTTCCCTTTTAATTTTCTTCTTCTATATCTCTAGTGTTTTCATCAGTTTTCTTTAAACCATCTTAACTGTCACACCTTTTATTGGCTTTCAAATAATTTGTGTATTCTTTGGTAAACCAATAAATTCTTACTAAGTGATTAACAAATAAAACCCTTGAATTTATTTAGGTAGGTAAATCACAAACATTAATAAAGGCAAGAATAGGTAAATTATGGGCTAACGTACTAAAATATCAATATCTCATTGCAATGCACTGGTAATTATCCAAGACAGAAAGAAAATTATAGAAGAATATTGATCATACTTGGATGAAGAACAAGGGCTTGCCGACCACGACTGTCGTATCGCCTGCATCGCATAAGAGTTCCTCGACGCATGGGTACGGTGGCCGCAGTGGTGGATGTCCAAACTCTTCCAGGCCCACGTCGGCTGATGCTTCCACGAACACTGCTCCCTCTCCGGTACAATCTACCACCAGCTTGTTTCCGGGGACCTCCCTCAGCCGACCGGCAATGGGTAATAGTACACTAGAGACTCCGCGAGCGCTGCCTTGACGGCCTTCGCCGGCGTCGTCGTTGGATGGCCGCCTGGTCGGTAGCGGAAGAACTCGATCACAAAAGAGTAGACTCGTAGGTCATAACAGTCGTCGACGTCGGAGAGGATCTTGGTCCCGCGTGGTGTTGGCCGTGCCGGCGCCACCAGCTCGGGCATGCTCCGGCGTGCGGTGAACTTCACCATTGCGTTCCTACGCTTGGGTGCTTGTGACCTTGTGTTGTACTGTACCTCCACTAACTCTGATATTTTGATTCATCCATGTATCTCTCTCTCTATATATATACACACATAGAGATGCTTGACGTGTAGAAATGATATACTCTCGAAATAGGCTTTCACCCCGATTTATATATAAAGCAACGGTTCACACGATCTAAGTTTGAACGGCAACCAACAGGAAACGGCTGGGGCCACAGCACAAATAAGCCCAAGAAAGCATAAGAGAAATATAAAGAAAAAGCCACCTAGTGGCTACCGCCGAGCGGCCCTACGAGGACGACAGCCGACGCGCCGAGGCCAAAAGCGCATCCATCATCAAGCCAAGGCGATCACGATCACGCTGCCTCGAGAGCGGGTGCCAGTGCTGCAAGAAAGCAAGGAATTTGAAGAAGGAGTCAGAAGCCTTCTTCGGGAAAACCTTCTCAATCACCATCTTATTCCTAGTCGTCCAAAGAGTCCACGACATTGCCGCAAAAATAAGCCAAAATAGGCGGCGATGTCGTGCAGGCTGTATAGCTCGAAGCTGCAGGAACTCCGCGAGATTTAGGGCCTCACAGTCAGGCCCCAACGCCTCGCGGACGAAAGTCCATAATACCCTCGCTGTCGTACAAGAGAAGAGAATATGTGTCCCAGTCTCCGGTACTGCACAGAGGGGGCAAATACTATCCCCAGGTCCGTGCCGCTTAAGTACCTCTGTCCCCGAGGGGAGACGATCTCGTAGAAGTTGCCAAACAAAAATCTTAATCTTTAATGGGACGGGAGCTTTCCATAGAGGGACAAGTCAGGGGTGAGTTGTCGGCGGGCAAAGGGCCTGGTAAGCCGTGCCCACTGAGAACTCCGCTGTCGGCGTGTGCCGGCATGAAACTGTGTCCGGATGATCCGGGAGCACGAGTGGCAGGGCGGCCCGCAATGTAGTCCAGGCATTAATCTCGGCCGGTCCGAACGAGCGACGGAACTCAAGGTTCCACTGTCCATCTTGGAAGGCCGTGGCCACAAGAACAGACGGATCTACACAAATCGAGAATAGGCCAGGGAAGGCGACGCGCAATGGCTCCATGCCCAGCCAGGGATCCAGCCAGAATTGGATCCCGTGCCCGTTCCCTAAGAAGAAGGAAATTCCTAAGCGGATGTCCTCCTTGATCCTTTGAATGGCTCGCCAGAATTGTGAACCATCTGTCCGGGAGCAAGCCAAGAGCGGTTCTCCCCTAAGGTATTTTGACTGAATGAGCTGCAGCCATAACCCTCCCTAAGAAATGATATACTCCTACATCTCTTGGTCTCGGAGGAGAAAAAGAGCTCTCAGCTGTTTCACATGTCATAGCACATGAAAATGCTGTTTGTACACATGCCATATCTGCCGGGAGTGTGTGCAACTGGATCATTCGGAAGAAACAAAAGACTGCAAATGGACAAAACTCAATTCATGGCACCCGTATCACAGGTTTATCCAAGCTTTGTCATTATCGCCTAATCTCATGAGTCCCCGGCATGCACATTCACCTGACCAATTACTTCGCGAGTTCTTTTTTTAGGCGTGCTACCTCGCTAGCTTATGCGAGACCTGTGGGTATTTCCACTTAACACTCAGTGCGGCAGATTGCTGACAGTGTGAGCTGGGCTGGGCCATTTGCACCGTGTCTTTTTTTTTTGTATTTGTGTTCATTCTTTGGTTTTCTTTTTCCCTTTTCTTTGATTTATTTTCTCATCTATACAGATAAGTTTGAAATATTTTCAAAATGCACCACAAACATTTTTCTAAAACATGGCAAACATTTTTCAACACATGATGTACATTTTGAAGTACATGGTGACCTTTTCTCAAAAATTGTGCGTGAAAACTTTGAAGACAATCATGCATTTTAGACAATGCTTGTGCAATTTTAAAAATATTAACACATTTTAAAAACTATTTCATGTAAATTCAGAAGAATGCAACACCTTTCTTTTAAGATTGTTCATATAATTATAAAATAATCACATTTTTCTTAAGAAAATGCTTGTGTTTCATGTAAAAATACAAGTGCAAACCGGAGAAATTGCTAAAACGTGTAGGAAGGGTGTTCTATAACAAACAAGACGCAGCGGCCGAACTTGGCCGTCCCACGATGCATGTGACTATGCGTTTGGGCAACTGTTGGTCGTTGTGAGCGCCAAATAGGATGTCTCTAGACTTATACTCCCTCCGTTTCAAATACGACAAGTAATTAATTTGGAACGGAGGGAGTACAAGTTACGTGCCATGGACAAAGCTTGAATTCTGTCGGAGCGAAAATCCAATACACACAGGCCCATCTAGTAGGAAACTTTAAAATCGTTAGTTAAGACGTGTACTCCTTGCAAAGGTCACTCCAACCTGCTTTATTTTCCCACACGTAGGGATGGGTGAGTTTATTTTTGCTTTTCATATATTTCATTTTTTTAAATGATTTATCTCTTGAACCGTGCATCCAAAATAAGAACCGTTTTCACCTTTGCATTCCTCGTGTCGAGATCTAAACAATTGATACTATGTTGATAGATCTTAACAAAAAAATTAAGAGTGGAATATGTGTTCCACAACTGTAATAACTCATGCTTCAATACAACACTACTTGTGCTTCAGTTATGGGGAAATACGGTTCTGCTTTCACTTGGGGAAGCATAAAGGTCACTCAGACCTTCTCCGGTGATGAAAATTGGCGCATAGGGTATGTGCCAGTTGTTGCAATTAAGGTGTTTATGTGGGATTTTCCCCGTGCGTAGGGAGAGATAAATGGGTTTATTTGTGCTTTTCGTAGATTCTTTTTATGAAACTATTTATCTCATTAATCGTGTGTCCAAATTACAAACAATTTCCACCTCTGCACTCCTCTCGTCGAGATCTAAAAAATGTTCCATGTTGATAGGTTTTGACAAAAAAATATGGAAGAAGTATATGCTCCAAAACTGTACTAACCCTTGTTGTAATACAACACTAATTGTGCATCAGTTTTAGGGAAGTATAGTTGTACTTTCATGCGAGAAGCACTAGTGTTCTTCAATTTTGGGGGAAGCATGCGGAAGTACAACTATTGTTTGATGCGAGGGCATTTGTGCTTCACTTTTTGTGGAAGCACAATGTGCTTTCACGTGAAAAGCATAACTATACTTCATGCCGAAGCACACGCTCCTATTTGATGCAAACAAAAAAACCGATGAGAAAAAACCAAAAATGAAATAGCAAACAAATCACAAAAAACAAAAGAAAGACAAAAACCGTCCCAATGAAAACACCCATTGTGCAGCACCTTGAGACGTTGGAGCTTGCCACATGGCACATCGGGGCACTCCCGCGCTTGTACGCCTCGCTCACTTAACAGGATGCCGAGTCTCTGCTGCAAGCACTTTGCAAGGGGTAGCTCTCAAATAGTAGCTTCTGCGAAGCTGCTACACGCTATAATGAATGGAGCAATGATATATGGGCCGACCCATGTAGTAGTTTATTTATTACGGATGCTTCTTATTTTGTTGTTGATTTTTTCTATTTCGTTTCCTTTTCCTAAGGTTTGTAGTGTTCTTTTATTCATTTTAATGTTCCTTTTATGTATATTAAGTTTCTCTGTTTGTTTTTCATTAATTTTACCTTTTTAATAATTGAAGTATTTTTAGTATATGAAAATCTCTACTCTAACAAAAAGCAGAGTTGGTGATGATGGTGTGCCTGCCATCCTGGAATATAGGCGTCCGATCTATATCTAACGGATAGAAAGGAAACTATGAAAATTTACCCGCACTTCTCCCCACATTTGCAGATAATAAGGCCTTTCCTCGTCCATCCTTTTCTCCCATAAGATCTTGATGTTCCGTGCAACGCACGGGCATCTTGCTAGTTCATATAGAAAATTCAAATAAATTGAGAAAAATTTAGACACATGCATTTTTTAGCATATGAAGCTTTTTAAAAATACATAATGAATACATAATTTTTAAAATGTTTGAACATATTTCCACAGTATATTTCATAAATATATTTTAAAATTAACATGTTTGAATACATAAAAATAATTTCAACAAAATTAAAATGGAGGGCGAAAACCGACAAGACATTTGTACCAACACAGCAAACAGACCAGTCAGAAAACGTTGCTGTGATAAAAACATCCAGCGGCCAGCCCATTCCCGTGGTGCGCTTCTGGGGGCTATTCCGCACTATGGAGCTCCTCGCAAAATCCTAGTTCCCGCCCAACGCGGGGAATACTTCGCTTTTCATAGGAAACACACACTTTCCTCTAGCTAAGAGGCCATACCACACCACAAACGTGATTCGTTTTGGTCTTTTGAATATTGTAGAAGGTTTTGGCCTGTTTCTTTTTTCTTATTTATCTTCTTGAGTTCTCATTCATTTTTTGTTTTTTGTTTCTTACCTTTCACGTTATTTTGGTTCTCCTTTTTGTTTTATTTGATATTGCTTTGCGTTTTTTCTGTTAAGTTCCTATTTCTTTTTCCTTCATTTTATTTTCTTTATCATTTTCTCGTCCTATCAAATTCAAGTTTTAAAATTTGTAGAAATTTTAGAATTAAAAATTTAAAAAATTCATGAACACTTTTTTAGATACACGAACATGTTGTAAAATATGTGACATCTATTTATTTTACCATTTTCATTAAACAATTAAGGAGTTTCTTTGAAAATTAATGAATTTCTTTCCAAATTCGTTAAGAATTTATTAACATTTTCTATTTCTTTAACAATTTTCCCAATAAGATTTTTTAATGAACTCTTTTAAGAACCTTGAACATTTTTAAATTAATAGGGCTGAAATATAAATATCATTCAATTCATAATGGTACTAAATAAAACCATCCAATCCAAAAAAACCATCCAAAACATTGGCCAAATATACACAAAAAACCATCCTTGTGCGATAGGACATAAGCGGCCGCGGGCCACGCGACGAGAATGCGAGTCTAGCGTAGGACCGGCCGAGCAACCGCCCGTACCAGTGCACTTGCGCGACAAGCCCGAGGCACGGCCTAGTCGGAGACAATGAAGATATTGATGAAGTAGACACGTGAAAGATCGTGGATGTGGCCTAGAGGGGGGTGAATAGGCGCTTTAAAATTATTACGATTTAGGCTTGAACAAATGCGGAATAAACCTAGCGGTTAATTTGACAAGCACAAAACCTACAACAAGTAGGCTCACCTATGTGCACCAACAACTTATGCTAAGCAAGATAAACAGCTATGTGATAGCAAGATATATGATAAGAAACAATATGCCTATCACAAAGTAACGTGCATAAGTAAAGGGTTCGGATAAGAGATAACTGAGGCACGCGGAGACGACGATGTATCCCGAAGTTCACACCCTTGCGGATGCTAATCTCCGTTTTGAGCGGTGTGGAGGCACAATGCTCCCCAAGAATCCATTAGGGCCACCGTAATATCTTCATGCCCTCGCACAATGCAAGATGCCGTGATTACACTAAGTGACCCTTGAGGCGATCACCGAACCCGTACAAATGGCAACCCTTGGGGGCGGTCACTGAACCCGGACACTTTGGCAACCCTTGGGGGCGGTCACCGGAACCCGTCAAATTGCTCGGGGCGATCTCCACAACATAATTGGAGACCCCGACGCTTGCCCTGAGCTTTACACCATAATGATTGAGCTCCGAACACCAACAACCGTCTAGAGCACCAAGGCACCCAAGAAGAACAAGCTCAAGGTTACCAAGCACCCAAAAGTAATAAGCTTCTCAACTTCACTTCCACGTATCACCGTGAATAACTCAAACCGATGCACCAAATGCAATGGCAAGGGCACACGAAGTGCCCAAATCCTTCTATCCCAAATCCCACCAAAGAAACTAATGCTTGGGAGGAAAATGAGAGGAAGAACGAAGAAAAGAACACGAAGAACTCCAAGATCTAGATCCAAAGGGTTCCCCCACATAGAGGAGAAAGTGATTGGTGGAGATGTGNCGCCCTCGCACAATGCAAGATGCCGTGATTCCACTAAGGGACCCTTGAGGGCGGTCACCGAACCCGTACAAATGGCAACCCTTGGGGGCGGTCACTGAACCCGTACACTTTGGCAACCCTTGGGGGCGGTCACCGGAACCCGTCAAATTGCTCGGGGCGATCTCCACAACATAATTGGAGACCCCGACGCTTGCCCTGAGCTTTACACCATAATGATTGAGCTCCGAACACCAACAACCGTCTAGAGCACCAAGGCACCCAAGAAGAACAAGCTCAAGGTTACCAAGCACCCAAAAGTAATAAGCTTCTCAACTTCACTTCCACGTATCACCGTGAATAACTCAAACCGATGCACCAAATGCAATGGCAAGGGCACACGAAGTGCCCAAATCCTTCTATCCCAAATCCCACCAAAGAAACTAATGCTTGGGAGGAAAATGAGAGGAAGAACGAAGAAAAGAACACGAAGAACTCCAAGATCTAGATCCAAAGGGTTCCCCCACATAGAGGAGAAAGTGATTGGTGGAGATGTGGATCTAGATCTCCTCTCTCTTTTCCCCCAAAACTAGCAAGAATCCATGGAGGGATTGAGAGATAGAAAGCTCGAAGAAGGTCAAGAATGGGGGAAGAACACGAGCTAAAGGGATAAGGCTCAATGGGGAAGAAGACCCCCTTTTATAGGGGGGGGGGGGATCCAACCATTATCCCCATTCTCAGACCGCTTACAAGCGGTATTACCGCTCCTACTGCCGTTGCTATTGCCGCTGAACCCGACACGAGACACGCAAGTCTCAAGTCGAGGTGGTACTAGCGCGGAACCGTAGCCGTACTACCGCTTGTGGCCGTGGGCGGTACTACCGCTTGTGGCCGTGGGCGGTACTACCGCTGTGAAACAACAGTACTGCCGCTGTGAAACAGTGGTACTACTGCTTGTGGCTTTCAGCGGTACTGCCGCTCCGGTGCCGCGGTACTACCGCTGGCGCCTCCCAGTGACACTTCCAAGCAAAACAGATGCTCCAGGAAAACTAAAACTGCCACAACTTCTGCAAATGAGCTCCGAATTGAGCAAACTCAAGCTTGTTGAAAGATGAAGACGAGTAGCATCAAAACAGCGACATCAAAAAGAGAAGAGGCAGGGGAGGTATGCATAAGATATAGAGGAGAGAAACCTCTAAAAGAGAAGAACTGACATAACCTCCAACATCGAAAAGATCATAGAAGATGCATGTGAACTCCGTTTTCGATGAACTCGAGCTTGTCATCAAGATGATCATAAGCTCCAAATCTCACAAGGAGAAAAACTAGACAAGAACCAATGAAGATGATGCAAGGATGCAATGGTTTGAGCTCTCTACGAACAGTACGATCAAGCTACTCATCGAGAGCCACCCTTGATAGTACGACAATCGATCCTATAACCCGATCTACCAACTACCACCATGAGACCGGTAAAATAGAGTACCTATCAAGGGAAAATCTTTGCCTTGCACATAGTCCACTTGAGCAAGATGATGACGATCTTGACTCCCTCAAGATGGACCACCTTTCTTGATTGCGTTGGCTCGATGAAGACTAGTTGATTGCTCCCCCATACTCCATTATGGGTGACCCACTCTTCGGCACATCTTCACAAGTCCATTGACACCATAGCGGACGGCAAGCTTCAAGCACTTGATCTCTTTGTGATGCTTCACTTGAACTTGCACACCACAATCTTGATGACGATCACCACTTGATGTCATCCTCCATGGGTTGTATAATATCTTCCTCTTGACGCAAGCCCATGGAAACATACCTAACCCACATAGAACTCTCACGTAGACCATGGGTTAGTACACAAAGCGTAATGGACAATGCTTACCTTACCATGGGATCACTTGATCCCTCTCGGTATAGCTTCTACCTTTGTGTGTTGATCAACTTGAATCACTCTCTGTACTTAGTCTTGATCAAACTTGAATCTTTCAAACTCTCTTCATTTGGATGATGTATTTGAAGGTAAACATGAATGATCACACACTCTTCTTCTTCAAGACATGCTTGCAATAAGTTCAACACTCACATAGCCAATCTTTGGATAATTCCTTAATAGCACCTTGGTCAACTCATAAACTCCTTGAAACCAACACATGGGCTTCAAGAAATGCCTATGGACAAATCCTTCAAATATAACTCAATGCAACCATTAGTCCATGGAGAATGTCATGAATTATCAAAACCACACATGGGGGAACCACATGTTCTTTCAACGTGTGTTGTAGTTGATGGATGGTGGCGGGCGACGCAAATCAATCTATAGATCAGAAAACCAAGAAAGAACACCAATCAAACGACCGACAAGAGGGAAAAACCCGGATCAATTGATCAGGAAAAAGAATCTTTAGGGCAGCAGATCAACACGATCGGCAGACGAACCCTAGGTCCGGGCGGCGCGACCCCCGCTGGCGATCATGGAGATTCGACCGTCCCGGGGGCGGCGCGATGCGGAAGCGGTGGCGACGGCTAGGGTTTTGGATCGGGGTTAGGCTGATACCATATTAGAAGGAGAGAGAATTGGCGAAATATGATGATTGTATTGCTTGAGCCTCATGTGCATATATATAGGAGTACATGACAATATTGGAGTACAAGGCAAAGTAGAATAAATCCTATAAGGTCCTACATTTCCTAAATAACCATGATACTCAACAGATGGAAGCACAAACATTTTATTGCTTTAAGATTCGTTTTTCCACACGTCAGCAAATGTTGGGCTGGGTGACATCTCCGGCGGTGGATCAGGAACAGAGGTGAGGATTGGGAGCAAGGGTGGAGGCCGGCGAGGGTTCGGGCACGGGAATGGCTGGAGGGCGGCGGAAGTAGGAGGAAGGGTTTGGTGGATTTGGTGCAATTTGGGGTGGGGGTCGGGTTGTTGGGTCCGACGTGGCGGGCGTGCCCGGACGCGCCCGGGCTGCCCCATATCCGCCCCATATTTGGGCTGGATATGGGGGTTGCCTGTCAGCCCGGGGGTTTGAGGGTTGTTTGAGAGGGCCTGCCTGGGCGTATAAGGCGGGTTTGAGAGGTCCGGTTGTAGATGCTCTAAGGCTGCTAGTGCTAGCGCTAACCATAAAAGGAAGATTATATGGGTCTGCTAATCATATTAATTAGGTATGCTAAATATCTACAACTAATTGTATTGTCCTACTGGAGCTGACAGGGGGCCCGTAACATTTTGCGTAACAAGTTCCTGCAAAAAATCGCCGCTCAGGGCGGGACTAGGCGTCGGTGCACCGGCCAAAAGTTTGGGCCGGTCGCACCGCGAGCGTTCGATGTGTTACCTTCCAGCCGTCCAGATCGAGTCCTCTTTTTGTCCCCTTCCTCCGCATCTTCTAATCCTGAAAATTAGCATCCACGCATAGCTTGAAGAGTGACGACGAGCGCTGCAGGCCGCCTCGCTCCCTGCCATGGATGCGCCCCCTTGTCACTGTCCGCCCCGCTCCCTGCCATAGATGCGCCCCCTCGTCAATGACGGTTTGCAACCTCACTGTCGCCGTTCGCTTCCTCGCCATGGCCGCCTCAGCATGCAACTCGTGGCCATGGACGCGTCGCTGCTCCGGATTGCACTGCCCCGCCATGATTTTAGCTCACCATCCCCCGTGGTTGCAGCACTGGGCTTGCGTCGCCCCACCGCCCTCGCCATCAACACCCGATGCACGAGGGCATCGTGCACTGCTCTCTCGCTGTCGCCTCTTGGGTCGCTGATTCGCCCATATAACCATCGCAGCAAAAACGAACGTCGGATGTAGCTTTTGTTGTTGCCGGTTCCAGCCCACTACGGCAACACACGTCACTGCTTCATCGATTGAAGCAACAAAAACACCGGTTCGAGCTTTCATCAGTAATGGTTCCAACATCCGCACCCCGTGCTTGCAGCTCCGCAAGTAGCCGGTTCCAGTAAAAAAATCATCCGCCGGGCGTAGCACTATTGCTTACGATGTAGCTTCGAAAGATGTTTGTTCCAGCATTTTTGTATGCTGGTCCTGCCGGCCTGGAGCTTTGAAGCATCTCTGGCCTGCCGTTCCAGCATCTCTGGGACATGGTTCCAGCATCACCAGAACACGGTTCCAGCTCGGGCGTGTATCGATTCCAGTATGTCACGCGCTAGTTCCAACTCCTGGCGTGTCTGGTTGCAGCTCCTCTGCCGGCAGGTTCCAGCATATTGCATCAACGGTTGCAGCACTGCAGGTAACGTGTGTTGTTCTCAGCTCGCCGGTGTAGCTAGTTCGTAACACACCGTCGGCGTCGTTCCAGCTCATTGTTCTTGTAGCACCTGCAACGCGCGGTCCCAACTCCTGGCGTTGGGTCTCTCCTGGGGAGGAGAATCGTCGCAGCCCGCCCCCATAGTGTGGCGCCAGAGGTGGCGGCAGACATGAGGAAGAAGAAAAAGGAACAATGACAGCAGGGATGAGGAAGAAGAAAGAGTGGTGGAGACAACTTGCAAAGGGATAAGGGAAGCTGGCGTGGCTGCGTAGACCCGCCCAACAGGTGTGGCATGTGGTAGCGCACGTGTGACTTGGGGGTACATGGAAACGTTTAATCGTGTTGTATTGTACGGTCCGCGTGCGACCGACCGAAGTTTCGGCTGGCGCGCCGGATACAAGCGTTTCCCTTAGTGGAAACGGGATCGTTAGGGGGGTCTCGTCCCCCATTGTCTTTGTCCCTGGTCATACACTACTATCATATGCATGATACTAACTTATGATACTACCCATTACAAGCAGCCTCAGTTATATCTTCTAATTTTACTGATGCTATAT
>LR880972.1:130991096-131010245 GCA_904067115.1 Aegilops sharonensis
TATCATCCAAAAAATAAAAAAAGATCATATGCATTTCCCCCCACATCCCGCGCCATGAAAATGGTTAGATACATTACCCATGTCCTTGCTATTTTTTAATGGAGCTGCTGCTAATTTTCTCGAATATGCACAAGTGTGCATACTATATTATAAAGAAGACGATGGGGTAAAGAGCCCCTCCCCATTAGTGTTACAAGTTACATGTACACCAACACCACTTTCACCCTATCTATATCTAGCCTAACTTGTTGCTCTAGCCCACACATCCAAGTCTCGAAAGAAGGTATCCGAGTCGCCTTCAAGCGGAGCTGCTGCAAATTTTATTTCAAGAATCCTTTGACAGAACTTAGTTTTGACAGTGACGCTACACTTAAGGTTTTTCTTTATCCTTTTACATAAATTCTTACAGGAAGTAGCATTCTTCCATAGGCTTTAGCCCTTAGGTCTAGCATTTTTGTGCTTTTGATTGCAAAAGAAGATGACCTATTCAACCTCATGCTAGTGCAGAACCGGCCTGCAGTCCTGGTTCTTAAGGCCCTTTAGTGCCGGTTCTGGAACCGGCACTAAAGAGTGGGGACTACAGCCCCCCCCCCCCTTTCGTCCCGGTTCAACATGAACCGGGATCAAAGGCCCACCACGTGGCACGAGCCCGCGCCGGGGGGCTGGGGGCCTTTAGTCCCGGTTGGTTACACGAACCGGGACTAAAGGTTTTAGGAGTTTAGGGGTTTTTGTTTGATTTTTCCTTTAATTTTGTGTTTTCCATTTAGTTCTTTTTCATTTACTGGTATTTTACGATACTCCATATTGTACACGTTATGCATATATATAAATAGAATTTCTTGTAGAACCGGTATATATATATATATATACATAAACACTATTCTGATTACGGGATGAGAATTATATTCTGATCACAACCTGACCTGCCCCGCTAGTAGTACGTTCAACTTCCCTGTGAACTAGGTTGAACTTCTGCCAACATTGCCCAAATGGGGCTTGCGATATACCGTTGGAAAGCTATGGACACCAGTATCATGACCCAACTTAAATTTTTGGCAAAATGTAAGCGATTTAAGAGCAGTTTTGAAAACCGTTTTTTCTTCACACAAAAAACGTGAATCGTATTTTTGATCGCATTTCTAAATCGTTTATCGGAATGAGGCATATAATATGGCCTTGGAAAGCTGATGCAAAACTGCTACTTCCACATGTTGAAAATTTTCTCTAATTCTCTACGGTTAAAGAGTAATTTGAAAAAACGTAAAATTTCGCAAACCGAACAGCCGAGTTCGTGTTTTCGACGTCATTTCTAAACGGCTAATCCAATTGAGGCATATGATACGGCGTTGGAAAGCTTATGAAAATGCTTCTCTTTCATTTTGAAAGTTTTTTTCTAATTTTGAACGGTTTAAGAGTAATTTAGAAAACAATACAAGTCCTATCGAGTTCGTATTTTCAAGCTAAATTTGTAACCGGCAGTCCTAATGCAGCAAATGATATTGCGTTGGAAAGCTTGAACAAATGCGAAACTTTTCGGTATGTATTATTTCTCCCAGTTCTTTACGGTTTTAAGTCAGTTTCAAAAAAGGTGAAAAATGTATTTTCGCCGTATTTTCTATAAACTTTATCGGAATGGCGCAAATAATATACCGCTGAAAAGCTACGGAAAATGCGAAACTTTTTCATGTTGACAGTTTTCTCTTATTTCTAGCCGTTTTCAAGTAATTTCAAAAACGGCTAGATCATTCGTTCTGCCTTTATCGCGAAACAGATTCGCCAAAAATGCATCGCGTGAAGTACCTGAACTTCACGGTATGAAACCTTGAACTTGACTCTGTTTTTCATGTGCTTTTTTTGCCCATAGCTCTCCATCCACGCACCGGAACACTCACCGGAATTGAGCAAGTGATATACCGATGGAAAGCTGCTGTAGGCACGCAACTTTCCCATGTTGATCATTTTTTCATACTCGCAACGGTTTTAAAAGTTTTTCATCTGAAATTTATTCAGTGTAGTAGTTGAACTTCCAGCTGTTTTCACGTTGAACTTCCGTGACGTATTTTCGTTTGTAATTTTCTCATACATTCGTCAATGTCACACAAATGATATTTCTTTTGTACAAACCTTTCTCACAATAATGTTTTTAACTTTCTTCGACCGAGGACTTAAACTTACACAAATGATTTCCTACTGTTTTGAAGTAAATTAGAAACTGACGAGATCATGATTTCTGCCTTCATCACGAATGGAAATACACTGCGTGAAGTAGTTGAACTTCTCGTGCATGTCTGTTCGAACTTCACACTGTTTTTAACGTGTTGTTTTTTGCATTGCGTGAAGTAGTTGAACTTGTAGGACGTGTCTGTTCGAACTTCACTTTGTTTTTAACGTGCTGATTTTTTACGTGGTGTTTTTTGCACTACGTGAAGTAATTGAACTTCTGGGGCATCTCTGTTTGAACTTCACCCTGTTTCACTTTTTTTGTATTTTTTTTCTTATATGAATTACACACCATGTAGTATGTGAACTTCCGGTTGTTATCACTTTGAACTTCTCTCTGGTTTGAGAGAATTATTTTAAAACACAAAAAAATAACATATTTTTTTATGTATTTTG
This sequence comes from Aegilops sharonensis, assembly GCA_904067115.1. NCBI lineage: Eukaryota > Viridiplantae > Streptophyta > Magnoliopsida > Poales > Poaceae > Aegilops > Aegilops sharonensis. The sequence goes on from LR880972.1 coordinate 130,993,713, forward strand.
GACATCTAAATACACGGTGAACCTCTCTTAGAATTTTTTTCAACTTTTCCTCGCCGAGCACTTGAACTTCTAGCAACCATTTTTTTCGTTTATGAGTTGTTTTTAAAAGTGCAAAAAATGGTGTTGTGTTTTTTATTTTTTTGAACAGGTAAATCCTATGTTTTAATAAACTCTGCATTTCAATTTGAACTTCACCTTTTTATATTTTGAGTAAAGAATTGTATTCAATTTTTATACGAAAAAAATCGAACATGGAAATACAATGTGAACCTCTCTCACACGAATTTTTGAACTTCCCCGGACAGAGCACTTGAACTTCTTGCAACAAACCTTTTAATCCTTTTGTTTTCTATTCTTATATTCTTATGTGAAACGCATTCCATGTGGTAGTTGAACTTCCCGCTCTTTTCACCTTGAACTTCTGTCACGTTTTTTTGTTCAACCTCTCTCACACGAATTTTTGAATTTTCTAGGGCTGAGCACTTGAACTTGTAGCAACAAAACTTTCAGCGTTTGCTTTTTTCATTCTTTTTTTATTACAAAATGCACACCGTGTAGTACGTGAACTTCTCGCAGTTATCAATATGAACTTTTCTCGGTTACGTGAAAATATCTGAATTTTTTATGAATTTTAATCTGAATTTCTTAATCCTTTTTTTTTGAATTTTGAAGCACTCTATTTTTAAAAGTTGAACTTCTTGTTATTTAATTTTTGAACTTCTTGTTTCCATTCTTTACTAACGAGGAAAATCTGAGTTTTCTATAATCATCGAACTTCTCCATCTTTTTAATATGGACTTCCTGGTTTTTTTCCTTAATCCTTTTTTATAAAATTTTGAAGCGCTCTATTTTTAAAAGTTGAACTTCTTGTTATTTAATTTTTGAACTTCTTTCTTTCCATTCTTTAAAAACAAGGAAATCTGAGTTTTCTATAATCATCGAACTTCTCCATCTTTTTAATATGGACTTCCTGCTTTATTTCTTAATCCTTTTTTATGAAATTTTGAAACGCTCTATTTTTAAAGTTGAACATCTTGTTATTTAATTTTCGAACTTTTTATTTCCATTCTTTAATAACGAGGAAAATCTGAGTTTTCTATAATCATCGAACTGCTCTAACTTTTTATTTAAATTTATTTTTTGTATTTTTAGAAATATGAAAATGGTAGTTTTGGTAGAAACATCAAACTTCTTCATTATTTTGAATTGAACTTATTTGTTTTATTCTTTAGTAACCAAACAAATTTGAGTTTTTAATTAAATATCAAACTTCTCCATGTTTTTAAATTGCACTTCTTGGTTTTATTTTTGAGTAACGAGAAAAACTGAGTTTTTAATGTACATTTAATTACTCTGTTTTCTAAAATTGAACTTCTTGGTTTTATCTTTAGTATCGGGGAAAACCCAAATTTTAAAAAAGGGAAAATCTTTTTAAAACTTTTTTTGTTGTTCCCTTATTTGAATTTGAACTTATTAGTTATTCTTTAGAATGACAATCTGAGGTTTTTATCAACTTTGAACTTCTCTTTATTTTAATTTGAACTTCTCAGTTTTATTCTTTAGTAACGAGAAAATCGAGTTTTTTGAACTCCTTTGTTTAAAATTTTGAACTTCTAGGTTTTTTTATGAATTTTAAAGTGCTTTATTTTTTGTTTGGACTTCTCACCTTTTCATTATTTTGTAATGAAAAAAATCCGAGTTGTTTTAAATAGCAAACTACCTTTTTTTTAGTTTGAACTTCTCCGCTTTTTTATTTTGAACTTCCACGTATTTATTTTAGAAATGGGGGAAATAAAACTAATCCATTTTACCCTATAAGGAATTTCACGATTTTTATTTTTAAGTTAGACACATATGATTTTTTTTCTTTTCCTACATATCTAGGTTTTTCGTACAAGTTTATTCGTCAAATTCCTTTATTTTTTTGTTTTCATGAGAGAGCTTCTATATTTTTTTTGCGAGAAAAGTGGTGGGAGGCGAGTATTAGAAAATTTTGGATTTATTTTATTAATTTTGAGCTTCCAGATTTGAACAATTCGAACTTCTCATAATTTTGTCAACGAACATTTATTGGGTTTATCTTTTTTTTTTAACATTTTTTTATTGTGTTATTTTTTCCACATGCTCGCATACACCTATTACTTATCAGGAGCTAATCGAGGACACTAGAGCACATTGCATGGTCACACATAGTCTTTGTTGTGCACGCTACAACAAATAAATTTAAACCACGAAAATGCTCAAACGCTACAGAACCTTCGTGCACTTCAGGTACAGCAAGATGATTCTCATGCACATTACATTGAATAGCTAGCATGCCCAAAACAGGAACACAGAAATTTTACATTTGTTGGATCATTGAAACTCATGTAAACTAAAGTATCACCAAATTGAAAATTGTCAGCAAAAAATCAGAACATGAAACCTCATGTCCATGTTGTTGCTGAAGCAAAAAAATAGAGAGTGAGAGACGTAGTGGCCGAAGAAGTCAGGGAAATCTTACAGTCGGGAGAGGACCGCCCTGCCAACGGAGGAGGGGGTGGACTGCCGCGACACTGGAGGAGCAGTCGAGCATCCACCTAGTGGGGCAGCCGGGAGGTTGGGGTAGGCGGCAACGTGGGGAGGCAGGAGGCCGGCGGCATGCTTGGGCTCACCGGGACGTGGATGCAGGGCGCCAGATCCCGGCAGGAAGGTGGATGAAGGGCTCATCGGGACGTGGATGTAGGGCGCCAGATCCCGGCAGGAAGGTGGATGCAGGCTCGCCGGGAGGAAGGTGGCAGCGCGAGGTGGCGTGGGTGGCTCTCATGCCGGTGACGGTAGATGAGGACGGCCGCGGAAGGATAGGAGGAAGGTCGCAGGGGTAGAGAAGGAAGGTCGTGGGGCTTGTGGATCTCGGGCGATGGCGATTGTGGCGCTGGGCCGCGCGCGGCCATGGCTAGAATGCGGTGGCGGGACCCCGGAGGTGCACGAGCAAGGTGGACGGCAGCGGCGTCTTTTGGGAGGGGGCGTGGCGGCAAGGTTCTCCTAGGAAGGCGCACGACGACGTGGGAGAAATCCAGGGGGTGGCGGCGCCGGCGAGATCTAGGGAGGGTGGCGGCGCCGGCGCGATCCAGGAGGCTAGTCATGGCGTTCGGGGGAGGATCGGTGGAGGTTTGGGGATCGGGCCAGCGGGTGTGGTGGGGGTGGGGGGTGGGGATCGGGGCAGCGGGTGGGTGGGCTTTTCAGTCCGGTGGGTTTCTCAATCTCAGGAACATGCATCGGGCCCTATATATATACACATATACATATACATAAACACTATTCTGATCATGGGATCATAATAATATTCTGATCACAACCTGAACTGCCTGAGTAACGCGCCTGAACTTCCCTCTGTACGAACCCCACCTTCGGGCTATCTTCGCAACTGTGTCTCTCCGCGTGAATTATTCTGGTTAGTCGTGTTCTATGTGATGTAAGTGTAATCTGCAAATGATTTTTAGCAACTAAATACCCGTTTTAAATAGGAATCTCGCTCATAGGCGTATTTTGCACTCGGGTCGTGATGAACTCGCGTTTTCTGCAATTTTACTGCCTGAGTTGTTCGACCTGAACTTCCCCCTGTGTTAGGTTGAACTTCTGCCAACTTTGCCGAAATGAGACTTGCTATATACTGTTGGGTAGCTATGGACACGAGTATCATGACCCAAGTTAAATTTTTGAGAAATTTTAACTGGTTTAAGAGCAGTTTTGAAAATCGTTTTTTCTTTACACAAAAAATATGAATCGTAATTTCAATCGCATTTCTAAACCGTTTATTGGAATGAGGCAAATAATATGGTTTTGGAAAGCTGCTGCAAAATCGCTCCTTCCACATGTTGAAAGTTTTCTCTAATTCCTTATGGTTAATGCGTAATTTAGAAAATCGTAAAATTCCGCAAACTGAACAAGCGAGTTGGTATTTTCAATGCCATTTCTAAACGACTAATCCAATTGAAGCAAATGTTATGTCGTTAGAAAGCTTATGAAAATGCGCCACTTTTTCATGTTAAAAGTTTTTTCTAATTTTGAACGGTTTAAAAGTAATTTAGAAAACGGTACAAGTTCCACCGAGTTTGTATTTTCAAGCTAATGTTTTAACCATAAGCCCGAATGTAGCAAATGATACGGCGTTGGAAAGCTTGAGTAAATGCGAAACATTTTTATATGTATTGTTTGTCCTAATTCCTTACGGGTTTAAGTCAATTTGGACAATGGCGGAAAACATATTTTCGCCATAATTTCTATAAACTTTATCAGAATGGGGCAAATAATATACCGTTGAAAAGCTACAGAAAATGAGAAACTTTTTCATATTAACGGTTTTCTCTGATTCCTTGCCGTTTTTAAGTAATTTCAATAACAGCGAGATCATTCGTTCTGCCTTTATCGCGAAACAGATTCTTCGAAAATGCACCGCGTGAAGAACTTGAACTTCTCGGCATCTCTACTTGAACTTCACTCTGTTTTTCACTTGCTTTTTTTGCTCGTAGATCTCCATCCACTGCTTGTAGCTCTGCATCGACTCACCCGAATTGAGCAAGTGATATACCGATGGAAAGCTGCTGTAGACATGCAACTTTCCTGTGTTGATCATTTTTTCATACTCGCGAGGGTTTTAAAAGTTTTTCATGTGAAATTCATTCAGTGTAGTAGTTGAACTTCCTGGTGTTTTCACGTTGAACTTCTGTGACATATTTTCGTTTGTAATTTTTCTCATCCATTCGTTAGTGTTACACAAATGATCTTCCTTTTGTACAAAACTTTCTCACAATAATTTTTTTAACTTTCTCCGATCAAGGACTTGAACTTACACAAATGATATTCCTGTCGTTTTGAAGTAAATTAGGAAATGCCAAGATCATGATTTATGCCTTCATCGCGAATAGAAATGCACTGTGTGAAGTAGTTGAACTTCTCGGGCATGTCTGTTTGAACTTTACTCTGTTTTTGACGTGCTATTTCTTGCACTGCGTGAAGTAGTTGAACTTCTGGGCATGTCTGTTTGAACTTCACTCTGTTTCAATTTATTTGTATTTTTCTTATATGAAATACACACCATGTAGTACGTGAACTTCCGGTTGTTATCACTTTTGAACTTCTCTCGAGTTTGAGAGAATTATTTTAAAACACAAAAAACAACTTATTTTTTATGTATTTTTGGACATCTGAATACACGGTGAACCTCTCTCACAAGATTTTTTTGAACTTTTCCTCACCGAGCACTTGAACTTCTAGCAACTATTTTTTCGTTTATGAGTTTGTTTTTGAAAGTGCAAAAAATGGCGTTGTGTTTTTCTATTTTTTGAACAGGTAAATCCTAGGTTTTAATAAACTCCAAACTTCTCTGTTATTTCAATTTGAACTTCACCTTTTTATATTTTGAGTAAAGAATAGTATTCAATTTTTATACGAAAAAAATCAAACATGGAAATACAAGCTGAACCTCTCCCGAAATAATTTTTGAACTTCCTCGGACAGAGCACTTGAACTTATTTCTACTAACCTTTTAAGCTTTTATTTTTCTATACTTTTATTCTCACCTGAAATGCATTCCTTGCAGTATTGAACTTCTCGTTGTTTTCACCTTGAACTTCTGTCACGTATTTTTGTTCAACCTCTCTCACGAGAATTTTTAAACTTTCTCGGGCCGAGCACTTGAACTTTAGCAACAAAACTTTAGGCTTTGCATTTTCATTCTTTTTTAATACAAAATGCACACCATGTAGTACGTGAACTTCTAGTATTTATCAACCTCAACTTCTGAGATCATGCGTTCTGCCTTCGTCAGAAAAACAGAGTCTCCAAAATGCACTTTGTGAAGAGGTTGAACTTTTGGAGCAGTTCTTTTTTAACTTCACTCTGTTTTTCCCGTGTTGTTTTTTACCCTTAACTCCCCAACCACTTACCCGGAATTGAGCAAATGATATACCGATGGAAAGCTGTTGAAAATACGCAACTTTCATGTGAAAAACAGAGAAAATATGGTTTTTAAGTAAGCATCACACAATTTTTTTAAAGATTGAACATCATACTATTATTATTTTTCTAAAAAACGGAAATAATTTGAGTTTTGTGTATGCGTTCCATAATTCTGAATTTCTTGATTTTATTTCTTTAATAACAAGCAAAATTTTATTTTTTTTATAAATATCGAACTTCTCTATTTTTGTAATTTGGACTTCTAGGATTATTATTTTTGTAACGAAAAATCATAGGTTTGTAATAAATATTGAACCTGTACGTTATTTAAATTTGAGCTTCCCGTGTTTCTTATTTACAAATGGTGAAAATCCGTTCTTATGAATTTTTTAATTGCTCTATTTTTAAAATTTAAACTTCTTGTTTTTTATTTAGAAAAGTATCTGCTTCAAAGTTTTATGTTTTTATGAACTAATCAGTTTTTTTGTTTGAATTTCTTATGGTCTGCCAATCAGGAGATTTGGATTTCCCAATTTTATTGATTTCTCAACACACCATTTCCGAACGTACAAAATTAATTTTTTCTGTGAACATGGCCCTTGTTCTATACACTAAATTCAACGGTGAAGGTTTTGGACCTCTCCATCTTTTTAGTGTTAAAAGATCGAATGGTGTCTTTTTTTCATAAATGGGAAGACCCATTTTTATAACTTTTTGAAATGCACTATTTTTTACTTTGACCTTCTTTCTTTTTTATAATGAACATTTGAACTTCGCTGTTATTTAAATTTGAACCTTTGTGCCTTTTTATAAACAGGGAAATCATAGGTTTGTAATAAACATCAAACCGCCTTGTTTTCTAAATTTTAACTTCTAAGTATTGTTTAGAAATGGATAAACATACAAAACAAAGTTATGATTTTTTTTCCATTTTTCTTTCTTATACATTTTCTTTTTCACTTGAAATCTTTGATCTCATGCATTCTATTTGATCTCATGTTTATGCTAGTATTTCGAACTTCGCTGCCAATTTCTTTAAATTTTGATGTTACATACCGACAGAGGTTTTATTTGAAGTTTTTACTGCTTTTTGACCTCTCCTGCTTTTCATACATGAACTTCAACTTTTTTGTTATATTTTTTTGTATTGTTCTGATTTTTTCAAACTTCCCTAATTCTCGTCTCCAAACTATCATTTTTTATTAAATGTCCTGTGAAGTATGTTTCGCTCGACAACAGTGCTTGAACTCAGGATTCTTTTGTTCCGAATGTCCTTTTTTTGTGATTAGTGGGTTTGGTGGTAACTCGCGTAAAATACTCGTCCATCAAAAAAACTTTTAACTAGTGCACCGTTCATAAAATGCAAGTAGCACTAGCAATACCACCGTGTGCTCTTTTCCAAATAAATGGTATTTTTTATACACAGAGCCGTGCATGTTTTCACACCACACCTTTTGATCTTTATCTCTCCATCTTATATCCTAGAATTAACAACCACCACAGTTTATTCCTTGTTCTCTCTCCTTCCTCTAATTTGTCTCTGCTCATGCATACGAAGGTAGCAACTTGATGCAGCTACCCGAGCTAGAGAAGTTCAGGTTCACATTGGGTTCAGCCGCCGGCCGGACCATGGTCACACCAGCTCAGAGAGGGTAAGCTCGGGAGGTGCTTGGCCACGCTTGGCAACAGCGGCATGGTCCTCAGCGTTGTGCGCCCTGTACTCGTTGTGCCGCCGGACGCATCATCCCGGCATCTCTGCAGCGATCTGCACATGGAGGCGTACGTACCTTGCAAGTGAAACTGAACTTCTACTTGGCACGCAAGGTGGACGTGCGGTGAAATGATGTTGCGGCGCACAGGTGGCTCGACAGGCAGCAGGCAGAGGAGGCCCTTGTTCCACGAGGCGTTGTCTGCATCCCCACCAGAGGAGCACGAATCTCGACCTTCAACTTCTGTGCAGTCCGACCTTCTTTTACTTCATAGCCCGACCTGCTACATCTTCACGAAGGATGGAGCACTGGCATGCTCTGCTTGGTGGGAGACCTCGATGCTTCGTATGTAGCCGGCCTCGAACACATCTGCTGTGATAGGATTGCCTCGGTGCAAATGGACTGACGACAATCGCGATGAGAAACATAACAGCGAGGAGAGATGGCCGCCCACATGTACTGCTAGTGAGCGAGCCGACGGACTGCGCGCGAAGAATGGATGAGGAGACGACTTGTGGACGGCGTAGGTCGCATCGGCGGTGCAAATGGCACACCGGCCGCACCTGCTAGGGAAGCTGCAACCATGGCACATGTGAGGAAGGGCGGGCAGTGCAGGGGCTTCCCATGGCGCTTCGGAGGGTTATGGTTGCGACGCAGTGCGAGTGCGACGCGCGTGATGGGGGCGGGTTCCCGGCGGCCGGTGGCGCGCGGGGTGGCGGCGGAATCCTGAGGCCTCCGGCGCCCGAGGTGGCGGTGGGATCCCGGAGGCCGGCGTCGCACGGGGTGGCGATGGGATCCCGGAGGCCGGCGTCGCGCGCGGTGGCAGTGGGATCCTAGAGGCCGGCATCGTGCGGGGTGGCGGTGGGATCCCGGAGGCCGGAAGCACGCGGGTGATGGCCAGATCTCGAAGGATGGTGGCGCGCGCGGTGGCGGACGGATCCTGCAAGTCGGCGGTGGGCGTGGGGATCCGGGGGTTGGGAGGTCGAGGATGAGGGGTGCGTGAATTTTCTTTTTTTCTCTACCGGTTCGGGTGCGCTGCGTTTTCAGATTCAGAAACATCCCATCGGGCCCTATATAGGGCTACTGTGATCCAAATAACTACTCTAATATTAGAATTAGAATAGTGTTGTCCTATATATATGAGTAGGATTTTCTACAAGTGCTTCCACAGAACTATTTAAGGGTTTCAATGGTGCAAAAGTTTTTAAAAATTTTGAAAAAAATACTGAATCGACACACCTATAATATAACATGATCCAACAAAGGGATTAAAAGAATATGACTGTATGTGTCCTGGACAAAAAAACAAATAGTTCAGTATATATATCATCGGATGTCTCGCACGATTATTAATCACACATACACATGTATATATATACAATTTGGTATATACAATTTCTCCTACAATATGCAGATCATTACATGAAGGCACTATAGCTTGTAATAGTATTCTCCTTTGGGTTCTATGACCCCGGTCAAGCAAAAATCCAGTTATTTCCTCTTGGATTGCTCGTACACGATCCGCTGATAGGAGCTTATCCCGCATCTCCTTCATCTTTAAAGAAAGAGATCAACATGCATGTATTAGTTGTGGGTATATATATTAGATAATGATGTAAAAATTATAAATAGTATTCTGGCAAACGTACCCATTGGTCTCTATCAGTTCTGGTCCTTTCGGACGTCATCATGCGAATGTTCTTGCAAACCTAGTATGCACATAAATCAGTCCCCGGCGCTTGCTTCAGGGCCTTTACAAGAATAGAATTCAATTAGATAATAATTAATCAAGCATGATAATGGTATTGAAACTAGAATGAAAGAGATGGTAGCTAGCTAGTACTAGCTACTTAATTAATTACCTTGGGTCGATACCATTTCAGCTCTTTTTTCCATTCGCCATCAACCTGTTTGATGAACTTTTCCCAAGCCCTGCCCGCTGGCAAGGAAAATGAATAAAGGAGTTATTAATTAGTTGATATCAGGAAATGTTGAACTAAAGAGGCCGACATATAGTTCGATAATGATTGAAATTACCTGTTGACAATCCCCTTCATGATTGAGTAGTCATTAATGTCTTTAAGTAGTGAGTCCAGTACTTAAACTTTTCCCTTGTCAACTTCAATAATTAACAAGATCCAGCGGAAAATGCGCGGGCACACGTTTCCATGTATAATTAAGCAGGCATGTGCATAACCCATCAACTACCATAAACCCTCTATACACTTATTAACATCTAGCTAGTAAGCAAAAACAGAATTTATAGTACAAGACAGTGTGACTCACCTGAAGTTGTAAGGAAGTAGTATTTCTGGACATGTATTTAGGCGCAGCAAGAACTCTAGCAAGATTTTCTCTATGTCTTTTCGTTCCCATGGACGCGTCCATGTCTCTTGATTAATGGTATTTGGGTCAATGAACCCAATGCCATAGCGTCCAACTTTTTTCATTTCATACATCTTCATTCTGCATATAATGATCAACGAGCACTACAGCTAGCTAGAGACTTAATTAAATTATAGAAATAATAGCTAGAGACTTAACTAAGGTCAATTTGGCCCACGCGAAGCGGCGGGAAGCGACCACCTTTATTCGCGGTTGGTGGCTCAAACAGGGACTAAAGACACCCCCTTTAGTCGCGGTTGGAACCACCAACTGCGAGTAAAGGTGGTGCGATGTCACCCGCGGTGCACAAAGTTTAGTCTCACCTAGCCAACCGAAGGGCAGCCGCACTGGTTTATAAACCCAGCCGCAGTTGTGATGTCTACTATGCAAATTTATTCTCGTAGACTCATGTTGGGCCTCCAAGCGCAGAGTTTTCTAGGACAGTAGCCATTTTCCCTCAAGTGGATGACCTAAGGTTTATCAATCTGTGGGAGGCGTAGGACGAAGATGGTCTCTCTCAAGCAACCCTGCAACCAAATACAAGAAATCTCTTGTCTCCCCAACACACCCATACAATGGCAAATTTTATAGGTGCACTAGTTCGGCGAAGAGATGGTGATAAAAGTGTAATATTGATGATATAAATATATTTTTATAATCTGAATAAATAAAATCAGCGAGGTAGCAAGTAACAAAAGTGAGCAAAAACGGTATTGCAATGCTTGAAAATGAGGCCTAGAGTCCATATTTTCGCTAGTGCAATCTCTCAACAATGCTAATATAATTGGATCATATAACCATCCCTCAAAGTGCAATAAAGAATCACTCCAAAGTTCCTATCTAACAGAGAACATAAGAATAAATTGTTTGTAGGGTATGAAACCACCTCAAAGCTATTCATTCCGTTCGATCTATTCAAGTGTTCGTACTAAAATAACACAAAGCTATTCTTTCCGTTCGATCTATCCTAGATTTCGTACTAAAATAACACCATAGCAAATTAATATTCATAATACTCAATCCAACACAAAGAACTTCAAAGAGTGCCCCAAGATTTCTACCGGAGAAACAAAGACAAGAACGTGCATCAGCCCCTATACATAGATTACCCCAATGTCACCTCGGGAATCCATGAGTTCAGTGCCAAAACATATATCAAGTGAATCAATATGATACCCCATTGTCACCACGAGTATTCAATTGCAAGACATATATCAAGTGTTCTCAAATCCATAAAAGTATTCAATCCAATAACAACGAAATCTCAAAGGGAAAAACTCAATTCATCACAACAAGATAGAGAGGGGAAAACACCATATGATCCAACTATATTAACAAAGCCCCCGATACATCAAGATCATGCCATCAAGAACACGAGATAGAGAGAGAGAGAGAGAGAGAGAGAGAGAGAGAGAGAGAGAGAGAGAGAGAGAGAGAGAGAGAGAGAGAGAGGTTAAACACGTAGCTACTAGTACAAATCCTCAGCCCCGAGGGTGGACTACTTCCTCTTCATCGTGGTGGCCGTCGGGATGATGAAGATGGCCACCGGTGATGATCTCCCCCTCTGGCAGGGTGCCAGAACGGGGTCTAGATTGGTTTTCGTGGATACAGAGCCTTGCGGTGGCGGAACTTCTGATCTAGGTTTGCCCCGAAGGGTTTTGGAATATTTGGAAATTTATAGTGCAAAGAAGGGGTGCGGGAGGCCACCGAGGTGGGCACAACACACCTGGGCGCGCCTGGAGGCCAGGCGCACCCTGGTGGGTTGTGCCCCCTCGGGGCACCCCCTAGTGCTTCTTCGACCCACTGTTGGTCTTCTGTTCCATAAAAAGATCTCCGCGAAGTTTTGTTGCATTTGGACTCCGTTTGGTATTGAGTTCCTGAGATGTAAAAAAGAAGCAAAAAACAGCAACTGGCATTGGGCACTGGGTCAATAGGTTAGTCCCAAAAAATGATATAAAGTTGCTATAAAATGATTGTAAAACACCCAAGAATGATAAAATAACAGCATGAATAATTCATAAATTATAGATACGTTGGAGACGTATCAAGCTGCTCCTTCGAGCTCCTCTCTAAAGCAGGCCTTCTGGGCCTACCTCTGTTGCGCTGCCCTGTGGGCCTACTGGGCCTTGCGGGCCTGCATCTTGGCCCAACTACAGGTTGGGTTTCTAGTCGTATGCAAGCCGTTGTGGCCGAGTAGGCGGGCTTTTTAATTTTTTTTTTGTTTTCTGCTTTATTTATTTTCTTTTATTTCTGAGTTATTTTTTTGCTTTATTTAGAATTTCTTTGTGAATCTTTTTTCTTTAGGTAAAAAAAATTATAAACTTTCTATTAGTGCAAATAGTTTTCAAATTTGAATAGTTTAAATTTGAATTATTTGAAATTTGTGTGAATCACTAGTTTGTGAATAACTTTATTTTAAAAATAGATTATTTAGTGATTCTCTTTTCTTATGTTTAATATTAGTGTGTTTTATGATTATATTCAATTTGGTAAAACTTAGATAAGTTTAAAAAATGAAATGCCTTTGTAACAGATGAGTTTTCGTCTGAAACCCTAATACTTCGAAAGAGATTGTCCATTTTGTACACGAAGTGGATCCTGTTTTTTCCGTAACCCTCTCAACTTTTTAGCACATGCTATGTGCGTGAAATGATGATACCGTGCCAACTTTCAACCTTTTCAGAGTTCATTTGTAGTGCTTTTCAATTTCATGGTAGTTTAGCTAAAAATCAGTAAATGCATGAAAAATAGCAAATAAAGTCAGAAAGGGTTGATAATTGATGACGTGGCTTTGAATGGTGCATACTAAGCGCACAGAAAGTCTCGAGTTGAAACAAGTTTTTTTAATAAAATGCCTTTGTAATAGATGAGTTTTCGTCCGAAACCATGATACTTCGAAAGAGATTGTCCATTTTGTACACGAAGTGCATCCCGTTTTTGCCATAACCCTCTCAACTTTTTAGCACATGCTATGTGGGTGAAATGATGATACCATGCCAACTTTGAACCTTTTCAAAGTTCATTTGTAGTGCTTTTTCAATTTCATGGTAGTTTAGCTCAAAAAATCTGTAAATGCATGAAAAATAGCAAATGAAGTCGGAAAGGGTTGAAAATTGATGACGTGGCTCCGAAGCACAAAAGTATATGTTTTAAATGCAAAACACATAAGCACCTTAACTATTACAAAGATACCCTACGGTTTGTCCAAAGTGGGACTTTCCAGATATATAAGCCCGGAAACTCACTAGAGAAGAAAGTTATGACAGTGAACCCGGTCACATCCCAGGGTGGGATCTTTGGGTGTGAAACTTTTTCTTCGCTTGTGTCCCTTTGCGCCGTAACCATGGAAAATCTTCATCATTTAACTGGATACTCGGGTCCATATTCACTATGAAGGGAGCAATTTCATGAAACTTTTCATAAACTTCTGACATGTCTGTCTTGCCATCCATATTCACTATGAAGGCCAATCATCGATGGTCACAAACAGCAACGCATGTAGGTCAAATTCTTCCTGATCGAGCTCATCCCACGCACGTACCCCTTTTCCATTCCACGACTGTAAGAGTTTTTCAACTAATATCTTAGGTACACATCAATGTCGTTGCCAGGTTGCTTAGGGCCTTGGATGAGCACTGTCATCATAATGTACTTCCGCTTCATGCACAACCAAGGAGTAAGGTTATACATACATAGAGTCATAGGCCAGGTGCTATGATTGCTTCTCTTCTCCCCAAAAGGATTAATGCCATCTGCGCTTAGACAAAACCATACATTCCTAGTGTCATCTTCAAAGTCCCTTCACTTCCTCTAGATTTTTCTCCACTGCGACCCGTCAGTGGGCACTCTCAACTTCCTGTCTTTCTTACGGTCCTCTTTGTGCCATCGCATCAACTTGGCATGCTTTTTTGTTTAGGAACAAACGTTTCAACCGTGGTATTATAGGAGCTTACCACGTCACCTCGGCAGGAATCTTCTTCCTGGGATGCTCGCCCTCGACATCACCAGGGTCATTGCGGCTGATCTTATAGCGCAATGCTCCGCATACCGGGCATGCATTCAAATCATCATACTCACCGCGGTAGAGGATGCAGTAATTAGGGCATGCATGTATTTTTTGCACCTCTAATCCTAGAGGGCAGACAACCTTCTTTGCTTCGTACGTACTCTTGGGCAATTTGTTGTCCTCTGGAAGCATCTTCTTTAACATTATCAGCAAGTTTCCATATTCCTTGTCAGATACACCATTCTCTGCCTTACACTACTGGAATCAGCATATTTGCCGTTTGTCCACTCTTTGTCGTCCGTTAGCGGACGACAAAGGTAGGCTTTGCCATCAACCACCAGAAAGCGAACGACAAAGAGGCAGCGGACAACAAAGGTAGGCTTTGCCATTAGCCATCTCTTTGCCGTCTGCAGACGGCAAAGAGGCTGGGTGGCAGGCTAACAAGAATGACCTAGTGGTCACTTTCTACTGTTATTCGTGTTTAGGTTTAGGTGTTATTAATATGTTTAGGTTAGTGCTAGGTTTAGGTTTAGCGAATAAGAAGAAAAAAATGAAAAAAAAGAAGAATAAGTAGAAGAAGAGGAAAAAGGAAAAAAGGAAGAGGGTCGTGGATCACCGGTCGCCGAGGGGACAGATGGTGGAGCCAGTGGGTCCCGTCGGTCCCGACGCCCATGTCGACAATCCCCCGGTCCGAGTGCTGACCCGTCGATCGTGCGTCGCCATACCAGAGGGCGCGCGATGATGAGCGGGTTAGGGGGTCCCTCAACGTCGATGGAACCCTAAGTAGCAAGTATCGTCGGTGCGAGATACATTTGGCCGTTGGTGTCAAACACTACATCCACATCCCGCAAGTGACGCTGGCGTCCGGCGTCCCGCAGCAACAGTTCTCGGGGTCGATGGCGGTCGAGCACCTTTGTGAATTTGTCTTGCACCCTTTGCGATGACGATTAAAAGCCAAGTGTTGAAACTTGAAACACCCAAACTGACTCAAGTCGGTTTGGTTGTTTGAAGTTTCAAAAGTTGGCTTTAATCCTCATCGCAGAGGCTGCCAGACAAATTCGCCAAGGTGTTCGACCGTCATCCGCCCCCAGAACTATTGCAGCGCGCGGGATGGTAAATATTTAGTTAGGTTGACGGAAAAAACAATATTACTATGTTACTCATCTTTCGATTTAAATGTGTAGGTTTTTCATCACTGCTAGGGTTTAGTGTTCGACGAACTCCGCCCCTGCGTTCATGGGTGAGCACCAATGACATCTCCTCCTCCCCCTTCAATTGCTCTATTCCAGTCTTCGTGCCGATGAAACTTGCTAGCCGTAGGTGTCTTCAATTATCAGTATACGTGACCACTATGTGTCTCCCATTCAAAAGGGTTACATCTATAAATATGCATGCATTTGCATATTTATAACCTTGATTCTTTCGAATTGTCCAATGTTATCCATCGACAGTCCGAATATGTGTAGATTGGGTTTGTTTTCCCATATGCTCTGCTCCGGATCCGATGCAGAATTTCGTCAGTGCCTCCCTGTTGTTCTTCGGGTACACATCTCCAACGTATCTATAATTTTTTATTGTTCCATGCTATATTATATTCTGTTTTGGACATTATTGGGCTTTATTATACACTTTTATATTATTTTTGGGACTAACCTATTAACCGGAGGCCCAGCCCAGAATTGTTGTTTTTTGCTTATTTCAGAGTTTCACAGAAAAAGAATATCAAACGAAGTCCAAACAGAATGAAACCTTCGGGAACGTGATTTTCGGAACGAACGTGATCCAGAGGACTTGGACCCTACGTCAAGACATCAACCAGGAGGGCACGAGGTAGGGGGCGCGCCTACCCCCCTGGGCGTGCCCTCCACCCTCGTGGGCCCCCTGTTGCTCCACCGACATACTCCTTCCTCCTATATATACCTACGTACACCCAAACTACCAGATACGGAGCCAAAAACCTAATTCCACCGCCGCAACCTTCTGTACTTGTGAGATCCCATCTTGGGGCATGTTCCGGAGCTCCGCCGGAGTGTGCATCGATCATGGAGGGCTTCTACATCAACACCATAGCCTCTTCAATGATGTGTGAGTAGTTTACCACAGACCTTAGGGTCCATAGTTATTAGATAGATGGCTTCTTTTCTATTTTTGGATCTCAATACAATGTTCTCCCCTCTCTCTCGTGGAGATCTATTCGATGTAATCTTCTTTTGCGGTGTGTTTGTTGAGACCGATGAATTGTGGGTTTATGATCAAGTTTATCTATGAACAATATTTGAATCTCCTCTGAATTCTTTTATATATGATTGGTTATCTTTGCAAGTCTCTTTGAATTATCAGTTTGGTTTGGCCTACTAGATTGGTCTTTCTTGCAATGAGAGAAGTGCTTAGCTTTGGGTTCAATCTTGCGGTGTCCTTTCCCAGTGACAGTAGGGGCAGCAAGGCACGTATTGTATTGTTGCCATCGAGGATAACAACATGGGGTTTACATCA
>LR880972.1:131015045-131047900 GCA_904067115.1 Aegilops sharonensis
ATGTGTTTTGCTTGGAGCGTCTTGTATGATTTGAGTCTTTGCTTTTTAGTTTAACACAATCATCCTTGCTGTACACACCTTTTGAGAGAGACACACATGATTCGGAAATTATTAGAATACTCTATGTGCTTCACTTATATCTTTTGAGTTATATAGTATTTGCTCTAGTACTTCACTTATATTTTTTAGAGCACGGTGGTGGTTTTGTTTTATAGAAACTATTATTATCTCATGCTTCACTTATATTATTTTGAGAGTCTTAAATAGCATGGTAATTTACTTAAATAATCCTAATATGCTAGGCATTCAAGACTAGTAAAAACTTTCTTATGAGTGTGTTGAATACTAAGAGAAGTTTGATGCTTGATGATTGTTTTGAGATATGGAGATAGTGATATCAAAGTTGTGCTAGTTGAGTAGTTGTGAATTTGAGAAATACTTGTGTTGAATTTTGCAAGTCCCGTAGCATGCACGCATGGTAAACGTTATGTAACAAATTTGAAACATGAGGTGTTCTTTGATTGTCCTCCTTATGAGTGGCGGTCGGGGACGAGCAATAGTCTTTTCCTACCAATCTATTCCTCTAGGAGCATGCGCGTAGTGCTTGGTTTTTGATGACTTGTAGATTTTTGCAATAAGTATGTGAGTTCTTTATGACTAATGTTGAGTCCATGGATTATACGCACTCTCACCTTTCCATCATTGCTAGCCTCTTCGGTACCGTGCATTGTCCTTTCTCACATTGAGAGTTGGTGCAAACTTCGCCGGTGCATCCAAACCCCGTGATATGATACGCTCTTTCACACATAAACCTCCTTATATCTTCCTCAAAATAGCCACCATACCTACCTATTATGGCATTTCCATAGCCATTCCGAGATATATTGCCATGCAACTTTCCACCGTTCCGTTTATCATGACATGTTCATCATTGTCAAATTGCTTTGCATGATCATGTAGTTGACATAGTATTTGTGGCAAAGCCACCATTCATAATTCTTTCATACATGTCACTCTTGGTTCATTGCATATCCCGGTACACCGCCGAAGACATTCACATAGAGTCATACTTTGTTCTAGTATCGAGTTGTAATCATTGAGTTGTAAGTAAATAGAAGTGTGATGATCATCATTTTCTAGAGCATTGTCCCAAGTGAGGAAAAATAAAAAATAAAAAAAGAGATAAAGGCCATAAAAAAGAGAGAAGGCCCAAAAAAATGAGAGAAAAAGAGAGAAAGGACAATGTTACTATCCTTTTACCACACTTGTGCTTCAATGTAGCACCATAATCTTCATGAAAACAAATCTGAACGAATCAGATTTTTTGTGTTTGGCCCTCCTGTTGGAGATAACTTGACGGATAGTTCGGACAACCACATTTCCGTCCCCCATATGGTCTGGATTTGGGGGTGCCCAGACTATCTGGACGGTTAAGTTTTGAGGAGCCTATTGGGCGCCCGTTCAAACACGCTTGGACATATGAGCGAGAAATAAGCTTTTATATTGCAGACGATCTTAATTATTTGTTTGATCTCGTTTGATGTCCAAAACGCGATTGAACGTATGAGGGGGAAATGAGCTTCTACCTTGAAGACGACTTTAATTATTTGTTTGATCAATTTAGATGCATTATAGCTCGTAGCAACGCACGAGCGTTCTACTAGTAACAAATAACGTACGGGTAAGAAAATTATACAAGTAACTATATATCTAAATCACACATACATGATCTTTTTATATAAAAAAGATAAGAACAAGAGGCTCACCACAAGGTGGTGCCGGCGACGGGAAGGTGCAGGCATTGACGGTGGTTAGGACGGAGACGGGAAGGCACTAAGTAAACCACACCTACATATGCAAACTAAGAGTTATTTTGAGCTGAAATTGCATATA
The DNA here is from genome assembly GCA_904067115.1 of Aegilops sharonensis. NCBI lineage: Eukaryota > Viridiplantae > Streptophyta > Magnoliopsida > Poales > Poaceae > Aegilops > Aegilops sharonensis. The sequence goes on from LR880972.1 coordinate 131,016,939, forward strand.
AATAAAATAAACTACCACATATAATTCCTCCGAAACTAAAACCCACAAATCACTATACTTATATATAGAGCATTGCAAGAGCTAATCTAGCGGCGGCGCCCCGTCCCTAATTGTTCTCCCTCCCCCGTCCGTCCGTCCCTCCCCTGTCCCTCCCTCGTGCAGCGGCGCCGCCCCGCACCGGGGAGCCCCCGCTCTCCTCCTACAGTCGTTGCCCCACCTCCGCTCCCCTCCGCCGCCGTCGCCCGGGGCATCACTGGCAAAGCCCTTGTGGCGTGGCGGCGGCGGCGGTTTTCTCCTCGGATCCTGATCTGGTTGGGAGGCGGCGCTCATTTCCGGCCAGATCGGCGGCGGTGGTGTAGATCGGCGGCGGCATGGAAGTTGTGTGGCGGCGGTGGGGGAGGACGGCACCAGCAACGGTGGATCTGGCCTTGACTCTTGTTGGGCTAATTCATTGTGCTACCAATCTCAATCGCCGTCGGCGGTGCACTGCTTCTGGACTTGATCTGCAACACGAGGATGTCTGGCGCGCCGGCCCTAGGCTTGGTGGTGGTGGCCTTCTTCTTCGTCGGAGTTGGTCGGCCGGCTGGCTGTGCTCGCATGGTCATGAAGTGACCGGCGGCTTGGCCAGTCGGCAGCGGCGAAACTTGACCGGTGGCAGCGGCAATGTTCTGTCTGGATCCCGAGGCGGCAGCCCTGGAGGGTGGTGGCCGGTGAAGCTAGGGCTTCTTGCGGCGGCACGGCGCAGTGCAGTCCTTATGCAAGGAGGATCTATGACGGCGATCTGCTATGGATTGGTTCGGATCAGAGACAGTGACGAGCGCGCGGGATCCTTCTCGGCGGCTCTCGCGGCTTGGCGAGGCCGGGTGGGAGCCCTCCTCCTAGGCTCCAGTGGTGGCACACTCAGGCAGTGGCCGGTGCGCCATGGATCCCATGGTGGCACTGTTGTTGCGGTTGGTCGCCTGATCTAGGCCACTGGATCTGGGGCTTTGAAGGCGGTCGAGACGGTGCACAGGTTGTTGGGTGGATTTCTTGGGACGGATCAGGGTGAAAACCTGGTCTTCGGTCGATGCCGGAGCCGGTGATGACGATGCCCTTATCATCGTTTCCTTCCTGAAGGCATCGTCGAGGTGAAGCTCCCAACTCCACTCAATACCTCCGGGGGAAACCCTAGATCAGCTGATCGGATGTTGGCGGCAATCATGTGTCGTAACCCCCTTGGGGGCGGCATTCTTGGAGGTGCACTCGGCTTCGCGGGACCAGCGGACAACTTATTTGGTGGAGCGGTGCTTCATCCATACATTGATGGCGATGGATCTTAACGGCGTGGCGCAGTGCAGATTCAGAGTTCTATGTGGGAGGATGGACTCGCACAGGAGGACGACGCTGTCTGGCGTCGACCTGGCACGGTAGATGCAACAGTACAGCTCTGAAGATGGACTCATGGCAGGTGGCTGCGGTGGCCTCGTACCCGGCAGGCGTCCTGGTTGAGGAGTGCGCCGGACTGGTGGGTGCCCCATACCAAGCAGGCGTCCTGGTTGGGACCTCAGGTCTTAGATGTTTAGGTTTGGCTACAATGTTTGTTTGGTATTAGGCCCAGGCTATCAGCGCCCCTTCATCAATTGGATAGGTGTAGCGACAGTTGTTGCTTAGACGGTGGCTTCAGTCTTGTTGTTTTATGACTTTGTAAGGTCTTATGAGAATAATAAATAAAGTGGCCGCATGCATCGCCCAAATGCAGAGGCCGGGGGTCATCCTCCTTTTCTAAAACAAAGAGCTAATCTACCAATGAGAGATGAAATGACAAAGTTCCTAACCTTTGTGATCACTTGGATTGATGGGTGCCTTCAAATCTTTGACAATTTTTGGCAAAAATGGAGGATGAGCTCGAGAGGAGAGAAAGAAAACAGAGAGGAGAGGAAAGAGTAAGAACAGAGAGCTCGGGCTCGATGAAGGATTTGTATAGGATGATCTTTAGTCCAGGTTGGTTATACAAACCGGGACTAAAGGTACACCTCTAGTACCGGTTCGTTCCACGAACCGGGACTAAACGTGTTGGTGGGGCCCAGCCTGACACTGGCCTGCCACCACCTCTTTAGTACCAATTCGTGGCACGAACCGGTAATAGAGGTTTGACACAAACCGGGACTAATAAGCGTCGCCCGGCTAGCCGTTGGAACCTGCACTAATTGTCACATTAGTGCCGGTTTAATTACAAACCGGGACTAATGAGCTAAACATTAGGTCCTTTTTCTACTAGTGTCACTTGATCTCATCACTTCGGTAATGTCATTAATTCAAGATTATTGTTCAAGAATTTGTTGATACCACACAGTTATGAGATAATAACACATCAAATATACTCCAGCTATTAATTCCGAATCATTAATTATCCTCCATTTTTTCTGGTATTACAGTGTGTGTATTTACGAACATCGGGAAAATCGAAAGAGACCCTGCCCCCCAATCCCGCCCCATAAACCCAGGTAGATACATTACCCACATTCCTGCAATCCCACACAACCTTATTATGCCATCCATATTTAGCAGATTTTGAAGTCATTTATGTGTTACCACATGCACTGGATTTATCAATTGACTAATACATGCCAAAAATAAGACACAACACATTAATTGTTTGTGCCATATAAATATTACGCGGTATCGATCATATTCCAGCATTCCCATCATCTTCCTTGTGTTCCTGTGTGCGGCTTAAGAAATGAAATCATTTAGACATCTCTCGGTACAACTTTTCTTGCTCGCCACCCTCTTTCCTATACTCGCACTATGCTATATTAATCCAGCTACCACAAGCATACACCAAAATGCCACAAAATCCTTTGCTTATCGTGCTTACATCGTGCTTGTCCAGCCACCACCCTCGAATGCAGGCGAAGATGCACACCACCAGTGGCACGAGTCTTTCTTGTCGAGATCGTTGGCAGGTGACTTTCGCAAGTCACGCCTTCTCTACTCCTACACCGAGGTGTTCAATGGGTTCGCCGTAAGGCTCACCGATGCCGAACTCAACATGGTGTCCAAGAATCCAGGGTTTGTGCGTGCATTCCCAGACCAAACGCTGCAACTAATGACCACCCACACGCCAGAGTTCCTTGGGCTAAGGAATGGCACTGGGTTCTGGAGCCAGGCTGACTACGGGAAGGGAGTCATCATCGGGCTGCTCGATAGCGGCATCTATGCAGCGCACGCTTCCTTCAACGACCACGGTGTTCCACCACCCCCAGCAAGGTGGAAGGGCTCGTGCGACGCGGCCCGGTGCAACAACAAGATTATCGGTGCCAAGTCACTCATTGCAGATCATGACTCTGACGACGAACAGGGGCATGGAACACACACCTCTTCCACAGCCGCGGGAAACTTCGTAACGGGCGCATCATACAATGGCGTGGGCACAGGTACTGCGGTTGGAATTGCCCCTAGTGCCCACATTGCCATGTATAAGGTATGTGATGCTCGTGACTGCAAGGCATCTGCTATACTGGCCGGCCTAGAAGAGGCCATCAAGGATGGGGTGGACGTGCTCTCACTCTCCCTTGGCAGCAGCACCAGTGCCAGCTTCGATCAGGATCCGATATCTATTGGCGCGTTCAGTGCCATGTCCAAGGGCATCCTCGTGGTGTGCGCCGCTGGCAACAACGGTCCGATTCAGCGGTCCGTCACGAACGAAGCACCATGGTTGCTCACGGTCGCCGCTAGCTCCGTGGACCGGAGCTTCAGCGCCAACATACACCTCGGCAATGGCAAGACCATTGACGGAGAAGCACTTACCCAGATAGGAAATCCAAGACCAAAGTTGCACTCTCTCCTCTACTCCAAGGAATGGCGGTACTGCAATTATGACTATGACAGTAGCATCACTGGTAAGATCCTCCTTTGCAAGGACGATAAGTCGAGGGCTCAACGGTCCAAAATCCGCAACATAGTGGGCGCTGGCGCGACAGGCGTGGTATTGTTCAACGATGAAATCAGTGGCTACACCACCACTGTTACAGATTACAACTCCAGTGTTGTACAGGTGACTGCAGCCGATGGCGAGGCCCTCATAGCTTACATCACGTCGACAGACAAAGACAATAGCTCTATGGCGTCTCTTGCGTACAACGGTACACAGTTTGGCGTCCGCCCTGCCCCCGTCGTGGCCTCGTTCTCTTCTCGGGGTCCAAGCTCACTCGCCCCCAACATCCTAAAGCCGGACATACTGGCACCGGGCCTCAACATCCTTGCTGCTTGGCCGTCAAAAACAGGCCATGGACAGGGCTCTTTCACCATCATATCAGGCACATCTATGGCGACACCACATGTCAGCGGTGTCGCGGCGCTCATCAAAGGCATCCATCCTGACTGGTCGCCGGCCACCATCAAGTCTGCCATCCTAACAACGTCGGACATCATTAACGGTACTGGCGGCTCAATCTTGGACGAGCAACATAGAAAGGCCAGCGTGTACGACACAGGTGCCGGCCATGTAAACCCGGCAAGAGCTGCCGACCCTGGCTTGGTGTATGACCTCGGTGTCATTGACTACGCTGGCTACATCTGCTGGCTCCTTGGTGACATCGGCCTAGCAACCATAGTGCACAACTCGAGTTTGTCCTGCGCGAAGTTGCCCAAGGTCCAGGACGTGCAACTTAATTACCCGACGATAACCGTGCCGCTCACATCGACGCAATTCACTGTGAACCGTACTGTGACAAATGTCGGTCCAGCAGAGTCAACATTTAAGGCCAAAGTGGATGTGCCAAGGTCTTTAACAGTGCGCGTCATCCCAGATACCATGTCATTCTCCAAAACGGGAGAGAAGAAGACCTTCAGTGTGTCCGTGAGCAGCCTTGAACTGGGCAAAGAGCTCTACGTGGATGGAACCTTGAGCTGGGTATCGGAGAAGCATGTGGTGCGTAGCCCCATCATCGTTGTCCCCGCATGAGGTGATATTGCTCCGGCACCATCACCATGAACGATGTCCATGCCATGAGATCGATGGCTGTTTTATTTTTCCTTGTTCAATTCTTCTTTGGTTTAATGTTGCATCAACATAAATAAACAGTCATAATGGAACAAGAATGTGCATCGTCTCATATGTACCAATACATGATGCTGTAGAGTTTGATTTTTCTGCTTCTTTTACTTTGTTTTACTACATAATTGCAGGCCAGTAACAATTACGATTCACCTTCTTCCGTTACTAGACGTGTCTGTATGTAATCACCACCATGCCACCACTACTTCCCCATTCCCCATTCCCCTTATTACACAAAATCCGCAAATCCCTCTCCAGCAGCCATGATTGGCGATTAGCAATCTAATTTGTCTTCCCAGTTCGGCCAGTCTTCCCTACTTTCTACCTCCTTCTCCAACCTATTCTTCAATGGATTTTAGATTCTACTTTTATTCATGATGTTCTCTTCACTAAAAAAATGAATGCAGGTTTTCCAGCTCGGATGGATTCAAGCTCAGTTGTGATGGATTGGCTGGTTTAATTGGATTGGAAGGTGAGGCATTGGTTTCAGCTTTAATGTTTTGTTGCCTGAGAGTATTATGTTTAAATGCCCGCACCATCCTTTCCGAGTGAAGTGAACTGTAGGTCCTTAAACTATTTCAGGGGTGTCACATAGGTCCTCGAACTATGAAAATCGTCATTTAGGTCCTCGAAGTATAGTAAGTGTGTCATCCAGGTCCAAAATCTCACTAACCCCCTCTAAATGGCCAGCTGGCATGGTGAACAGTGCGAAAAATAAAAAAATATGAACAAAAAATCTGAAAATCTTTGGCATAGAAGATACCCCTGATGCGTGAACAGTAAAAATGTTCATTAATTCAAAAAAATGTTCGCGAATACGGGAAAAATATTCGCGACTTTAAAAAAGTTCACAAACAATAAATTTGAAAATATGTTTGCGAACCACAAATATTGTTCGTGGGTATGGAAAAAAAAATTTGCGAACCACAAAAATTCGTGACTTTAAAAGATGTTAGTGAACTTTATATTAAAGTCGCAAATATTTTTCCCAAATTCATCGTTCGCGAACATTTTATTAAAGTCACGAATATTTTTTCCAAATTTATCGTTCGCGAACATTTTTTTAAAGTCATGAATATTGTTTCCAAATTCATCGGTCGCAAACTTTTTCTAAACTCACGAATATTTTTTTAAAGTCGCGAATATTTTTCCCAAATTCATCGTTCGCGAACATTTCTTTAAAGTCATGAATAATTTTTTCCAAATTCATCGTTCGCGAACTTTTTTTAAAGTCGCAAATATTTTTTCCAAATTCATCGTTCGCGAACATTTTATTGAAGTCACAAATATTTTTCCAAATTCTTCGTTCACGAACTTTTTTTGAATTAATGATATTTTTACTGTTCATGCGCCAGGGTCTCTTCGATGACAGAGGATCTCAGTTTTTGGATATTTTTTTATATTTATTTTTTGTCGTGTACTGTTCATCAGCACAGGAATTCAGGACTGTTTGCCGCGCACTGTTACGGTTACTGTTTACGTGCCAGCTGGCCAGTTAGAGCCTGTCAGGGAGATTTTGGACCTGAATGACACAGTTACTGCACTTTGAGGACCTAAATGACGATTTTTATAGTTCGAGGACCTACGTGACATCCCTGAAATAGTTCAAGGACCTACAGTGCACTTCACTCATCCTTTCCGAAAGTGCTAATGCCTAGAGTGTGACATTATTTTGGTAATAGCAAATTGTAGCATGGTAAACTTCAACGCTTTAACAAATTAAAACATATTTGCTTTGGCATGATCACAACTGTACAACAACATTAGTATTTTCAGTGCCTATGCAGAACTGCCACTATCTAAATTCTAAGTCTAAAGTAACAAGGCTCCACCATGCAAACTTGGCATGGCATCCATCTTTAGCAGTTCGTGGAGACTCTAAAACATGACAAGAACTTCTGTTTAACATTCTATTGCTCATTATAACACTTCTGTTTCTGAAGCTCACCAAAATTTGGGTGGTTGATTGATCTCTTTGCCTATTCTACTAGCACACATTCCTGTGCTTTGCAACGGGACAATATAAGAATGGATCAAGACCCCCACAGGTTCGAGTTCTCTAGTTCAACATGGCTCCCCGCTCGTGTTGCCGCTTGGCTGCTTTGCTGTTAGGTATAATACATTTGAGCTTATATTTACATGTTGTAAAATGTAAAGGTAGAATTGTTTTTGTAAGTTTAAAGTTAGAAGATGTTAGCGACCCCGACACACAGGACCCACTGGGCAGCCACTCCAGCGACATCAAGGCTGCCCAGCGCCCCAGCAGGCTCAAGCGGCCCCACACGCGAGTCCACGGGCTAGAGTGGGCTCGCTGAAGCCCAGGCGACGACTACTAAAGGCAAGACTCGAGGCGACCACAATCATCCAGAGAATCAAGGACGAATCGGCGGCTACCACTTTCCCCCTTTCCGAACCCTAGCTACTATGTTCTTCCATTCGAGAGCTACACTCATGTAATCGAATTGTATCTGCTACTACTTCAGAGAGCTATATAGATCGATCCACTACTCTGCTCTTATCATCTGGTATCAGAGACCAGCCACCACTCCTCCCCGCTTCGCTCTGGCGCACCTCATCGAGACGAGGGGTCTGCGGCAAGCTCGAGAAGCCATGGATCCAAGTGTTTCGGCCTTCCTTAGTCGTTTCGAAACCAAGATCGAAGCCGCCATCGATGGCCTCACCAAGGCGCAGCAAACCACGACGACGAAGATCGACGATCTCCTCTCCTGGCGGCCCGATCTCGAGCACCGCGTGGCGGATCTGGGCGACGCCATCACGGCTCTGCAGCAAGCGCAAGCGACTTCTCAGGGCCGATCCGAAGAGGATCAAGCGCCCCAAGGTGCCGGTGCGGAGATCAAGTCCCAAGGGCCCGATGGCCATGGCGATTTTCACATCCATCGGGGGCACCCGGCGGCGTCCCTCGTGATGCCGCCGCCGCTCCTGGCTAACGGTACGAGCACCGATCTTGTTACCCCAACTTGCTATCTCCATTTTCTCACGCCAACCAGATGCTCTCTGGTCTTGGCCAAGCACACCCATCCATATCCTTTCCGCAGTTTTCCGGCGAAAATCCAAACATGTGGAAGACTCTTTGTGAGCAATACTTCGCCATGTTTGGAATTACGCCTTCCTTTTGGGTTCCTATGGCGGCACTAAATTTCTCTGGACCAGCAGCGATCTGGCTGCAGTCCATCCAGCGCCGCATGGGCGAGTTCGATTGGAACTCTTTCACAACGTTACTCCGTACGCGGTTCGGCCGTGATCGGCACCAAACTCTGATACGCCAATTTTATTCCATTCGCCAAACTACCACAGTAGCGGATTATATTGAGAGATTCGAAGCAGTTATTAACCATTTGAATTCATACTCTGAAACCATACACCCTTACTATTTCCTTACCCGTTTTGTCGAGGGACTGCGGCACGACATCAGGGAGGTCGTCCTGGTGCAGCGGCCGCCTGACTTGGACACAGCGTGTGCGCTCGCGTAGTTGCAAGAGGAAGTGGCGGAAGGGGCTCGTGTGCATACACCCAGGGCGTCGGAACCAGGCCTGCGCCCAGCGGTGCCCCTACCGCTGCCCCCGCCTCCAGCGCGCCACACACCGCCTCCGGTCGCCACCGATCGGCGCGGAACAGACCCAGCGCGCGCCGACTCATCCAAGATCAAGGCGCTGCGGGATTATCACCGAGCCTGGGGCCTCTGCTTCAAGTGCGGCGAGCGATGGGGGCACGACCACGTGTGCCCCACTTCAGTACAACTACACGTCATCGAGGAGCTGCTCGACATGATCGGCCTCGACAACTTCATCGACTCCCAAGTTCAGCAAGGCGATGGCTCGGATGACACAGTCATAACGATCTCCCTGTCTTCTGTCACCAGAGGGGTCTCCGCCAAAGCTTTTCAGCTGCGCGCGTGGATTCAAGGGCGCGAGGTGCTCCTCCTGGTTGACTCCGGCAGCTCCAATTCCTCTGTTGACACACATCTCGCATCCTCTCTCACCGGAGTGCAGTCCCTCCCCAAGCCAGGGCGAGCCAGAGTTGCCGATGGGGGCGAGATGCTCGGCTCCAGTTTCATTCCCCACTGCGGGTGGTATTCGCAAGGGCACGAATTCTTTACTGATCTGAAGGTGCTGCCGTTGGGTACTTACGATGCAATATTGGGCATGGACTGGCTCGAGGAGCACAGTCCAATGATCGTCGACTCGCGTGCGCGCTTCCTGGAAATTCCATCGCCGACAGGCCCTCTCCGCCTGGTCGGGCACGATGCTGCGTCTGTCTCATGCGAGTCCATCAACAAGATCCAACTGCAAGGACTCTGCAGCAAAGGGGCAGTCTCGCACATTATTCACTTGTGTGTTGTTGCGCAGGAGACCAGTAAACCTACTCCAACTCCAGAATGCATACATGCAGTTGTGGATGAATTTCCGGATGTCTCCGAGGAACCAACTGGCCTTCCACCCCGCAGGTCTTGAGACCACAGGATTCATTTAGTTCCAGGGGCACAACCCGTGAACATCAGGCCGTACCGTCACAAACCTGAACATAAGACAGAGATAGAAGCTCAGGTGGAAGAATTGCTCAGAACAGGTGTCATTCAGAGAAGCACCAGCCCTTTTGCATCACCGGTGATTTTGGTCAAGAAAAAGGACGGGACCTGGCGTCTCTGCATTGACTACCGGCACCTCAACGCTCTCACAGTAGTTGCCAAGTTTCCAGTCCCAATCATTGAAGAGCTATTGGATGAACTCCACGGTGTTGCTTGGTTTTCCAAGCTCGATCTTCGGGCAGGGTATCATCAGATTCGTTTGGCTCCAGGGGAAGAATACAAGACAGCGTTCCAAACACATCAAGGCCATTTTGAATTCAAGGTGGTCTCGTTTGGTCTCCTGGGTGCACCAGCAACTTTCATCGGGGCAGTCATCACAACTCTCTGTCGGCGCGGGGATGACACCTATGGGATCACAAGAATCCCTACTATGGTTGCGGGGCGCGGGGTCGTGAGCAGAGCAGATCAAACAGATAGCACACGGGTTCTTTATCCAGGTTCGGGTCGCGAGATGCGTAAAACCCTACTCCTGCTTTGGTGGTTAGTTTATCTGCGTTCTTGAACTAGCTATGGGGCGTGAGGAGCTCCAAAAAGCCGAATCCTCCTCCTGGTCGCCTTGGGCCTCCTTTTATAGGGAAAGGGGTTGCCACAGTGGCACACAGGAGGTGGAAAGGGTACAATCATACGAGTTTATCCCTCACATTACATGACAAGGCGCCATAAATGCGTCTTGCTTAGGTGTCCTTGCTTTATCGGGGATGGGGGAGAACCCAGTCTCGTCCGTCGCCGCTCCCTTTCGTGTCGACACGCGCCCTGGCCAGCGGTGCATGTGGTGACATGTAGGCAGGCAGGCAGCTGAGGTGGCGCAGTGGTGGGTCTCCACGAAGGTTCGCTTGCCGCCACGCAGGTACCTGCCCAACTGGTTGGGTCGACAGCTGCATGGTGGAGGCTTGATTGGCGCGGGCCTGATGGTGGCCCTATGGGTGTCCTTGGCAGGGGCCTTGCCGCAGCCCCGGCAAGGGTCTTGCCGCGGCGCCTGCTGTCATCCCCGGCAAGGCTCTTGCCAGGGGCCTTATGGTCCTCCTTGGCCGGGATCCCGCCAAGGGTCGTAATCTTCTATTGTATGTATCTGATCTTTGAATTTCTTCACAAAGATCTGCGTGCCACCACGGGGATGTCTCCTGAATCCTTTGCCCCATGGGGGGGGGGGCAGTGGACTCAAAGGTGATCCGCTCCGTGGGCGTGGGGCGAGCCGCCCCGGCAAGGGCCTTGCCGGGTTTGCTAAAACCGCCCCCCGACAAGGATCTTGCCGGGGGAGTCTGCTTCGTCCCCTTTGCTCTTTGTGGTCTTGGTCTTGGCGTCGTTCTGCTCCTTTCGAGCTTCGGCCTTACCTTGGCTCACCTTCCTTGCCTTGCTTAGTGTGGCGGCGCCCGCAGCTCAGACTGCCCGTGCACAATTAAAAGGTGTACCCCTCTTTTTGTACACCGACAGGAGTCCCCGGGCCTGGGCCACACGTAAGCGCAATCGCGTCGTTGGGCTAGGCCCAAAAACGGTGCGCGGGCAGGCAGGGTGGTTTTTACCGCGGTAAGTCTTTTCGCGCGCTGCGCTTCCCATGCCTCCCGCGCGTGGCTTGGCGTGGGGAGGCGTGCGTGACGTGGCCGGAATGCGTGGGTCTGAGCTCTGCACGCATGCGTCACGTCGTGGTAAAAGGGGGCGGTTCGCGCCTTCCCCATAAACGGAGGGAGGCGTGGAGGCGTGGCCCATTTGCTGAACGGGGCCGGGGCATGGTCTTCAAGGCGTCCACTCCCCATGATCATGGGGTGGGAAGAGGTCGCCTCACCCGTCGCCTCGGTCCCGCATGCCTGCCTCGTGGCTCTCATGCGCTCGGGGTGGCGAATGGTGGAGGCGGGAAACCGGGCCGTCGCGGGCCGGGGCAGCGGGTCGGTCCCAGTTCCCTGCGCCTTCCGCGTCTTGATTGGTCGAGCGGGGCGGTCGTGCCCCCACCCCGTTCTTTTATAAAGACGGGGGGGGGGGGGGAAGCGAAAGGAAAAAGAAAAAGGAAGAGGGGGGGGCCCCCCCCCCCCCCCTTAAATAAAAACCCCGGGGGGGGGGGGGGAAGCGAAAGGAAAAAGAAAAAGGAAGAGGGGGGGGCCCCCCCCCCCCCCCTTAAATAAAAACCCCGGGGGGGGGGGGGGAAGCGAAAGGAAAAAGAAAAAGGAAGAGGGGGGGGCCCCCCCCCCCCCCCTTAAATAAAAACCCCGGGGGGGGGGGGGGAAGCGAAAGGAAAAAGAAAAAGGAAGAGGGGGGGGCCCCCCCCCCCCCCCTTAAATAAAAACCCCGGGGGGGGGGGGGGAAGCGAAAGGAAAAAGAAAAAGGAAGAGGGGGGGGCCCCCCCCCCCCCCCTTAAATAAAAACCCCGGGGGGGGGGGGGGAAGCGAAAGGAAAAAGAAAAAGGAAGAGGGGGGGGCCCCCCCCCCCCCCCTTAAATAAAAACCCCGGGGGGGGGGGGGGAAGCGAAAGGAAAAAGAAAAAGGAAGAGGGGGGGGCCCCCCCCCCCCCCCTTTTAAAAAAAAACCCGCGGGGGGGGGGGGACGGCGTCCCGCACTCTTCCATCTTCTCTTTCCTTCAGCTTCCGCTCCCCCTCCCTCCACCCGCCATGGAGAGAGGGAATCCTGGCTCTTCAACGGTGGCAGCAAGGGTCGCCGCTTGACAACGCGTCCTTCCTTCTCCTTCACCTGCAGTGGCAGAGCCAGCCGCGAGGGGAAGGGGGAGGGGGCGAGGCCGCGGGCGAGGTCGAGGTGCTCAGGGAAGAGGAGAACGGGGCGGCGCGCTGGTCCCGCCTCCGCCAGCGGTTCCTCCCCCCACGGAGGGCCATGTTGGGGATGACCCTTGCGAGTTCTTCGTCAGGCTGCGCCGGCCGCCTCGCCATCGCCTTCGTCTCCCGACTCCCTTCGCGAGAGAGATGGAGCGGGATCCGCCGGAGTCACTGCGGCTGCACATGAGGGGCTGTTGGATCAGCGGTACGCGAGTTCGCGTCGACTTTCCAGCCCCTCAAGTGATGTATCTTGGTCGAGGGTGGAAGACGTTCGCCCATATCCACCGCTTGACGGCGGGGCTCACTCTCCATTTTAAGCTGATTGAGGGCGGCCTTCTCTCCGTCAAGGTCTTCGGGTGCTTCGGGACTCGGGCAAGGTGATGCGTGGAGAGCTCTTCTGATAGCGAAGGCTCCTCCTCGAGCGGGAGTGGCGAGGAGGACAGCGGCAGCGACGACGAGGGTAGCAGGCGGCAGGATGACGGGTCCGACTAGGTGTCGGGCGTCGCTCCGTGCGGCACCGGTGATCCCATCATCCGTGTCGCCGGCTTCCTGAACTTCTCGGGGTCGTCTCCTTGGGCGGCTGACGTTTGGAGGCTGCGGAAGAGGAAGAGGGTGGGCGACAAGGCCGTCAAATCAGAGTTCGCGGGCACTGACGCCTTCGACGCGTGCTGACGTCCTGCCGCCTCGTCTTCGAGCTCTGCTTCTGGCGCTGCCATCACCATCCAGCCTTTGGACGGCCACCGAGATGTTCTCTTGGTGCCTCCTGCCACCTGCGGCTCGCCTAGGCGTCCCTTTTGCCCTTTTCGCCTCCTTGACCTACCTCCTGAGAAGAGGGACAAAAGAGGGGTTACGGGCACCTTATCTCTTTTTAGTTTGTAAGCCTTCGGGCCTAGGCTGAACTTAAAAACTTGTAATCCCATCATTCATGTTTTTCATTCTCTATGGACTGTACCTGAGTGGAATGTTTTTAATGAAAAGGGATGCTTGCCGGGTCGTTTGTTTGCGGGTAGAACCCATGACAAGGAATAAATCCTTGATATCTCTAAGATAAACATTTCCTTGCCCGGCAACAGGCCCTGTCGTCTTCCCACTTCACTCGACCTTCCTCGCACTTTTGGCGGAGGCAGGGATGAGGCGGGTTCAGGCTCCTCGTTTCATCCTTTTGCTGTCGCGACTACGACCAAACCTGGCCCCAGGAACAAGCCCTAGAGCCTAGAGTTTTTAGGGGAGCACAGTAGCTTGGGAAACGGCGAAGTTTCACATACCTCAGTCCATAAGGGAATGCATGATAAGGAATGAAGAACTTATCTGAAGCTGCAGCCCCCGGCAACTCTGGATTGCCGTGGGTGAATCTTCGTACTTGCAGCCCCCGGCAATACTGGCTTTCCGGGGTCTAGATGCCGATCCGTCCCTCTTTTTCTTCTTTCGTCCTCAAGTGATCCGGCAAGGATATCTGTGAGTCTGCGAACCAAAGGAGACAAAAGAACGGCAAAGATACGCACATTCGACCTCTATGCTAGGGGTTAGTCACCGCCAAGCACTATCAACCCTAACCAAGGACGAGACTTGACCTAGCATGCATGCTATAACTTAGGGCGCCAGCGCTTCATTTATTTATGCTCAGGGTCTGCGCCTTGCTTTGTACAAAGGGTTACATGCATCATCGGCAATGCTTGTACAAAAGGTGGCTTGCCGGGGGGCCCGGCAAGCCGCGCCTCACGGGTAAAACTTGCGAAGATGCTCAATGTTCCAGGAGTTACTCACTGGAACGGCATCTTCGGTCTCCAGGCGGATTGCGCCGGGCCTGGTGACTCGTGTTACCCGGTAAGGGCCTTCCCACTTTGGCGTCAACTTGTTGGAATTCTTGGCCGATTGAACGCGCCAAAGGACAAGGTCGCCTTCCTCAAGGCTTCGGGCATGAACCTTGTGGCTATGGTAGCGGCGCAAGGCTTGCTGGTAGCGTGCTGCTCTCACAGCCGCCCGAAGACGATCTTCCTCAAGGAGCACTGCGTTATCTTGCCGCCGTTGCTCTTGCTCGAGCTCGTCATAAGCGAGCACTCGAGGTGACCCGTATATGAGTTCAGTGGGGAGAACTGCTTCTGCCCCGTATATCAGGGCAAAAGGTGTCTGGCCGGTGGCTCGATTTGGCGTCGTCCTGATCGACCAAAGAACCGCCGGCAACTCATCAATCCAGCGCCTTCCACTCTTGTGCAGCCTGTCAAATGTCTTGGTCCTTAAGCCCCGCAGTACTTCAGCATTTGCCCTCTCATCTTGACCATTGCTCCGCGGGTGAGCAACGGAAGCGAAACAGACTTTGCTGCCGAGATCTTGGGTATATTGCATGAAGGTGTGGCTTGTGAACTGTGTGCCGTTGTCGGTGATAACCCTGTTGGGCACGCCAAAACGGCACACCAGTCCCTTGAAGAACTTGACGGCTGACTGAGCTATGACCTTCCTCACTGCCTCCACTTCCGGCCACTTTGTGAACTTGTCGATTGCAACGTACAAGTACTCAAAGCCCCCGACAGCGCGGGGGAAAGGGCCCAGTATGTCGAGCCCCCAGACCGAGAAGGGCCAGGAGAGAGGAATGGTTTGAAGGGCTTGAGCTGGCTGATGAAGCTTCTTTGAATGGAACTGACACGCTTCACACCTGGTGACTAGTGTCGTCGCATCCTGGAGGGCGGTGGGCCAGAAGAAGCCTTGCCGGAATGCCTTGCCGGCAAGGTCCCTTGACCCAATGTGGGATCCACATATGCCTCCGTGCATCTCTGCCAACAGCTCCAGTCCTTCCTCTCGAGGGATACACTTCAATTTCACACCGTTCGGCCTCTTTTTGTACAGGACGTCATCGACAAACTGGTACATGGTAGAGCGACGAGCTACTTTTTCTGCTTCTTCCTGCTCCTCAGGAAGTTCCCCTGTTTGGAGGAATCGGACAGTATGTTGTGCCCACGCCTGAGCCTGGGGCTCGACGGTGAGGACTAAAGGAATTTCCTACGCTACAGGAGCGGCTGTCTCGACGGCAAGAGCTTGATGCTCCGCCGGAGCCAGTCGTCCCGTGGCGGGCTCAGTATTCCCGGCAACATCCTTGCCGGCGGCCCCGGGGAGCTCGGCGGGAAAGTACTTGCCGGGCCCTGATTTCCTCCTCTTATTCTGCTCTGTTGATGGATCAACGGATGGCTGAGTTAGCTGAAGCACAACGGTACCTGGTTCCACAGGTAGCTTGAGGGCAGTGCGTTTTGACAGGTAATCGGCGACATCATTCTCCGCTCGGGGAACGTGTTCAGCCTGTATACCGTCGAAACGCTCTTCCAGCTTTCTCACTTCATCGACGTAGGCCTTCATCAACGGGCTCTGGTAATCCTTGTTGACTTGCTTGACGACAAGCTGCGAGTCTCCCCTGACGATGAGTTTCTTGATTCCGAGGTCCGCCGCGGTCCTAAGACCGGCAAGCAGCCCCTCGTACTCTGCCGTATTGTTTGTTGACACCTCCCTGGGGAAGTGCATCTGGATCACGTACTTGAGGTGCTCTCCGGTGGGCGCGACAAGCAGTACGCCAGCCCCGGCGCCCTGTAAGGAGAAAGCTCCATCAAAGTACATGATCCAATCACAACTTGTATCTTTGCCGGGGAGAGCAGTCTCTTGAATTTCTTCGTCAGGTGTTGCGGTCCATTCTGCAATGAACTCTGCTAGGACTCGGCTCTGAATCGTCGAGGTACTTTCAAACTTGAGGCCGAAGCTGGACAGCTCCAGTGCCCATTCCACAATTCTTCCTGTTGCATCCGGATTGAGCAATATCCGTTGCAGAGGGAAGCGAGTGACGACAGTGATCTCGTGTGCCTGGAAGTAGTGACGCAGCTTCCTCGAGGCCATAAGGAGGCCGAAGAGCAGTTTCTGCACACCGGAGTACCTTGATCTAGCCCCCTGCATGAGGGAACTAAGAAAGTAGACCGGGTGCTGCATCATTTTCTTCTTCGGCGGCACTTCAACGGGCTGTGTCGTCTTTGCATTGGTGGTGTCAGGCTCTGCCGCTGCCATTTCCTCGTCGTCAACCTCTCTCTGCGCCACCAGTGCGGCGCTGACCACCTGGTCCGTTGCCGCCAGGTATAGCAGCAACGGCTCCTCTGGCCTAGGCGCAACTAGTATTGGCGCGGAGGAGAGGTACTTCTTCAACCCTTGTAAAGTCGCTTCGGCTTCCGGCGTCCACTCCATCGGCAAACTTGGAAATGAAACTGCCCATGGCGGCGACGCAACTAGCAAGCCGACGCACATCCTTGATCCGCTTGGGTGCTTCAGTCTGCTCTATAGCTTTGATTTTGTCCGGATTGGCCTCTATCCCACGCTGTGACACCAAGAACCCGAGGAGCTTGCCGGATGGGACGCCAAAGACGCACTTCTCAGGGTTCAGCTTGAGATTGATCTTGCGCAGGTTTGCAAATGTTTCTTGCAAATCCGGTATGAGGGTTGCCCTGTCCTTGGTTTTGACCACTATGTCATCCATATAAGCCTCCATATTTCTATGGAGCTGGGGTTCAAAACCAATCTGGACCGCCCTTGCAAACCTCGAACCAGCACTCTTCAACCCGAAAGGCATCCGCATGAAACAATACGTACCACATGGGGTGATGAATGATGTCTTCTCTTGTCATGAAGATCTGGTGGCAGCCGGAGTAGGCATCGAGGAATGACAACAGATCACACCCAGCCGTGGAGTCAACAATCTGATCGATGCGCTGCAGCAGGAAGGGATCTTTAGGGCAAGCCTTATTGATATCTGTGTAGTCAATACACAGCCTCCACTTCCCATTTGCCTTGCGCACCACGACCGGATTGACCAACCACGTTGGATGGAGCACTCCTCTTACCAAACCCGCTGCTTCCAGTTTCCGGATCTCTTCTGTGATGAACTCTTGTCGTTCCAAATCTTGCTTTCTGACCTTCTGCTTGACGGGCCGCGCATGAGGGCAGACAGCAAGATGGTGCTCAATCACCTCCCTGGGAACACCGGGGATGTCGGAAGCTTGCCACGCAAACACATCGACATTCGCCCGCAGGAAGGTGACGAGCGCGTCTTCCTATTTGTCATCAAGGGTGGAGCTTATGGTAAAAGCTCCTCCCGTGGCGTCCTCATTGACAGAAACCTTCTTGGTTCCTGGTGGTATGGCCCTGGGCTTCTTGTTTCCGCCGGTGGAGCTCTCTGACACGTCCTCGACGGCAGCGCTACACTCCGAAGAGGTGCGCTTGCCGGAGTGGGTGTCCGAGGTCACACCGGTCTTCTTCTTCTTCTTCTTCCCTCCCGGGGTCCCAGCGGCAGGAGCAAGTGCCCTAGCGGCGGCAGCTGCTGCAACTGCTTGCTGGTATAGTTGGTCAGCGCAAATCAGCGCATCTTTCTTGTCACAGGGAATGGTGATGATCATCACAGGTCCTGGCATCTTCAGGGTGTTGTAGGCGTAGTGTGACGCCACCATGAACTTGGCCAGCGCTCGGCGGCCAAGGATCCTGTTGTAGGGCAAGGGGATCTTGGCAACATCGAACACGATCCTCTCCGTCCTGAAGTTCAAGTCACTTCCAAAGGTCACGGGCAGTGTGAACTTTCCTTTGGGTTGGCTTCTTCCCGGGTTGACCCCCTGAAACGTGCCCGTCTCTTCGAGGTCTCCATCAGGAATCTGCAGTTTCTCGATCACGGCAGGCGAGATCAAGTTCAGACCGGCCCCGCCATCGACTAGCATCTTCGTCACCTTGAGGTTGCGTATTGTTGGTGAAACCAACAACGGCAAGCACCCGACCGCAGTGGTGCGATCAGGGTGATCCTCGGTGTCGAAGATGATAGGTGTGCTGGACCACTTCAGCGGCCTTTGGGCATCAAACGACGGCTCTGCCGTTGTAACCTCTCGCGCCCACTGTTTAAGCCGGCGGTGAGAAGTATGCAGCGAGGCGCCGCCGTCGACGCACATGGCCTCTGTAGCTTTCTGAAACTCTTGGTCACCGGATTCGTCGTCCTCTTCGTTATCGTCGTCTTCTGGATTTCTGTCACGGCCCCGGGCGGGCCTCTCCTGTTGCTTATCCTTGCCGTGACGGCCCGTCTGGCTGCCACGCTTCTTGCCGGATCCCTCAGCACCGTCCGGGCCCTTCTCCTTGTCCCGCCTCTCATATTCAGCCCTCTGCTTCTCAGCGAGGAGCTCAACCTGTCGGCAGTCCTGAAGAGCATGGCCTTTGGTGCGATGGATCTTGCAATATCGCTTGTCGGAGTTTCCTGGCTTCTCGGCAGCCGCCAAGGCCCGGCAGGCTACGCACCCGGCAACCTCCTTGCCGGGGTCGTCTGCCGTGGTTTTCTTGGTGGAGCTGGTGTCATCAGATCCCTCAACGGCAAGCACGGTTTTTCCCTTGCGCTTCCTGTTGCGGCGCCGGCCTTTCTTCGCCGAGGCGGCAATATCCTCATCTGAAGAGTCGGTTTCCACGCCGGCATCTTCGCCGAGGTACTTCCTTCCCTCTTTAGCTCGGGCACATTTGTCAGCAAGAACATAGAGTTCTGCTATATCCCTCACCTTGTTCATTGCCGGCTCTTCACGCATCTTGCGGTTACGCACGTTCTGATGAAACACGCTGATGATGGCGGCAGGGTGAACATCAGGGATATTGTATTGTACCCTGCTGAACCTCTGAATATACTTGCGGAGACTCTCGCCTCCCTTCTGAGGAATGACGTGCAGGTCGCTTGCTTGGCCATGGGCTTGGTGGCCTCCAGTAAAGGCGCCTACGAACTCATGGCACAAATCCGACCAGGAGGAAATAGAGTCTACCGGCAAGTGCATCAACCACGACATGGCGTTGGGTTTGAGAGCCAACGGAAAGTAGTTTGCAAGCACCTTATCGTCGCGGGCTCCGGCAGCCTGCATCGCGATGGTGTAGACGCTGAGGAACTCGGATGGGTGGGTCTTGCCACTGTACTTTTCGCCCACGTCGGGTTTGAAGGTGCGGTGAGTAGGCCACTGGAACTGCCGCAGCTCACGGGTAAAAGCCGAACAGCCTACCTCGTAAGGTAGGCCTCCAGGGCTCCATGGTGCCGGGTGGCTCACAGCAGGCCCTGCTCGCCTGTCTGATTGGTGGCGCGCTCCACGCCGGCGCTCGATAGTGGTTCGAGCGTCTTCATGTTCTCGTTCCCGAAGAACTTGGCGCTGGTCACAGTGGGCCCGCGGGTCGGACGATGCTACGGAGATCTCGTCGCCCGTAACGTCGCGACGGGCTCGTGTCTGCGGGACCGGGCGAGGAGGAGGTGAGTGCACCGTGGTTGCGGCGCCGTCGGCTCTCCTGCAACTGGTGCCTGGGACTCCGTCGGAACGTCGACCCGGGGGCTCCACTGGACTCGGTTCGTCTTTGTTGACCACCGCAACAAGGCTTCGGATGGTGGCTCTCCATTCGTCGAGTTTCCCCGCAGTGGGAGGAAAATCGAGGAGCAACTGCGCGCGAGCCAGGGCTTCTGCTGGCGTTGGTGGTAGCAAAACCTGCACGGATCGCGACGTGCTTCGACTTCTGACCATGTCAGAAGGAGCTCTATCACGACCCTGTGGTCGCATGCCATCTTCACCAGCGCCTCGACGAGCGGGCAGGACTTCTAAATCCCGGAGGTGGCGCTTGGGGCTCTTTCCGCGGCGACGCTCGGGGTCCTCGGCATGATTACGCCGTTCGTCGCGCGTCGCTTGAGAAGAACGCGCCGTCGGCGCTGGCGTGGGAGTCTTGGAAGCCCTTACGTCGCCTGCGAGCGGGGTGGCAGCGATCTTGGAAGGCCCCGCGCCACCCGCGGAGGGCCCGACTCCGTCTTTGTATTTGGCGGCGTGCGGCCCGCTACCAGGCGCACGAACATCACCGCCTCCCAAACTTCGGCTGCTGGGATGGTGTTGGTGTTTGCGAACAGCACCCCGGGTCCTTTTTGCGACCGGTCCGCTGCTCGCCCGTGTCGGGACGGGGTGTCCGGCTTCCGACGGGCCAACCGCCACCGTCGTCTTCTTCTTGGGCGCCATGACAATGAAGAAGCGTCGAACTAACTGCTAGAGCTGGTTCTCACAACTGTGCCCCCTACCTGGCGCGCCAAAGATGTCGGTGCTGGGACGACACCTATGGGATCACAAGAATCCCTACTACGGTTGCGGGGTGCGGGGTCGTGAGCAGAGCAGATCAAACAGATAGCACACGGGTTCTTTATCCAGGTTCGGGCTGCGAGATGCGTAAAACCCTACTCCTGCTTTGGTGGATTGTTTATCTGCGTTCTTGATCTAGCTATGGGGCGTGAGGAGCTCCAAAAAGCCGAATCCTCCTCCTGGTCGCCTTGGAGCTCCTTTTATAGGGAAAGGGGTTGCCACAGTGGCACACAGGAGGTGCAAAGGGTACAGTCATACGAGTTTATCCCTCGCATTACATGACAAGGCGCCATAAATGCGTCTTGCTTAGGTGTCCTTGCTTTATCGGGGACGGGGGAGAACCCAGTCTCGTCCGTCGCCGCTCCCTTTCGTGTTGACACGCGCCCTGGCCAGCGGTGCCTGTGGTGCCATGTAGGCAGGCAGGCAGCTGAGGTGGCGCAGTGGTGGGTCTCCATGAAGGTTCGCTTGCCGCCACGCAGGTGCCTGCCCAACTGGTTGGGTCGGCAGCTGCATGGTGGATGCTTGATTGGCGCGGGCCTGATGGTGGCCCTACGGGTGTCCTTGGCAGGGGCCTTGTCGCAGCCCCGGCAAGGGTCTTGCCGGGGCACCGGCAAGGGTCTTGCCGCGGCGCCTGCTGTCATCCCCGGCAAGGCTCTTGCCAGGGGCCTTGTGGTCCTCCTTGGCCGGGATCCCGCCAAGGGTCGTCATCTTCTATAGTATCTATCTGATCTTTGAATGTCTTCACAAAGATCTGCATGCCACCACGGGGATGTCTCCCGAATCCTTTGTTCCATGGGGGGCAGTGGACTCAAAGGTGATCCGCTCCGTGGGCGTGGGGCGAGCCGCCCCGGCAAGGGCCTTGCCGGGTTTGCTAAAACCGCCCCCCGGCAAGGATCTTGCCGGGGGAGTCTGCTTCGTCCCCTTTGCTCTTTGTGGCCTTGGTCTTGGCATCGTTCTGCTCCTTTCAAGCTTCGGCCTTACCTTGGCTCACCTTCCTTGCCTTGCTTAGTGTGGCGGCACCCGCGGCTCAGACTGCCCGTGCACAGTTAAAAGGTGTACCCCTCTTTTTGTACACCGACACTCTCAAAACCGGTCAACCGCGTCTACGTCGTGTCATTCTTCGACGACATCCTTGTTTTCAATGTGTCTCTCAAAGATCATGTGATCCACTTGCGTCAGGTTTTGGGGCTTCTTCGCAAGGACTATTGGAAAGCTAAAATGATTTAATGTGTTTTTGGGCAGCAGCAAATTTTGTACCTCGGCCACGTCATCAGCTCACAGGGGGTTTTGACGGATCCAAACAAGATCACAGCGGTAGAAAAACTGGTCAGCCCCTACCTGCACCAAAGAGGTCCGTAGCTTCCTAGGGCTTGCTGGCTATTATCGGTGGTTTGTGAGAAATTTTGGAGTCATCACAAGACCTCTGTTCAACCTTCTCAAGAAGGGGACTCCTTTCATCTGGACAGACACAACCGAGACAGCCTTTCAAGTTCTCAAGCAACAGTTGATCTCAGTGCCTGTTTTGGCTTCGCCCGACTTCCAACAACGTTTCACCATCGAAACGGACGCTAGTGATCATGGAATCGGGGCCATTCTGCAGCAACAAGGGCACCCGATAGCTTTCATGAGCAAGGCGCTCAGCCCTTGTTACCAGGGGTTGTCCACGTATGAGAAGGAATATTTGGCGATCGTTGTGGCAGTGGATCAGTGGCGCCTCTATCTGCAACACGCACAATTTGACATCCTCACCGATCAGAAAAGCTTAATTCATCTGGAAGAGCAACGTCTGACCACTCCTTGGCAGCAAAAGGCATTCACCAAGCTCTTGGGGCTGAGATATCGCATTCGTTACAAGAAGGGGACTGAAAACACGGGCGCAGATGCACTGTCCAGATCCAATACACAAGATACTCTCTTTGCAGTATCCTCTTGCCACCCAGCTTGGCTCGAGGATGTGGTCAATAGTTATAACAACAACGACCATGCTTCGCAACTGCTGGAACAGCTGTCGTTGCGCGACGACCCCAAGGGGCATTTCGCCTTTCAGCAAGGAGTGATCCGATTCCGAGGAAGAATCTGGCTGGGAGGGAGCACGCAAATTCAAGAGAAGATTATTTCAGCTTTCCATGACAGTCCTCTGGGCGGGCACTCAGGGTTTCCAGTAACCTACCATCGCATCAGACGCCTGTTCGCGTGGCCCAAGATGAAAGCGCAAGTGCTTCAGTATGTTCGTTGCTGTCAGGTATGTCAACAGGCTAAGCCGGATTGTGCATCATCTCCAGGGTTGGTGCTCCCTCTACCTATTCCAGCACAACCATGGGACTTCATTTCCATGGATTTTGTGGATGGGTTACCACAGTCCAGCCGGTTCAATTGCTTGCTGGTGATCGTCGACAAGCGCATGAAATTTGCCTATTTTATGCCCTTGGCTCACCCGTACACTACAGCATCAGTGGCCAAGCTTTACATGAGCCAGATTTACAAGATTCATGGACTACCAGGAGCGATCGTCTCTGACAGGGACCCGGTATTCACAAGTCAGTTCTGGCAGGAGTTGTTTCATGCAGCGGGCACACAGCTACGACTCAGCACAGCCAACCATCCGCAGACGGATGGACAGACCGAGCGCGTCAATCAGTGCGTCGAGACTTTCCTTCGCTGTTTCACTCAAGATTGTCCCAGGCGGTGGAGCTTTTGGATACCTTTGACCCAGTTCTGGTATAACAATGCTCATCACTCAGCCATTGGCATGACTCCTTTCAGAGCCATGTTCGGGTATGAACCGCGCCATTGGGGAATTTTGGCCAACAACACTTGTTCAGTTCCGGCACTCCTATCATGGCTGGACGAGAAGGAAATAGTGCAAGCGCTGCTGCAGCAGCATCTGAATAGAGCACAACAGATCATGAAGCGGCAAGCTAACAAGAAGCGAACCTTCACAGTGGGCGAGAGCGTTTTCCTCAGGCTGCAACCATACATCCAAACCTCTGTTGCCCCGAGAGCAAACCACAAGCTGAGCTACAAATACTACGGGCCGTTCACCATCATCGACAAGATCAACGATGTGGCGTATAAACTGGAACTGCCACCTCAAGACACCGTCCACCCGGTGTTTCACGTGTCGCTCCTACGCCATCAATCCTTCCAGGCATGGTTGTCGAACCACAACTACCTCATTGTGCTGATGACCTTGCTGTGCCAGTGGAAGTCTTGCAAACTCGCTGGCGCCGGAAGAACAACTCCATGCGCGAACAAGTGAAGGTCCGGTGGTCCAATTCCGCCTCCCTGGGCACCACCTGGGAGGACAAAGACAACATTCAGGCGAGGTTTCCACATTCTGAGGCTTGGGGGCAAGCCTCGTCTCAAGGAGAGGGGGATGTTAGCGACCCCAACACGCAGGACCCACTGGGCAGCCACTCCAGCGACATCAAGGCTGCCCAGCACCCCAGCAGGCTCAAGCGGCCCAACACGCGAGTCCACGGGCCAGAGTGGGCTCACTGAAGCCCAGGCGACGACTACTAAAGGCGAGACTCGAGCCGACCACAATCATCCAGAGGATCAAGGACGAATCGGCGGCTACCACTTTCCCCCTTTCCGAACCCTAGCTACTCTGTTCTTCCATTCAATAGCTACGCTCCTGTAATCGAATTGCATCTGCTACTACTTCAGAGAGCTATATAGATCGATCCACTACTCTGCTCTTATCAGAATCATGATTAAGTGAAAGTGAGTTCATTTTACCATTAAAATAAGCCATCCCACATACAAAACCTGAGGAGCCCACATAAAAAACTTGCATTAAAAAAGATAAATTTGAAATTGTATTTTCGTGATTGATCCATGCATTAGTAATTAGTCAAAATTTCTTGAGATGCATATGACATGTGTGTACGTGGTCCAACATATGGCATGCACAAATAAAGATGATCAATTTTCTCCCCTCATTGATAGGAAAAAAATTGCGTGCGACCTGGATTGTACCCTCCTTGTCCTTAGACACTCTTCCTCAGCTAAGTGCTGGCGCATAGCAAAACAAATCTCAAAGGTTATTCTCCATTGTCGCATGCTCTTGGTGACGCCGCCGCCGCAACTCTTCAATTTCGTGGAACCACCGATGCTCTGTCTTTCTTCCCTCTTCTCTCTTCCTCTCGTCTCAAATCACGACACGACGTCATCTCGGCTATTTGGGTAGCACCTCCTCCCCAAAGTTGTGATGGTTGCAACCTCTATCAATGGTGCCAATAGATGGGTTGTACTACAGTGACGGCGACAATATCTGTCATCAAGGACGGGCAGGTCTGCGGCCGGCGTGTGAACATCACCTCCCGTCCAGGATGTGATGGCTACTACTATCAACGACGACTTGACGCAGAGCGATGATTGTGCAGTGCCAGCGGTCGCGCATCGCGCAAGCATGTAGCTGCTGGGATCGTGCAAAAGTGGTGGCGACGACACATGAGTGACTTTGATGGTTGTGCTACTTGAGCACATGCTCTCAAGCTCTGGAGTGAAAACCTAGGTGCAACCGAGTTGGTTATACCTGGCAATGATGATGTTTTTATATCGTTACCTTGTTGAAGGCATTGCTCGGATATGCTCAGAGTGGTTCTTCAGAGTGAAAACCTAGATTCAGACTTTGGGTAGTTCGATCCGGTGACAACGACACTTGAGTGTTGCTCCCTCCCTGAAGGCGTTGCTGTTGAAGAACCACATTGTCCGTGTGATGTCATGAGATCGTCGGTGCAGATAAGGTCATTAATATAGTTTGCCTATCACGGATCTGGTCGCTTTGGGGTTTCTCTTTTTTTTCTCGCCCATGCATAGCTTTGGTCTTAGATGACTTTGCTATTTGATGGCGTGTTTTTGCGTGCGTGTGTTGGTGTTGGCTATGTGCATCTTAGCTATGCAGAGGCTGGATGTATGCTCATTGTGTTTGTATCCTCTTGATGCTCCATTTTGAGCCAATAAAATTTCACCCTTTGTCGAAAAAACTACTAGCCCGAGTTGCACCGCTGTGACCTAAGCAGGTTGAAGCAGTAGTGGTGGCCTTTGCTAGGGCAAGCGGCCACAGTGGCCATAAATAGGATGAGCAGCAGTTGCAAATCACACGTCAGCAATGACCATGGACGGCATTAGAAGGGAGAGATAATTGGCGAAATATGATGATTGTATTGCTTGAGCCTCGTGGGCTTATATATAGGAGTACATGATCATTTTGGAGTGCATGGTAGAAAAAATCTTACGATATCCTACATTTCCTAAATAACCATGATACTCAACATCCCCCGCAGTCACAACGGTAGCGACGCAGACGGTGAGACTGAAGAAGAATCCAAAGGGAAGTCGACGGACATCCCCCCACTATCGTAACGGTCGATGTGTCGCGGAAGTCATGGTTGGAGTAGAAACCGACGAGATTACTCAAGGAAGGAGGTAGCCCTTTGTGCCGATGTCGTTTTAGCTGAGAGCGTAGGGTGGTGCAGAAGTCGTTGAGGTAGCCGTGCAAGGGACGTCGTGGTCGATGTCGAGTCGGGGTGGCCGGTGTCGAGGTAGTCGCCGTGGACCGGGAAGAAGAGCAGCGGCGGCGTCCTAAGGAGGTGGCAGCGGCTAGGTTAGGAGCGCGACGACGGTGCTCGAAGTAGGCGAGGAAGAACCCGACAGCATGATGAAGACCAGTGCGAACGATGGTGTTCCCGCGCCTAGGGAGGCGGCGCGGCACATACCACGTGTGCAAGTCGACATGCGGGGACGGCGGAGCGGACCACGTGTTGTGGTGCTACGGCCCTAAGGGGCGATGCAGTGTCAGCTCACAAGTCGGGGCGACAGCGAGGAAGACCTCAGGGTGGCAACGGGGACCGCGTGCCACGCTCACTATGTCTCAATGGAACGATGCAGCGGCAGCGCCAGGGTCGATGCAGCGAGGAGGACGGCCTGGAGCAAACGGCCTCAGGGTGGCGATGGACCGCGGGCTGCAGCACTACGACCCGAAGGGGAAATGCAGCAACAGTGCGCGGGGTCGATGTAGCCGCGGAAAGAACCAAAAGGTGACGATAGGGACCACATGCCACGGTCGCTATGGCCTGATGGGAAGATGCGGCGGCAATGCGAGGGTCGGTGCAGAAACGACCTGAAATGGATGGCGTCGGGGCGGTGGTAGACCGCGGGCCGCAACACTACCACCTAAAGGGCGACATAGTGGCAGCACGCGGGTGAATGCAGCGGCAGCCTGATTGCTCAATCGGCAAAGAGACACGAAAATTTGATAACAATCTTCATGAAATTTTGCACAAGTGCGGACCGTACAGCATCCATCAGAGGCCGGAGGTTGCAGCATCCTGTAACCGGGCGTGGGCACGCGCTTGTGCGGGAAGGCTGATCCGATCTGGACTCCTAGATCAGTCACCGCCGAAGGTGCACAGCCAGCCAGCCAACATGCACGCATCATGCATGGACACGGCTTGCATCTGGCTAGTGCGGGAGATCGAGCAGGCAACCATGCCAATTGCACGAACGAGGTCAGCCCACCCTAGTGGGGTGCACTTTTTTTTAGGACCAGAGTATGCAATACTCTAGTGGGGGTTACATTCGGTCAGCATCCAATTCCTAAGTCTATCAGGGACATTCCCTAAGATCAGAAAATCTCCACTGGACCTAGCTTCGGCTGCCAGCTCATGGGCAAGGGTATTTTGCTCTCTGCCAATGTGTAGCACTTGGTGGTCTGCAAATTGGGATAGAGCAGCTTTAATGTCAAGAATGAGCCCGTAGCTCGGGGAACGACTATCCGCATCCTTTGTCAGTTTAGCTGCAAGGTTTTTGCAATCTGTTTCCACCACTAGAGAACCTATGTATACGTCCAAGAAGGCGTTTCTGCTCCGGTGCTCCCCCTGGGCTGAACGCGAGGTGGAAAAACACATCGACTGCCAGGATGAACCAAAAACGGTTCATAACAAGGGGCACGATCGTCTTTGTTGCCCCCGCATATAGCCGTCGAGGAGCCCTGGGAGGCCCGTACGTGCCCGGTTAGATCGTATGCCCGACCATATACTTATTTGTTTGTATATGGCGGCCTTTCATGCACGTGTGAAGCCGCCCGCGCGTGGGGCAGCACGTGTCACGGGTAGTTGCCAAAACTATCCCATCATATAAATGTGGACGGCAACCACCTCCGGCCGCATCGCCCACCATTTCCCCCCGCCGCATCGTCTTCCTCTTTCCACTCCCCACTCCCCACTCCATCTCCTCTCCAACCTACTCATATCCCTCACCGCATCCTCTCCATCGCCATGGCGGACGCAGGAGGCGAGCGCCCCGATTGGGGCGCAGATCTGGTGGAGCAGGCGCGGCAGGTCGCTGCGGGCACCTTTGTGAGGGGGCGTGCCGGCGTCCAGCGCGGTGCTCCCTCTGCTGGAGATCTGGAAAAGGCGGGGGCGGGCTGCAGCGGCGCAGTCCAGCCAGATGCGCCCGCTCTGGCGATCTCCGGCGAGGCGCGGAAGGTGGAGGCGGGCTCTGGCGAGGCACGGAAGGTGGGGGCGGGCTCTGGCAAGGCACACGAGGTGGAGAAGGTGGAGGCCGGCTCCGGCGAGGAGGAGGCGGAGCAGAAGGTATCTGCTTATCACTTTTAGTTGGTAGTTTTTAGATTGTAGGGTTTGTGGCCAGAACTTTGTTTGGTTAGATTTGTTGGAGGTAGGGTTTTCTCTGCATTAGGGTTTTTCTGTATTTGATTCGTGCAAGAATGGTGGACCACATATTATTATTAGATTAGGTTAGAAGTAGTCGGATTGAGGGATGGGGTTTTTTCAGATGCTTATTAGATTAGTAGTGGAATTTTTGCAATTCTTTAGGTGTTTGGCTTGAGGATTAGACGATGGATTAGTCAAATATATACTTCTCTATTGGTTTGGATTGGTGCCTGATTTAGTTCTTTGGCTTGATGATTAATTAAATGGATGCTTAGTTCTAGGGATTATGCCTGTCATGGTTGCAATTCTTAGATGCTTGATTGATGCATGTTGTCATAGTTGTAGTTATTTGATGCTTGATTGATGCCTGTCAGGCAGAGGCTATGAGATGGGTTGTGCATGGCCTTGTGTTTTTGGAAATTGTCTACCTGAGGTGATTAGATGGTGCATTAGTTTGGTTGTAAATATAGTTAAGGATGTGCTCATGTAATGGGTGTTGTCATGTTAATCAAAAAGAGCTTCTCAAGGGCTGGATTTGTTTGTGTTGGATTGGGGCTTCTGAAGGAGAGGGGAAGCGTGCTCGAGGGGAAGGGGCGGTCTATGCTTATTTAGTTTGGGTTAGTAGTGGAATTTTGCCGTTGCTTCAGAGATATTTACAGCATTGAACATACTCTGCAATGCCGTTGCTTCAGAGATAAAAGCATCTTGGGGTTTTTTCAGATGCTTATTAGATTAGTAGTGGAATTTTTGCTTGTTAGATTTCAATTAGTATGAGGTTGAATACCTTATTTAAGGGGGAATTTAAGGTCAGATAGACGTCATATGATTATTAGATCTGTAGTTCAATGCTGCTGACATTTATGATTATTTGATTTGATCTGTGGTTCAATGATACTGGATGGAAACATATTTGATTTGGAATGCATTAATTTTTATGTGCCAATGAATTGATTTAGATGATACAAGATTCATCTATATTATAATTTGTTGTTGTTTAGGTAAGTAATGAAATTTTAGATGTTTGTTGGAGATGTATGCATTTATAGTTGAAGTTGTACCTAATTAACTACTGCGTTATGTTAATATGTGTAGGAGCTTTGCTGCATTATCCCAAAAACAGTAATTTGTGCATATTAAAATTTGTAGTTGGCTTCTGTAATTAGTATATACTATATGTAAAGTGTGAAGTGAACATTCCAAGGCAGGATCCTAGCAACAAAATATATTATATGTTTCCATTAAGTAGTGTGTGGGGGGGGGGGATTCCCTCAAAAGAAAAGTGTTGGATTAATCCAGGGAATGTCAAGAATCCAGCTTGCATTTTCATTAGCATTTATGAAGGAAATCATTTGTCTGTTGATTGATTGCTTAGATTCTGTATTTATAAGGAAAGCATTTGGTCACATGCAACATACCAATGTGGTTCACATTCACAATTTTGTTTGTAATGACATTCTGTGAACTGCAATTCAATTCATTGTAATTGATGTGCTTGTTTGACAATATAGCAGGAGGAGGAGGATCTTGTGGTCAACAAGAGGAAGTGGGACAAGACTGGGTTCTACCCATATGACTCTGATGAAGATGAGTCATACGAGGTAAGGCCTAGTTGAAATGTTATATGTGCATTGAGTTAGTATTATGTGTTTATAGTTTTTGAATGCATAATGTATTAATGTCAGTCATTAATGTGTGCAGTATGAATCTAGAGATGATGTGGTCGAGGGGAACGTCGAGTCCTTTGAAGAGAAGGAGGTGTTGAAGATCAGGGCCCAAGGACCTGGTATGTACCACAACTGGAGGACGGAAAAGTACCGCTGCCCCTACTGCAGCCAGCCCAAGCCCAGGTCTGGGTTATTGGAGCATCTGATGGAACATTGCCGGGCTACATCGATCTCCAGTGATGAGTACAAGATCAGGGCTCGGCATTTTGCCCTCCTGAAGGTCCTGAGAAACCCTAACCTCTAGTCCTACAGCATGCTGATCATCAGAAGCTGGAAGCCGTACTCATCATCAGTGTTTGAACTGGATCTGTTGTGAAAGCTGCATCTGGGTCTGAACTGCTTGGAAACTAGCTATATTAATCTAATGTAATGTAATGTATTGTGTGTCTGAACTGGATCTGTTGTGAACTGCCTGCTACCTGTGGTGGTAACCTAGAATGCTATCTATATATGTGTGGCCTTAACTTTATTGGTGGTGAATGCTTCCTTCATGTTTAGTTGTTGTTTTGATGGTGCAATGATCACAAATGGTGCTTCAGTGTTGCTTCAGACATGCTGCAACACTTGTCTATGTTGTGGGCAAGTGCAACATGTTGTGCCCATGTGCCAATTATACCAAATATTGAATGTGGCAATGTTCCAAAATGTTTGTCATGAATTATAGTACATGGGGTTTAGTAAAGTTACTGATAATTGTTCATCCTCACACATTCCATCAACGCATAATTTGAATAAGCAAAAAGATCAAATGTTCCATCATTTGAACCTATGTTGCAATTAGAGAGCAAATATTCCATCATCAAAGTGTGAAAGAATTAAATGTAAATTTAGAAGAGTAATGTAATACTAGTTAAAAATAATGTGTGCAAAAAAAGGAATTTGAAATAAGATCTACTTTATTTTGTAATAAATTTATATTACCCTACTTATTAGAATTTTGAAAATGTCACTTATTTATAAGAAAAGAAAATATAAATATTCAAAAAGATGTGTTTGATAAAAATACCTTTTGAATTTTTGGTATG
>LR880972.1:131048336-131061739 GCA_904067115.1 Aegilops sharonensis
TGTCACTTATTTATAAGAAAAGAAAATATAAATATTCAAAAAGATGTGTTTGATAAAAATACCTTTTGAATTTTTGGTATGTTATTATTTGAGGGGTCATGTAATTTTTATGTTATTTTTTGAGTGCTCAACTATTTTTTATGTAAAGTGAAGGAAAAGGAAAAAATAAACACAAGGAAAAGCATGGGCCATCCTAGCCATCTTGGAAACCTAGCTTTATAAATAAAAAAATTCAAAAAATTAAGAGGGCATTAAAAAATAAACAAATATAAGAGGGCATTAAAAAATAAACAAATATAAGAGGGCATTATAAATTAAAAAAATTCAAAAAAATAGAAAGAATATTTTACATTGCCGCCTCAGGTATAGACCGATGTTTTGACCAATCAGTCTAGAGGGAATTATAAATTAATAAAAAATTCAAAAAAATATAAAACCTTGGAAACCTAGCTATGTTTGTGCAAGAGATCATGTGTGCCAAAGTTGAGGTCATTTGGAGGTGGTCGAAAAAATGACCGCATTCCGGAGGGGCCATTTGGTCTAACTTAAGCCAGTTTTTGAACAAATGTGATTTTTTCCACCACCTCCAAATCACCGAAACTTTCTTGAACATGGTGACCCACATGTGCCAATCATGCCTATGAAAGAAAATTTGGAAAAAGAATATTTTACAATGCCCCCCCTGAGGTATAGACCAATGTTTTGACCTGTCAGTCTAGAGGGCATTATAAATTAATAAAAAATTCAAAAAAATATAAAACCTTGGAAACCCACCTTTGTTTGTGCAAGAGATCATGTGTGCCAAAGTTGAGGTGATTTGGAGGTGGTCTAAAAAATGACCGCATTCCGGAGGGGCCATTTGGTCTAACTTAAGCCAGTTTTGGAACAAATGTGATTTTTCCCACCACCTCCAAATCACAAAAACTTTCTTGAACATGGTGACCCACATGTGCCAATCATGCCTATGAAAGAAAATTTGGAAAAAGAATATTTTACAATTTCCCCGCCGCCGGCCATCCCCCGCGCAGCTCCCCGCCCCTCGCCGTCCTCCTCCGCTCCGGCCGGAGCCGGAGCCGCCGCGTCGTCGCCGGATCTGGGGAGTGGGATGAGATCCACCACTCCCCCGATCCAAACGCCTCCCTGTGCCCCGGATCCCCTCATCCCGCACCACCTCGTCCCGCGTTGACTTTTCCCCGAGGTGCTATTTTGACTGAGTCCCGGAATCTGCAACTTTATCATGCCATGTTCATGCCATTGTATCTCTACATCCGTATCTCCGTTTCATGCGTGTAATATATCAAATTGTTCGTCTCAACGAGTAATTCATTTCATTCCATTGCACCATATTCATTTGAGCTCATCTTGATGCCCTAATCATCGTTGCAAGAGGGCTATGTGATGTTAGTTTTAGATTCTTATCAGAACGTGCACTTTTGTCATTTTTGCCATGATTGATGTGTGCACCCTATGAACTTGAGTCCTACATGTGTTTTGTAATATGCCATGCCATCTTTACAGGGGTGTATGCCATGTATTTTTGTGATCTCTTTGGTGACTAGCACAAGCATGCAAACTAGGCTTCATGATGTTGCTGATTTCAGCCCCTGTTCTACTGATATTTTTATGCCATGTAAACTTGATGCTACCGAGAGATCCATGCTTATTTTGAGATACTTCAGTAAGGATGTTTTGAACATATGGTTATTCTCTATCCATCCATGCCCTTTTTTGCAATTATGTAGTGCCATAGCTTGAGTCAATCGAGCTCTACTTTTGCTATAAAATGTTCCTGGCAGATTGTTTACATGTTATTCAATTTTGCCAAGGTTGTTGTAGTTGATCCTTACATGCTATGTTGTTGTTCTTACCATGTCTAGCTTCTATGCCATGTCTAGTTGCTGGGTGTATGCTTAGTTTGTCTTTCAATGCCTCATAGTGAGTGCATCGAGCTCGTAAACATGTCTACTTATTGTTGTTCCTGCCATGTATGAATCTGTCATATAACTTGCTATGTTTACATGGGTGCCATCATATCTTCGGGTCCTTTTTGGCTCATGGTCATTAAGGGACTTTTGTTATATGAGATTAGTAGATTCATTCCATGCCTTTGGTTGCCATGATAAGTTCCTGTAACATGTTGTTTGATATCTCTAAACATTGCAACCTGATGTTATTTCTGCAAAATCTGAAACTGATATTATTTGCAATCTTGCCATGTCCTTTTGAGCATGTTCTAGTGATTTCTGGAGATAGTTCAGTGTTCATGTTTTGTTATGCTTTACCTGTACATCATGCCCATGTCTTCTGTTTTCATGTTGAGATGCTGTAGCATGTTGTTTTGGTGCTTGCAATATGTCTAATTGCTGTTTTGGTCAGATTGTTGTCATGACTTGTATAGGGTGTATTTGTTGAACCGTTGCTCCGTTTTGAGTGTGCTCTACATGAAACTTGCTTGTTTTTGCATGTAGCTTCATATTATCATGTTGCATCCTTGTTTTGAGGTGTTTTCTTAATGTTTGTATGCATTTTACATCAATGTCATGCTTATCTTGTTTTGCTCATATCTTCTAGGCCGTAGCTCCGAATCTAATGATCTTTATATGTAACTTGACTAGAATTTCGTGTAAATCATCGTGGTGCATCTTAACTTGCTGTTTAACAACTTTAACATGAGGTTTATTCAGATCTGGACCAATTTCGAAATTTGCATATGAGGACTTACCGGAATTGTTCTATGTTGTTTCCGGCCTCATTTAAACTTGCCTTGATGTGTTGCTCTTGTTTGCATCATCTCTTGCCATGAGTAGCCTCATCTAGCTTTGTCATGCATCATGCTTGTTTGTGCATCATGCCTTGTTCATGTGTGGTGTGTTTACCTATGTTGTGTGCTTCTTCTTGTTAGTTCCTGTTTCGTTGCGCTCGTGAGGATTCGTTCGTCTACGCTTGGTTCGGCTTCATCCGGTCGTCTTCTTCATGGACTCGTTCTTCTTCCTAGCGGGATTTCAGGCAAGATAACCGCTACCCTGGATCTCACTACTATCATTGCTATGCTAGTTGTTTCGTTCTATCTCTATGCTGCGCTACCTATCACTTGTTCCTCAAGCCTCCCGAATTGCCATGTCAGCCTCTAACCTTTTGCACCCTTCCTAGCAAACCGTTGTTTGGCTATGTTACCGCTTTGCTCAGCCCCTCTTATAGCGTTGCTAGTTGCAGGTGAAGTTTAAGATTGCTCCATGGTGGACAGGATTTTGGTTGGGATGTCACAGTATCTCTTATATTATTAATGCATCTATATACTTGGTAAAAGGTGGAAGGCTCGGCCTTATGCCTGGTGTTTTGTTCCACTCTTGCCGCCCTAGTTTCCGTCATATCGGTATTATGTTCTCGGATTTTGCGTCCCTAACGCGGTCGGGTGATTTATGGGACCCCCTTGACAGTTCGCTTTGAATAAGACTCCTCCAGCAAGGCCCAACATTGGTTTTACCATTTGCCTCACCTACCCCTTTTTCCCTTGGGAGTCGCGCTCTCAAGGGTCATCTTCATTTTGGCCCCCCGGGCCAATGCTTGTCTAAGTGTTGGTCCAAACTAGAGCCACTTGCGGTGCCGCCCCTAGGCAACTTGGGGTATCGTCGGTTGCCGTACGTACTGCTCATCCGGTCGTGGCCTGAGACGAGATACGCGCGGCTACTATCAGGATGTCGGCACGCCGGGAGGTTTTTCTGGTCTTGTTTTATTACTGTCGAAATGTCTTGTAGCCGGGATTCCGAGACTGATCGGGTCTTCCCGGGGAGAAGGAATATCCTTCGTTGATCGCGAGAGCTTATCATGGGCTAAGTTGGGACACCCCTGCAGGGTATAAACTTTCGAGAGCCGTGCCCGCGGTTATGTGGCAGATGGGAATTTGTTAATATCCGGTTGTAGTAAACTTGAAGCAAACTCTTCTAAAATACACCAACCGTGTGCGTAACCGTGAGTGTCTCTTTTCGGGGCTGATCGAGAGGAGAACACGGTTTCTGGGTTATGTCTGACGTAAGTAGGAGTTCAGGATCACTTCTTGATCATTACTAGATGACGACCGTTCCTTTGTTTCTCTTCTCGCTCTCATTTGCGTATGTTAGCCACCATACATGCTTAGCCGCTGCTGCAACCTCACCACTTTATCCCTTCCTTTCCCTTTAAGCTTTGCTAGTCTTGATACCCATGGTAATGGGATTGCTGAGTCCTCGTGGCTCACAGATTACTACACCAACAGTTGCAGGTACAAGTTTGCGATGATCATGACGTGAGAGCGATGTTTGCTTGTTTGGAGTTCTTCTTCTGCTTCTTCTTCGACCAAGGGATAGGTTCCAGGTCGGCAGCCTGGGCTAGCAGGGTGGATGTCGTTTGAGCTTCTGTTTATGTTTCATCCGTAGTCGGATGTTGATCTTGTATATGATGTTGATGTATTCTTGTGGCATTTATGCCTTATGTATGTATCCCCATCTATTATGTAATGTTGATGTAATGATATCCACCTTGCAAAAGCGTCTTCAAGATGCGCTTCTATCCTTGGTGGGACCTTCGAGTTCCTTTAGGATAGGGTCGCATCTTGGGCGTGACAAGTTGGTATCAGATGCCCCCCTGAGGTATAGACCGATGTTTTGACCAGTCAGACTAGAGGGCATTATAAATTAATAAAAAATTCAAAAAAATATAAAATCTTGAAAACCTAGATATGTTTATGCAATATATCATGTGTGCCAAAGTTGAGGTCATTTGGAGGTGGTCAAAAAAATGACTGCATTCCGGAGGGGCCATTTAACTTAAGCCAGTTTTTGAACAAATGTGATTTTTCCCACCACCTCCCAATCACCCAAACTTTCTTGAACATGGTGACCCACATGTGCCAATCATGCCTATGAAAGAAAATTTGGAAAAATAATATTTTACAATGCCCCCTGAGGTATAGACCAATGTTTTGACCAGTCGGTCTAGAGGGCATTATAAATTAATAAAAAAATTAAAAAAATATAAAACCTTGGAAACCCACCTTTGTTTGTGCAACAGATCATGTGTGCCAAAGTTGAGGTGATTTGGAGGTGGTCGAAAAAATGACCGCATTCCGGAGGGGCCATTTGGCTAACTTAAGCCAGTTATTGAACAAATGTGATTTTTCCCACCACCTCCAAATCACACAAACTTTCTTGAACATGGTGACCCACATGTGCCAATCATACCTATGAAAGAAAATTTGGAAAAATAATATTTGACAATGCCCCCTAATGTATAGACCGATGTTTTGACCAGTCAGTCTAGAGGGCATTATAAATTAATAAAAAATTCAAAAAATATAAAACCTTGGAAACCCACCTTTTTTGTGCAAGAGATCATGTGTGCCAAAGTTGAGGTGATTTGGAGGTGGTCAAAAAAATGACCGCATTCCGGAGGGGCCATTTTGTCTAACTTAAGCCAGTTTTTGAACACATGTGATTTTTCCCACCACCTCCAAATCACAAAACTTTCTTGAACATGGTGACCCACATGTGCCAATCATGCCTATGAAAGAAAATTTGGAAAAAGAATATTTTACAATGCCCCCTGAGGTATAGACCGATGTTTTGACCAGTCAGTCTAGAGCGCATTATAAATTAATAAAAAATTCAAAAAATATAAAACCTTGGAAATCTAGCTATGTTTATGCAAGAGATCATGTGTGCCAAAGTTGAGGTCATTTGGAGGTGGTCGAAAAAATGACCGCATTCCGGAGGGGCCATTTAAATTAAGCTAGTTTTTGAACAAATGTGATTTTTCCCACCACCTCCAAATCACACAAACTTTCTTGAACATGGTGACCCACATGTGCCAATCATGCCTATGAAAGAAAATTTGAAAAAAGAATATTTTACAATGCCCCCCTGAGGTATAGACCGATTTTTGACCAGTCAGTCTAGAGGGCATTATAAATTAGTACAAAATTCAAAAAAATATAAAACCTTGGAAACCCACCTTTGTTTGTGCAAGAGATCATGTGTGCCCAAGTTGAGATGATTTGGAGGTGGTCGAAAAATGACCGCATTTCAGAGGGGCCATTTAACTTAAGCCAGTTTTTGAACAAATGTGATTTTTCCCACCACCTCCAAATCACACAAACTTTTTTGAACATGATGACCCACATGTGCCAATCATGCCTATGAAAGAAAATTTGGAAAAAGAATATTTTACAATGCCCCCCTGAGGTATAGATCGATGTTTTGACCAGTCGGTCTAGAGGGAATTATAAATTAATAAAAAATTCAAAAAAATATAAAACCTTGGAAACCCACCTTTGTTTTTGCAAGAGATC
This sequence comes from Aegilops sharonensis, assembly GCA_904067115.1. Classification (NCBI taxonomy): domain Eukaryota; kingdom Viridiplantae; phylum Streptophyta; class Magnoliopsida; order Poales; family Poaceae; genus Aegilops; species Aegilops sharonensis. The sequence continues at coordinate 131,054,659 of LR880972.1, forward strand.
ATGTGTGCCAAAGTTGAGGTGATTTGGAGGTGGTCGAAAAAAACCCTAGAACACTGTCGCGGCATGGCGCAACGTGCGTTTGGTGTCCGAATTTGTGCACACCTTGCCTGGGGGGCCACATTGGCCATGCTCACATGCTCCCAAAAGTTGCGGTCATCTCATGCATGCCCCCACATGCACCATCTACAAGGACTATTCGGGTCTGCCGGAGGGCAAGTTTGAAAGAGGTTTTCCTTGCCGGACCCACCAAATGACCCCAAACTTTTTGCACACCGTACCATGACCATGGCATGCTTGTGGGAGGAGAATTCATACACCATGGCCTCATTTTTGTTGAAATCCAATTAATATCCATGTGTATTACATGTAAGTGAGCATGTGTAAAATTTATTAGATAACTTGAAGGTCAAAACATTAACTTGTCATATATGCAAAAAAATGTGTATTGAATGCAAGTGAGCATGTGTATAATTTAGTGTGTGATTTGAAGATCAATACACATGGCAATATGCCAAAAAAGTGTCCACCTACCAGAGAAGGTGAATTCATACTCCACGGCCTGCATACAACTAGGAACCCTGCCGTGCATGGGCCAGGATGCAGGCCCGTGGTGCAGAATATCTCTGCTGCTAGTAGGCCCCACGGGGCAGAGGGGACGAGAGTTAGGCAATGTACTGCCTACAATTGATAGGAGCTTGGGAGGGGAGTCGCAACCGGGTATATAAACTGGTGCGGCGCTCTCTCGCTTGGCGAGGTGGGACTAAACTCCCACCACCCAACGGTTGTGCGCTGCGATGTGCCCTGCGCGGCTCCGCCTTGGGCCCAATTCGGGCGGGCTGGCCCAGGGCATCCTTATCCGCGCGCTGATCTGTTTGATATTCTCTTTGTTTTTCACTTTTAAACTCCAAAATTTCTTTTCTTGTTTATATTTCTAATATTTAAAATCAAATCTCTTTTTTCTATATTATTTCTAACAGTGTTTACTAAAATTAAAAAAATATGCCAAATTCTGTTGTGTTTTATTTCATTTGTTTGTTCTCTTTTGTATATTGATAATATTTACGAAATATAAACTAAAATGGTGTGTTTTATTTCAATTCTTCATTCTAATATTTCCTATCTTTATTATTTTTGAAATATTTTTAGTTTGTAAGATAAAATGTTCTGTTTTATTTCACTTCTTCATTCTAATATTTGTTCTTTCTTTATATTTGAAATATTTCCAAAATATAAGATAATATGTTATCTTCTATTGCACTTCTTTATTCTGATAGATCTTATCTTTTTTACATTTGAATTATTTTTTAAATGTAAGATAATATGTTGTCCTTCCTAATTATGAACTTTATTTTCTGTTCAAATCTAGTTGGGACAATCGCATGCATGCCTCCATATGCACCATATACTAGAAGCAGGTTTATCTTCTCGGTCTCACCAATTCAGACCAAACTGTATGCACACCCTAGTATGACCATGGCAAGCATGCATGGCGAGTATCGTTCATTTCCGTCACTCGATGCATTTTCTAGGGTTTTTCCGGTGACAAAACCCTACAACACTGCCCCATGTGACGGAACGTGTGTTTTGTGTCCGAATTCGTGCACACCTTGCCTGGGGGACCACATTGGCCAAGCCCACATGGTCCCAAAAGTTGGGGTCATCTCATGCATGCTTCTGCATGCACCATGTACAAGCAGGACCATTCGGGTCTGCCGGAGGGCAGGTCTGAAAGTGGTTTTCCTTGACGGTCCCACCAAATGATCCCAAACTTCATGCATACCCTACGTTGACCATGGCATGCATGCATGACAAGTATCTTTCATTTCCGACACTCGATGCATTTTCTAGGGTTTTTCCGGCGACAAAACCCAACAACACTGCCCCCACGTGACGCAACATGCGTTTTGTGTCCGAATTCATGCACACCTTGCTTGGGGGGCCACATTGTCCAAGCCCACATGGTCCCAAAAGTTGGGGTCATCTCATGCATGCTTCCACATGCACCATGTACAAGCAGGACCATTCGGGTCTGCCGGAGGGCAGGTCTGAAAGTGGTTTTCCTTGATGGTCCCACCAAATGATCCCGAACTTCATGCATACCCTACGATGACCATGGCATGCATGCATGACAAGTATCGTTCATTTCCGACACTCGATGCATTTTCTAGGGTTTTTCCTGCGACAAAATCCTACAACACCGCCCCCACGTGACGCAACGTGCGTTTTGTGTCCCAATTCATGCACACCTTGCCTGGGGGACCACATTGGCCAAGCCCACATGGTCCCAAAAGTTGGGGTCATCCCATGCATGCTTCCACATGCACCATGTACAAGCAGGACCATTCGGGTCTGCCGGAGGGCAGGTCTGAAAGTGGTTTTCCTTGACGGTCCCACCAAATGACCCCAAACTTTATGCGTACCCTACGATGACCATGGTATGCATGCATGACAAGTATCGTTCATTTCCGACAATCGATGCATGTATAATATTATAGAAATGATAGAGATACTATAAATATTGTTGAACATATACAAGTATACAATAACTAATAGGTGTCACAAAGAGTTTTTTTTAGGGAAGAACCAATGATATTTATTTTGAGGGAAGAAACAATGCAGGTAGGTGGGCCGGCCAAGACCGCAAATAACTGTCGGATCCATATTGTGGGGGCCCAAAACACTGCGCTTTTCATGCACGTCGATAGCACGCACGTCGATCACGGGAGTAGTTGCCGTTCTGTTACACAATTCTGGGATCATGCTAATCCATATGTTCCTAATCCCTACGATTGAGGAGCACATTCAGCCTCACTTCATCGGAGGAAAATATAGATAGCGAAATTGGCCACAGGGAAGTTACGACGACCTAGGAGTCGACCTCGTATATAATCTCCTCCTCCTCGCACATGTCGTCGACTAGATCGCCTCCTGTCGGCGAGTCATCGACAGCTCCGTCTGCCGCATCCCACACGCCACAATCCTTATCTTGAAGACCAAGACCCCACCTTTGTCAATCGTCCATTCTGGAACCGCTTTCAGTATGCCACCTACTTTGAAGTGATCAAGTCTAAGAAGAACCTCTTTGTCAATGTTCACTCCATCAACACGGATGCTATGGAATAGGACCCTGAGTACTTTGGTGCATCCCTTCAGATGTGCTCTCAGCTGAACATCCTCAGGATCATGCAGTTCAACAAGGACTTTGATGCTGACTTGGTGGCTCAGTTCTATGCCACTGTCCATCTAGGAACTGATGAGAACAGGACTCTGACTTGGATGACGAATGGGAAGCTGCTAGTTGTCAAGTGGAAGGCTTTCATGGAGTTGCTTGAGGTGGAAGATCAAGGGCTTGAGTCTCCAGTCGGGTTTCGTCCTCACAAAAATGTTACCTCCACTCACAAGCAAGCTCTCTGGCCTACTGCATTAAGAAGGTTAATCCTGAGACTAAGAAGACAACCTATGAGTTGGCTGCCTTTCTGGACATCCTTCACCGTGTGTTCTGCGAAACTCTTTTCCCTCGTATTGGGAATCTGGATCAGGTTCATTCCTATCTTGTGGACATGCTTCTCTTCTGCCAGCATGAGAAGGAGGCAAATTCTAGCGAGACCCGGATATCTCTCATGTGATGTGGTCTGAGCTCCTTTCTGTTGTGTCTGAGCGCAAGTGTCCAATCTATGCTCTGTTCATCATGTTGCTCATTGAGAAGGCCTGGAGGCGCACCTATCCCGAGGAGTCACTGGAAGCTGGAGAGTTGGTCTCTCATGAGATCAAGCGTCTGAGGAAGAAGGATAATTGGGGCACCTCCGTTCCCCAAACTGGTGTTCCATCTTCTGCTGCTGCCATGGAGACCGAGGGCGAGGCTGATGCCGGTGATGACCTTGACACTGAGCCTTCTGAGGCAGAGCCCTCTTGGGCAAAGAAACTCAAGCTCAAGATGAAGAAGCTTTTCTGTATGGAGTCTCACGGTCAGTACATGACTCATGTGGCTGAGAAGAAGGCAAGGGGCCGCCACAAGGAGCTTATGCATCAGTTGGGTGCGACTGTCAACAGTGGCTCTGAGGGTCAGATCACTGAGGAGGAGGAGTGGGTCCAGCAGCACTGCCCATGGACTGATTCAGATGCCGAGTAGTTTCCGACTGAGGATGATGGTGCAGACGTCTGATGTTCGAGATCTTCAGTTGCTCTCACCTGGAGCCGTAGGTTAGCTCTTTGCCCCTTTTGGTGTCTTGATGCCAAAGGGGGAGAGAGTCTAGGGATTTGTGTCGTTGAGTTGCGAGTGTGTCTTTGTGGTCTCTTTGGTTTCGTTGTGGTTGCTCGTATTTTGCTTTGTTTGGTTTTGTGTCAGTGCGACCTAAGTTCCATTCATATGGTGTGAGACATATGCTACCCTATCTCTATCATATTTTTATCTATGCCTCTAGTCATTTGGTATGTTATGAGTAGTTGCATGCTTATTATGTTATTCATATACCCTGCTCTCATGGATCGTGCTTAGTTTGTTGATCTCTAAAATACAGGGGGGGTGTTGATCCTAGTATGTGTGTCGTGCAGTCCAAAACACTCATCTTGATGGCACACATCTAGGGGGAGCTCGTCTCTATTTTAGAGATGTGGAGTTTGCTTATGTTCTGCATCTTTCTTCGTTTCGTGCAAATCATGTATTGTCATCAATCCACCAAAAGGGGGAGATTGTAAGGGCATCTATAGCCCTTAGATGTTTTGGTGATTGATGACAATGCTTTTGCGGACTAATCGTGTGCACTGAGCTTTTCAGAGATTCATCCTTTGGCACGAGACGATTCCCTCCCCTCGGAGTTTGAAGCAAAGACGGTGTAGTCTTTTAGATTTAGTTTGGTGGACTAGTTTCGTAGAGATCATCGTACTATCAAGAGGGGGTCTGCTTTGGAAAGGCTTGGGTGGAATCATCACGTACACATCCCTTGCACACCTTCCGAGCCTTTCCCCTTCAATGGAGAGCTCGTTCTTGTCCCCCTTTGTGCCTGTTCTGGTCTGAGCGGTAGTACCGCGGGCTGGAGCGGTAGTACCGCTTGGGTGCTATAAGCGGCAGTACCGCTCCTCAGCGGCAGTACCGCTCCTCAGCGGTAGTATCGCTTGTAGCCCCAGCCGTAGTACCGCTGCGGTTTCGTGCTAGTGTCGCCTCGATTCGAAGGCCCGTTTTTCGTGTCGGACTTTACGGTACCAGCCACGGCAGGACTGGCGGTAGTACCGCCCTCGAGCGGTAGTACCGCGGGGAGGAGCGGTAGTATTGCTTAGGCTGATAAGCGGTAGTACCGCTGGCCTAGCGGTAGTACCGCTCTCTGCGGGGCTGGTGGAGGGGTAACGGTTGGTTTGTTCCCCCCACTATATAAGTGGGTCTTCTTATCCAAAGATGACCCACCTCTTCCCCCAAAAGCTCCATTGTTGCTCCAAGCTCCATTTTCGCCCGATCTCTCTCCCTAGCCAATCAAACTTGTTGATTTGCTCGGGATTGGTTGAGAAAGCCCCGATCTACACTTCCACCCAGAGAAATTTGATTCCCCCCACTAATCCCTAGCGGATCTTGTTACTCTTGGGTGTTTGAGCACCCTAGACGGTTGAGGTCACCGTAAAGCCATAGTCCATTGTGGTGAAGCTTCATGGTGTTGTTGGGAGCCTCCAATTAAGTTGTGGAGATTGCCTCAACCTTGTTTGTAAAGGTTCGGTCGCCGCCTTCAAGGGCACTGAAAGTGCATTATATCGACTAGAGGGGGGGTGAATAGGCGATTTTTATGAATTCTTCACTGAGGAATTTGCCGGTGAGGAAATTCCTTAGCGAGGAACTACTTGCAGCGGAATAAGTACTCAGAAGTAAGCATAACAGAATGCGGGCATGGTCATCATGATGAAATGAAGACAATCACAGAGTACAGAAAGCGTAAACACATGATAACACAAGATGAAGACAAACAGACTGAAGAAATTGAACTGAGGAAATTGAGAAAGTCTTCAGTCAAAGTCTTCAAACACAGATATGAACAAACACTCAACATAGTTATGAGGAAATGAAAGAGTTGAGGAAATAGAACCAGTTAGGTTGGTGAAGACAATGATTTGGTAGATCAGTTCCAACTGCTGTCTCAGTTGTACGTCTGGTTGGAGCGGCTGAGTATTTAAACTCGAGGACACACAGTCCCGGACACCCAGTCGCTGAGCACGCAGCTCAGGACACCAAGTCCTCACCGTAATCTCCTTGAACTAAGGTCACACAGACCTCGTCCAATCACTCGTGGTAAGTCTTCAGGCAACTTCCAAACCTTCACAGACTTGGTCACTCGGTGATCCACAATTCCTCTTGGATGCTCTAGACCATGACGCCTAACCGTCTGGAAGAAGCACAGTCTTCAAAGGTAACAAGCGTCGGATCCACGCAGGATCAATCTCTTTAGTGATGCTCAATCACTTTGGGTTTGTAGGGGTTTGGTTTTTGGGTTTTTCCTCACTCGATGATTTTCGCTCAAAGTCCTTGGAGGATGGGTTGCTCTCAAATGACAAGTGTCAAGTTCTCTCGGAGCAGCCAACCAGCTAGTGGTTGTAGGGGGCGGCTATTTATAGCCTAGGGAGCAGCCCGACATGATAAGACATAAATGCCCTTCAATGATATGACCGTTAGGTGGATAAGATATTTTGGGACAGCTGGCGCGCAGCATAGCAACGGTCGGAAATTTGGCTCTCAAATTCCTCAGGGCTATCATGTTCCTCACTGTGTAGGCAATCCGCACTGGCGAATTCCTAACTCCTCAGTCAGAACAAATTCCTCAGCGACCAGAAGAACTTCGTCTCTGTCACTGAAGAAATTGACGGAACTATATGAGATTTCCAAAGGCTTCACTCGAAGGGATTGGTAGGTGTAGGATTTTGAGTTGAGCATCACATGGAAATTTTTCCTTAGTATTTCCTCGACCCCCTTTAACAGTACGGTGTTTCCTATGACTCAAGAAAGAGAAAACGAAACTACGAAAACAAAAGTCTTCACGCTTCATGTTCCTCAAATGAATATCAAGTCTTCAAGGTCACACCAATTTCTTCACTTTCAAAGTCTTCA
>LR880972.1:131062553-131073814 GCA_904067115.1 Aegilops sharonensis
ATACACCAAAATCACTAAGGGGCACTAGATGCACTTACAATCTCCCCCTTTTTGGTGATTGATGACAATATAGGTTAAGTTTTCAACGGGGATAAACATATGAAGTGTAAATACTGATATTGAGGAATTTGATTGCAAGATATAGAAGAACTCCCCCTGAAGATGTGCATAGTGAGGAATTTGCTTTTGAGGCATTGCACATTTGAAGAGTTGAATCATGGAGATCTCCCCCTATATCTTGTAATTCATACACGCATTTGACATATAATATGAAGAATTTGAAATGCATGATGAAATATGGTGACTGATGTAATTCAGCATGCGTGTAGTAACATATAACGAAGAATAAGCATGCAGAGGAACACATCAAAAGTATCAGAGCACCATCGGGTTTAAGATTACAACTCGATCCAATAAAGTTTCAGAAGAACGAGAGTTGTAACTTAGCAAAAAAACGCCCATATAGTAGACCCGCTTGAAGACTAACTCAAATTTCTCCCCCTTTGTCGTCAAATGACCAAAAGGATTGAAACTGAGGACTAACGCCCCTGAAGAATTTCAAGTTGATGAAGAAGAGCCAGCGTTGTCGGGGTCGGTTGTCGTAGTAGGGCCTGCCGCAGTGTCGTCCAAGTCTTCATTTTCATCAGTGTCGCGCGATGAAGAATAGGAGCTGGCCACAAGGAAGGAACCTTGACCTTCTTGAATTTCTTCGGCGGAGGTGCAGACCAGCCAAATTCTTCCTTGAGACCCATTGTCTTCAGTTCTTCTGCGCTGTAGACATTAAAAAGAACAGCCCAGGTGCGGTTGAAGGTTTCATGGAGGTAGTATTGGTTTTTCTTCACTGCATAGTGTGCTGAGGTCATGTTGTGAAGAATTGAACCAAACTGACGCTTGACCCATTTATGATTGCGATCAACCTTCTGATGAAGACTGAGGAGTAACTCACGATCAGTCATCACCCTGGGTGCTGTGGCTTGAGGATTTTGCTTGGATGAGGTATTGGCGGCAGAGTCATGAGTGGCAGAGTCATCATTGGTAGAGTAGGATGCAGCCTTGCGAAATTGACCATCCAATGGACAAATGCCTTCATTATCACAGCAGTTGCCTTGCCTTTGTCATGAGCTGAGGAAAATGTCCGTTTGAGGACTTCAATTGGAGGCAAGTAGCTGCAGTGGTTCAGAGTATCAGCCTTGTAATTGAGTGAAGACCTTGTCCTGATGAACCTCATAATCCATGGTGCATAAGGCTTCAGCTCAAAAGTTGACATAGCAATGTTTGCCAGAGTCCTCATGAAGAAATCATGGAAGTTGACGGGAACGCCATGAATGATATTGAAAAGCATATTCTTCATGATGCCAACGACTTCTTCATCATTTGAGTCGTGGCCTTTGATAGGACTCATTGTCTTCGTCAAAATGCGATAGACAGTCCGAGGCACATATAGTAATTCCTTGACGAAGAATTTGGTTCGTGGTGCCTGCCCTGGCTTCAAAGGCTTCATCAACACTTGCATGTAATGATTTGAAAGCACATGTTCGTTGTAGATGCTACGAGCACCATCAAGGGGAGGACTGAGTGGGAGGGCACGAAGCAATTCAGTTGCTGGTGCCTTGTAGTGAGTATTTTCTGTCATCCAGTCCAATACCCATGAGTTCACATCTTCAGAGTCTCCGGTGATGTGCAGCGTTGCATAGAATTGAAGAATGAGTTCTTCATTCCAAGCACAGATGTCAGTGCAGAAATTCAGCAATCCTGCATCGTGAAGAACACTGAGGACCGGCTCGAAGCTTGGCAGAGATTCCATGTCCACATGAGGAATATGTGCATGATCGAAGACTTTGTCTTTGTTGAATAGCATAGAGGAATAGAAGTTGGCTTGACTAGCAGTCCGGAAGTGCCTCTTCCTTACGCGAGCAGAGTCATATGGGTTGTAGTCAGTGAAGAATACATGCTCGCCGAAGAAATCTCCAGCCTTGAACTTTTGCTTTGTTGAGAATGGATTCTTTGGCTTTGCCAGTGGAGTGTCAGTGAGTTGCATCACAACCTCAGGAATCGCAATCTCGGGTTCTTCAGGCTGAGGATTTTCTGGTTCCTCTTCATATGCAGTCCGCGTGTTCATAGGATCAGCAGCAGCAGGTTCTTCAGCACTAGTGGCTGGAATTTCTTCATGCACGGATGAGTTGGGATGAGTTTCTTCAGAGCCCATTTGAACCGTTGGTGCATGGGACTGAGGAATTTGTTGGATTGGGGTGAAGAGTGGAGAATTGGGATGCTGACTTTCCCAAAAGTCATCATTCATCACAGGCGTGGTGCATCCAATATCCACGTCTTCGTCTTCAATTTCCTCAACACCAGCCTCTTCAGCTGTGAACTGAGGCATAGGCGAGGAAATGATTGGTGTTGAAGGGATTGCATCCACTTCAATTTCTTCATCAATCTGCTCTGACGAAGCAGCAAAATGATTTTCTTCATCAGATCCGCTTGGGATCTCATATTCTTCACCAAAAGGAACAGGGTTCTTTGATGGCATGGAGGAAATCGGAATAGCATTAATTGGATTTTCAAAGGAGCTGGTCATTGTCTTCATCTTCTTCGGGGCTGAAGAATGTGAAGCAGCTGATGCTTTCCTTTTCTTCATTGCAGCTCGCTCTGCAGCCTTGGTCTTCTTCACATCTGATGCAGATGGAAGGATTGGAGTTAGTGTAGGCGCAGGAGGAGCTGAGAAATCTGTTTGAATTTCCTCAGGCGCAACTGATGCAGTTGCCCTGACTTCTTCAGTTTCTTCAGGCGCACCACTAGTGGATGCCCTGGCAATTTCTTCAGCGGCTGGAATGGAGTCATCAGCCCTGGAACTAGCATTGTCTTCAGCAGGCTGAAATTCATGTTCTTCAGCAGGCTGAGCAGAGGCTCCAGCCTGAGGAAATTCTTGTTGCGTTGGGGCTGCAACATTTGTGAACTTCTTTGTCAGATTGACAAATCTGACTTTGGCTCCTTGCCAATCAGCATAATAGGCATCAAAGTTATCACTGGGGGCTTTGATTTCAGACTGGATCTTCAGGAGTTCCTCAGTTGTCATTGTGACAACGTTTTTCCTCAGGAACTTCTCTTTCCTGAATTGAGCATTCTTGATCTGTCTTGCCTTCTCAAATTCCCATTTCTCTTCAGAGATGAAATGGGTCAGCATGTGACTTTGTCCAGGTGTCAGATGAAAATCAGGCATAGGTGTCTCTGGATCCTTGTACCAGAGATCAATGTACTCGAGGATCGCCCTTGGATCCAAAAGCAGTGGCACAGGTGTGCCTTTGGCTCTAGCGGCCCTTTCTTGTCGGTCTCTGATGATTTCTGCAAGTTCATCATCATCAGCTTCATCATCAGATGGCACTTGGAAGGCGACCTGTTTCTTCTTAGGACTTGGCCGAGGACCTCGTCCAGCAGTTGCCTTTTTCTTCAGCAGAGTGGGGCCTGATGAAGAATTTGGTGCAGCTGAGGAACTTGCTGAGACACCAGAGGCACTAGAGATGCCTGCAGTCCTTTGGCACGTGGTCATATGCACAGGTGTTGAGGACTTTGGAGGAGCTGTTGAGGACTTTGGAGGAGGAGCTGACGATTTGGGAGGAGCAGGAGCAGCATGAGGAACTGGCCGTGAGGGCATTGAAGATTCTGGCCGTGAGGGCATTGCTGAGGATTTCAGCCGTGAGGGCACTGTTGGTGAAGCACTTGGCTTGTGCGCTGGCTTCCTTTCCATTGATCTTCTGGGCTGAACAGGGGCCTCAGTGGCAGCACAGGAGCAGAGTCTTCATTGAATTTCCTCACTGCTTCTTTGGCTTGTCTCGCCAACTTGGCTTGGCGCTTGGCCCATTCTTCAGGAAAGTCCTCACCACGCTTGATGCTGGTGGGGTCAGCTTCTTGGCCAGGTGCCAATGGAGCTCTTGGGCATGGAGGATTCAGTGCGAATTTCTTCATGTACTTTGGAGTAACATACCTGTACTCCCTCCATTCCCTTGCCCATCTCCTTTCAATCCTCTGAATGCGCACCTTGCGCTGATTTTTGTTTTCCTTGCCAAACTTGGCTTCATCAGGTGTGCAATAGTCAGCGTATATGTCCTCAGGTATCTCGAAAGCAGTCATGACCTCAGGCCTCTTTCCTCCTTTCTGTGGCTTCTTTCCTTCTGCCATATTCTTCAGCTGAGGAATTTGAACAATCGAATTCTCTGAAGAAGTATGCAACTTTTCTTCGAGGAACGCTGCAAATGAGTTAAGTTGATGAGAACCTAGTGATTCAGCAGCAGACATGAGTACCTGTGAACAGAGTATAGTTGCGAGCAATTTGGAGAGGTCATATGCGTTCTCAGAAGGTTTAAAAAAACTAGTTTGAGGAATTTGACCAGATGAGCCTTGAAGAATTTCACTAAGTGATCTTTGTCTTAGGTTCCAGAGTTGTATAGATCGAGGATCCACACAATTGAGGAATCTTGAAGAAAAAAATCATGGCTTAGAGAAACGAATCAAGAGCATATTTCGTTTGAGGTGTTCATATGTGTGAAGATTTGAAGAATAAACACCTTTGAAGATTTTCAGGAAGGTTTGAGAATCAAAGCGAGTAATAAAAGTAACTTTTAATTACCCGAACTGAAGAACACGACGAACTGAGAAGTGTAGATTAGAAGTTCGTCAGTTCAGATCTCCCACGCCCTAGCTCGGCGGAGGAAGACAGCTACGGCGGCGGCGGAGTGAAGATTTCCGCGGTCGGCGCGAGTACGACGGCGACGAGGTCGAGGCAGTGAAGCTCTTCCTCATCGACGACGATGGAGTAGCGGCGCCGCTAGGGTTTGAGAAGCTCGAGCGAGAGAGAGAGAGGTCGAACGGAGTAAAGGAAGTGAGGAAGGGGAGAGGGGGTATATATAGCCACGGTGAAAAACCGTTCGCCCGAAGATTTTGGACAAACGTGCCCCTGACCCTTCTCATTCGCTTGACATGTGTCACCCACGTACTGAAAAGTGGAGATCGTGTTAGATCGTGGGTGAATAGATAAGTTTATCGTCGGATGCGGAACGGTTTGAGCAGCGAAGCCGAAAATTTGGGTAAGGTAAGTTAAAAGTTCCGTTCGCAATTTCTTCAGCTGACAAGGACACAGTGAAGATTTTGAACGAGATTCAAATAGAACGCACATGAAGAATTTGTGAATAGATTGGGTTGAGTATAGCATAGAGGGGGAAGGGTCCGATCACATTCACTTAGCAGAAAAAAACGACTTGAAGAATTAGCCATAAGTGAATGCTGTAGAGGACATAAACCCATATATAAATATAGTCAATGAAGAAAGACAACGGAAACAATGAAGATTTTGCAAAGTTGAAGAATTTGAAAAACTGAAGAATTTCAAAAACTGAGGAAAAACTCAAATAGAAGATTTTCAACTTTGGTGGTGGCGTGACCCACCGTACAAGAATGATGATTTCAGACACCGGGTACAATTGTCGTAGGGTTCTGAGAATCAGATTCTTCATTAATTTCTTCACACTTAGAGTGTTATTCTTCATTGATTGAACAAAAATGTTTCTTCATGTGTTGCACATCTAAGTCATCAATTTTGCATAAGTGTCAGGATGTGTGTCCTTTTCAAAGAACATTCGAAGATTCTAAGATATTTAGCTCACACCGCAACTTGCTAAATCTCTTCTCATCCAAGGGCTTTGTGAAGATATCGGCTAGCTGTTCTTCAGTCTTCACATGCTCGATGGAGATGTCTCCCTTCAACACATGATCACGAAGAAAATGATGACGAATCTGAATGTGCTTTGTCTTCGAGTGCTGAACTGGGTTGTGAGCAATCTTGATGGCACTCTCATTGTCACAGTAGAGAGGCACATTCTTCACGTTGATGACGTAGTCCTTGAGAGTTTGCTTCATCCACAGCAATTGAGCATAGCAAGAACCAACAGCAATGTACTCAGCTTCCGCAGTAGACAGTGATACGCAGTTCTGTTTCTTCGAGGACCAACAGACCAAAGATCGTCCGAGGAAATGACAAGTACCAGATGTTGACTTGTGGTCCACACGATCACCAGCATAGTCAGAGTCAGAATATCCAATGAGATCAAAAGTAGAACCCTTGGGGTACCATAATCCTAGTGTTGGTGTGTGAGCTAGATATCGAAGAATATGCTTCACAGCCTTATGGTGTGATTCCTTCGGTGTATCTTGAAATCGGGCACAGATGCAAACACTAAGCATTATATCTGGCCTAGATGCACATAAGTACAATAAAGAACCAATCATGGAGCGGTATACCTTGTGATCGAAGTCAATACCATTTTCATCAGTGCATAGATGGCCATTTGTGGGCATAGGAATTTTGACGCCTTTGCAATCTTGCATGCCGAATTTCTTCAGAACATCTTTGAGGTATTTCTCCTGAGATATGAATATGCCATTGTGTTGTTGACGAATTTGAAGACCTAAAAATAATTTCATTCTCCCATCACAGACATTTGATATTCTTCACTCATCATATAGGCAAATTCATCACTATAACGTTGGTCAGTACAGCCAAAGATAATATCATCAATGTATATTTGGCACACAAACAGTTCACCATCATAAGATTTATTAAAGAGAGTAGGGTCGAGTGAACCGGGTGTGAAGCCATTCTTCACGAAGAATTCCTTCAAAGTATCATACCACGCCCGTGGGGCCTGTTTGAGGCCATAGAGGGCCTTGTTGAGTCTGAAGACATTGTCGGGATTCTTTGGATCTTCAAAACCTGGGGGTTGAGCAACATATACTTCTTCCTCAAGCTTACCATTGAGGAATGCACTTTTAACATCCATTTGATATAAAGTGATATTATGATGGTTAGCATAAGAAAGTAATATGTGAATAGCCTCAAGTCTAGCAACAGGTGCAAAAGTTTCATCGAAATCAATTCCTTCAACCTATGTGTAACCTTGAGCTACAAATCGTGCCTTATTCCTCACCACAAGGCCATTTTCATCTTGCTTGTTGTGGTAGATCCACTTTATGCCAATGATATTATGCTTGCGAGGATCTGGACGTTTGACCAGTTCCCAGATATTGTTGAGCTCGAACTGATGTAATTCTTCTTGCATGGCCTGAATCCACTCAGGCTCCAGAAATGCTTCATCTACCTTCGTGGGCTCTGTGATAGAGACAAAAGCATAGTGCCCACAAAAGTTAGATAAATGTGAAGCTTTTGAGCGTGTGAGAGGACCTGGTGCTTCAATGTCATCGATGATCTTGTCAACTTGCACTTCTTTTGCAACACGAGGATGGGCTGGTTGTCGTCGAGGAATTTGATCAGCATTTTCTTTAGCACCATTTTCTTCAGCATTATCTTCAGGTGCATCAGCTCGACGTTCTTCGCGTACAGGAATGAATTCTTCAGCAGATTCTTCAGTAGGAATGACATCCTCAGTTGCCTTGAACTTGATAGATTCCTCAGGTGCTGGTTCATCTATCACAGAAGGTAGGTGCTCTCTTTGCGAGCCATTAGTTTCATCAAACCGCACATCTATAGTTTCAACAATCTTGTAAAGAACATTGTTGAAGACTCTGTAGGTGTGCGAGTCCTTTCCATAACCAAGCATAAAACCTTCATGTGCTTTCGGTGCAAATTTAGCATTGTGATGAGGATCTGTAATCCAGCATTTAGCACCGAAGACTTTGAAATAACTCACATTGGGTTTCTTGTCAGTGAGGAGTTCATAGGCAGTCTTCTTGAAGAATTTGTGAAGATATACTCTGTTGATGATGTGGCACGCGGTATCAATTGCATCAATCCAAAAACGACGAGGCGTTTTGTATTCATCAAGCATAGTGCGAGCCATCTAAACAAGAGTTCTGTTCTTGTGCTCCACGACGCCATTTTGCTGAGGAGTATAAGGAGCAGATAACTCATGAGTAATACCAAGTTCATCAAGATAGTCATTAAGACCGGAATTCTTGAACTCGGTTCCATTGTCACTCCTGATGTGCCTGATCTTCACACCAAAGTTGGTTGAAGCCCTCGAGGAAAATCGTTTGAAGACTTCCTGCACTTCATGTTTGTAAGTAACAATGTGTACCCATGTATAACGAGAGTAATCATCAACAATAACAAAGCCATAAAGAGATGCATCATTAGTGACTGCTGAGTAATGATTAGGACCAAAGAGGTCCATGTGAAGCAATTCGGATGGACGAGTAGTGGTCCTGATAGTCTTTGCTGGATGCTTGGCCTTGGTCATTTTTCCAGCTTCACAGGCTC
Source organism: Aegilops sharonensis (assembly GCA_904067115.1). Lineage (NCBI taxonomy): Eukaryota > Viridiplantae > Streptophyta > Magnoliopsida > Poales > Poaceae > Aegilops > Aegilops sharonensis. Next base: position 131,070,820 of record LR880972.1, read on the forward strand.
CACACAAGTGATCCTTGAGGAATTTGACATTCTCAATGCCAATGACATGCTTCTTCTTCGCAAGCGTGTGCAAATTCCTCATGCCTACGTGACCAAGTCGTCGATGCCATAGCCAGCCTTCTGAAGCTTTTGCAAGTAGACACGGCTGGTTGTGGTCCTGTAGAGAAATCAACAATATACAAGTCTCCTCTCCTAAAGCCTTCGAAGACTTTGGAATTGTCAGCTTCCATGATCACAACACAACGATACTTTCCAAAGACAACAACCATATCAAGATCACAAAGCATTGAGACTGACATGAGGTTGTATCCTAAGGACTCAACAAACATGACTTTGTCCATGTGTATGTCCTTAGAGATCGCAACCTTACCAAGACCTAATACCTGACTTTTGCCTTTGTCAACAAAGATGATATGCTTCAGATGTGACGGTGATAAGGGAGCATCCATCAATAGATTCTTGTCACCAGTCATGTGATTTGTACATCCACTATCGAGGACCCACTCATTGGCTTTGGGTTGATCATCCTGCAGATGAATTAGTGCAACTTACGATCTCATATACTTCATCAGTGAAGAATATGATATCAATTTCATCAGATGAATTTCATCAGGCAGTATAACAGATAAGCAGTATGAGGACGTGTGAAATGAAAGTTCATTTCTTCATGATTAGCGTGCGTCCTTTCAGGCAGTGTTGTCAGGTTCCCAGCAAATTCTTCAGACGTTAAAGCACGTCTGGAGACCTGACCCTGCAGAGGAAATTAGTTCTTTTTCTTCACCACCCACATCTGAAGGGGTGGCAAAGAGTTCATCACTCTGCGAGCTCCATATGAGAATGGTGGCATAGAAGCCAATCCATTTCGTTTCACATAAGAGGGGTTAGGGTAAGCATATGAATAAGCAGAGAAATTCTTCGAGGACTTATGAACATATTGGTTTGAAGAATAATGCACATATTCATAGCCCTTAGCTCTACCCCGCGAAACAGAGTTGTTAGCACGATGATAATCATATGAGGACTTTGATCCTTTTGAGGAATTTGATCCACGTGAGGACCTTGGTCCGTATGAGGACTTGGATCCATATGAAGAATTTGGTCCATATGAAGAGTTTGATCTGGGGTTCCTATTCTTCACAGGTGGTGTCATGAGGACATTCACCTGAAGACTTTCAAGGCACTTCTTGGGAACCCAGATTTTCTTTATAGGAGAACCGTTCCTGCAGTTAGGGCCAACATATCTAGCAAATACTTCACCATTCTAATTTTTGAACAGTTTATAATTGGAGTCAAATGACTCATCAGAAGAATGAGGAGATTCACATGTAAAGCCAGATAAGTTAGATGGATCAACTGGAGGTCCCTTTGCAGCAACCCATGAGGTTTTGGGGTACTGCTCAGGCTTCCAATATGTTCCATCAGCATTGAGTTTCCTCTCAAAGGCAATACCCTCTTTCCTAGGATTCCTGTTGAGGATCTGCTTTTTAAGCACATCACAAAGAGTCTGATGCCCTTTGAGGCTTTTGTACATGCCTGTCATGTAGAGTTCCTTCAGCCCTGCATCGTCAGTGATACTAGCAATGTCCTCAGATGAGGAATTAGTGATAGCAGAGGCAGGTGAAGAGTTTGTAACCGTTGAAGCATTTGAACATCCAGGTGAAGAATTAGCAGATTCACGTTCAATGCACTTTAAGCATGGAGGAACAAATTCTTCCTGAGAAGCGCTAATTTGTTGAGCAAGTAATGAATCACGCTCCTTCTGAAGATCTTCATAACTCACTCTTAGCTTCTCAAGATCTTGCTTTCTTTGAAGAAATTCATAAGAAAGCTTCTCATGCTCTGACAAGAGAGTGTTATGATGACCTTGAAGGCTGTCAAACCTAGACTGAAGTCTCTGAAGATTTTCAGTCAGGGCCTTAGTGCGATCCATTTCTTCACCCAACATATCATCACTTTTACCTAACATGTTCTGAACCTTTTCCAAGGCATGTTGTTGTTTGGTGGCAATACAAACAAGCTTGGTATAGCTAGGTTCAATATCATCATCAGATCCATTATCATCAGATTCATCGTCACTAAACTCGGATGAGGAACATTCAGTTACCTTGTCACCCTTTGCCATGAGACATGATGCAGAAGATGATGATTCTGGTTCGAAAGTCATCGTTTTGAGAGAATCCTTGAAGTCCTCAAACCAAGGATCATGTCGGGTTCGTGACCTTCATAGACGTCGGAGATTCGGTCCCAGATAAGCTTCGCATTGCAAAGATGCATAATGCGCTTGAATTCATCTCTAGATAGGCAGGAACAGATGATATCCTTCGCCATGATGTCAAGTCGAGTGTACTTGCAAATATCATCTGCGTTCGCCGTCTTGCACAGATCAGTAAGACCAATTTCAGTGACGGTCCACAGCTCGTTGTCCATTGCCATGAGGCGCTTCCTCATCATGGCCTTCCACTTGGGATAATCATGACCGTCAAAGATAGGGCATGTCACTTTCTTCATACCTGCGGTCGACATAACTAAAACTCCAGGTGGTTAAACCAAAATCACACAGAACAAGGGAGTACCTTGCTCTGATACCAATTGAAAGTGCGTTATATCGACTAGAGGGGGGTGAATAGGCGATTTTTATGAATTCTTCACTGAGGAATTTGCCGGTGAGGAAATTCCTTAGCGAAGAACTACTTGCAGCGGAATAAGTACTCAGAAGTAAGCATAACAGAATGCGGGCATGGTCATCATGATGAAATGAAGACAATCACAGAGTACAGAAAGCGTAAACACAGGATAACACAAGATGAAGACAAACAGACTGAAGAAAATTGAACTGAGGAAATTGAGAAAGTCTTCAGTCAAAGTCTTCAAACACAGATATGAACAAACACTCGACACAATTATGAGGAAATGAAAGAGTTGAGGAAATAGAACCAGTTAGGTTGGTGAAGACAATGATTTGGTAGATCAGTTCCAACTGTTGTCTCAGTTGTAC
>LR880972.1:131104092-131119987 GCA_904067115.1 Aegilops sharonensis
AACCAATAGTTATGAAAAGATAATATATACCACATCCGAATCATAGACAGGACGAGGGCCGACGGGGGCGGATACCAAAACCATCGCACTATATAAGATGCAATAATAAAAGTAAGAAAATAATACAAGTAAGAATATTTTTCCTTTCAGAAAGAAGATAAGAACAAGAGGCTCACCACGGTGGTGCTGGCGATGAGATCGGCGCGGGTGATTGACGGCGGTGAAGACGGGGACGGGGCGTGACGGACCGCTAAACCTAGACAAATATTGAGGAAAATGGAGGTTAGAGGTCGAGCTTGGAGAGGAGAAAGCTTAAGTAGTGTGGCTCGGGCATTCCATCGAACACCTTGTGTGCATAGGAGGTGAGCTAGAGCACCACCAAGCCCTCTCCCCCTCGGCCAGAAAAAACAGAGCAGTGTGCTCTGCTCTTGCGCGAGGGGCTATATATAGGCAGCACCATTAGCCCCGGTTGGTGGCATGAACCGGGACTAAAGGGAAGCCTTTGGTCCCGGTTCATGCCACCAACCGGGACCAATAGTGGTGGGCCAGGAGCGAGGCCCATTGGTCCCGGTTCGTCCCACCAACCGGGACCAAAAGGTCCGGACGAACCGGGACCAATGGCCCACGTGGCCCGGCCGGCCCCCTGGGCTCACGAACCGGGGCAAATAGCTCCATTGGTCCCGGTTCTGGATTGAACCGGGACTAATGGGCTAAACTGCCCTAGACGATAGCCCCTTTTTCTACTAGTGTGAGTATGCAGGATCAGGTATGGTTTTACGTGATGACAAGGGTGGTGTTATTTTTGCGGCTTACCGGCGCATTTATCACTGTAATGAGGCGCTGGAAGCGGAGTTACATGCGATTATGGAAGGAGTAAGTCTCGCAATTCAACGGTAGAATCGACCAGTTCAACTACAATCTGATTGTTTGGCAGCTTTGTTAGCACTATCTAATGATTCACTGGACAGATCAGCATATGGTCATCTCTTGACAGAAATCAAAGATTTACTGGAGAATAGGGTGTTTGTTCGTGTTAAAGTTTCTCGTGATCAAAACAAAGTTGCACATTGCTTAGCAAATTATGGTAGATCTGGGGATAGCACTGCGTGCTGGCTTAACCAATCCCCTCCTTTTATTTCTGAACTTGTTGCTAAGGATTGTAATTCTGTGAGTTTGGAATAAAACACCCTATTTTCATCGCAAAAAAAAAAGTGAGTATGCACAAGCTGGAGTCCGGCCATCGCTAACATCGCAGTGAATCACAATACTAGTGTTGGCATACCATTTACTTAGGCCAGCTGAATGATAAAATGTGGTGTTTTCAGTGTGAACAATCAAGACAGCCGTGCCATTCATTCATGCCCATGAACAACCGTTAATACGACAATTTGACAAAATGGGATGGGATGAATTGTTATTTCATTCACAGTAGAATGTGATGAATAAATAGGCAGTTTTTCGATTAAATTAATCCATTAATAAATCATGAGCATGACATGGACAGCACTGATAATACACTGATTATGATCTAACAGAGCATGTACTACGCACATAGTAGAAACATCTACGCATATCGCTAGTACTGCTACAACAAAAAGAAACACGAGAGGGATAAGCGATGTATACCCTCCAATCGGCCACGCGGCGGCGGTGGCGGTGGCAGCAGTCGCGGCATCCTCGGTGGCCTTCTTGTCAGCCTCGGCCTTCTCAGCGGCGGCACGGTCGGCGTCGGTCGACATGGTGATGACGAAGGTGATGCAGACGTAGATGAACAGAAGCGAGCAGTCGCGTAGTCGCTACCCAAAAACCTAATCGCCCCTTTCCCGTACAGGATCCGGAGAGACGGGGTTTCGGAGGCCTGCTCTCCCGTCAACCGTGGAGACTTCCATGTATCTCAATATCTTTGGTTTGATTTTAAAAAAACTAGTCTCTGCTTTGAGCGAGAACGTTGTGGACACGGTGGCCTCTAGTCTCTGCTATCTCACCATTAGTTTTCCCAGAAGGATCTGTGCCATTTAATTCAGTAGATGTACAATTGATTTCAGAAACTGTACTAGCTAGTGAATTTTGCCAGTGGACTTGTGAGCCATCCATATGTAGTCCTGTTCATCCCTTGGTAGGATTTCAAGTCCTAGTTGCATAGGGTGTTGAATGCCAACCCGGAACTAATTAAACGTCTAAAACAAAGTCACCCAAGGTGGGCACTAGCACTCCAAGCTTTCTATATATACAACACCTCTACCCTCTTATTCTCTCACAAAACACAGGGAGACACAACTTCCCACCATTCTACTAGCTCACTGAGCTCTCTTTCCCCCTTCTTGCTAATATGATCATGGCTAGTCCATTTGTCGCCTTTGTTTGTCTACTCATAGTGCTACCACAAATCCAGGCCACTTCTATCCCCTACAATGGGACTATACCTCTTCAGGGGTGTCAGATCCCTTGTATGACCGAGGTTAACTTGCACTTGTTCTTACACCAATTTGTTGATGGGCCAAACGCGCCAAATCGCAATGAAGAAACCTTGGCTGCAACAACTTTTCCTTTTGGGTTTAGAACGACGATAGTCCACGACCGGACTCTTACCGAGATAACAAATTCCAAAGATACTGTTGTTGCACGTGCACAAGGTGTGCATGTCCAGGCTGGTTTAACCAAGGATAATAGATGGTACATGACTCATAATATAGAGTTTGAGCAAGGAAGGTAATATGTTCTCTATTTGTGAATATCTCGGTATATTTCGTGAGTTCTTTTGCCCGCGACATTGAAGTTATGTGCTTGCCTCGATTATACTTGTAGCTAAGGATTTTACACAACTTACTGGTGTACATACACATATTAATAGTTGTGCATTTGTTAAAAGCTACTTACACTTCTAACCTTGTGGCGGAACTTGCTATCTTGCACATGAAATAGGTTTGCAGGGTCCACCCTTCAGGTGATTGGCATAACGGCGGGTTTGGAAAATGGTCAGTGGTCCATTGTCGGTGGGACTGGTCAATTCATTATGGCACAGGGTATAATAAGTTTCACAAGGCATCCTGCCTCTACTTGGGAAGATGGTATTAAAGAACTTAATATCCGTGTACGCTACACGATTCCACAACCTGTAAGTATAATTCCCAGAAGTTTGTATCCAAATTGTAATGTTCTACTCTTTGAAGGGAAAACAATATGACATTAGATGGCCCTACTAAATATGCAATACATTAAGAAATTTGCACATGCAGTCCAAATGCATTAAATCACGTTCTAGTTTCAACAACACTAGATGACACCCCTCACTTCGTTGTGGGTATGTTCTGCAATATATTTCACTGAGATTTAATATGGGGAGAATGGATATTTGGGGTAAATAATATTAGAACTAAGACAGTAAAATACATATGATTAATTGTGTTTGATTATTGTATATTTGAAAATATTTTTTTAAATATATATGTACCATAATATGATAAAAATTTGCATGCATGTCTAGGTGTGTTTTATGCTATGCATGATTGCATACTGAGGTGGACCTTTTCCATTGCATGATCCTGATGTGACATACTTGCGGGTCGAGAGAAATATGTTATTGGAAGCTAGCTATTTAGATATAGAAGATTAGTCATGTTTAACTAAACAAAATGCATTAATTTTTTACACATTTAATTTGTAGGGGGTTGCATATCAAGTAAAAAAGCATTTTGTACGCACACAAGACATGACACAAGCCATGTTTTCACTTATTTTTCTGCAGACCTGAGATGCAACTCATTTGTTGAAAAATAAAGCCGGCGCGAGAAATTTGATGGAAACAATGTATTTGCAGAGTTTCTTGCGGCGTGATGGATCATTATTGTGGTCCACCTGTGTCATGAGAGTATGCATTAGCATACCCTCTTTCTATCTTTCACTCAAAATATGATGTAGGTTTATAGCATGGTGGATATCCAGTCCTTAATCCACGTCAACCCATCTGTTTGTTGGTGTCTATGTAATGTCTTGGATATGGTTTGCAAAATAATGAAGCTTGTTTGTTTGAGAAACTGTTATCCCCAAAGAACTGTATTGTGTGTATAATCATGCTACAAGAGGACTATTCGATAAGCCATCGAAAACAATTTGTAGTGAACTTCATTGCCGTTACAATCGTTTGACCTGGCAGCAATGACGGATCTAGGATTTGACAATGTGAGGGGAAACCATGAATATTTCAATGGCTAGAAAAAATATACACTACACTACACCAAAATTAATATAATGGACTAACATTCCACTAGTAAAAAGGAATTTCTAGATTGTTTGAGGGGGCCATGGCCCTCATGGCCCCACCCCTAGATCCGCCATTGCCTGGCAGCACATAATGTACTGATTTAGAATCATGACACAATTTGCTTTCTTGTGTTTAGATGGCTTAATTAACCCCAGTTTATCTATCGTTCGTTTTCGTTATTTATGCTTATTGTCCACTGTTGGTGATTATGCATATCCTGTTATTTTCCAATAGATTGATTTCGTTATGCACATTATGTTGTCAGTTTTTACCCTTATTAAGACGATAACCAACCAAAGGTACACTACAAGAAAAATGCTTGATTATGACTAAAATTATTGACGGCGGTTTAATTGGTCATTGATCCGTGACCAAAATTTGCAAATTTGTTATGAAGAGTCTAGAGGGGTCCAAACCCTATAATCTTGTGACAATTCGTCGCCAAAAGGTCATCATCTGATTGCATAGAATGGTCATTAAGATGTGAATGATGCATACCACCTTATTTCAAGTCCCTCATGACCAAATTATATAATTATTGAAATTAGACGAGGGTGATTGGATGACAACGTGGCAATTTTGTCTACATGCGTGCCTAATTGTGATTTTTCCTATTTTGTTCAGGCGGCACTTTGTGAAGGAAGTGTTACTTATATCTTCTTGATTGCCCTCAAAAATTTTGGGCACTCTTTACTATCCAAGTCATTGCATCATGACAAAATTCAGCTCCATTTGCCTAGTAAATCTTACTCAGGAAATTTCCAAAGTTTATGTTCGGCTAGAAGCTTTGTGAAGGAAGTACTAGCTAGGAATAACCCAGGAACCACCACCTACATGATACGTAGGCCCCACCATACTAACTAGTGGGACCCACATGCCTTCAACGAAAGCAAAAGAAAAGAAAGGAATATTGCTGCGAGTAGAATTCGAACCAATGCCTCGCCCTTCTTATAGATATATCTACTGGACTCATATTGGCAAATAAGCAGCAAAAAGAGGGTCCCCATAGGGTTCGAACACATGATCTCCACATTCTTCCCAGCCGCGCCTAGCCACTAGGCCAACAGCCACTTGTTGACACAAGAGCGCCCAAAACATAATTTAAAGTGAGCACCCAGTGGACTTGGGCCTCAGTGGAACGAGGCCACCTCTTTTTTTTTCTTCTTTTATCACATTTGTTTGACGACTGGGCCTTGGGCTTCGATGGGACGACGCTACATTTTTTCTTTCTTTTTTCTACTTTCATTTATACCTTTGCCAAAAAAAGTTTCATTTATACCTCCAAATATTCTAAATAATTATATTACAAAAAATACATAAAAAATGTGTTAACCAAGCATTTGAAATTTTTTAAATTTGTATAAAGAAAGTGTTTATCATATATAATTTAGCTCAATACATTCATTCATTTGAGCCCAGCTTCAACATCCATATTTATGTCCAGTGTGGTACTTTGCAAAGAAAGTGCCACCTAGGCTCCTCCATTTTGAGCTGCAATTTTTCCAAGAAAGTCTCCTTAGTAGATGATCACCCTCAGAAAAAACTCAGGCCCATTGGCCATGTGCATTTTCCCCACCGCTAATCAAACACTTGGTTGCTAATTCATGTTTGAGCTTAGTTTAGTCTCCTCGTGAGATTCTTCTATTGTATTCTTCTTCCTAACACCTCCCCGGGGAGTGTCCAACCCACTAGACATGCCTAGATCACCCAGAACATGTGGCAACTTGACCGTCACGCGGTGACCACGCCAGTTTACACACTCTGGAGTTGGGGCCTTTGGCCACCGTTGAAACCTCGACGTCTTGCCACCACACCATGTATCAATGATTAAATAAATACTTATGTACATAGAAATAATTTTTGGTAAAAATAAAGAACAAACTATAAGCCAGCTGCAGTTCAAATTTGACCCGCTTCTTGTTGAATCAGTGGAAATTTGTCTTTTTCACGAGAGGTGGATCAAAGATTTTGACACACAAGCATTTGGTCAATTATACATTAAATATGGCCTAATATTTTAGAAAATTGATTTGGTCCAATTTTGCAACAATTATATGGTAGGTCCTTCACAAAAAACTCATTTTGGGCACTCAAAAAATGGACAATGGATTTTTCGCCCAAGGGAAATGGAAAAAATCCTTAGGCAACATTGTTTGCCATTCCAAGATGCACCCTTGTGCACAATAGGAGATCATTTAAACAAACCATGCCATGAATGTGGCTATAAGATTGATCATTTGGCTTGAAAGCCATGGATTTCACACATGATAGCTCCTTTCTGAGAACACTTTTTTTAAAAAAATTGCCGTATTACAAGTTTATTATTTTTCCTAATAACTTGGACACATATAATGACACAATGTGAAGGTTTTCCAATTTTTTGATTTTATTTAAATTTTTCATGCACATTTTAAAATGCGGTCAAAACGGCGGGCATGACCGTTCCTAGCTAGTGGTTGAATCTTGAATTTTTTTGGTGTTTCTCTAATTAAATAGATACTTTTGTACCTAAAACTAATTTTTGGACAAAATCATGAGCAAACTATGAGGCAGCTGTAGTTCAAACTNCATTAAATATGGCCTAATATTTTAGAAAATTGATTTGGTCCAATTTTGCAACAATTATATGGTAGGTCCTTCACAAAAAACTCATTTTGGGCACTCAAAAAATGGACAATGGATTTTTCGCCCAAGGGAAATGGAAAAAATCCTTAGGCAACATTGTTTGCCATTCCAAGATGCACCCTTGTGCACAATAGGAGATCATTTAAACAAACCATGCCATGAATGTGGCTATAAGATTGATCATTTGGCTTGAAAGCCATGGATTTCACACATGATAGCTCCTTTCTGAGAACACTTTTTTTAAAAAAATTGCCGTATTACAAGTTTATTATTTTTCCTAATAACTTGGACACATATAATGACACAATGTGAAGGTTTTCCAATTTTTTGATTTTATTTAAATTTTTCATGCACATTTTAAAATGCGGTCAAAACGGCGGGCATGACCGTTCCTAGCTAGTGGTTGAATCTTGAATTTTTTTGGTGTTTCTCTAATTAAATAGATACTTTTGTACCTAAAACTAATTTTTGGACAAAATCATGAGCAAACTATGAGGCAGCTGTAGTTCAAACTTGACCCACTTCCAGCTGAATCGGCGGGAATTTGTCTTTTTCACGAGAGGTGGATCAAACATTTTGACACCCAACCATTTGGTCAATGGTACATTAAATATGGCCTAGTATTCTATAAAATTGATTTGGTCCAATTTTACAACAAATATATGGTAGATCCTTCACAAAAAAACTAATTTTGGGCACTCAAAAAATGAAAAATGAACTTTTTGTCCAAAGAAAATAAAAATTTTCTTAAGCAACATCGTTTGTCATTCCAAGATGCAAACTTGTGCACAATATGATATCATTTTTTGAATATTTCATGTGAAAAAGTAGAAGAAAAACAAAAGGAAAAACACAATTGCATGTGTGCTTTATTCCAATTGACTGAATTACTTGTGACACGGATCGATGACATGGCGTCCATCCATCCATTCATCTCTCCATCCTACATCCATCCATCCATCTATCTACAGAAAAGAAGAAGAAAAGAAAATGAGAAAAAGATCTCACCCACCCCCTCGCTCGCTCTCTCCCTCACGAACACCCCTCTGTATTGCGACCTCTCCCTCTCCCCCACGAACCTCTCTCTCGCGTTGCCACCCACCACCCAGATCAGCCAATTATGTCGAGCTCCGGCGGCGCGTAGCACGCCCCCGAGCTCCCCTATGTCCGCACCTCCTTCCCCTCCGGCTAGAATCGGCGCTCAAGCCGTCCACCAGCCCCCGTGGCTAGCTAGGGTTTCGGCCGCCACCCCTTACCTGGCCGGGTCCGCCACATCCGGCGACGTCGAGGCCAGCGGGCACCGGATCCGGCACCGGCGTGGCCCAGGCTGGTCCCTCTCCTTCTTGTTCGCCCCACCCTCTTCTCCCCACCTCACCTATTCTTTCCTGTGATTTCCTTTGATGCAGATCCATGGCGCGAACGAAGGAGGAGCAGGACTGGCACAGACGGAGGTACACTGTCTTCATCCCCTGCCCCGATGCCTGATTGATTTCCATGCATACGTTGATTGCAACTTGGATTGTATAGGAAGCGTAGTAGGACATAGACACGCAGCTGATTGATATCCATAGGAAGCAGACAAACAAGAAAAAGAAAAGAAGGGTAACACACGTACATGGTACGGACGGTTTGCCAGATTGATTTCCATGCATACGTTGATTGCAAAGTGGATTCTAATTAGAACAGACAAGATTCAGAACTAGATGTAAAAGGCATAGACACGTTCCATGGGAGACTGGGAGTTGATGGAACCAGCCCGCTTTGCATTATATACTAAAATATGTTTTTGTTAATATATTAGGTTATTGTTTGACTCTATGATATTCTATTTGTAAAATAAGGTTCGTAATAAGCTGGAATAATACATAGAAAAGCATTCTAAATTTAAAAAGAAAATACCTTTTAGGAAAACAGCAAACTCTGCCCCACCATTGACATACTTAAACATGTTCTTGCTACAAACCTACTTGCGTGCCAGGTTTGCTGTTTCGAGTAGAATATGGCTGCGAACAACTCGAGTTTCACATAGTGTTCGCAGGAGAGTAAACACAATACAAATTAAAGGAGCGAGTGATCCCAGACTTCAACTAGAGTTGTCCTAACGAGATAAACCGGTCATTAAAGATAATCCTAGACCCATGTGTACAAAACAGAGAGAAGGTCGACGAAATGAATGATTGGCTATGGATTTCTTTAACAAAATAAAAGACGAGCAAGATTAGAATGTACAAAAAATATTGACGTCTTATGTGGTTTACTTTCAATTTTTTAAATCAAGGGTTTTCAATTCAGTAGAACTTTATCATTGATGCTACTACAGATAATATATTTGAGTACGCGGACGCCGGAGGGGTCGTTCCTGAGGAGACCGAGCTCGCCATACTGCTCCTTTTCAATGCCAACAAGGGAAGGGCTGACGAGGAGAACAGGGTCCGCACCAACAGGTTAGGTTTCCCTGGCTGCTCGGTAGTTCTCGGATAGCTCCCTAACTTTCCTTGGTCTTGTAGGTAACTGGTGCAGCCGCTGTAACTTGAGATGCTGGACTGGAGGAAGGATCATGAGGAGAACAACTACACAATGTTGTGGATGAACAAGATGGTGGTAAGTAATTCTTGAGTATGATAACATGTCATCTAGCTCAACCATGTTGACTTTGAATAAAATCTTGAGCTATATCTCAGTTTATCCATGTCTTGCAAGACATTTGGTGAGTATATTTGAGAAACCATACAAGGCTTCTCTGTATTCACCATTTCACCTTCTATCATGCTGCCCTTCCACGCTGATCTTGTTTAGATGCACACCGCTCACTTCTTAAGAAAATGTGTGCTGTAAATACTGGGAATGTGGATATATAATGTATGTAACTGTGGCTGTAACAAATTATTGTAAATTGCTGAATGTTCTATTGTTTCATAAGGATAAACCAGGATCTTTTATTTAACATGAATTATTTGTCACCGAGTAATGATCTGGGGTTCTGTGTGTAGGGAGGGTGAATCAGATCTAGCAGCACATCGACTACGAGGTTTGCTGACACGACAAGTACCGTATGTGTGTCTACTCGTCCAACCTGGTAATCCTCCATTTGGTCGCCTTTGATTGATATCCTCCAAAATAGGAGGAGATTCTGCTTTTGTTTAATCTCCTTGTGTATGCGCTTCTTGCACCTATTGATGCTACAAGTTAAGTAATCAGATCAGCCCTTCATGTGTTGTATGCAACTTTTGCTCCAGTTTGTTGTACTGGGCGTGAACTATTGTCAAGATTCCAACATGTTCTTCATTTTCTTCTGATGCAAAAGTCAGCTGGATGCGGGAGAATCAATGCACATAAACTTGTTCTTTCTCTATTTTAAAGCATTGAAGATCATAATATTAGGCACTATCAATTGGTTTTATTTGGTTATCAGTATTGCTAATACCCCTTTGGGTCTTTAACATTTGCTTTTTCTCGTGGACACATGTATGAACACTTCACCTGTCTTCATTGTTTCTAGATGTCATAAGTAGTAATTTCTTAAAGATTGTATAACCTGTATACTTCACTTTAATGCATGTGTGACAGCAGTAGCTTCTAAGTAAATAGTTTTCTAGAATAAGCTGGGTAGGGGGCAACTTATTGCAGCTTATTCTAGAAGGCAGCAAAAGAACTGGCCTTTAGTAATTAGTATGATCTTCTGATGTTGGAGTCTCTTTAGGAGGTGGAGAGTTTACACAATATGATATAATATGAATTTTAACTTACTAGTGTTTAATACTCCCTCCGTCCGGAATTACTTGTCATCAAAATAGATGAAAATGGATGTATCTAGAACTAAAATATATATAGATACATCCATTTCAATGACAAGTATTTCCGAACGGAGGGAGTATTTCTAACCTGATTTATGGAAGAAACAAAATTTGGGCCACACAACCACATAAAACCCTCTAAAATGCTCATTGCTTGCATCTATGTGACGCTTATATACACTTCCTGCATTCTACTCTCAGCTTGCTGCATTTTTCTTATTTCATGTTATGCTTAATTTGCTTCTCATGTGTTGTCCCTCCTGATGCCAGGACGAAACGCTTCCTGGAATTCTTAAAGAGGAACACAATGGAGCCATGCTGTTGTTGTGCAACAGGCTATGTTTTTCGTAATACCATTTGTCTTGGCTGTGTAATCTTAGTTTGTGTGTGCTGGGATACTCAAAAAGCTATTTGTGTAATTTAAATCTGTGTTATGTTGTCTGGCGTGTGTAATCTTATTTTGTGTGTGCTGGGATATTCAAAAAGATATCTGTCTAATTTAAATCTGTGATGTATTCTTCACTGAACTTTACTTGTACAGTTTCAGGTCTAAAAATGTTAAACAACCTTTTTTGAGCTAAAAAAAGGTTAAACGACCTAATAATACATAATGGATCGGACATGGGCTTTGGCCCAGTAAAATAAATGTGTATAAAGTTTTATCGGCCGGCCTTATTGGGCTTGGCTTGCCAATATGACGATCTTATATCATCACTACCAATGCTATGTCAGATCTGGTGGCCACGTGGCTGATGTGGCTGATGCCACATCAGATCCTATGTGGATGAGGCACACAGGTATTGACCAAATTTTTTGTCATTAAAAACTATGACCTAATAATTTTGGTCTTAAAAACTACGACAAAAACTTAGAAAAGCTTATGTTTGTTTGTTCTTGACGGCCAACTGTTGACCTTCTCAGTTTGGTCAAAAAAGGTCATATGTTGAAAACAACGACGATTTATTGACTAAAATGGTGGGTCACTATCGACCATATTTCTTGTAGTGATACAAGAGCGTTGTGCACTGGGTTGTTGTCAATGTCGATGATGGTGCCCGCTTGTCAGTGGCAAGAGTACTATGATCCATTTAAATCTCAGAAGATATGCAGTGCCCCGAGCTTGTGAGCAGGGATCATACCACAAAAAGAATAGTGTCGAGAATCGTATAATAATTTTGAAAATGAGAAAACTTGTGCCAAGTCTAGGACTTTGTTCCACCACAAGCTCGGTTCACACGTGCACTGCAAAATTTGTAAAAAACACAACATGCCAGCAAATCTGATTAATTAAGAGAACAAACTCCCGTGACACATACGCGGCTTTCTTCCTTGGGAGGGAGTGCGCACCTTGTGCCGATGAGGCTGGCGATCATGGGCTCCTCTTGAGGTAAAAATCTTCGCCTGGCTCGCGGTGTGGGATAGGTTATGGAAGACCAACAGGCTTGCACAGCGGAATCTACCACACACACGGGTCTGCCAGCTTTGCTGCCAGTAAGATGAGGACACTACGCACATGCTCCTGGGCAGCCCCTACGCGCGTGAGGTCTGGTACAGCATGCTACGTACTTCCCCTGGGACTACATCGATTCACACCGGATGGCACGAAGGGCCTGGTAGATTGGTGGCCACAGCTGACGGAGGCGGTGATGGTTAGGGCACCTCCAGCCGTTGGCCCCCCAGGGGGCGTCTAAAAGCGCCGTCTGGGGGTGAGCCGGCGCAAAAAATGATCCTGGGGGCGAGTCGGTCCCCAGCCGTCGGCCCCCAGGCGCGTATTTAAAAAAAACCGTTCGGCGAAGTTATGATAAAAACAAGTTAAATTTCGGTCAAACATGTCAAGTTTCGGTGAAATTCGTTCAAATATTACATTAACCTAATCTAAAAAAAAAGAAAGGGGCTGAAGTCGTCGCCGCCGTCGTCGTCGTCGGCCTTCTCCTCCTTGACGCGGGTGCCCCTGCTGGACCCCTGCCCGGCGTCGCCTTGGCGAACAGGCGGCGGCGCGTCGTCGTCGTCGTCGCTGTCGCATAAGACGACGACCCCGCCTTCCTCGCGGCCGCGTCGGCGCTCCTCGAAGCGGCGTAGGGCGGCGCACTGGCGCTCCTTCTCCTTCTCCCGGCGCACCTTCTCCAACGCAATGGAGTCCTGGCGCGCCCATTCGAGGGCCGCGTCGTCGTCGTCGAACTCCGCCTTCACCGGCGCCAGCCCCGGCTCCGTCTTTGGCTTGACGAAGCGCGGAGGAGCCGACGAGGACGAGGCGCGCCGGCCGCCCTCGTTGATGACGATGCCGGCGCTGCGAGTGCGCCGGCCGAGCGGCGTCTCCGCCGCGGGCTCGGCCTTGACGCCGAGCAGCGCCGGAGAGCCGGAGGAATTGGAAGAAGAGAGTGATGAGGAGGAAGAAGAGGAAGCGCCGAACCTCCTTGGCGCCCATGGCCCGACGCGTCGGTGCTGCGCCGGGACGGCCACCCTCGCCGGGGGGGTACGCCAACGGCGGGTCGTTGCCGCCCTCGAGGTACGTGAGCACGCCCTCGAGTGTGCGACCGGGGACGCCCCACCAGAGGTGGCGCCCCTCGCTATTCTGCAGGCCGCCGACCACCGGCGCGCCGTTGGTGGACACCAAGCGCTGCTGCTGGCGGCGCTGGAAATACGCCGCCCAAGCCGCATGGTTGTCGGCGGCGTACTGGGGGAGGGAGAGTTGGGCGTCGGTGAGGGACGCGCGCACGATCTCGACCTCCTCGGCGAAGTACTTCGGCTTCGCCACGGCGTCGGGCAACGGGGGAATGGGCACTCCCCCGGCGCTGAGCCTCCACCCCGTTGGCCCGGCGCGCATGTCCGGCGGCGCCGGGATGTTCGCCTGGAACAGGAGCCAGGACTCCTGTTCGCGGAGCGAACGACGGCCGAAGCCGTTGGCCGCCGCCTCGTCTCCGGGGAAGCGTTCTGCCATGGCGACGGTGGGGCTGGGCGGGCTCGGGAGAGGTAGAGGGAGGGGCTGGGCGGCGGCGCTCGGGAGAGGCAGGGAGAGGGAAGGGCTGGACGGCGGCGAGGGGTGGGGCTGGTGTGGGCACATGCGAGTGGAGGCCGCCGGCTTTTATAGCCGGGCCGCGCCCGTGTGTACGCATGCGACGGAGGGGAGGCGTCGGCGCGCCGTCCCGTGAAGCGCCGCCCGTGATGAGGAATCAACGGCAAGGCTGACCGGCGGCAGCCTTGCCATTAATTCCCCGCGGGAACCGAGGCCGTTGGGGGAAGACGAGGCGCCGAGTCGCTGACGCGGCTGGCCCGCGTCTTTTTCGCGCCAAAACAGCTCGCCCCGGCGCCCCCGGGCGCCCCCCAGCGCGCCGGGTTCGGGCTGGGTCCGCTGGCGCTGTTTACGGCCCAAGCCGGCGAAAATCAGGCTCCTGGGGGCGCGACTGGGCCGTTTTTTCGGCGCCGGCGCGAAAAAATCGCCTGGGGAGGCCTTCCTGGGGGCGCGGCTGGAGATTCCCTTAGGCAGAGGAGACAAACGAATACCACTATCATAGCCACGCTACGGTTCATCTGGCTCGAGCATAATAGCCGTGTTTTCGAGCGCAAGGTGTCCCCGCCGGACTCCACCCTATCTCTTATTAGGGCCGAGCTCCGCCTGTGAACTCATGCTAGGGTAGAGGGCGGCCATCTATTCCAGATTTCACGCCTAAACGTGGACCGAAAGTGGGCTGCAATTTAATTGCGCCAGCCGGGTCTTAAACTCAAGACCTCTTGGCTCCGATACCATGTAAAAGTGCATGCTCTAGACAATACAACCAAAAGACCGATCTGATAAAAGAGATTAGGCAGCACATTATACGTCAACAATTTTCACAGGGTAATTTACTCTGTACTAGGACTCTCTCTTTCCTTAATTAAAAAGATATGCAACGCTCCTGCATGTTCTTGAAAAAAAGAGAGAAAAACAAGAGGTGCATATAATGTGATTTGTTCCTGTTCTAGAGAAACTCTGGAGGACGTATCTACCATTCTTAAGAAGTTGCTTCCCACTTTTCCCTATTCTCTCATCATGCACACTATCCACATCAGCGGATTGCCACGTTATTTTTCAGTTTCCAAAATCACCCAATCACTCCTAGAGCATCTCCACTCGTGCCCCCAACATGCCCCCAAGGCTCTTTTTTTAGCCGGTGCCGAAAAATCGGCCCAGTCACGCCCCCAAGACCTTGTTTATCACTGGTTTCAGCCAAAATAACAAACGGCGAACCCGAGCCGGACCCAAGACTCCGAGGGCCACCTGGGGGCGCCGGCCGAAGCAAAAAGGTGCGTGGGTCCACTCTGTCGGTGAGAGACGACCCTTTTTCCCGCCGATCCCCCAGTTTCCCCCCTCCATTTCCCTCCATTCCCCCCTTCTGCCCCTCTTCTACCACCATTTCCCTCCCTCTCCCCTTCATCCGGCCGCCATGCCGCCGAAGAAGTATACGGCCCCTCGAGCCGCTGTCGTTGCCAATGCCACCCAGCCGAAGCAGAGGAAGCCGAGGGCGCCGCCGGCAAAACCACCGGGCATGTCGAACGCTGACTGGAAGGCGGAGGTTCAGCGTCGGGAGGCTGTCACCACTGACCGGCGAAACAGGCTCAACGCCAAGAGGGCCCGGGATGCGGCAGTGGCGGCGGCGGCTGCGACAGAGCAGGCAGAGGCGTTTCGCGCGGGGATGATGAATCCACCCGGCGGCCACGGCCCGCAAGCTGCCTATAGCCAGCAGAGCTTCGGATCGCCGGCCAGCTTCTCGCCGTCACCACAACCTTGGGAGTGCGCGCCCTCGCCTGGCTACGCCGACGGCGACACGCATGGCGGGTTCAACCCCAACATCACCTTTCCGCATGGCCAGCGCACCTCACCCTTCGGTCTGAACCCCGACCAGCGCACGCCCTCACCCGCGTTCGCCGATGTCCAGTATCCCCCGTACACCTACTCTCCGCTGGCTTACGCCGCCTTCCCGATGCCGCCCTTGCGCCGTGGCGCCCTGCACTTCTCGCAAGCCTCATCGTCGCATTTCGGCAACCCCGACGCGACGGAAGCCGACATGGACGACATCATCACGAGCGGCTCAGCCGCCGCCACCTCCCCAGGGATCCATGCGCAAGACGATACAATGGACCTCGCCGGCGACATGGACGATGAGCTCGATTATGGCGAGGAGGAGGAGGAGGAGGATCCGGCGCCAGCTCCGGCGAGGAAAGGGAAAAAGAAGAAGCG
>LR880972.1:131169093-131217145 GCA_904067115.1 Aegilops sharonensis
TGTGTTCTTTGGACCTAACTTGATCGCCTGGCAAGCTCGCAAGCAAGCTACAGTGTCTCGGTGTAGTACTGAAGCTGAGTACAAAGCAGTTGCTAATGCCACAGCTGAGATCATGTGGGTGCAGTCGTTGCTTCGAGAGTTGAAGGTCTCTTCGACTCAGCCGCCTGTCCTTTGGTGTGATAACATAGATGCCACATATATTTCATCCAATCCAGTATTTCATGCTCGAACGAAGCACATCGAAGTTGACTATCACTTTGTGAGGGAACGTGTTGCTCAGAAGCTCCTTCAGATCAAGTTTGTTTCTTCTAAGGATCAACTTGCTGATATTTTCACTAAACCCTTGCCCTTGCCTTTTTTTGAAGGATGTCAACGCAATCTTAACCTTCTGAGTGTTTCAGGACATAGTTAAGATTGAGGGAGGGTGTTAGACTAAGTATATAATAGATATACGTGTCGTAACATAACCTGTATTTGTACGGTTCCCTCTTATAAATATATGACAGCCGTACCCACCAAGGGTATCGAGCATTGTTCCAAACCCTAGTATGTCTAACAGGCAATCACCACCGCACCTGATGTGACCCTTTTCAATCCCCTTAAACTGATCCAGATGATCTCCTCATGGCATGGCCATGAACCCCATTAATTAAATAACGGACGACATGGCTTATTCTTCTACTTTCATGTAACTGCATGTTTATACTGAACTCACCAGAACTCCCATTGTCCAAGTCCGCGTAATCCCATCAACAAGTTGATAGGCTTTGGTAAAACTCCAAGTATGTGTATTTATTATTCAGAGGTTCGTTGCAGTACAATTTCCTTTTTGGACAAAATCCTTTGGTTAGTTTCAGAGTACTAGCAGTTTGTGAGTAAATTTGTTGTGTTTTGTCAACCAACAGTATGTGAATCATGCTTCTCAGCACACTTATTCATGAATCTGTATTACTAACAAAGAGATTTACCAATCATTTGTCTCTTACAACATGGTAGTTAAGCCCACTTCCTTCTTACCAAATAGGACATTTGCACACAGCGTTTCTATGTTTTATCTCTTAATATTAAAAAATTGTAACATAGTTCCGCTGCAACACGTACCATGTTCCTGATCTCTCCATTCTCGCACTTCCTCTACTATGTTGCTTCTTTACTATATCATGCACTTGACCTGTTGGATATGTTTGTCTTGCCTTCCTTGAGCATGTTCAGAGATGGGTCGATGTTTCTGTCATGAGACACAGCAAGTGTGTGTTAGCATTTTTTCCCCATACTTAATATATCTGCACATTATTAGCTAGATCGTTTGTATAAGCCAGTTCGTTACAAGTGTTACTAAGTTTGATTGGCACGCCTAACAAAACAAAGCGACCACTATTCCATTAGTTGATTACAGGTTTCTAATAAATATTTGTATTGAGGCCCTCTGTTCGTAAGACTGCACAAAATTGATATCCCAGAAAGTAATTCATAGGGTCGTGCTATTGGACCAGTCACCTTGACCAGCCCCAGTGCAGCTGCTAAGAACTACTATAGGCATATGCAACTTAACAAGGTTAGTTAGGTTCTTCAAGCCACCTAAAATCTTTAGTCCCGCGGTATGCATGATATCTATTGATTTATCTACAACTCATATGAGCATCACGTTCTTGGTATCAATCAGACCTATACCTCTTAACATGATGTTCACTAACTCAACAGTCCAAGGAATAATTCAGATTTTGCTAGCACCAAATTTGACATTTACCCGTAATCATAAGCTTTTGTCATTCCCATCTATCAGTGACTATCTTTGAAATAAATGACATTGTGGGATTTATTTTGGCATGAAGGGCATGCTGACGGAGTCACAGAGACATACACACTTATGATCCAATTTAGAATTTGTGTTGTCAAGGAGGAAGGATCCTTCTACTGGCATTTAGATTTGAGAAGATGTTCTTGAGAAAAGTTGACAACCAATTTTCATTTTTACTACTATTTTATTAGTTACATGTGTAAAAGAACTGAGTAATAACTTCTTGGAGTTTGAAAGAAGAAATCATATTTATGCCCTTTATCTTTCTTTTCTATGATATACTTTGTTCTACTTTATTATGCCTTCTGCTGGCTGCTGCAGATGCTTAACATGTATATTGTCGCTAATTCTTGGTCACAGTCATTGCCACACACGTGGGATCTTTAGGAAATTTCCACTACATCCTAACCTCATTTTTGGTACAATTAATTCATATAAATTTCTTCTGTAATGTCGAGGTATTGTAATATTATATCCAATTATTATCATTTTATTGACTAGCATGTTACTCGAAAAATATGTAATACATTTCCGCAGCAACGCGGGGTATCATCTAGTATTAGATGGATCTAGTGCGAGTTAATAGAATTCCAAGCCTACTTTCGAACAATCATCCGACTGGCAAAGAATTCAATGAAGCAATTTTAGAGAGAAAAAAATAGGCGCGGTATGCATGATATCTATTGATTTATCTACAACTCATATGAGCATCACATTCTTGGTATCAATCAGACCTATACCTCTTAACATGATGTTCACTAACTCAACAGTCCAAGGAATAATTCAGATTTTGCTAGCACCAAATTTGACATTTACCCGTAATCATAAGCTTTTGTCATTCCCATCTATCAGTGACTATCTTTGAAATCAATGACATTGTGGGACTTATTTTGGCATGAAGGGCATGCTGACGGAGTCACAGAGACATACACACTTATGATCCAATTTAGAATTTGTGTTGTCAAGGAGGAAGGATCCTTCTACTAGCATTTAGATTTGAGAAGATGTTCTTGAGAAAAGTTGACAACCAATTTTCATTTTTACTACTATTTTGTTAGTTGCATGTGTAAAAGAACTGAGTAATAGTTTCTTGGAGTTTGAAAGAAGAAATCATATTTATGCCCTTTATCTTTCTTTTCTATGATATACTTTGTTCTACTTTATTATGCCTTCTGCTGGCTGCTGCAGATGCTTAACATGCATATTGTCGCTGATTCTTGGTCGCAGTCATTGCCACACACGTGGGATCTTTAGGAAATTTCCACTACATCCTAACCTCATTTTTGGTACAATTAATTCATACAAATTTCTTCTATAATGTTGAGGTATTGTAATATTATATCCAATTATTATCATTTTATTGACTAGCATGTTACTCGAAAAATATGTAATACATTTCCGCAGCAACGCGGGGTATCATCTAGTATTAGATGGATCTAGTGCGAGCTAATAGAATTCCAAGCCTACTTTCGAACAATCATCCGACTGGCAAAGAATTCAATGAAGCAATTTTAGAGAGAAAAAAATAGGCGCGGTATGCATGATATCTATTGATTTATCTACAACTCATATGAGCATCACATTCTTGGTATCAACCAGACCTATACCTCTTAACATGATGTTCACTAACTCAACAGTCCAAGGAATAATTCAGATTTTGCTAGCACCAAATTTGACATTTACCCGTAATCATAAGCTTTTGTCATTCCCATCTATCAGTGACTATCTTTGAAATCAATGACATTGTGGGATTTATTTTGGCATGAAGGGCATGCTGACGGAGTCACAGAGACATACACACTTATGATCCAATTTAGAATTTGTGTTGTCAAGGAGGAAGGATCCTTCTACTAGCATTTAGATTTGAGAAGATGTTCTTGAGAAAAGTTGACAACCAATTTTCATTTTTACTACTATTTTGTTAGTTACATGTGTAAAAGAACTCAGTAATAGTTTCTTGGAGTTTGAAAGAAGAAATCATATTTATGCCCTTTATCTTTCTTTTCTATGATATACTTTGTTCTACTTTATTATGCCTTCTGCTGGCTGCTGCAGATGCTTAACATGCATATTGTCGCTGATTCTTGGTCGCAGTCATTGCCACACACGTGGGATCTTTAGGAAATTTCCACTACATCCTAACCTCATTTTTGGTACAATTAATTCATACAAATTTCTTCTGTAATGTCGAGGTATTGTAATATTATATCCAATTATTATCATTTTATTGACTAGCATGTTACTCGAAAAATATGTAATACATTTCCGCAGCAACGCGGGGTATCATCTAGTATTAGATGGATCTAGTGCGAGCTAATAGAATTCCAAGCCTACTTTCGAACAATCATCCGACTGGCAAAGAATTCAATGAAGCAATTTTAGAGAGAAAAAACATAGGCGCGGTATGCATGATATCTATTGATTTATCTACAGCTCATATGAGCATCACGTTCTTGGTATCAATCAGACCTATACCTCTTAACATGATGTTCACTAACTCAACAGTCCAAGGAATAATTCAGATTTTGCTAGAACCAAATTTGACATTTACCCGTAATCATAAGCTTTTGTCATTCCCATCTATCAGTGACTATCTTTGAAATCAATGACATTGTGGGATTTATTTTGGCATGAAGGGCATGCTGACGGAGTCACAGAGACATACACAGTTATGATCCAATTTAGAATTTGTGTTGTCAAGGAGGAAGGATCCTTCTACTGGCATTTAGATTTGAGAAGATGTTCTTGAGAAAAGTTGACAACCAATTTTCATTTTTACTACTATTTTCTTAGTTACATGTATAAAAGAACTGAGTAATAGCTTCTTGGAGTTTGAAAGAAGAAATCATATTTATGCCCTCTATCTTTCTTTTCTATGATATACTTCGTTCTACTTTATTATGCCTTCTGCTGGTGCTGCAGATGCTTAACATGCATATTGTCGCTGATTCTTGGTCGCAGTCATTGCCACACACGTGGGATCTTTAGGAAATTTCCACTAAATCCTAACATCATTTTTGGTACAATTAATTCATACAAATTTCTTCTGTAATGTTGAGGTATTGTAATATTATATCCAATTATTATCATTTTATTGACTAGCATGTTACTTGAAAAATATGTAATACATTTCCGCAACAACGCGGGGTATCATCTAGTATTAGATGGATCTAGTGTGAGCTAATAGAATTCCAAGCCTACTTTCGAACAATCATCCGACTGGCAAAGAATTCAATGAAGCAATTTTAGAGAGATAAAAAATAGGGGTATGTTGAGGTATTGTAATATTATATCCAATTATTATCATTTTATTGACTAGCATGTTACTCGAAAATATGTAATACATTTCCGCAGCAACGCGGGGTATCATCTAGTATTAGATGGATCTAGTGCGAGCTAATAGAATTCCAAGCTACAGGCTCAGCTTGTGCGAATGAGGGAAAACGGAGATGCAGGTGGGAGCTCAACCAACCCGGGGAACTTGAATGAGATCAATGACGACTCGTGGAAAAGGATTTGGAAGCTGCCGTGTCCTCGAAACATCCAGATGTTCACTTGGAGGTTGAAACACGAATCCCTAGCTCTACGTACCAATGTGGCTCGGAGAGGGATCCCGATCACGGATACCAAATGTCTTTTCTGTGCGCGGGCGGCTGAGGACGGGGCACACCTGTTCATCAAGTGCAAATCGGTGAAGTGCGTGTGGCGAGAGCTCACACTCGAGGGAGAACGAGCGCAGCTGGAGAGGATAGGGTCCGTGCATGCAATGCTCGAATTCTTGTGGGGGTTAGATGAGAAAAAGCGCCTCCATATTCTCACTTTTTGGTGGCTGTGGTGGGCCAATCGGAACAAGCTGCGCCAGGGCCAAATGCCACTCCCAGCGGAGGTGATTGCGAGGCAAACAAGGGCCAATGTACTCGAATACTGGGAGATCTTCCGACAGCCCGTGGTGAAGCCGCAGACGGACAAGTGGCGGCCCCCAATGAATGCAGAGTACAAGATCAACGTTGACGGATCGTTTGTGCCGGGAGAATTCCACGCAGGCTGGGGCGTGGCGGTGAGAATGAAGGATGGTCGGCTGGTGTGCGCCAGGGCTGGCAGGCAGGAGCATGTCACGGATGCCTTCGCCGCGGAGATTTGTGCCATGTCACATGCGGTCACCACGGCTGCGGACCTCGGCATCGTCCGGCTTGAACTGGAGACGGACTCCCAACTACTAGCAGAGGCCTTGGATTTGCAAAGAGTTGATTCCTCCGCATACGCTGCTATCATTGAGGAAACGAAGTACCAGCTCAAGCTTTGGTTTGCCAAGGTTGTAATCACCGTGTGTAGATGCACGGCGAATTTTGTAGCCCATGATCTTGCCACAATTGGCCGTAGTTGTGAACCCAACCAGTACATGGAATGGGACTCGAATGTACCTGCCCATGTGGGCGCCTCTGTAATAGGCGATATGCCTAAGCTTAGTTAAGTAATAAAGCTTTGCTTTGCTCTCAAAAAAAATGTACCTGCCCATGTGGGCGCCTCTTTAATAGGGAAAAATAGGGGGCGTTGCGAGAATCGAACTCGCGACCTCTCGCACCCAAAGCGAGAATCATACCACTAGACCAAACGCCCTTGGTTGGAATTATTAGACAGTACAGACTATTAATTGAATAGGTCTTCTGATTATGCCTAAACCGATGCAACCTTCCCTAAAAAAAACAGAAATGTCATGAGGAGCAGATTGGCGGCAAAATGTGAAGTTGGACCGCATCAGCACTGACGTTGCAGCGGTGGGTGCATGTCAAGGTGGGGGAGAATATCTGGTGCTACCAAGCCTTAGATACTACCGTGATACGGGCTTCTGGGCCGTCGGATTCTTAAATGGAAAGCATCTAGGAGTCATTGGATCTGCTGGACCTATGCGCAATTTCTGAACTTTCAGGAGGCTTTTTTGCAAATGTTACAGAACCTCTGTGAGTCGTCCAATCCGAGAATCCAACGGCCTAAAAGCTTATATTATGGTAGCAGCTCAAGTTTGGTAGCACCAGATATTTTTCCGTCAAGGTGGCATGGGTACGCTCGACGCTTGAAACCGGCTCTTGCTGATCTCGCACTCTCGAAGCCCAAGGTGGACCAGAATATGTGCGCCTTGCAAGCCGAGTTGGGAGATCTACGCGCGCAAGTCGTCCACCTAAGGGCATGTGTAATCTTAGAAGTGCCACGTAGGATAAATAATGAGGTGGGAAAGAGAACTCATAATAAAAAGCTTTTTCGACAAAGGATGAATTTTATTATCTCAAAATGAAGCATCAAAGGGATACAAACACATTGAGCACACACCCGGTTCTGCATAACCAGGATACACACAGCCAACACCAACACACATAAAAGAGGGAAAAACGCCAGCAAAGAGCAAAGTCATACAAGACTCAAGCTATGCCTAAGCGAGGGAAAAGAAAAAGAAAAACACTCTGAAATAATCAAAACAACGGTCGATAAACTACACCAACGACCATATCCGCACCAACCATCTCTTGACAGAACAAGCGCAACGAGAAAGTTTCTTCAACAGCAACACCTTCAGGCAGGAAACGACGCTTAAACGTCGCCGTCACTGGACCCGACCAACAAAGGTCAGACTCTAGGTTTTCACCCTGAAGAACAAGTCCGAGCACATCCGAGTAATGCCTTCATCAAGGTAACGACGCAAAAACATCGCCATCGCCAGTTATAACCAATTCAGGTCAGACCTAGGGTTTTCACCCCGGAACTTGAGACCGGGTACTCGAGAAGCACCACCAAATCGAAGTCATCATGTTGTCGCACCACTTTCCACGATCCCAGCAGCTAAAAGTGAGGCACAGTCTTTATATGCCGGCATGACTTGCCGCTGCACAACCATCTCCTCTGCGTCAAGCCGTCGTCCATAGAATTTATCTCACCGCTGAATGTAGGGCTGGACTAACGAGCAGCTCGGCTCGTTAAGCTCGTACTCGTTAAGCTCGTGCTCGTTAAGGCTCGGCTCGTTAAGCTCGTACTCGTTAAGCTCGTGCTCGTTAAGGCTCGGCTCGTTAAGCTCGTTAAGATTAACGAGCAGAAAACCCTGCTCGGCTCGGCTCGTTTGAAGCTCGTTAAGCTCGTGAGCGCTCGCAAGCGCTCGTTAACAGATTATAATGTGTTACAATATACATGATGAATGCGTAGGTATGGTTTTCAAGATAAAATATTATGACTAAGAAAAGAAATGAAGTAGTATGTTGCCTCATATGTCGATTAGATTAAATAGATGGACTGAAGTGCTAAAAAAATTTGTCACATAATATGAAAATATATGTTGTGTTGTTACTAACGAGCTTAACGAGCTACTCGTGAAACTCGTTAGCTCGCTCGTTAAGCTCGTTAAGCTTAACGAGCTAAAATCAATGATTGGCTCTGTTCATTAAAAAGCGAGCTACGAGCTTAACGAGCCGAACTATCGAGTGCTCATTAAGCTCGCGAGGTACGAGCTTTTTGAGAGCCACCGGAACTCCCAATGGAGCCTTCCGGTTACATCACACAACCTCGCCAGTGCGAGCTGCTGGCAACAACCAGTGGATCTTAAGAAAAAACTCTCATGAAGACCCTTGAATGGCCACTGCAATCTGTGGCTCGAGTGGTCGGACGGTGCCGCCATGGTCAGGACGAAAATTGCCCCCTCGCATCGATCGGACGAACCACCTGCGGCCAAGTGACAAGCATCGGTCAACCGATGTAAGTCCCAAGGCACCACCACCAACCTCCTTCGGCCTTGTGATCTGCCGGCGGCAACAGCGGCGAGCGTCTTGAGTCGCTTGGGAAGATGACCCTTATCACGAACGCTGCCATGCTCCACGTACTGGACAGCCGGAGGAAGCTTCGGTCCGAACCTGCATGATCTTGACCGCAGGCTGCTGGAGGAGAATGGATGGTCATCTCCACCCAGGCCATTGCCAAGGCATCACCATGCTGCCCAGTTCAGAATCCCAGATCGCTCTAGCCATTGACCTATGCATGTCCCTGTGCACAGACCGCCTGCCGCTGCATGTCCATGCGCAGATCGCTCTAGCCTTCGGACGTTGCATGAAGATCGCTGTTCACCTCGCGCGCCGTTCAGCGCCTTGCGTAGAAGCCGTCGCCAGGAGCCCCGCCGTCGCCGTCAGCCACACAGGCTTTGCCCGGCAGCGTCGTCCGGCGGCGGCGAGGGAAGCGAGAGAGGTGGGGAGATCTCGAAGAAACTGGATCGGGAGCCGCCCGTGCCGTCCGTCCAGACGACGCGGGGGCGGTTGCCTCGTCGTCTCCGGTTCTAATGACACGGTTGGACTTCCTCAAGTCATAATAAAAGGCTTGTCTTCTCTTATTTAAGGGAAAACAAGAGATGATCTCTTAATGCAACATGTCTCATCACGTTGTTAGGAATAACTAGTTATTGCATATAAGAGATGATTCGTTGTAAACAATTTTTTATCATCTCTAAATTACATGCAAGATTTAAGATAAAACTATGTTATTAACTATTCTACATGCCCTAACATCCGTAACTGCCGATCCTTCGCCATCGCCTCCGGGCATCGCTCGTGCCTAAGATCGCTGTGGACCGCCCAAACCTACTCTGCCTCAGGTGTTTCCCAAGAAAAAAACCTACTCTGTACCTCTCTTCCTGCCTTGGCTCTCCTCCCGTTCCCCTTCAGGCTGGTTGTAATGGGGAGTATCATATACTAGTATCATGCATATGATACTAGTGTATGATACTACTTCCCTAATGCATAGTATCATATATTAGTATCATGTAGTACTCTATTTATTGCCATGCATGACACAAAGTAGTATAGCATTTAATATGATACTGTATCATGATATGATACTACACCCTCTCTTTCTTCCTTTAATACTATGACACCTCATCAAAATTGCCTAGTTGGCATGCATGATACTAGCTATGATACTACCATTACAACCAGCCTCATTCCTCTTCCAACTTGAGATTTTGTAAGGGAGATCTGGTATTCAAGTTAATATATCCGAGAGTAACGGGGACATTGTTTTCACGGGCATACTTAGCACACATCATTTCCCCGTTCACACCTCTGTCTCCAAAGCCACCCTGGACTAAAACGCCATCTGCACTCTGGGATGAAAAATATTCAGACAAGGACAAAATTGTAAACTTGGAAATATTTTTAAGAGAACTCCGTGCTGTATTGTAAGCATCAGGCGCCTGCAAAATTAAACCCCAGACAGGTAAGGAAATATACTACATACTATGAGTTGTTCGAAACTCGGTGGCAGTTGAATCCTCAAGGTCAGTGGAAGCAACCCAATCTACAACGACATTTTTTGCGGCAAGAGACAAAAGCATGCAAAAGAGCCCACAGAAGAAAAAAAAAGCTGAAAAAATGATGGTGGACAATGACAGAGATTTAGGCCAACTCCACCGCACGACCCTATCCTGTCCGCCCCCATCCGTTTGGGGTAAAAAGGACAAAAGAAGCGGCCCAGCGCGGCCTCAAACGGACTTTCGTCCGCTTTGTGTCCGCTTTCGACCCATCCGCAGCCCAAGTTTGCACCGCTTTTGGGGTGAAACGGACACCACGCGGACGCGCCGGTCGTCTGCGCGTGTCCTCCCCTGGCCCGCCCGTCGGTGGCACAGGACGGGCCTTTTTCTATCCGCCCCCTCCCTCCCTCCGGCCGCATCCACTCCACTCTTCCCCTTTCTTCCCCTCGCCGCCCGCTGCCATTGCAGCCGTGCAACTCGGACGCGCGCTTGCCCAGCCCCTTCCTCTCGTCGCCGCCGAGCTACCCAAGCGCGGCCACCTTGTTTGCGCACCCGCCGGCCGGATTTGGGGCGGATTCAGTCGGTCTTGAGCTCGCCCGGCTGTGGGAAGCCGGGCCGCGTCATGGACTGGCCGGGAACATCGCCGGAAGGCCCTGGCAGGGCCGCAAGGCCACATGCAGGCAGTGGCTCGTCCTCTAGCCGCTCGGATCTGCACCGTCGGTGGCCCGCCGGCAGATACGCGAATGGCGGCCGGCCGGGCTCGGTGCTTGCCCAAAAGCTCGTCGGCGCACCGTTGCCCCTCATCAAGTGCAACCACTGCCCAAGGGTGGTCGTGCGCCGCGTGTCTACAACGCCGGAGCATCCCGGATGGGTGTTCATCAAGTGCTTAAACGATGGGGTATGTGCTCTTTTAGCTTCGGTTTGTGCTCTTGGATTAGACTAGTGGTGCTAACTTTAAGTTTTATTGTGTAGAACGGATGCAAGTTTTGGTATTGGGAAGAAGAGTACATCAATATGTTGATAGAGCAAAATGTATTGCATGTTCGTGCACTTTTAGCTAGCCTAGAGGCTTTAGATGAGACAAGTGCAATTGTTGCTAGATTAGAGGCTAGGCACGATACTACGTGCGAAGAAGCAACAAGGCACGATACTACGTGTGAGGAAGCAACGTCTATATCTGGCTTGAAGAAGAAAGGTGGGTGCAACGTCGTGCCTCCTCCACAGATCAACAATGAGTGCATCGAGAAGGCCCTAACCCAACTCAAGGGAGCAGTTATGGAAGTTGGATATCTTCTCAAATGTATTCTTGTGGTTATCGTTTTCTTTGGCCTTGCTTTACTAGTCAAAATGTGATCATGTATTGTCATGTACCAAAAATGAATGATAAAAAAATTTAAGGACTTGCAAAGAAATATACGCGGACAAGATGGTGCAAATGGATGCGGCCGTGCGCTGGGCGCACGGCTACCACATCCCAGGACAGGCCCGGACACGACCCCAAATTCCTACCCAAACGGACAGAATCCGGACAAAACGGACGTCCGATTGGGATCGTGCGGTGGAGTTGGCCTTACAACAATACTGAAACAATGACCACATTGCACAGCAGTTGCTATCCATGAATAGTTTCCGGGTACAGATGCAACGAGGAGGCCGGTAGATCTCTCTGGTTTTAAGGGTTGGGACGTAAAAGCTGAATGGACAGGGGAGCTTGTCCTTCTTCGCTTGGTTTGTAAATCAGAGGATTGTGTAACACAGGAACATTACAGGAATAGGAAAAACATAAAATTCCTAAAAAATAATCAAATTAACTTTAATACACATGCAAAGACAATACTCCTTCCGATTCAAAATAAGTGTCGTGGTTTTAGTTTAATATTAGATTGTTATTAACTTATTATGGCATTTCCTTTGTTTTTAAATAGTACTCCCTCTGTTCCTAAATATTTGTTTTTTTAGAGATTTCAAATGGACTATCACATACGGATGTATATAGACATATTTTAGAGTATAGATTCACTCATTTTGCTCCGTATGGGGTCACTTTTGAAATCTATAGAAAGACAAATATTTAGGAACGGAGGGAGTAGATAGGAATGAAAAAGAGATTAAAATGGATTGCAAAATTGCTTTGTAGTTTCTTTGAAACTCAAACCGAAGGGAAAATCCATCCATGTTTTCTCTGAGTCATTCATTTGAATCAGATGGATGGATATTGCCACTAAAGATTTCTTTCCCATTTCTATATTCTTTCCTCCGCTTTTCCTATGAATCAAAGAGGCCATGACTCTTTTCCTATGAACAAATATTTCCATGTTTTTTTCCTCTATCCATAATAATGCACAAAAGCTGTTGTGGAGCACAAACATTTTGCCGTCTCAACATATTTGGCACCTGCAATGGCAGTCGCTAATTCACTATACAATGGATGAACTCACCAAAGGAGGGCCCAGTAAGAGAGGGTTAAACAAAATTGGAATTAGAATGTCAGAACAGATTGGGAGTATATGTAGATCAGATCTACAGGCAGAAACTAGACCACTGATCTCAGTTTTGGGTTTTCTGTTTCTCCACCTTTGTCTTGATCTTCTGCTCCATGACCGCCTTCTCGGTGTCGAGGCCAAACATCCTGTTGAGGGCGTGCATGTTCTCAAGTGTTTCATCAAGGGTGCGGCTGTCGGTGGAGAAGTCTGTTCACTATACCGGTACTGAGCTGCTGGATTGTTCTTCTTATTTTCTTGGTGAGACCGTGAGAGCATCTTCTCCGATATTGTGCAGGCACCAGTCAAGCTCTGAAGCCCTGACCCTGTCAGCGTATGATCTCAACTTCTTGATGGTTAGAACGGTGTCCACAGAAGTTCATAGCTCTTTTTCGAAAAGGAGAGAAGTTCGCAATAATAGGTAGACTAGACAGATCGCTGGAGCTACGGGAAGAGAGGGGGTCACGGAGGGTTTGGGGGAGGAGAGGCTAAAGGAAAAAATTGGAAGATATGCACGGGCACCGTGGTGCTCGGTACAAAAAATCCATTTTCCACTGTGCAAAGAAAAATCAAAACTTTTTGTGAACATAAACACACATATATACTATGCATATGCAAAATTTCACAACATTTTACGTTCACATGTGGCATACAAAAAAAAGACAAATATGTATTTTCAAATGGGCCGCTTTTTCTGTTTTTGGGCCAGAATTTGTTTTTTTTTTGGTACAGCTTACAAATTACATTTTCTTAAACAAAATTTCATAGATCCGTAGTGAACACATACAGGTAGCCACAGATTTTTTTTTTGCTTCTTATTGTAATGTCTAAATATTTTTCTTAATTTTTTAAAATAAAGGGCACCATGGTGCCCATGCACCATAACTTCACATTCGGCTAAAGACCTCTTTCATGCAAATAATTTTGTAGGCCTAATCTTGGGAACTTCTCATCTGGAGACTCTTGATTATTCGGATATGAAACCATATGAATATTTTTAGAGAAAGATGTAACAGCTGCCGAGTGCCCCTACACCTCATGATCAGTAAATTCATAATTTTGAAAAAAGAACTGCAATTTTCAGGGATCAAAGATGATCAAAGATTTGATATTCTTGCAAAGTTTCAACCACAAATCACATTCATGGAGCCCTCACCAAAATAATCACTGCTCAAAAGTGCACATAAACTTTGAGCATTGATTTTGTTTTTTTAGGCAAGGGCTCCTCAAATGTTATTTGTAGCTGAGACTTCCCAAGATCATCGAAAGTTTGATCATTTGATATCCCAAAGTTTCATATTTCTTTTGATTTTTTTTGAATTTACTGTTCATAGAGGGTGTAGGGACACCCGGGTGTTGAAAGTCATGTTTCATATTTTTACTGCGTACTAAGTTGCGTGAAAATTTGAGACGAACCTGTTGCAAAGATCTGTTTGTTGTCATGAGAACTATGACATACACATAATTATTTAAAAATATTTCTTCATTGGATGCAACCAAATAATTTCAGTTATCTTTTCCTGCATTTAGAATCCTACTGAACCAAACAAACCATAAAAATAAAGACAGTGATGTGGTGAACAAACTCATATACAAGATAAGTTTTGCCGATCTTGATCTGGTATGTTAAGTCAAGTGAGTATGCACAAGCTAGAGTCTGGCCATCGCTAGCATCACAGTGAATATATACTCCCTCCTTCACAGTTTAGAAGGCACAGTTAAATTTACGTGCGTTTCCACAATAGACAAGGTTTAGTGCGCATTGCATTTATTTCTAGTAGCTAATTAGTATTCCGATATACTATTTTTATATGCATGCGTAGTGCGAATGCTATTTTTTAGCCCATCTCACAACCAATAGATAACCACCTAGGTCCCAAAGAATTTCCAAGCGCGCCTTCTAAACCGTGACGGGGGGATTACAATACTAGTGTTGGCATACCATTTACTAAGGCCAGCTGAATGATAAATGCGATGTTTTCAGTGTGAACAATCAAGACAGTCGTGTCATTCATTCATGCCCATGAACAACCGTTAATACGACAATTTGACAAAATGGGATTGGATGAATTGTTATTTCATCCACCATAGAATGTAACTTCCATGTATCTCAATATTTTTGGTTTGATTTTGATTAACAACTAGATCAATAAAATAGTACTATAAATTATGCAATACAATGTAGTTTCGCTTAATAAAAATTGGAATCCAGTGGTATTAATTTTGTTCTACCGTGTAACTCGCGTCTTATTTATGAGCACTTCTTTGTCAAGCTTAAATATTGAAATTGGAATTTAATTTCGACAATGCAACCATTTTTCTAATAAACATCACCGTGCCCTGTCTCTAGATTTCCTTTTTATTTTTAGAACAGCTATGTACAATCAAATTATGCACTCCATTGATTTTTATGTGGTGCAATCAAGATTTTCTGGTTATAAAGTGTGAGTGTGTGAACTATCGAGACGAGCCATGCACTCATTCATGACCTAGTCCAGCAAGCATACGTGTTCCACCAGGCTGCGGTTGGAATGCATGCATGCACCTCTACGTGAGATTAGTGCAGTATGTACATTGTAACTGTGTGAATGATCAAGACGGGGCATGCATTCGTGACAGTGAACAGAACAACCATCAAGATGACGACCTAGAGGGATGGAGTCGTGGAGGAGACAGCGATCTGCACGTCCATTCACGCGCACTTCCCAGTACCACACCATCGTAAGTTCGTGACCTATAGATATAACTTTGAGTGAGAACGTTGTGGACATGGTGGCCTCTAGTCTCTGCTATCTCACCATTCGTTTTTCCAGAAGGATCTGTGTCATTTAATTCAGTAGATGTACAATTGATTTCATAAACTGTACTAGTAGTGAATTTTGCCAGTGGACTTGTGAGGCATTGGTATGCAGTCCTGTTCATCCCTTGGTTGGATTTCAAGTCCTAGTTGCATAGGGTGTTGAATGCCAACCCGAAACTAATTAAACGTCTAAGACAAAGTCACACAAGGTGCGCACTAGCACTTCAAGCTTTCTATATATACACATGCCTCTACCCTCTTATTCTCTCACAAAACACAGGGAGACGCAACTTCCCACCATTCTACTAGCTCATTGAGCTCTCTTTTCCCCTTCATGCTAACAATTATGACCATACCTAGTCCATGCGTCGTCTTTGTTTGTCTACTCATAGTGCTACCTCAAATCCAAGCCGTTTCTATCCCCTACAATGGGACTGCACCCCTTCAGGGGTGTCAGATCCCTTGTATGACCGAGGTTAACTTGCACTTGTTCTTGCACCAATTCGTCGATGGACCAAACCAGCCAAACCGCAATGAGGAAACCTTGATCCAAACAAGTTTTCCTTTTGGGTTTGGGACAACGATAGTCCATGATTGGACTCTTACCGAGACAACAAATTCCAAAGATACCGTTGTTGCACGTGCACAAGGTGTGCATGTCCAGGCTGGTTTAACCAAGGATAATAGATGGTACATGACTCATAACATAGAGTTTGAGCAAGGAAGGTATGTTCTCTATTTCACTATTTGTGAATATCTCGGTATGTTTCGTGAGTTCTTTCGCCCGCGACATTGAAGTTATGTGCTTGCCTCTATTATATTTGTAGCCAAGGATTTTACACAAGTTACTTGTGTACATAGACATATTAATAGTTGTGCATTTGTTAAAGGCTACATGCACTTCTAACCTTGTGGCGGAACTTGCTATTTTCCACATGGAATAGGTTTGCAGGGTCCACCCTTCAGGTGATTGGCATAACGGCGGGTTTGGAAAGTGGTCAGTGGTCCATTGTCGGTGGGACTGGTCAATTCATTATGGCGCAGGGTGTAATAAGTTTCACAAACCATCCTGCCTCTACTTGGGAAGATGGTATTAAAGAACTTAATATCCGTATACGCTACACGATTCCGCAACCTGTAAGTATAATTCTCAAAAGATTGTATCCAAATTGTAATGTTCTACTTTTTGAAGGGAAACAATTAGACATTAGAGAGCATCCCGCTAAAAATGCAATACATTAAGAATTGTGTGCACATGCAGTGCAAATGCATTAAATCGCGTTCTATTTTCAACAACACTAGATGATACCCCGGCCCGCACTTTGTTGTGGGTATGTTCTGCAATTATTTCACTGAGATTTAATTTGGAGAGGATGAATATTTTGGTTAAATAATATGAGAACTAAAACTGAAAATACATATGATTAGTTGTGTTTGATTATTATATATTTGTAAATAATTTTGAAAAATGTATATCCACCATAATATAATGAAAATTCGCATGCATGTTTGCACGTTGAGGAGAGTTTTATCCTATGCATGATTGCATGCTGAGGTGGACCTTTTCCATTGAATGATCCATGCTGATGTGATATGCTTGCATGTTGAAAGAAATACGTTAGTCGATAGTAGCTATTTAGATGTAGAAGATTAGTCATGTTTAATTAAAAAATGCATTTTTTTACACATTTAATTTACAGTGGGTTGCATATCAAGTAACAAAGCTTTATGTACGCACACATGACATGACACAAGCCATGTTTTCACTTATTTCTCTGCAGGCTTGAGGCACAGCTCGTTTGTTGAAAAATAAAGCCGGCGTGAGGAATTTGATGGAAACAATGTATTTGCACAGTTTCTTGCGGCGTGATGGATCGTATTGTGGTCCGCCTGTGTCATGAGAGTATGCATTAGCATACCCTCTTTCTATCTTTCATTCAAAATAAGATGTCGGTTATAGCATGGTGGATATCCAGTCCTTAATCCATGTCAACCCATCTGTTTGTTGGTGTCTATGTAATGTCTTGGATATGGTTTGCAAAAATATTGAAGCTTGTTTGTTTGAGAAACTGTTATCCCCAAAGAACTGTATTATGTGTATAATCATGCCACAGGCGGACTATTCAATAAGCCATCGGAAACAATTTGTAGTGAACTTCATTGCCATTACAATCGTTTGACCTGGCAGCACATAATGTACTGATTTAGAATCATGACACAGTTTGCTTTCTTGTGTTTAGATGGCCTAATTAAGCCCAGTTTATCTAGCGTTCGTTTTCGTTTTTTATGCTTATGGTCAACTGTTGGTGAGTATGCAAATTTTGTTATTTTTCACTAGATTGATTTCTTTATGCACGTTATGTTTTCAGTTTTTTACCCTTATTCAGACGATAACCAACCGAAGATACAAAAGCGTTGTGCACCGAGTTGTTATCAATGCTGATGATGATGCCTACTTGTCAGTGGCAATCGTTCTATCATCCATCTAAATCTCAAAGAATATGTACTGCCCCAGCTTGTGAGCAAGGATCATACCACTAAAAGAACAGTGTCGGGAAGCCTATAATAATTTTGAAAAAATGAGAACACTTGTGCCAAGTCTAGGACTTTGTTCCACCACAAGCTCGGTTCGCACTGCACTGCAAAATTTGTAAAAAAAATACAACATGCCAACAAACCGGAGAGTGCATATAATGTGATTTGTTTCAGTTCCACAGAAACTAAATTTGTAACACGTACAGCATGCTGACAAACTTGATTGATAAAGAGCAGAATAACAAGGTTGCATATAATGTGATATGTTTCAGTTCAAGAGAAACTTTGGAGGATATATATCTTGAATTCTAAAAAGTGCATACGCACTAATTAGCGAAACTGAGCGACCGGGCTTTCACACATGCATGCATGCAGTGTTGTGGTCCAAAATTTTGTCTTTGTGCATGACGTGGCAAATAATAATGACATATTCACGTGAGCAAGAGATTTCTTGTCTGATGGGTGTACATGTGCGTTTATTTTGGGTTTTCAAATTTTTGAAAAGTCATATCTTTCAAACCGTGCATCCAAATTCAGATCCGTCTTCACCGCTGGATTTCTCGCGGCGAAATCTTTAAAACTAGATCCCCATGAGTATGTTTTGACGAAAAAAATAATGCCAACTTTGGTGCTATATGGTGCAACTTTAGTACTGCATTATGCAACTTTAGTACTGAATGGTGCAACTTTTTTACAAACTTAGTTTTTGTAGCTACATGATCCAATTTTCTATGAGGTTGCAACCTGCCAACCATGAGAACGTAATGTGCAACTAGTCTACTGCCCCGGCCAATAACCTAGTAGTCTATGTGCAACCCTCATCTTTACTCGTGGATGAGTAGCTTTTCATGCTTTGCACACCCTGCCCACCCCCTACCAGTGTTATGTGCAACTTAGTCTATTGTTCACGCCAACAGCTTATTAGTCTATGTGCAACTCCTTCCCCTCCCTTGTTGTGGATATGTTTCAGTTGGCAGAGGCAATATACGGAGTTGCACAAGTCCGCCAGGCAGTTGGCCGGGCCAACATACAAAGTTGCACATCTCACAGGCAGGATAGTTTGATGTTGAAAACTCCAAATTCATGAGGATAGTGAAAAGTTGCATATAGACAGGACGCTAAAGTTGTACATCTCACTAGCAGGGGTGGTTTGGCCTAGGTGCTAGCAGGAAAACTACACATCCATGGGATACAAGAAAAAGTTGCACATCACTGTTAAACAGTTGGTCGTGGCAGTATCCTAAGTTGCACATCCACTGATAGATAGTTGGCTGATGCAGCAAACAGTGAAAACACTCAAACGCGGTTGTGGGGGTGCACACGTGCGGCGAATACCAGGCATGCAGTTGGCCAGGGCACCGTGGCAGCAGACAAAATTGCATATTTCACTGTTAGAGAGTAGTTGGGGTGGTCTCACTAATGAAAACTGCATGGCCTAGGCAACAAATGAAGTTGCACATCTCACTAGAAGAAGGCAGTTTGGGGTGGAGGTATCATAGAGGAAAACTGCACGTGTACGGTGTACGAGAAAAATTGCACATCCCTCTCATGTAGTTGCACATCGACGGCTAGTCAGTTACACAAAACGGGGTCAAAATTGCACACAAAAAATTCGTCGAAACATACTCATATGGGATCTAGTTTCGAAGAGCACGACGCGAGAGTTCCAATAGTGAAAACGGATCTTAGTTCTGATGCACGGTTTAAACGTTATGGCTTTTCATAAATTTAGAAATTTGAATTAATGCGTTTCTTCCGTCACGCCATTTTACAAATAAACCCCTTAGTTTTCTGTAAATCAACCCACAGTACACGTTTAAGTTACAATCGAACCATTTTTTTCTCATTTTCTCAGAAACCCCTTGACGTTTTAGACAATCAACCCGCCGTCCATATTTAAGTCAGCCGAAGCGTTTTTTTAGTTTTAACAGAAAAACCCTTGATGTTTCGGTTAATCAATCTATAGTTTATGTAAAATAAGATTATTCATATCTTTTAAACCGTAACTTAGATTTTAACATGTTATATATGAAACTTGATTAGAAAAATATGTAGAATCTAAATATGAAGTTATTTTTAGCTGTTAAATATTTCTAAAATATAATTTTTGGTGCAAACTTAATATATAGTGTACGGTCTGTTTTTTTTACCTTCGATGATTCAAATTGCAAATAAACATCTATTAAAACCAGAGTGAGAGAAAAAAACATCAAGAACCATGCATGCACAACTATGAAAAATCTTGCAGGAAAAAAACAACATATTTTTTATCTTATTCCAAGCGAGTGTGCGCACGTGCGCGCGCGCAAAAAAGAGATACATTAAGACTAACCACATTCAAACGTATTTTCATTGTGTGAGCACAGAGGTCACTGTCGGCAATACAAATGTGATGCCATGTGAAACTAAAAGACGTGGGCCTATTAATGTCTTGAGTCATGGTTATTGCTTATTTTCTTTCCCGTTGTAATGCACGGGCTTTTTTTTCGAGTGAGTGTGTGAGTACAGAGGAAATACAAATGTGATGCCATGTGAAACTAAAACACGCGGGTCTATTAAGGTTTTGAGTCATGGTTATTGGGTTAAGAACGTGCGTTATTTTCTTTCCCCTTGTAACGCACGGGTTTTTTTGCTAGTATAAATAAAAAAATTATATATAGGAGTATTAATTAGGGGACCAAATTAGATTAGAGGACCAAATTATATATAGGAGTATTAATTAGGGGACCAAATTAGATTAGGGGACCAAATTATATATAGGAGTATTAATTAGGGGACCAAATTAGATTAGAGGACCATATTTTTTCTCTTTAGGTCGGCCGCTCCGAACAGCCAGGAAGCAGCCGGCCGCTGCGTAGACCTGTCCGATATATATTAGATGGATCTAATGTGAGCTAATAGAATTCCGAGCCTACTTTCGTAACAGTGATCCGAGTGGCAATGAGTTCAATGAAGGCTGAAGCAATTAGAGGTGAGGAGTTGCCTTGGATAAAAAAGGTGAGAAATAGAAATAGAAAAATTGGGGCGTTGCGAG
Source organism: Aegilops sharonensis (assembly GCA_904067115.1). NCBI lineage: Eukaryota > Viridiplantae > Streptophyta > Magnoliopsida > Poales > Poaceae > Aegilops > Aegilops sharonensis. Next base: position 131,190,016 of record LR880972.1, read on the forward strand.
AATCGAACTCGCGACCTCTCGCACCCAAAGCGAGAATCATACCACTAGACCAAACGCCCTTTGATGTATTTAAGCAACGCTAAGGAGTATTAATCTAGTTACACTTCCTGATTAGACTAAACCAATGCAAACTTCAGCAAAGAAAACAAAAATTTCTTGTGGGGAGCAGATTGGGTTTTCTCATCCAGTAATCTTATAACTCTAGCAACCGCCGTAAGAATGGTTCCCTCGAGTCCAGATGCCATCTTAGCTTTAGGAGGTGGGGGTCTTGGATCTTCAAGAAATTTGGAGTCTTAGTCAACATCTAGCTGCCTTTGTGGTTGTTTTGAGAATAAATTATTCCGGTTCTTTTTGGCGATGCCATGGATACTCCGGTTCTTTGTGATGGTGTCATGGAGCCATTATTCGGATCTGATGAGTTTATGTTATTGTATCATGTTGCTTTTGTTGATTTGATTTTTGTGGAGTTGGAATCTTTCCGCAACATTATGGTGAAGTTTTTATTACTGGACAGCCTGCATTTCTAGGAAATCATCACAACCCAAGCGCGTCCGTTTCTCATGGCTTCTCATCTTTTAAATGGGGGACTCAAGAGGATTTCAGAAACTTTTATTGTTAATCAAGTTCGTGCATGTGAACGAGTAGCAGTAGTGTTGCTCCAGTCAAGGAAGAACAATTACACTGTGTGGTATATGCTTAGATACTTCTGAATGAGCTCTGGTAACTACCACTCAACGTGCTATCTGTCACTTGGTGCATCCGTGTTATGTACTCCCTCCGTTCCATATTACTCGTCGCTGATTTAGTACAACTTTGTACTAAAACAGCGACAAGTAATATGGAACGGAGGGAGTAGAAGACAAGCCCGAGACTGCACCTATTCCTGCTCATGTTCAGTCTCCGTTAACTGAATTTGCAACTTCCTTTGAGGAACTGAAAGGACTAGCACCACAGAGGGATTTCGATCACACAATTTCCTATTTCCTTCGGTGCCAAGTGCTCGGCCAGTGAATTTGTGTCCCTACTCTGCTTCAGGTGTTCATCAAGAGGGAAAAAAAATTACTCTGTACCTCTCTTCCTGCCTTGGCTCTCCTCCCATTCCCCTTCATTCCTCTTCCAAATTGAGATTTGTAAGGGAGATTCAATATTCGAATTAATACATCCGATTGTATATCGTGACATATGCCGAGATAGGGGACATTGTTTTCACCAGTGTCAAAAAACGCCTTATATTATGGGACGGAGCCGGAGGGAGTAGCAGACATCATTTTGCCGTTCACACCTCTGCCTCCGAAGCCACCAGGCACTAAAACGCCATCTGCACTCTGGAATGAAAAATATTCAGACAAGTACAAAACTGTAAACTTGGAAATGTTTTTAAGGGCATAAATTCCTCACCCTCAATAAACTCCATGCTGTGTGTTGTAAGCATCAGGTGTAAACACAGACAGGTAAAGAAATATACGATGCAGATTAAAGACTAAACATAGTATATACTATGTGTTTTTGAAACCTCGGTGGCAGTTGAATCCTCAAGATCAGTGGAAGCAACCCAATCTACAACGACTTTTTTTGCGGCAAGAGACACAAGATTGTGTATTACCACGTAAACTAGATGGACAGGGCCCCTCAAAAAAAAAAAATACCCCTCAAAAAAAAAAAAAGATGGACAGGGGAGCTTGTCATTCTTCACTTGGTTTGTAAAAACAGAGGATTATTATGTAAATACAGGAACTTTGCGGGATTGAGTGATTGTTTTGCAGGAATAGGTTTAATGCGCATGCTTGTATAATATTAGATTTCTACTAGTATTATGCAACTTATGACATTTTTCTTGTCTCTTGCATAGGAATAGAAAAGGAGATTGGAGTGGATTGTAAAAATGCTTTGATGTTTCTTTGAAACTCAAACCAAAGGAAAAATCCATCCATTTTGTGTCTAAGTCATTCATTTGAATCCCATGGATGAATATTGCCACTAAAGAAAAGAAAAAAAAATATTTCTATATTTTTTCGTCCACTTTTCCTGTAAATTAAAGAGGCCATGCCACAGCATCCATGATAATGCACAAAAGCTGTTGTGGAGTACACACATTTTGCTGTCTCGACATATTTGGCGCCTGCAATGGCAGGCGCTAATTCACTATACAATGGACGAACTCACCAATGAGAGCCCAAGTAAGAGAGGGTTAAACAAAATTGGAATTAGAATGTCAGGACAGATTGGGAGTATATGTAGATCTACAGGCAGAAACTAGACCACTGATCTCAGTTTTGGGTTTTCTGTTTCTCCACCTTTGTCTTGATCTTCTGCTCCATGACCGCCTTCTCGGTGTCGAGGCCAAACATCCTGTTGAGGGCGTGCATGTTCTCAAGTGTTTCATCAAGGGTGCGGCTGTCGGTGCCATCACATCTCAGGTGCTGCAATGGGCCGTGGAGAAGTCTGTTCACTATGCCGGTACTGAGCTGCTCGATGGATTTTCTCATTTTCTTGGTGAGAGCATCTTCTCCGATCTTCTGCAGGCACTTGTCAAGCTCTGAAGCCCTGACTCTATCGGCGTATGATCTCAGCTTCTTGATGGTTGGAACGGTCTCCATAGAGTCCCTCCAAGCCTCGAACCGCTTCAGTTCTTCTGAAATGATTGTTTGGGCCTCCATTGCTTTCCTGATCCGGTCTTCCTTGTTGGCTTCCACCACCTCTTTCAGGTCATCAACATTGTACACTCGCGCATGGCCAACATCAGACACGCAGGCGCTGACATTCCTCGGGACGGATATGTCGACGAAAATCCTAACACCGCCAAGGGCACAAGAAACAGGAGGAAGTGCTTCTGCGTGCTCCTTGGTGAACAATGGAGATTCAGATGAGGTGCTTGTGAACACGACATCGGCATCGGCGGCAGCTTTGTACATCTCCGTGAGAGGCCTGTACACAATCTCGATGCCGTTCATCTCTTCACGGATGGCATCCACCCTTTCAACCGAGCGGTTCACAATAACGACCTTCTTGCATCCTTTTGCAGCCAAATGTTTGGCCACTAATCTCCCCATTTTGCCAGCACCAATCAAAAGCATCCTGGCTGACAAGCATTCAGACTTTGGAAGCTTCATCAGGGCTAATTCAACGGCAGCTGAGCTAACAGACACGGCGCCACATGATATGTTGGTCTCAGAGCGGACACGCTTTCCTGCTGTGATTGCATCCTTGAACATCCTATCAATGTTCTTCCCCAAGCCTCCACTGTTTTGCCCACTTCTGACAACCTGTTTAACCTGAGCAAGTATCTGTCCTTCTCCAAGAACCAAAGAGTCGAGCCCAGAAGAAACCTCAAACAGATGGCGTGTCGCATCGCTGTCACGCAACATGAAAAGGTGCTCCCTAAGCTCGGAAACAGGGATCCCGCTTTTCTGCAAAAACAAGCAGTGCAGCGTTAGAGCTTCTCCCCAAACTGTGTTCTTGAACAACAACAAAAGACAAGCAAATGAGCATTTGATAAACGAATCCTTACCTTTGACATCCAATCTACTATCTCTCTAATGCCCCGGTTCCAGGATAAAGCGACCACATAAATTTCCATTCGGTTGCAGGTGCTAAGAACAGCAGCCTCTTCGATATGATTAAGATTGGTTAGCTCTGCAACAGCACGGGGCCATAGCTCTTCTGCGACCGCGAGCTTTTCACGCATCTCCACCGGTGCTGTGTGTATACTGAGGCCTATTACAGCAATGCTGCTCTTTTCTTTCATGTAGCCTGACAGTGAAAACAAAACATTGTCAGATGCCTGAAAGAGGCCCAAAAGTTTCTAATTTATGAGATAATACTACAACTGAAATCAAACTGCAAGTCATCATAAACTCTTGTAAATTTTGAAGATCCTGATATATACATGCTTGTAATACAGAAATGAAGCATGTTCCAAATGTGTATTATGTTAGTGATAGACTGCTAACTGCAGAGTAAAAACGACAAAGAAAACAATCTTTCCTGTGCTAATATACACTTGGAAAATGTCCGATTCCCACCTACTGGTCAGTACACCGAAAATGTTGACCAGCCCCCAACTTTCGGAAAAATTGTTGACCAACTCCCAGCGCGACGACAGAGCACCCACCGCAAAGATCCCTCAATTCGCGCGCCGCCAAATGAAATTATACATCGCGTGATTACAGGAATCGCATCGACAGCGGCCAATTCGAGGCGGAGAGGAAGAGGAGAGGAGGAGGAACTCACGGTCGGCGGAGATCTTGAACTGCTCGAGCGCGGCGACGCTGGCCGCCTTGGCCGCCGCCTGGGCCTGGGCCCCCGGGCCGGCGTCGCACCGCACGACGCAGGACAGCCGCGGCCGCCCGCCGGCGGCCGCCCTCGGGCAGGCAGCGGAGCCCCGCGGCCTGTTGGCACCGGCGGCGGCGAACGCGCCGGCCACGGCCGTCGCGGAGGCCGTGCTGGTGCTCGCCATCATCAGGCGAGGAATGCAGCGGGCTTCTCCTCTCTCTGCGGACCAGATTGATGCAGGCCGATGGCCGTGGATAACCGGCTGATGTGTCTCGGGATTCTTGGGCTCCGCGGGCTGTGGAGAGGAGGGTGGAGGGGACGTGGAATTGGTTTTCGCCTCGGGCTGGTGGGAGGACGAGTGGGAAGGAAGAAAGGCTGGAGCTTTTGGAGCTGGAGGGCGACGGTGGTTGGTGGTGACCCGGTGTGGTGCCGGCGGCGGTATGGCGTGTGCCGCGCACAACGCCACGCGCTTCGGGCCCGGTCTACGGTCAGCTCTCCCCGTTTTTCTATTGGCACTGCTTTATTATTTCCACCAGGCCCTCGTGCTCTATTTCTTCTCTAAAAAAAATACGGATTTGTTAAAATCTCATCTAGATGATGAGAAAGAACAAAGCCTTATCTGACTGCTACACATCATTTGAATAAACAAAGGAAAAATAAAAATAAAAACCCACACGGATCTTCATGAAAATCAAGTAACGTATAACCCACACGGATCTTCATGAAAATCAAGTAACGTATAAGTTAGATATGACTTAGTTAAATCTCATCTAGATAAACGCTAGACACGTCAAAAAATACTATAGAAGTTCTCACGAACCTTTTTCAAGAGGGGCTGCATATAGCTAATCCGGCCTCTCAAACATCTGTGTATGACCGATCATCCCTTAAATGTCCGCTTTTCTATAACTAGGTACCTCAGTAGCTAAATCTCAAATTCATATAATAAACATTCATCATAAACTACATTTACGTAAATCACTCTCAGACCAGGGATAAAGTTCTTCAGCCATACTGCCTGCCCGGTATCCTCAAAGCATGCCATAAATTATGCCTGCATTGTTGACAATGCAGTTGTTTGGAGCTTTCCACGATATAGCTCCCTTTGCTCCCTTTGCAAGGGTGAATAACCCACCACCTCGAGATTATCAGATTTCTTATACGTAAGGATGAGGCCTTTAGTGCCTTGCAAATAACGCAAGATCTTTTTAGCAGACTTTTAGTGATCTAGACCTGGATTTGACTGATATCTGCCAAGCATCCCTGTCACAAAGGCTAAATCAGGGTGAGTGCACACTTGTGCGTACATAATGCTTCCAAATTGACGCATAAGGAATTGACACATAAGGAATTGACTTCATCTACATAGATTTATAATCATTTCTTGGGCACTGAAAACTCTCAAATTTATCGCTCGTATGCATACTGTATTTTTTCAGTACCTTCTCAATATATGCTCTATGAGATATCCCCAATATCCCTCTGGATCTATCTTAGTGAATTTCAATTCCTAAAAATAAGCTGCTTCACCGAGATCCTGCATATCAAACTTAGAGGATAAAAACCTCTTAGTCTCCAACAACATATTTCTATCACTGTTGCCAAGAAGTATGTCATCAACGTACAGTGTCAGGAAGATGAATTTACTCCCCTTGGACTTAACATAAACACAATTGTCCACTTTATTTCTTCAAAACGGAATTTCCTTATGACTTGATCAAATTTGAGATACCATTCCCTTGACGCTTGCTTCAAGCCATAGATGGATTTCTTTGAGTTGACATCCTAAAAGCTCATTTCATTCCACAACAAAACCTTCCGATTGCGCCATGTATACATCTTCACTTAAGTCACAATTTAGAAATGTCGTTCTAATATCCATCTGATGCATGGCCAAATCATAATGATCCACGAGTGCCATAATTATTTTGAATGAGTTTTTAGAAGGAGACATATGATTTTTTTTCCTTCATAACCAATCCCTTCTCTTTGAGTGAAACCTTTTGTCCAAGCCTTGCTTTAAACCTTCCGATATTCCCTTCGGAGTCACGTTTGGTCTTAAAGACCCATTTGGATCCAACTATTTTGGCTCCTCTTGGAATTCCCACTAAGTCCCATACATCATCATGGACTTCATTTCATCTTTCATAACATTGAGCCCTTCAGATGAAAAGTCACTTTTATGGCTTCTTTAAATGAGGTGGGATCATTGTCCAACACAGACTCATCCATATTTTCACTCATGTAAGTGCGATAATCATCAAGAATAGCAGGCTTTCTAGCCAGTTGTAACCTTCTGAGATGTTCATTATTTGGCACATCATCAACAATGTGAGGTTGCTGAGTATTTTCAATAAAAGCATCATCAGGCGTGACATCTAAAACTGTCATATGAGTCTCAGTTGGCGTTGCATTAACAGTCCTCTCAACAGGAGGTGCAGCATCAGCCGACACCGGGAAAACAGGTTCTTGAATTATTGGAATTGGGACATATTCCCGTTTTTCCTCCAAAGTTATTTCCCGAGGTGTCATGCTTCCCCTCATCATATCGTTTTCCAAGAACACAACGTGTCTTGTTTCAACAAACTTTGTTGCCTGATTTGGACAATAAAACCGACATGCCTTAGATTTGTCCGGATAACCAATAAAATTGGCAACTAACTGTCTTGGAGGGGGTCTAATTTTCCCATATCTGGATTGAAAATCCTTGCTTCAGCAGGACAACCCCATACATGAAAATAATTCAGGGTCGGTTCCCTCCCGTTCCATAATTCATACGGTGTTTTGGGAATCGATTTACTGGGAACCCATGTTAAGAATATGTGTTGCTGTTTAAGGGCCTCCATCCATAAATTTAGCGGGAAAGTGGAGTGGTTTAACATACTCTGCACCATACCCATAAGCGCGCGTTTCCTCCTTTCAGCATCCCATTTTGCTGAGGTTCACCCGGTGCTGAATACTAGGCCATGATGCCATTTTCCTGTAAGAATATTGCAAATGGTTCAGGAATTTGGCCATAAGAAGTATGTCTGTCGTAGTACTCGCCGCCACGATTAGATCTTACAACTTTAATGCTTTTATTACTTTGATTTTCAACTTCACCTTTGAAAATCTTGAACTTGTCTAATGACTCCGCTCTTTCTTTAATAGGATAAGTATATCCATAACAGGAGAAATCATCGGTGGACGCCATGAAAGAATTAAAACCATCCACCGATCTCACATTAAACAGACCACATGTGTCCGTATGAATTATTTCTAAAACTACCCGGTTTGCACCTTTCTTAATTCGCTTGGCGTATTAGAACATGATCTTTAATGATACGCTCACCCCCCCTCGAAATATGGCCTAAACGATAGTGCCCTAATTTTGAAGAAGTATAATTATCATCTCGTTTACGTTTAGTACTGGCATTTATATTTGAGGTAGAACCCACATTATTTATATCATCACAAAGGAAAATTACATAAAGCATATCTTGTCTAAAGGCAAGGCCAACATTAATATGATCATACATAATTGTACACTGATTATTCCCAAAGTGACATGCATAACCATCATCTTCTGGACATGAAACAGAAATGAAATTGTGTTTCATCGAAGGTACATAAAGGACATCATGTAATAGAAGCTTGAAGCCGGTATGAAGCATGAAAGTAAAATCTCCAAGTTCCTTGGCGTCAGCTTCAACACCATTAGCAACTCTAATGGTTCTTTCCCCTCTTTTAGGGTCCTCCTGATATGGAATCCCTTCAATGAATTTGCAATATGAATCGTTGCACCTGAATCAATCCACTAGGTATTGGTGGCATAATTAACATAAATGGAGTCTTCAACAAAAGTAATAACATCAGCACTTGAAAGTGCAACTATCCGTGGGTGGTTTTGGTAATTCCTAACAACATATAGCTCATTGAGCTAATGCTATTTCAAGATAAGTATTTTAGGAAAGCTCAATGATTGGCATGGCATGGATGAGAAAAGTGGATCCCTCAAAATGCTAAGGACAAAAGGATTGGCTCAAGCTCAAAGCTCAAGACTCTACATTTTCTATTTTAGTGATCCAAGATCACATTGAGTCTATAGGAAAAGCCAATACTATCAAGGAGGGATGAGGTGTTGCTTAATGAGTTTCTTGCTCAAAATGCTTAGTGATATGCTCCAAATCCCTCAACTACTTTCTCACATCCACATATGACCCAAACCAAAAGTCAAACTCGGCTCCACCGATTCTTTCTATCCGGCGCCATCGAGTTCAGATGTCATAGCCACTGCCACAAACCCTAGTCTTTTTGGTCTCACCGATAGGGATCTCGGTCTCACCGAGATGGGATTGTAATCTCTCTGTTTCCCTTCGTAACATTTCAGTCCAACCGAGATGAGCGATCGGTCCCATCGAGATTGCAATGCAAACTCTCCGTTTCCCTTTCGTAACGTTTCGGTCACACCAAGATGAGCGAATCGGTCCCACCGAGTTTTCCTGACCAACTCTCTGGTTAGCTTGTTACCAAAATCGGTCCCATCGAGTTTGTGTAATCGGTCTCACCGAGATTACGTTATGCCCTAACGCTAACCATATCGGTCCCACTGAGTTGACATGTCGGTCCCACCGAAAATCCTAACGATCACATTATTTGCTAAATCAGTCCGACCGAGTTTTACGATTCGGTCCCATCGAGATTGGTAAGTTGTGTGTAACGGTTAGATTTCGTGTGGAGGCTATATATACCCCTCCACCCACTCTTCATTCGTGGAGAGAGCCATCAGAACATGCCTACACTTCCAACATACATTTTCTGAGAGAGAACCACCTACACTTGTGTTGAGGTCAAGATATTCCACTCCTACCATATGAATCTTGATCTCTAGCCTTCCCTAAGTTGCTTTCCACTCAAATCTTCTTTCCACCAAATCCAAATCCTGTGAGAGAGAGTTGAGTGTTGGGGAGACTATCATTTGAAGCTCAAGAGCAAGGAGTTCATCATCAACACACCATTTGTTACTTCTTGGAGAGTGGTGTCTCCTCGATTGGCTAGGTGTCACTTGGGAGCCTCCGACAAGATTGTGCAGTTGAACCAAGGAGTTTGTAAGGGCAAGGAGATCGCCTACTTCGTGAAGATCTACCCTAGTGAGGCAAGACCTTCGTGGGCGACGGCCATGGTGGGATAGATAAGGTTGCTTCTTCGTGGACCCTTCGTGGGTGGAGCCCTCCGTGGACTCGCGCAGCCGTTACCCTTCATGGCTTGAAGTCTCCATCAACGTGGATGTACGATAGCACCACCTATCGGAACCACGACAAAAACATCCATGTCTCCAATTGCGTTTGCCTTCTCAAACTCCTCCCCTTTACCTTCATATGCAATTATTTTACATTCCGCTGCTATACTCTTAGAATTGCATGTGTAGGTTGATTGCTTGACTTGTGCTAAGTTGCTAAAATCTGCCAAGAACTAAAATTGGGAAAAGGCTAGATTTTTATTTGGTCAAGTAGTCTAATCACCCCCCCTCTAGACATACTTTCGATCCTATAAGTGGTATCAGAGCTTTGGTCTCCATTTGCTTTGATTTCCATAGCTTTTGGTAGTCATAGCCTTGGTTTCACAACCTAGGAGAGTATGGCGTCTAGCGAGGGAAATTACCACCGTAGAGGTCCTTACTTTGATGTCACTAACTTTGCTAGTTGGAAGCATAAGATGAAAATGCATATTCTTGGACATAACCCCGCCGTTTGGGCTATTGTGTGTATTGGCTTGCAAGGTGAATTCTTTGATGGGAGAGAACCGAACCGTGAAGCTACCGCGAAAGAGTTGAAGATGCTGCAATACAATGCTCAAGCTTGTGATATCCTCTTCAACGGATTGTGCCCCGAAGAATTCAACAAAATCAGCCGTCTTGAGAATGCAAAGGAAATTTGGGATACTTTGATTGACATGCACGAAGGTACCGATGCCGTCAAGGAATCCAAATTAGATGTGCTTCAAAGTCAACTTGACAAGTTCAAAATGAAGGATGGTGAAGGTGTCGCTGAAATGTACTCTAGGCTTGCTCTCATCACAAATGAGATTGCCGGCTTAGGAAGTGAAGAGATGGCCGACAAATTCATCATCAAGAAGATCCTAAGAGCCTTGGTGGAAAATATGATACCATGTGCACATTGATCCAAATGATGCCCAATTACAAAGATCTCAAGCCAACGGAAGTCATTGGAAGAATTGTTGCTCATGAGATGTCACTCAAGGATAAGGAAGAGCTCCACAACAAGTCAAGTGGTGCTTACAAAGCCTCATGTGAAGCTCTCACATCATCAAGTGAGAAACAAACCTTCAATGAAGAATTGAGCCTAATGGTGAAGAACTTCAACAAGTTCTACAAGAGTAGGAGCAAGGAAAGAAGTTCCAAGTCAAGGTCCTACAATGACAAAATATATTCTAGTCGTGAGCGTAATTGCTACAATTGTGGAAGACCCGGACAATATTCCAATGAGTGTACGGCTCCCTACAAAAGAAGAGAAGATTCTCCAAAAAGAAGAAGTAGAAGAGAAGAATCACCATCAAGAGAAAGAAGGAGTAGAGATGATCGTTATGAACGAAGAACATCCCGGAGAAGCAAGGATTCGGAAAGGAAGGACAAGTCATCAAGGAGCTACACAAAACGAAGACATCAAGCTCATGTTGGTGAATGGGTATCCGGCTCCGACTCCGACAATCACTCCGAGAGAAGCCATCACTCCGACTCCGAATATACTCAAGATGAAGGTGTTGCCGATCTGCACTTGTGTCAACCAACTCCTATGACATATTTGATTCACCAAATGAAGGACTTGGAAGATGCTTCATGGCTAAAGGCCCAAAGGTATCACACCCCGAGTATGTTGATTTCAATAGTGATGAAGATGACTTGTTAGGTGATGATGATTTACTTGTTGACAACTCTAGTGATGAATACTATGATGAAACGTCAAATAATCATGCTAATCAAGGTAAAACAAATGACAATGATAAGGAGAATATTGAGCTCCTAACTAAAGAACTAAACACTCTTAAGTTAGCTCATGAAACTATCTTAGGAGATCATCGAGAACTTTTAAGGACTCATGAGAAGTTACGCTTTGAAAAGCTCAACCTTGAGCAAGAACATGAGTTTTTAAAAGCAATCAATGATGATCTTCACAAGAAAAGTTCTTCTTACATTGCCAAGCGTTTACTCTTATCTACTTACATGCCTCAAGTCAAGTCTAGTAACAAGAACGAGAAAGATTCTTCCTCTAGTAGTAACAATAATCATGATAAATCCAATGTTGTTGCTTCTAGTAGTTCTCTTGATTCCACTAATGATTCTCTTAGCCAAGTTACACTTGAGCAAGGAAATAGCCTTTTGAAGGGAATTATAGTGAAAGGTGTTTAAAAGAGCCTTGCCGGGAGTAAGCAATTCGAGGAAATTGTACGCAAGCAAGGAAGGCACCGGAAGAACCAAGGTGTTGGTTTTGAACGAAAGTTCAATGCCAATGGAGTTGAGTGGGAAGAAGATCAATACCCCAAGACGAAGTTTGTTCCTCAACAAGAGAAGTATGATCCTACTTCTTTCAAAGGGACACAAGCTCAAGATGATCTTCCACCACAAGACCACAAGCAAAAAGGCAAGGACAAGCTTCAAGAGGAGATTGATGCATTTGAAGAAGCTCCTAAGGCCTTGGTCAAGTGGGTTCCCAAGACTACATCAAGTTCTACTTCATCAAGTACGACTACAACCCCAAGGATTCCCATCAAGATGATGTGGATCCCGAAGAAGAAGAACTAGAGAGTTCTTGAGGGTGACTCTGCCAACATACTTCACTCTTATCATTTTGGCGAGAACAAGTGCAATCAACTTCCACATCTTGCACTAGTTCATGGAGTCACAAACCCTCTTGTTGGTAAGACAAGGGACAAGGTAATCTAACGCTTTCATAGACATCATCTTGTGTTTGTGCATCACTCTATGTCTATGGATATCCTTGTGTGTTCCTTGTGGGACTAACCTGTGTAGGTATTGAAAGTGCAACTCACTCCAATGGATTTCTCCAAATGATCTACATCAACATTAAGCATCCACATCTTCAACACCTACATGAAGTCATCATCGACAAAACCCGAGGTTAGTTCATCCCTCTTAGGGGGGGATCTCACATCTAGGGGGAGCTTTACTCTAAGAATTGAGCTAAAGCAACTCTAATGGTGTGAACACAATGATGATGCTTTATGTAAAAGTGGTAACCCCACTTGTGCTTAAACAATGAGTATAACCTATGATCAAATGTTCTCATTTGACTCCTAAGTCAATATACTCATATATAGATGACCTAGTCATCGCCAATTGCTTGATAGATGCTAGAATTGTGTGTGCATGCTCTGTCACATATTTCATTTGCCATTTTATTATGTGAGCATGTTGGTTGCATATTTTACTCATTCGAGGACATCCACTTGTAGCTTTGATTGTTTGGTTTATTTTATTTTGCCAAGTGGATGGACAAGAATGCCTAAGAACCTTCTCTAGCTATCTATGCTTTTCTTGTCTCAAACTCTATTCATGCTATATCACAAAGTTTGATCAAGTCAGATTCGAACCACTCTGTGTGAGGAGCACTCGGAGTCCCCGATTCGTCATAGACTTAAACTTCCAAAACCTCTTTGTGTGTTTCGGTCTGACAGATTCATCCTTTTCGGTCATACCGAGATCACTAAGTTGATCTAGGTTTTCAATCTTGGTGCAACCGATTTGAACTTTTCGGTCACACTGAGTTGCAGTAACTGCTTGCAGTAATGCATCTTGGTGCCACCGAGTTGTTCCACTCGGTCACACCGACAGGATCAGGCTATATATATACTCACGGGTCAAATTTTGGAAAATCTTCCGAAACCCTTCGCCCGCGCTCAGCCTGCCTGCCTCATCAGGTCTCCGGATCGTCCTACTCATCACCAGCGACCTCCCGCCGCTGGTCTCCGCCGCTGTCAACGGGATTCTGCTCCGCCGTTGCCGCCGTAGCAAGTCCATCGCGACATAGGGTATGGATTTGAATCCTTGTGCTATTCTTAACTCCGATTCCTAGCACATTGCATTTCCATGAATCTTGCCACGTTTGAAATCTTCCTATCCAGCAAAACTACTCCGTAGATTAGTCTTGGATTGAAAATTTAGGGTTAGGTTTCCGCCGAATTCATCTCGGACCGACTGAGTTGTAGAGATCGGTCTCACTGATTTGGCTTAGGCCATTGCACCTATGATTCTCGGTCTGACAGAGAATTGCAAATCGGTGTGACCGAAATCGACTCTCTGTGAAACCCTAGCAGTCTCGGTGCCACCGAGCTGTGACTCGGTCTGACCGAGTTCACTAGTTTAGGTTCCAAAAGCTGCTTCAGTATCACCGAGTTTACAAATCAGTAGCTCCGAAATGCTTTCCGTGGAAAACTAAAACTAAGTTTTTGACTCATTTTTTTTTTGCAAAAACCTCTGTGCTTTGTGATGCTCATCTACTCTACCTCATCTACATCTATTCACAGGGTCTGCTGTCAGAGTTTGCATCATGTCAGTTCAGAGTGACAGTCAGAACAAGTCTGTGGAGCAAGTTCATATGAGTGAGGGCGCTAGTCCCTCCAGTACCTCAGATGATGGCAGCAGGAGCACACCCAGCAATTTACCAAAGGCAGCCACCAGGACAAGGAAGAAGAGAACCTCAGATTCTGAAGATGAGGACTATGTGGCTGTTGAAGATGAGGCCACTTCTAAGAAGAAGGTGCTGAAAAAGGAGTATGGCACAACTGCTATCACAAAGCCAGGAATGAAGACAAAGGCTCATGCAAGAAGAGTTCCCATGTCTAAGGCCAGAGCCTCTACTCAAGTAACTTTGGGATCTGAACCCAAAGAACCAGTTGTGGCTGAGAAGAAAAGGAAAGAAAGGGTCAAGAAGACAATGGCCAAAGTTGTTGGAAAGCCCTCAATGATGGAAGAAGAAGAGAAAGAGGTTGCTGCACCAGCACCTAAAGCTCAGAAGCTGATGGGAGATGCTATAAGATCAGGGGCTGCTCCATCTATGCCCAAAGATGCTCCCAAGGCTGCTGCTCCTAAGCCCAAGTCTGCACCTAAGAGGAACACTAGGAGTGTTCCAGCTGAAGAGAAGAACAAGGCCCCAGTGCCTGAGGCTGCAGATGAAGAAGAACATGACACACTTGTCTTGAGAAAGTTGAAGCCCAAGATCCCTGATCACAATGATATACATCCAGTTGCAGAGGATATGAAGCTCAGGAAGTATGCAGGACTGAGACTGTGGAGACAGACTGATCCCTATGCTGCCAGAAGAAAAACTGCAGAGGACTACAGGTTCCACACTAAGGAACAACAAGATTTCTATGAGACAATTTTGCTTGACAAGAAGCCCATAGTATGTGACATGAGATGGGTTGATTGGGAGTACATCAGGAAGAATGAAGATCATTATCCAGGAGTGTATGACAACTTCAATGCTTGTGGAGTAGATGACTTTGTTGGTCAGAAGCTCAGCAAGTGGAATGATGAGCTCATCATGCAGTTTTACTCCATAGCTCACTTCTACCTAGATAGGAAAATTGTCTGGATGTCTGAAGGTACTAGGTGCCAATCCACAGTTGAAGAATGGGCTGAGTTGATAAATGCTCCAAAAGAGAATGAGGATGACTTGGATGTCTATGCCAAGAATAAGAAAGACCACAACACTATGGCTCACATATACAGAGAGATCCCAGATGCTGCACTAGAGACACATAAGTTTGGATCTGTACATTACCCATTGTCAGGATTGCCTACTATCAACTGGATCTTAAGGCACACTTTGCTGCCCAAGTGAGGTGATCACAAGATGATCAGAGGCCATGCAATCAACTTGCTGCATATATTTGATGTGCCTCAGAAATTCAAAGTCATGAGTCTGATTGTGGAAACAATCAAAAGGACTACTGCTGATCAGAAGAGATCTTGTGGATATGCCCCACACATTCAGGAGCTCATAAACTCCAAGATGGGCACATGCACATATCTTTTAGACAAGGAGCACCTGCCCATCTACCCTGATTTTGAGGAAAACACCATTGTGATGGATGAAAATGAACCATCATCTATGCAAGCACAAGAGAAGAAAGAGAAAGCAAGGGCTGAGAAAGCTGCTAAGATGCCAACTGCTGAAGAGGCATCTCAAATTTTCCTGAAGAGCAAGCAAGATCAGCTTGGCTACTTGATTGCCTCCACCTTGAGGATTGAGAAGGGCTTGGCCACTGTTGGGGATATAACTACTGAGTGTAAACCGGCCAGGAGGGCCCGATTCACCCTCAACTATATTAAAGCCCATGAAGACCCAAAAGATGGCGCTTTACTAATGAAACTTAGAGGCCCGGAGCCCAAAGGCGGATTAGGGCCCATAGTAGTAAACCGCCATGATTATGTAACTTGTATTGTAAGTTAGGAAAGGAGATACCGAGCCGAACACTTGTATGAGTCGGCCTCGGGACTCTGTAGACCGGTCGGGCGTCAACCTATGTGTATAAAGGGATGACCCGGCGGCGGTTCAGGAACAGGAAATATGAACTCGAGACCTAGGCAAAGCGTATTTGCTCCCTGGTCATCGAAACCCCCAATCAATATCATCACAACTAGACGTAGGATTTTACCTTCATCGAAGGGGCCGAACTAGTATAAAATTCCCGTGTCCCTTGTCCGGTTTAACCCCTTCAAGCTAACCCATCGGGATGGCTCTACGACTAAGTCCTTCAATGAGGACATCTGATGTGTTAATTCCACGACAGTTGGCGCCCACCGTGGGGCTATCGCATGATGGTTTCGAGTTCTTGAAGGGCAGCTCTGAAGGACTCAAGGGGTACGTGGTTGGCCGGATGACCAAGAGTCATCGCGGCAAGCTCTACATCAACTATGAAGGATGGGGCCCCGAGGCCGGCTCAATCGAGTACGGCTACCGGGTCCCCTTTGGCGGAATTCATGTCTTCATCGGCAAGATCGGCGAACCGGGCCCTGAGCCCGACATCTGCACCGATCTCGTCAAGACGGCTCAGCGTGCGAGTCCTGCCCGGTTTAAGCCCGCCATGAAGCATGCGTTCGTAGGATGTGTCCATGGGATCGGATCTGAACCAGTGTCTAAAGGCGAGACAGCTGTTTATTCCGACAGAGAGTCATCCACTAGCGAAACCGAGTCCCTGTACCAAATTCATGATGGTGTGTTCGAAGGATATTCCGATGGCAACAGTATTCCGGACCTCCTTGAACCACAGAGTCGGGTTGCTATTTACATGGCCGGAACACAGCCCACTTTGCAGTCTTCATCTACAGCAGTAATGAATGCCGGATCAGCAGCCGCGGCAGGGGCCCCAGTGCGCCGACCAGCTCAAGTCCTCTCCGGTTTGATGGATGCTTGTGCGACCTTGTTAACCGCGGCAGTTACCCCAGAGACGCAGGATCAGCACAATGCGGACATTGCGAAGCTGAAAGACTAGATAACGCAGGCTAAGGAGGACCTGGAAACTGAGGATGCTAGGATGGCTGAAGAACGGGCCGCTTTGGATGCCCAGTCACAGCAGATACAGGCGCAGAATTACCGGCTCCTGTTGGATCAGAATGCATCAAACAACGTAATGCGAAGGAAGTACCGATCGCGTATGTAGCCGGTCTTCGAAGGACTGAATCTCTTTAATACGCCAGGAGCTGGGCCAAGTAATCCGGCAGCTGCAAACCGGACTGACGCGCCTAGGGCAGCGCCGGATCAGCCACGGATGACGGAGCCACCTCGACAAACGGATAACCTGCCGCCATACATGTCCACACCGCTGGGTCACTTCTCGAGCCCTTTGGATAACATGATTGCCGCAGCATCTCGCCTGGCAGCCATTCCGTTGGAGGGTGATTCACTGGCGGCGATTGAGACGCGGCGGGCCAGGGATCTTCTTCAAACCGCCATGGTGCAGCAGCAGGCTTATTCCTATAGCCGAGATCGAATTCATTCAACCCCCCGTCCGAGCAAAAGCTATAGCACACACATGGATGAACCGGAAGTGTCTAGCAGTGCGCGGCGCCTTAATGCCCTTCAAGGACCCAATCCGGCGCGCGGTGAGGTAAATGCTCAAGACGTGGTGGACAATGGCAGAGCACGAAGGGAGGCCGCTTTGGCAGCACAATATGCGGGTCGTTATCAACCCGCCACGGTTCAGCTAGCAGCGTCAGTAGACCGAGGCACCGGGCTTGCCTTTAGTTCCTGGGGAGTGCCATGTCTCATTCCGGCTCTCTGTAATGTGCGACTGCCCAAGGATTTTAAGGGTCCGCGTAAGGTGCCTAATTACACCGCGGATCAGCCACCTGAGGCGTGGGTCGAGAGTTATGAGATGGCAATGGAGATGCTGGATGTGGATGAAGCAGCCTGTGCAAAGTACTTCACGATGATGTTGGAAGGGACAGCCCGTACTTGGTTGAAAAATCTACCAGCCAACTCTATCGAGTCATGGGATCAGTTGAAGGCCCGGTTTATAGCCAATTTCAAAGACACATGCAAACAACCTATGTCCATTGTGGATCTGGATGCATGTTTTCAAGGGGAGAACGAGTCAACAACTCATTGGGTGCGCCGGGTTTCAGAAGTTTTACATTCGTCAGACCGGATTAACGCTGGCCAAGCAATCATAACACTAGAGCGTAATTGCCAGTTTAAGTCACTAAAGATGAAGTTGGGACGGCTCAAGCGCCACTGCAATGACATGGGAACCCTTATGGCAGCCTTGGTCAAATATGTCGATTCTGATAATACCAAGGATCCCGATTCTGATGAGGAGAAACCGGAGAAGGGAAAGAAGAACGGCGGTGCAAAGGGACAACATCACAACCAAGGAGGCCATGGGAATAATGGTAAGCGCAATGCAGATAGTTCAGATCTTGTGGCTAACACTAATATACAACGTTGTAAAGGTAAACCGCCCCAGCGCGATGGAGGGATGAATCTGGAGCGTTTGTTAAACCAGCCCTGCCCAAAGCATGGGACCAAGGAGGCCCCTTCCACACATCTTTGGAAAGATTGTTATATTATGAAGGAGTTCAAAAATTCTGATCTCTTCCGGTATGATCAGGTCCCGTCGGGCGATTCAGGTCCAGGTTTTCATGGCGGCGGCGGTTCAAACTCTGGATTTCAGAATAATCAGGGCGACCAGAGTAATCAAAGTGGTAATGGCCAACAGAATAATTAAGGAAATCAGCAGCAATCAGGCTATCAAAGTCACCCCAAGCAGTTGAATGGTGGGCTCATGTGTTCACTACTAGCCTGTGCAAGCGCGACCAGAAGCTTCACAAGAGGGCAGTTAATACTGTTGAACCGGCAGTGCCATGTTATTTGCGGTGGTCCGAGCAGCCCATCGTGTGGAGCAGAGAGGATCATCCGCCCCGGGTTGACAATCCGGGTCAACTAGCTTTGGTGGTAGCACCTCAGGTGGGAGGTTATAAGTTTACCAAAGTTCTGATGGATGGAGGGAGCAGTATCAACATCCTGTACTATGAGACTTTTCGTCGCATGGGGTTGACAGACAAGAATCTTAAACTGTCCAACACTGTTTTTCATGGTGTAGTACCAGGTAAATCGGCATATCCTGTTGGCAAGATCGCTTTGGAGGTTGTGTTTGGAGATGAGCATGATTCCAGGTCTGAAAAGTTGACCTTTGAAGTAGTAAAGATCCAGAGCCCGTATCACGCACTGTTTGGACGGCCGGCTTACGCAAAATTCATGGCGAGACCCTGCTATATCTATTTACAGCTCAAAATGCCGGGTCATAAGGGGACTATAATAGTACATGGAAGTCGAAAGATCACTTTGGATTGTGAGGAAGGTGATGTGGCTTATGCTGAGTTGGTTTGTGCTACAGAGGAGCTGAAGTTTTATAAAGACAATGTTGATCCGGCAGACATGACCCCTCTGAAGAATCCCACCACTGAGCATGACCCGATCCTGAAGTTCAAACCGGCTGATGAGACTATACTTGTTGACTTTGTTCCTGGCGAGTCATCCAAATAGTTTAGCATCAGCACCAATCTGGATCCAAAATAGGAAAGCGCGCTCATCGAGTTCATCCGTGAGAACCGGGACATTTTTGCATGGAAGCCTTCTGACATGCCAGGTGTACCGAGAGAACTCACTGAGCACACTCTCAATATTGATCCCAAGTTTAAACCGGTCAAGCAATTTCTTCGTCGCTTTAACAAGAAAAGACGCAAGGCCATTGGTGAAGAGGTAGCCCGGCTGTTGGCTGCTGGATTTTTATCATCGAAGTATTTCACCCCGAGTGGTTGGCTAATTCGGTGCTCGTTCTTAAGAAAAATGGCACTTGGCGTATGTATGTGGACTACACAGATTTGAACAAGGCTTGTCCGGCAGATCCTTTTGCTCTCCCGCGTATTGATCAGATTATTGATACGACGGCGGGTTGCGAGCGCTTGAGCTTCTTGGATGCTTATTCAGGTTATCATCAGATTAAAATGGCAGTTAAGGACCAGGAGAAAACAACCTTCATCACTCCCTTTGGAGCCTTCTGCTATGTTTCTATGCCCTTTGGGCTCAAAAGTGCCCAGGCAACTTATCAGCGTTGTGTGCAAAATTGTCTTCACACGCAGATTGGGCATAATGTTCATGCCTATGTGGATGACATTGTAGTAAAATCCAGGAAGAGGGAAACCCTGATAGATGACCTCAAGGAGACATTTGACAATCTTCGGGTTTACAAAATGATGCTTAATCCGGACAAGTGTGTTTTTGGTGTCCAACAGAGGCATTGAGGCTAATCCGGAAAAAAATCAAAGCGATTACATCTTTGGCTAAACCAAAATGTATCAATGATGTTCAGCGTATGGCGGGTCGAATTGCAGCTCTAAGCCGTTTTATCAGCCTTTTGGGAGAGAAGGCGATTCCTTTGTATCAGATGTTGAAAAAGACAGACGATTTCGTCTGGAGTGACGCAGCTAATGCGGCATTTGAGGACTTAAAGCGGCAGTTGGTTGAACCGCCGATTCTTGCTGCTCCGGTTGACAAAGAGCCCTTGTTATTGTACGTGGCTGCTAATGCCCGTGCTGTCAGCGTGGCAATTGTGGTGGAGCGCAAGGAGGCTGGCAAGGAGTATCCGGTTCAACGGCCAGTTTACTATATCAGCGAAGTACTTATCGATTCAAAGCAATGGTATCCGCATTGGTAGAAGCTGGTCTATGGGGTTTTTATGGCAAGTCGGAAGCTCAAACAATACTTTCAAGGCCATCCCATTACAATTTTCAGTTCAGCTCCTTTGGGTGATATAATTCAGAACAGGGAGGCAACTGGCCGGGTTGCAAAGTGGGCAATTGAGCTTGGCCCGCACGGATTGAAGTATATGCCTCGGACATCAATCAAGTCACAGGCGCTTGTTGACTTCATCAATGACTGGACCGAGTTACAGGCACCAGAGGACAAACCGGATAATACATACTGGACTGTTCACTTTGATGGATCCAGGCAATTGGAAGGCTCGGGGGCTGGAGTTGTTCTTACTTCCCCTCGAGGTGATAAAGTTTGTTATGTTCTCCGCTTAATGTTTCCTTGTACTAACAATGCAGCTAAGTATGAGGCCTTACTCCACGGTCTCCGTGTGGCTAAGGAAATGAACTTAAGCCGGGTTCGCTGTTTTGGAGATTCTGATCTGGTGGCTCAGCAAGTTTCCGGTACTTGGGATTCTAAGGATCCACTCATGGCGACTTATAGACGCGAGGTGGATACTGTGGCAGGTCACTTTAAGGGTTATCAGGTTGAGCACATTGACCGACGTAAAAAACGAAGCAGCAGACGCTTTAAGCTGGTTGGGATCTCAGCGTAAACCGGTACCGCCCAATACCTTTTTAGATATCTTGCATAACCCGTCTGTTAAGTTGCCTACAGAGGAGGATTTAGCTGTTCCTGATCCAGAGGCCCAATTGGTGGCCGCTTTACATACCACTCCGGATTGGACGGTTCCATATTTGGCGTATATGAACCGGGGCGAGTTACCAGATGATGAGGTTTTCGCCAGACAGATAATCCGGCGGTCCAAGTCCATGTTTATTCACAATGGCGAGTTACATCGTTGCAGTGTTTCAGGCGTATTCCTAAAATTGTATTTCTCCTGAAGAAGGACAAGAGATTTTACGTGAAATCCATGAAGGGGATTGTGGTCACCATGCCGGTTCAAAGTCCCTGGTGGCTAAAGCTTTTCGTCATGGATTCTATTGGTTGACAACTCATGCTGATGCGGAGGATCTGGTAAAGCGGTGTGACGCTTGTCAGAAATTTTCACATCGAGCTCATGTTCTGGCTCAGGAGCTACGGATGCTACCTATCACTTGGTCGTTTTCCACTTGGGGGCTTGATATGGTGGGGCCTTTTAAGCGTTCCCAGGATAAAAAGACCCATCTGTTGGTGGCGGTTGACAAGTTCACTAAATGGGTTGAAGCGGAGCCCGTCAGCAAGTGTGATGCAGCCACGACGGTTCATTTTCTCAAAAAGATCATTTTCTGTTTTGGCTTTCCACACAGCATCATCACAGATAATGGCACAAACCTTTCTAAAGGTGAGATGGAGGAGTTTTGTCAACGAGAGCACATCCGGCTTGATGTAGCGTCCGTAGCTCATCCCCAGTCCGATGGTCAAGCTGAGAGGGCGAATTAAGAGATCCTGAAGGGTATCAAGCCCCGGCTTATGGTTCCTTTGAAGCGGACACCGGGTTGTTGGGTGGAAGAATTACCATCTGTGTTATGGAGTATAAACACCACCCCAAACTGATCTACGTGTGATACACCTTTCTTCATGGTTTATAGGGCTGAAGCCGTCCTCCCAAGTGATATTCGTCATGACTCGCCCCGGGTTGCCAATTATGTTGAAGCGGACAATGAGCAAGCACGTCAAGAGGCGCTGGACCTGTTAGATGAGAAACGGGACATGGCTTTAGCTCGATCGGCGGTTTATCAACAAGACCTGCGGCGTTATCACAGCCATCGGGTTAAGACAAGAAGCTTTCAAGAAGGCGACTTAGTACTCCGGCTCATCCAGGATCAGACCGATATGCACAAGTTATCCCCACCTTGGGAAGGACCCTTTGTGGTCATTAAAAATCTGCACAACGGACCATACTACCTCATTGACGTTCGAGAAGACTCACGCAGTTCTGAGGAGGAGACCCGGCGGCCATGGAACATAGCTCTCCTTCGGCCTTACTACACTTGAGCCATAGGCTTTTCTTATGTACATATTTCCACAATGTATATATTATGATCAATATAATAAACCGACATCCTTGCTATAAGTAGGGCCTCTGCCGTTCTTTCTTCAAATCTCTTTGTTTACGTGGGGGCTTCAGCTGACAAAGCGAAGTACTACCTGTTAAACCGGCTATCATGCCACAGAACAGCTTGGGAGCTTCACACCAAAGGGGCCAAAAGAGAGTCTAGATGCTATGCACAACTCAAACATAGGCACCCATTGAGCACAACTCACAAAGTTACTTGGGGGCTCTTTGTGCAAAGCAACAAAGAGCTTGAAAGGACCCTTGTAATTGGGTATTGACCCACGACTTGGAAGCCTGGTGTATTCACCTAAAACCCCGGGTTAACCTGCCTTCATCAAGTAAGCCACTCCTATCCAGGTAATCCTGGCACGACCCGCCAAACGTTTGACAAGTCAATCTTATACAGACCCTGAACTTGTCAAAGTTAAAACAACGATTGGTTAGTTGGAGGCCCATCTTAAAAGGCTTTGCAAAATGGTTTAACTCAGTGGCCTGGCAGCCCATGAAAAGCCTCACATTTGGGCCTGGCAGCCCTTGAAAAGCCTTGACTACATGGTTTCTGGTTGTCTTTTTGCCAAGTTTTCACATTTTTGATGAAATTTATCTTAAACTGGTGTCCATTGACCCGGTGTGGCTTTTCAGTCATCATATTAACCCGATGTTTGTTAACCGGGCTTGGTTTTCAATTATAAGTTGTCAAACCATCTTATCAAATCGGTGTTTACAAAACCCGGCCTGGCTTTGACTATATGTCGCCAGTTTGATCATCTGGTGTTCATCATAACCCGGCATGACTTATTCATAACATCATTACAGGACATAGGGATTGCATAATATTATGAAGATATATAAGCCATCACTGAAATTGGCATGGTGGATCAAACAAAGTATATCCCAGTGCACGATGGCAGCACATCAAAGTATTTTAACTGGTCTATTACAAGGCGCTTTAAGACCCAAAATACGGAATTGTTCTTTCCACCAAACAAAGTTTATGAAGCATCAACCAGATTGCCGGATCAAGCAGCATCACCATGCTGACGTGAAGTTGATGGATCATCTGGCGTCGGTTCAACCTCCTCCTCCCCATCCCAGTGGCTGGAAGTCAACGGTGGTCCATTCAATCCGTATTAAAGCCTGAAAGACAGCCTCTTCATTTATAAGTTCAGCCGGATCAACGTCAGGGGCGTAAGTGTGCTTATGAATTGGCGGGATAAGATTTTGCACTTCCGGCAGGACAATGTCAACCCGTTTGTTGTTGGCGTTATAGAAGGACCGGCGAACAGTCAAGTTAGCTTCTTCTGCCAATTGACTTGCCAGAGGACGCATCTCCCTTTTCACCGCTTTGAGGGCTTCGTTATCAAACTCTGCCCCGTTCTCTTGTTCACTAGGAAAGCCCTTGGCAATATCCACCGGATCCAGGTCAGCTATCCATGCTTTGGCTCGGGTAAGTGCCAACAAAGCGCCGGCCCTGGCAGCAGATCGCTTCATCTCTTCTATCTGCGCCGGTGGATAGCCTTGCTAGAGTGTCCTTGATGAATGTGGGGGCCGGATTGTTGTATGAAGCTGCACAGATAACCCGTTGGGCACCGGTATACAGTTGTTCAATCAGAGCATATGCTG
Organism: Aegilops sharonensis; assembly: GCA_904067115.1. Taxonomy (NCBI): domain Eukaryota; kingdom Viridiplantae; phylum Streptophyta; class Magnoliopsida; order Poales; family Poaceae; genus Aegilops; species Aegilops sharonensis. The sequence goes on from LR880972.1 coordinate 131,214,241, forward strand.
CCTTCAGCTTCATTCGCATGTCGGAGCCCAGATGAGCATCGCTTGATAAATCGGTCTTCCCCTTCCCCTTGCCCATAACAGCAAATTCGTCCTTGGCAGTATGTTTCTATAAAGCAACTGGATTGCCTGGGGCAGTATAAGTAGTGCCAGTGACAATAACATCATCATCATCTTTGGCTGGGCTCGATGGATTGACATTGTCTTTGGTAGGGCTTGGCGGATTGGCAGCAGGGCTTGGCGGATTAGCAGCTGAACGCAGCGGATCAGCAACTGGACTTGGAGGCGTGGCACGTGGACTTGATGTATCAACATGTGTAGCCGGGTCAGCCTCCGGCGGATTAGCATCAGTAGCTGGGTCTTGCGGAGCAGAGTCATCCATGACAATATCAAGATTTTCACCAGCATTTTCTAGAGTCTTCTCCGGTTCAACATCGTCAGTGGGGCCACTGGTCTTGGCTTTCTTGCTCAATCGGGCCTTGGCACTACAACATCCAAATAAAGATTAGTATGATAAACCGACGCGTGAAGAAACAAACCGAAAAGCAGTACGCTTACCCAGCGACGGTTTTAAGGGGAGGCAGCTGAGTGGTTGATGAACCGCCAGACGAATTGGAAGACACTTGATAATTCGGATCAGACGGATTGAGTGGGTATCGGAAGAAACCCTTCAAAGGATAAATTTTTTCGGGAGAACAAGTAACCTCCGGATAACGCTTCCGGGTTGGTGTGTCCGGTAAACCGGAAGAGGTGACTTGCTGACCACTGTGCCGGGTTGTGCGACACCCTTCAGGTTGCTGTGTCTTTAAAGAAAATTGTGGATCCAAATGAGCAAGTGGGTGAGAGCGTTTTACTTTCCGAACTGCACGACGAAATTTCTGAACCGGCACATGATCTGAACCGAAGGAAAGAGAGATTACCTCAACATGGTCCGCACGGCTGACCTCCGCATCATCCTGATAATAGTCATTGTTAATAAGGTGTATGAAAAAGGAGCCAAGGGAGTCAAGTTCTACCTCTTGATCCGAATCTTCAACATCTTCGGGCGGATCAACAGTTTCGCCGGTCTTCTTCTTGGCTGCTCTCTTGATAACTTTGCTCTTGGCACGAGGAGCCCTTACCGGTTTATCTGAAGCCTTCCTTTTCCAAAAGGAGCTATTGGCCTGTAAAAATTAAACAAAGATTTATTAGGACAATGTTAAAGCGGAGGCGGATCAAGAAAGCACAAGGTTAAAATATTTACCGCTGGTGGTTTGTTGGCGGTGTAAAAGGGGGCCAGCCCGGTTTGGCTGCATGTGGCGATTGGTTCGTCTAGCATCTTCTTCACCGATTCGGTGACTTCATCATCAGTCATTTCTATTTCATTAAACCGATGAGAGTCCTTGGCGTCGCCGGTATACTCATGCATTAATCCGGAGTGGCGACTTAAGGGCAGGATGTGCCATTTAACCCAACAGCGAACGAGATCAACACCGGTTAAACCGTTGGCCAAGAGAGCCCGGAGCTTGGCGAGTTGAGGTGCATAAGTTTGCCGTTCTTTGGCAGTTAATCGTCGAGGTAATGGGTGGCCATTGTTAAGCCGGTGAGGTGTAAGTGCATCTAGTGCCCCTTAGTGATTTTGGTGTATTGAAGACTTATAGGTTAAGTAACTAATGCGTTTGTGAGCGTACACAGGTCTATAAGTCTATGAGGAGTTTGATATTTACAGAGAAAGTCGACCCCTAAAAATGAAGTTCTTCAACTGAAGACTTTGATATTCTGAAGACTTTGAAGTGAAGAAATTGGTGTGAACTTTGAAGACTTGGTATTCGTTTAAGGAACATGAAGCGTGAAGACTTTTGTTTTCGTAGTTTCATTTTCTCTTTCTTGAGTCATAGGAAACACCGTACTGTTAAAGGGGGTCGAGGAAATACTAAGGAAAAATTTCCATGTGATGCTCAACTCAAAATCCTACACCTACCAATCCCTTCGAGTGAAGCTTTTGGAAATCTCATACAGTTCAGTCAATTTCTTCAGTGACAGAGACGAAGCTCTTCTGGTCGCTGAGGAATTTGTTCTGACTGAGGAGTTAGGAATTCGCCAGTGCGAATTGCCTATACAGTGAGGAACATGATAGCCCTGAGGAATTTGAGATTCAAATTTCCGACCGTTGCTGTGCTGCGCGCCAGCTGTCCCAAATACCTTATCCACCTAACGGTCATATCATTGAAGGGCATTTATGTCTTATCATGTCAGGCTGCTCCCTAGGCTATAAATAGCCGCCCCCTACAACCACTAGTTGGTTGGCTGCTCCGAGAGAACTTGACACTTGTCATTTGAGAGCAACCCATCCTCTGAGGAATTTGAGTGAAAATCATCAAGTGAGGAAAAACCCAAAAACCAAACCCCAACAAACCCAAAGTGATTGAGCATCACTGAAGAAATTGATCCTGCGTGGATCCGACCTTTTTTACCTTTGAAGACTGTGCTTCTTCCAGACGGTTAGGCGTCAAGGTCTAGAGCATCCAAGAGGAATTGTGGATCGCCGAGTGACCAAGTATGTGAAGGTTTGGAAGTTGCCTGAAGACTTACCACGAGTGATTGGACGAGGTCTGTGTGACCTTAGTTCAAGGAGAATACGGTGAGGACTGGGTGTCCTGAGCTGCGTGCTCAGCAACTGGGTGTCCGGGACTGTGTGTCCTCGAGTTTAAATACTCAACCGCTCCAACCAGACGTACAACTGAGACAGCAGTTGGAACTGGTCTACCAAATCATTGTCTTCACCAACCTAACTGGTTCTATTTCCTCAACCCTTTCATTTCCTCATTACTGTGTTGAGTGTTTGTTCATATCTGTGCTTGAAGACTTTGACTGAAGACTTTCTCAATTTCCTCAGTTCAATTTCTTCAGTCTGTTTGTCTTCATCTTG
>LR880972.1:131217339-131229465 GCA_904067115.1 Aegilops sharonensis
GAGTTTAAATACTCAGCCGCTCCAACCAGACGTACAACTGAGACAGCAGTTGGAACTGGTCTACCAAATCATTGTCTTCACCAACCTAACTGGTTCTATTTCCTCAACCCTTTCATTTCCTCATTACTGTGTTGAGTGTTTGTTCATATCTGTGCTTGAAGACTTTGACTGAAGACTTTCTCAATTTCCTCAGTTCAATTTCTTCAGTCTGTTTGTCTTCATCTTGTGTTATCCTGTGATTACGCTTTCTGTACTCCGTGATTGTCTTCATTTCATCATGATGACAATGCTTGTAATCTGTTATGCTTACTTCTGAGTACTTATTCCGCTGCAAGTATTTCTTCGCTAAGGAATTTCCTCACCGGCAAATTCCTCAGTGAAGAATTCATAAAAATCGCCTATTCACCCCCCCTCTAGTCGATATAACGCACTTTCATGAGGGCGGTAACCTGGCAAGGGATTTTCTCCAGCAGGGGCGGTGTTCTGACAATAAAACCAAGTCTGGTTCCAGTCTTTGGGATGACTGTGGTGTGTTGCATGTGGGAAATCAACTTCCTTCCTCTTCTGTATTGATACTCCGCCAAGTTCCATGTTAGGACCATCAGAAAACTCAGTTCGGCGGTTTAGATGGAAAAAGTCCCGGAAGAGCTCAACAGATGGTTCTTCTTGAAGATAAACTTCACAATATACTTGAAAGTTGCATATATTTGATACGGAATTTGGTCCAATATCTTGTTGATGGAGTTGGAAGCTAGCAAGGACATCCCGGAAATGTTTTGATCCGGGAGGACTGAAGCCCCGGTCTAGGTGCTGCATAAAAACAATAACTTCTCCATCTTGAGGCTCAGGAGGGCACTTAGGGCCAGGAACTCGCCAGTGAAGGACATTTTTTGAGGATAAAGCGCCGGTTACAACGTATCCATTAATCTGCGTTTCCGTAAACCGGGAAGGAACCCAGTTGCAAGCGGCGAATTGCTTGGTCATCTTGGACATCAAACTGTAAAGGTAAAATGAAGGCCGGTTTACGATTGACGGTTCAAGTGTATTAATTAGTGTTAAACCGGGAAATTTGATCAAGGCATGTATGTGAGATAAATCGGAAATTGCTGTTCAGATCAAAATGGTGGTTTAAAGTGAGGACTAATGATATATGGCTTATTACCAACTACTAAAGGTTTAAACCGCCCTTAGGTGGAGGAGCCAGAGATGAAAATCTGCTAAGTTTTGACAGAAACAGGTTTCACACAATGATGGAATTAATTTGGATCTACCATGCTTCAATAAAGAAAAGTTTCTGCGACCTATAATGGCGTTAAGCAGAACATGGAAGGTCGTGCGTTCTACTGAGGATTCTTTACAAAGAAGGAAGATCTACTAGTGTTGAAAATGGATGCGGAGCAACTACCGCATGAGATCTACGCTACTGTTGGATCAAAGAAACCACAACAGAAGTAAAAGCGAAGAACTGAGATGGATGAGGAACTGTACAGATGAAGTTGCTAACCCTAGCATAGATTTAAAGATGCGGAAAAGGGAAAACTTACCAGTACAGATCTACTGCGGAGGGATGCCGCGAACTCTGGTTCAATTCAGGTTGATGCAGCGGCCTTTGTCGATGCAGTTCTCAAGGGTCGAGGGCGGCGGCGGAGCTTCAGAGCTTGAGCGTCGCAAGGAGGAAGAGGAAGGCACGGAAGGGGAAGAAAGAAAGGACCCTCGGGCCTATTTATAAGGCAAATGGATAAGTGGCAGGTGCGAGAATTGAGGAGCCTGAAGAGGCAAAAGTTGGTGCGGCTGTCGCCTCAATCTTCGGGATACCATTAATGAGGGGAATCTTTTTAATCTTTTATACATAGATGATGTCATGATGATCCATTGCTGTGTCCAGAGGTTGACGTCGCGGCGGTTTAACAAAGTTTACAGGAGAAGACATCATGGCGGTTTACGAGAATATAAGGAGATGTTCACAGAAATTCTTTAAGTATTGAAGATTGACATGAACAGGTTCAAATCAATCTGGGCCTAATGTTGGGGATATAACTACTGAGTGTAAACTGGCCAGGAGGGCCCGGTTCACCCTCAACTATATTAAAGCCCACGAAGACCCAGAAGATGGTGCTTTACTAATGAAACTTAGAGGCCCGGAGCCCAAAGGCGGATTAGGGCCCATAGTAGTAAACCGCCATGATTATGTAACTTGTATTGTAAGTTAGGAAAGGAGAGACCGAGCCGAACACTTGTATGAGTCAGCCTCGGGACTCTGTAGACCGACCGGGCGTCAACCTATGTGTATAAAGGGACGACCCGGCGGCGGTTCAGGAACAGGAAATAACAACTCGAGACCCAGGCAAAGCGTATTTACTCCCTGGTCATCGAAACCCCCAATCAACCCCATCACAACTAGACGTAGGCTTTTACCTTCATCGAAGGGGCCGAACTAGTATAAAACTCCCGTTTCCCTTGTCCGGTTTAAACCCTTCAAGCTAACCCGTCGTGATGGCTCTACGGCTAAGTCCTTCAATGAGGACATCTGACGTGTTAATTCCACGACAGCCACCCTGACTCAAAACCAGGAGAGTTTGGAGAGAATCATAGAGCAGAAGTTTTATGCTCTTGATGTCAAAGTTACTGAGATCCAAACTGCAGTTGAGAAACTTCAGGAGGATGTGGAGGAGAAGAAGGGCAAGTCTACTACATATGCTTTTGCTAGAGTGCCCAGAGGACAGAGATCTGCTGCAGTGCCTGTTCCAGATATCAGAGCTACATCATCTGCACCAGCTACAACTTCAGTGCCACCAGCTCCAGCAGCCACTCCACCAGCTCCAACCACATATACAGATACTTTCATCCTTGGAGCCATCTCTACACCATCTCATGAAGACCAAGCCTGAGAGTCGTTCGGTACTATGCATTTTTTTGTGAACTTTTTGGTAACTTGTTGCCAAAGAGGGAGAAAAATGTATAGATCATAGGCTTCGAGAGAGAGTGTTGCTTTGTTCTCTCTTGTTTTTGGTGGTTGAACTTCGTTATTCATGTGTTTGCTTGTTTGCTTGATACATTATGCCTTTTGTAAGATTCTTGGATGATCATGTGTTTGATCATATGCTATGCTACATTTATGCTTATTGGATGATATTATCTCTTATATCCTCATATGATCATTCACTTTGCTTGGTGATGAGTGCATGTGTTTAATTATTATCATTTTGAGCGCTCCACCAAGATGTATGTGACATGGAAGAGTAACCCATTATCCTAACTCATTGTTCATTTGCAGTCCAAATCAAATTTTAAATAATGCATAAATTTAGGGGGAGCTCTTGCTTCTCACATACTTCTCAAAGCGACAATGTTTTTCAATCTTATTATCATTTGTTGAAGCTTTGATCTATATGTTGTCATCAATTACCAAAAAGGGGGAGATTGAAAGTGCAACTATCCCTGGGTGGTTTTGGTAATTCCTAACAACATATAGCTCATTGAGCTAATGCTATTTCAAGATAAGTATTTTAGGAAAGCTCAATGATTGGCATGACATGGATGAGAAAAGTGGATCCCTCAAAATGCTAAGGACAAAAGGATTGGCTCAAGCTCAAAGCTCAAGACTCTACATTTTCTATTTTAGTGATCCAAGATCACATTGAATCTATAGGAAAAGCCAATACTATCAAGGAGGGATGAGGTGTTGCTTAATGAGTTTCTTGCTCAAAATGCTTAGTGATATGCTCCAAAGCCCTCAACTACTTTCTCACATCCACATATGACCCAAACCAAAAGTCAAACACGGCGCCACTGATTCTTTCTATCCGGCGCCACCGAGTTCAGATGTCATAGCCACTACCACAAACCCTAGTCTTTTCGGTCTCACCGATAGGGATCTCGGTCGAGATGGGATTGTAATATCTCTGTTTCCCTTCGTAACGTTTCGGTCCAACCGAGATGAGCGATCGGTCCCACCGAGATTGCAATGCAAACTCTCTGTTTCCCTTTGCACTACAAAAAAATACACTTCCGTGATGATACATGTTTGTCACAGTACGTCGCGTTTTTTGTCATGCATGTACATCCATGACAAATTTATGACAGAATCAAGATAGTCATACCTGTGCTGTCGTAGAAGTGTTCCATGACATTACCAAAATTATCATCACGGAAGTGTCCACTTCCATGACGATAAATCGCGCGTCACAGAAGTGCTTTCGTCAAGGGTGACCGACACGTGGCATCCACCGTAACGGAACGCCGTTAAGCTATCGGGTCGGGTTTTGGATCCGATAACCCGTTAACAGCCCTGACCAATGGGGATTTTCCACATGTAAAATCATCATTGGCTGGAGGAAACACGTGTCGGTTCACCGTTGGGACAGATGTCATCCACTCATTGGACGGAAGCCGCCTATGGTACGTCGACACGTGGCTCGGCCCAACAGAGGCCCATTCCTGTGAAAAGGTCGGCCCAGTAAAAATTAGCAGGCTAGCCCATATAAGGCCTACTTGTGTCAGGTCCATTTAGGCCACGGCCCATACGAGATGAGCCAATTCAGCCCGTCAACGGCCCGTTAAAGATTTGACACCATTGCGGCCCATCGTCAGTTCGATCCCATTAACAGCCCACTATATATATGGGCTCAACATCGGCCCGATGAGATTTCGGCCTGTTAACGGCCAGTTTAATGGATGGGCCAATTTTCAGGATGTACATCTTTTAGCGACCCATTTAAATGTTGGGCTAGTTTCCGGCCCGGTGTGTCTTTCAGCCTGTTGACGGCCTGTCGTGGATTTGTCACGGCAGATGTCCTTAGTGTCAGGACTTAGTCGTGAGGCCAACGCATCTATGTGGTAGCTTGAGAGGGGTTGAGCGGAATCGAGAGACGCAACACAAGACAGGGATTTAGACAGCTTCGGGCCCCGGGAAACATCATCCGGTAAAAACCCTACATGCTGTTTGAGGCTAGGTCTCATTATCATCACGAGGGAGTCGCCGTAAACCGGCTCTCCTCTTTGTGTCTAGCCCTAAGATTATTTCTTCTTGCTCATCACTTGTCCCTCTTTGGGGAGCCCTGCCCCTCCTTATATATGTTGAAGGGGCGGGTTACATGTGGAGTCCTATTAGGATTAGGACTAGTCTATCTCTAATGCAAACCGGATACAAGTCCTGGTCTTAACTCCTTGTAAGGTAAATATTCCTCATGCCTTTCCTCTTAAACCGGCCCACAATAGTTGAACCGGCCTTCATGAACCGCCAGACGGGCCACCGGGTCTTGTCGCTCCTCTGACCCGTCCGCCGGGTCACCAGTGAGTTACAACGTCTTGGCGGGTCATCTGGTAAATTGCCAGGTCTGGGCGGGTCACCAGATGAATATCGCCAAGTGCCAGCGGGACCTCAAATGAACCGCCAAGTCCGGCCGGGTTAACTTCCGGCCGGTTTACACCGCGGGGTATATCCCCGACATTAGCCCCCAAGTTTAGCTTGGATTTATCCATGGTAAACTTATGCTGCAAAATAAACACCAGAACAAATTTGGCAGGTTGTGCTCCGGGTTAAGAATTCTTGTAGACCGGCACCTGATCGTCCTTAAGTCCTTTGTCATTTCCTCCTCCTAGAAAATCTGGGTCAATAACCAGCTTCATACTCAAATTGCTGATGTTGGCTTCTTATAGAAAAAATATTGTGAAGAATAATTCACTTGAGTCGGCTTCCAAAGCGCCGGTTTAAGAAATATTGGTCTTGAAATACTCATCTGATATTCAACCGGTTTGAAGATGCAAAACTTGCCGGTTTTATCATTGCCAAAGACTGTCGGGTTATAAAAACTTGATAATTTCGAGTCATGATTGTTGCAGACACCGGTTCATGATTGTTGCCAACGCCGGTTCATGATTATTAATGACGCCGGGTTGCGACCACAGGGTCATAATGATTGGTGACGCCGGGTCAACCTAGTTGGCTCAATCAGAGAATTTGAAAATATTTCTTCGATAATAATATAATACCTGTAGCCCCCAAGTCTTTGAGCAGAACAAAGTGGTGGCTTAAGACTTTGCTTCAATATAAATACTGCCACTTTCAAAGAAATCCATGTTGTTCATCCCAGTGACTAGTAAAAACTGAATACTCCATACTATGTAGCCCCCAAGTGCCGGGTTGTCATGCTTGCAGCAACCTGGGACTTGTAATTGTCTTATACTCATAAAAACTTCAACCAGTGTAGCCCCCAAGAGCCGGCTCAGTAAGATAATATTGAGCTGGGACTTAATATATACTTCAATGAAAATAACATCATATGATGTAACCCCCATCATGGGACTTGAATCCATGTCCACAAGGTTAAGAGCCTTGTGCTTTACCAACTGAGCAGTGGACCCTTCAATATAATGAAAAAAGCTTTGTACCTTCAACTGTTGACAGGAGCAATTGGTAGCCCCCAAGGGCCGACTCATTATAATGTGATGAGTCGGGTCTTCAATAATATGAGCAAAAAAAATTACTTTGCATTAGCCCCCAAGTGTCATGGTGCATGTCTTGCAGCGACATGAGACTTGCACATTTGATGTAATCTCAATTTAAATATGATAACCATTGCGCTAAAAGCGACTTTGAAAACCTCAATTATAATATTGGTTATTGATAACCATAATAAAAATCCAACCGTGTTGGCTATTAAAGATAACATAATCTGGTATGAAAAACCTTATTCATTCAATATCATAATGAAAATTCAGCCAAGTTTGGCTATTTGAATAATATAACCCAATGATTTATAAGCGCATGATTCCAATGGCGCAATCCAAATATGTGCTGGCGACTTATAGTCCAAAGCCAGGCCGGGTTAACAAACACCGGATAATTTCTCATCATATACTGGCGACTTATCATCTTAAAGCCAGGCTGGTTTAATAAACACCGAATAATTTATCATCATGCTTTATTCAACCTGTCTCTGCATACAACAAGTTTAAAGTGTCCTGGCGGTTTACCGCTGGACGGGTCATAATGCCCAACATATAACCCAGGTTTATAACCAAGGCTGCACTTAAGAATAATCAATGAAATATATCATACCTGTGACATTGAATCACATCATTGGTTTACCAACCTTTTGTAGTAAGGGTGATAACCCCAATCTTGAGTAATGATAACTCCTTTCATACTGTGTCGGTTTATGATAAAACCGTACCGGGTTGTGATAAACGCCGGTTTAACCATATGTAATACTGGCGACTCGTAGTCAAACCAGACCGGGCGGATAGTCTCCGGTTTATGATTTGATCATGTACTGACAATTTGTAATTAAAAGTCAAGCCGGGTTAATGAACACTGGTTTACTCCATAATAAGATGGTAACATAAAATCAAACCGGGCAGATAGTCTCCGGATTAGGATTTGACCGTGTTCCGCCAATTTGTAATTGACTGTTTGAACCGGATTAACAATGTCGGTTTAAAAACGCAACAGAAGTAAAAGCTCTTTAGCAAAAAAAAAAGAACAGAATTCAAGCAAAGGCAAAATAAAACCATTGCAAATGAGGCTTTGAGCCGATCAAGAGGCATTACCATGGTCGGACACGACCAAGCCCCCAAAAAGGCGTAGCTATGGTTCGAGTCAGCCAGGTCCCCAAATGATGCTTTGGCATTATGCCGATCAAGAGGTGTAGCTATGGTTCGGGTTCGACCAAGCCCCCAAGTGATGCTGTGGCACTAGGCCGATCAAGAGGCGTGACTATGGTTCAGACGTGACCAGAAGTCCCCAAGTGATGCTGTGGCATTGAGCCGATCAAGAGGTGTGACTATGGTTCAGACATGACCAAGCCCCCAAGTGATCAATAATATGATAAGCCAATAAGGCATGATACCCATGTTTGAACCACGCATCATGGCAGCAGGTCCTCTTTGGCACATTTTAACTTATTGTAAGAGATAAATCCTTCTTGAACCGGGATTTTGAACCGGATATCGAGAGCTTCAAAGCTTTGTGGGAGACATCTTTCCCTTGAACCGGACTTTAAACCAGAATCTTTATTTTCAGCCGGAAATTTTCTGACGGCTTTTAAACTCGAACTTGCGAGAAGCTAATTCCTTTTTGAACCGGACATTTTTTAAACCGGATTTTTAGAGCTTCAGAGCTTTGCAGGAGAACAGATTTCCCTTGAACCGGATTATAACCCGGATATTGGAGAGCTTCAGTGAGACTGACTTCCTTTGAGCAAGATTTTAAACCGGAATCCTTTCTGATGACCCGGGACCTCTTCATTGAGTCCGGATTTTGTAACTGTCATATACTTTCTAAGCCGGAAATTTTCTAAGGGCCTTTAAGTTTTTATCAATATAACAGGAGCCTCCAGGACCGGGTTATCTTTCCCTCCATCGTCCTAGGGTTCTTAATTTTGCTGAAACTGGCAAGATTTGCTGAGTCATGTCATCGTAGCCCCCGAGTTTCAAAGGTGACTCGAGGAGTTGGCTTGAGACGCTTCATATGTGACCGTGATGTAAACCGGCATAAGTTGTATATCATCGGTGTTGATAGCCCGATGTGAATCCACAGAAGATTGATGTAACTGCGGTGGGTTATAAATGATCCCGTATGAGCCGTGTCAGCAACTCGGCCAATGGTTCCTTCCAACTGGTGATTTGTAGTTAACCAAACTGTAGTGGTGGCGACTTGTGCGCCTGCCCATTAAGCCATCCAGTGTGGGCGGCGGTTGATAGTATATGATAATTTGCCTCCATCTTGTTGAAATAAAACTGGGCTACCCAAGCTGTGACTTGCTCATACTCAATAAATAGCTCATGCAGACAGGTGCAGCCCGGTGTGTTGATGTAGACCGGATCGCGAGAGATGGATGGTAAAGACGTCCGCCGTATCAGAGGCGGCATAGACAGATGAGTCGGCCGCGGCATTGTAAACCGGCATGGACGGACGAATTAGCCACGTCATATTGATGTAAACCGGTCTGCAAAATGGCGGTTTGCATATATATTCATCGAGCTTGATGGCATGGTAAGATACTAGCGCATTCATAATGGTGGCGCGAGTTTATACATCCATGACACAGCCATAGCTTTTGCAGTGAACAATTGTTCTGCATAAACAATATGGCAGACCAAGGCAAAGGTAAACTGTTCTTTGACAAAAATAATATGTGTTAATAAAATATATTTTTAGATGGATATCACCTGATGTGCTAGGCCGGAAATTATCTGCCATGGAGTTGATGATCACCACAGTGATGCTAAGATTAATCACGGCCGAGTTAACTGTAAGAGCAGACAGATGAGTCGGCCCGACGTTGTAAGCCGGTGCAGCCGAGCAATTTGTCCTCGACGTTGTAAGCCGGCGCGTGAACCGGCCGCGGGGGCGGACGGGCGAGTCGTCCGTGGCGTTGTAAGGTGGTGCGGACGGGCGAGTCAGCCGGTACGGTGACGCAAACCGGATCGCGACACCCTGTCCGTGAAGCCGTGCGATACAGCCGAACGTGCATCCGTGGTATAACACCACCCCTTTTTTTTTTCTTTTAATAGTTGCCCTGCGCAAAGATATTACAGGCCAGAGTAATTGTTGTCGGATGAATTAACATGTACTGGTAAAACACATAGGAAGGATAGCACCTAGTATATTCAGCCGGATGCTGGCGCTGGATAATGCATATTGCTGCTTTTGTTTTTGACAAAAGAGTTGATTGGTTCTGTGTCTTCTAGTGCCCGAGCTCTCCATATAACCCGGCTGATACTTTTTAAGCCGGAATTTCTGGAACCAGAACTTCTTAATAATCCGGCCGGAACCTTTGATAATTCAGAACTTTTGAACCGGAACCTCTTGATAATCCGGCCGGAACTTTTGATAATCTGGAACCTTTGAATTGGAACATCTTGATAATCCGGAACCTTTGAATCGAAAGTTCTTGATAATCCGGAAGTATTTGATAATCTGGAACTTTTCTGTAGCCTAAATCGGAACTCTTTGATGACTCGGACATGACCTTTCGGCGATGCGGTTGGAACCCTTCGGTGATTCGGACTGAACTTTTCGTCAAGGCGATCGGAACTCTTTGATGATTCAGACAGAACCTTTCGTCAAGACGGTCGGAACTTTTCAATGATCCGGACGGAACTTTCCGATGAACCGGCGGAACCTTTCGATGAGCCTGACGGAACTTTTTCAGCAAGCCGGCTGGAACTCTCCGATGAACCGGCCGGAACTTTTTCATTGAGCCGGACAGAGCTTCTCGATCCCTAGGATAGCGCCCCCAAGAACTCAACACCACCGTGCGCAAGCCCCACGGTGGGCGCCAACTGTCGTGGATTTGTCACGGCAGATGTCCTTAGTGTCAGGACTTAGTCGTGAGGCCAACGCATCTATGTGGTAGTTTGAGAGGGGTTGAGCGGAATCGAGAGATGCAACACAAGACAGGTATTTAGACAGCTTCGGGCCCCAGGAAACATCATCCGGTAAAAACCCTACATGCTGTTTGAGGCTAGGTCTCATTATCATCACGAGGGAGTCGCCGTAAACCGGCTCTCCTCTTTGTGTCTAGCCCTAAGATTATTTCTTCTTGCTCGTCACTTGTCCCTCTTTGGGGAGCCCTGCCCCTCCTTATATATGTTGAAGGGGCGGGTTACATGTGGAGTCCTATTAGGATTAGGACTAGTCTATCTCTAATGCAAACCGGATACAAGTCCTGGTCTTAACTCCTTGTAAGGTAAATATTCCTCATGCCTTTCCTCTTAAACCGGCCCACAATAGTTGAACCGGCCTTCATGAACCGCCAGACGGGCCACCGGGTCTTGTCGCTCCTCTGACCCGTCCGCCGGGTCACCAGTGAGTTACAACGTCTTGGCGGGTCATCTGGTAAATTGCCAGGTCTGGGCGGGTCACCAGATGAATATCGCCAAGTGCCAGCGGGACCTCAAATAAACCGCCAAGTCCGTCCGGGTTAACTTCCGGCCGGTTTACACCGCGGGGTATATCCCCGACACGGCCCATAAATCTGATGGGTCATTTGTTGTCGGACCTGAGTTTCGGCCTTTTAGAGGCCCATTTAAGTGTTGGGCCAATTTTCTGGCCCGGTGTCACTTTCAGCATGTTGACGACCCATAAATCAGTTGGGCCATTTTTAGTCGGACCTGAGTTTTGGCCTTTTAGCGACCCATTTAAGTGCTGGGCCAATTCCCGGCCCTATGTGACTTTCGGCCTGTTAACGGACCATAAATGAGTTGGGCCATTTGTAGTCGGACCTTAGTTTTGGCCCTTTAACGGCCCATGCACTTCATGGTCCAATACCAGCCTGGTTTCTCTTTCGGCCTGCTAAAGGCCCACAACACAGTTGGGCCATTTACAATACGACCTGACTTTCGGCCTCTTAGCGGCCCATGGTCTTCATGGTCTAGTACAAGCCCGCTGTCTCTTTCGGCCTGCTAAAGGCCTACAGTATAGTTGGGCCATATGTAGCCCAAACTTAGTAACGGCCTGTTAACGGCCCATGAAATAAACTGGGGCCACCTGTTGCCCGCTTCGACGTCGGCCTGTTAACGGCCCGGGAGGTAAGAGGGCTGATAATTAACTTTCGGCCTAGTAACGGCCCATTAACTTAATGGGCCCACTAAAGTTCGTACATGTCTTTAGGCCAAATTAGATAATTTGAGCCCATTACGACGAGCAATTATGCACAGGACCAAAACCGATCACGCAAAGGTACGGCATACAGGGGATAACGTTGCACATCCAGCATATACTACAGGAAATTACATCCACTGGGCAATCAAAGATTGATGCCAGTGCAAATAAATGAGCAGAACCTAACCATCTTGTCGTGGAATTGTCACGGCAGATGTCCTCATGAAAGGACTTAGTCGTAGGGCCATCGTACGGGTTAACCTAGAGGGGTTAATGCGGACACAAGACACGGGAATTATACTGGTTCGGCCCCTTCGATGAAGGTAAAAACCTACGTCCAGTTGTGGTGTAATTGATATGATTCGGCGACTAGGGAGCAATAGCTTTGCCTTAGCCTCGAATCCTCTGTCCCTAACTCTCCGCCGGGTCGTCCCCTTATATACACGGGTTAACGCGGCGCCGGCTTACAGAATCCCAATCCGGCTCATACAAGAGTCCGGCTTGGTTTCTCCTTTCTT
>LR880972.1:131259366-131271106 GCA_904067115.1 Aegilops sharonensis
GATAATCGTTTATTATTCATGCTATAATTGTATTGACCGGAAACAGCGATACATGTGTGGATACATAGACAACACCATGTCCCTAGTAAGCCTCTAGTTAACTAGCTCGTTGATCAATAGATGGTTACGGTTTCCTGACTATGGACATTGGATGTCATTGATAACGGGATCACATCATTAGGAGAATGATGTGATGGACAAGACCCAATCCTAAGCATAGCTCAAAGATCGTGTAGTTCGTTTAGCTAGAGCTTTTCCAAGTGTCAAGTATCATTTCCTTAGACCATGAGATTGTGCAACTCCCGGATACCGTAGGAGTGCTTTGGGTGTGCCAAACGTCACAACATAACTGGGTGACTATAAAGGTACACTACGGGTATCTCCGAAAGTGTCTGTTGGGTTGGCATGAATCGAGACTGGGATTTGTCACTCCGTATGACGGAGAGGTATCTCTGGGCCCACTCGGTAATGCATCATCATAATGAGCTCAATGTGACCAAGTGTCTGGTCACGGGATCATGCATTACAGTACGAGTAAAGTGACTTGCCGGTAACGAGATTAAACGAGGTATTGGGATACCGACGATCGAGTCTCGGACAAGTAACGTACCGATTGACAAAGGGAATTGTATACGGGATTGACTGAATCCTCGACATCGTGGTTCATCCGATGAGATCATCGAGGAGCATGTGGGAGCCAACATGGGTATCCAGATCCCGCTGTTGGTTATTGACCAGAGAGGCGTCTCGATCATGTCTGCATGTCTCCCGAACCCGTAGGGTCTACACACTTAAGGTTCGGTGATGCTAGGGTTATTAGGAAGACTTGTATGTGATTACCGAATGTTGTTCGGAGTCCCGGATAAGATCCCGGACATCACGAGGAGTTCCAGAATGGTCCGGAGGTGAATATTTATATATGGGAAGTTGTCATACGGTCACCGGAAAGGTTCGGGGGCATATCGGTATTGTACCGGGGCCACCGGAGGGGTTCCGGGGGTCCACCGGGAGGGGCCACCTCTCCCGGAGGGCCTCATGGGCCGTAGTGGGCAGGGAACCAGCCCCTGGAGGGCTGGGCGCATCCCCCCTTGGGCCCATGCGCCTAGGGTTGGGGGGGGGGGAAACCCTAGTGGGGGCGCCCCCCTTACTTGGGGGGCAAGCCCCCTCCCCTTGGCCGCCGCCCCCCCTCTAGATCTCATCTAGAGGGGGCCGGCCCCCTTCCCCTTCCCCTATAAATAGAGGGGAGAGGGGAGGGCTGCAAACAAGATCCAAGGCGCAGCCCCTCCGCTCCCCAACACCTCTCCTCCTCCGTTAAGAGCTTGGCGAAGCCCTTCAGGAGTACTGCCTCTCCACCACCACCACGCCGTCGTGCTGCTGCTGGAGCTCTCTTCCTCAACCTCTCCCTCCACCTTGCTGGATCAAGGCACGGGAGACGTCTCCGCTCCGTACGTGCGTTGAACGCGGAGGTGCTGTCCGTTCAGCACAAGGATAATCGGTGATTTGGATCACGTCGAGTACGACTCCCTCAACCCCGTTCTCTTGAACGCTTCCGCTCGTGATCTACAAGGGTATGTAGATGCACTCCTTTCTCTCGTTGCTAGATGAACTCATAGATTGATCTTGGTGAAAGCATAGAAATTTTTTATTTTCTGCAACGTTCTCCAACAGTATTGCTTGAGGCCGGCAGGGCGAGGGGCCGCTTGGACGACAGCTTGTCTCCTTGTTCGACGAGGTCCTCGTCGGTTTCCTTGACAAGTTCACCATTGTCAAGAAGCTCGCGGACGACTTTGACGTAAGCCTTCAGCCGACGCGCCCAGGCTTTGTGATGCCCGCCACCCTCAATGGCCACTATGGTGACAACCTCTTCAACGCACTGGTGGCCCTGCGACTGCCCGCCGTCGCGCCGGAGAATGTCCACCTTGAGTTCGCGCTTGCCGCGCAGCAAGACACCATGGACATAATCACCCACGTCTACGCGCATGCAAGAGGAGGAGATAGGACGCTGGCCTTCTTGGACCGCAGGGAAACCTTGGACGCACTATTCAGAAGCACGTTGAGCTCGCAGCCAACGCCGCTGCTCCTCACACGTCGGTTGGTGACCTGGCGCACTAGGGCGTGAGGATGTCGTTGATAGATCAGTATGTATTTTTATCTTTCCGTCAAATCCATGTAGTAGTATATGATACTACAGTAATTATCTTACCTTTCGCATCAACTTCATAATTTTCGTACGTACTCCATGCATGAACGGCGCCAGAACCAAACTTCTCATTACTCTAGGAAAAATCGTTATTTTCTATCTATCGATCGCGCCATGGAGCAGAACCAAATTTTACAAGTTACGAGTTCAAAAGGAAAAGCCTGTCGTGTTCGTGTCGCACCCCCACACGGTTGGTCCGGCACGCCGCTCAAGCGGGAATGCGTGCGGTGTTGCATTTTCACTTACAAGTGGGACCGTAGTTGAGCAAACCGACTATCGGCAAACCCCCACCCCGCCAACCGCGCGATGGCTGAGAAAACAGGAGGGAGAAGAGATGGTTGTAGCACGGACTCCAAGAAAATTGGTGTCGGATGGGACTCGTGTGGGTGGCGTGTGCCGTAGTGCTAGACGTGAATGCTAGTTATGGCCCATGCCACCCCACTATATCGAGCCTATATCGAGGTACAGTATGTAGAACAAATTTCCCGCAGTCCATGCTCAGCACTCCTCTATCTCTCTTCTCAGCCATCCGTGGAGCCCATCGTCTGTTTGCTCACATGCGGTCCCACATGTCAGTGAAAACGCAAGCGGACCCACTGAACCTGCACATCTTTCACCTCGACGTGCTGGCGATGAAAAACAAATCCAAAAAGATCTTCGGTGGCCGCTTTTGGAGTTACTCAAGAGTAGTAAGATTCTATTTACAGTTTAACCCAAGATGCACATCTCGTGTCTTCAACTTATCAACTACTCCTACCACTCTATTTTATTTCATGACACGACCTGGATGCTGGATGTCCCACATGTCGGCAAAAGGAGGAAGAACCCGACCAAATCTTCGGTTGTGCTCTCGGATTAGACTAGTTGTGCTAACTTAAAATTTTTATTGTGTACTCCCTCCGTTCCAAAATACTTGACTTCCATTTGTCCAAAAATGGATGTGCCTATATACTAAAACATGTCTAGATACATATATATTTTGACAAATAGAAGGCATGTATTGTGCAACGGAGGGAGTAGAATGGATGCAAGTTTTTGTATTGGGAAGAAGAGTACATCCATATATTGATAGAGCACAATTTAGTAGATGTTCTATCACTTTTAGCTAGCATAGAGGCTATAGATGAGATTAGTGCACTTGTTGATACTCCTACTTGGTATGCGTGTTGCTGCTTAGACGCAGAGAAAAACGGACCGGAGGGAGTACTAGAATAGAGGCTAGACATGAGACTAGATGTGAGGAAGCAACGTCTACTTCTTTACACTCGAAGAAGAAAGAAGCACGCAAAATCGAGCCTCCACAGATCAACAATGAATGCATCAGAAGGCACTAATCCAACTTACAGGAGTAGTAAAATGTATTCTTGTGGTTCTTGTTTTCTTTGGTCTTGCTTTTCTAGTCAAAATTATCGTTGGAGTTCGTGCAAAACGGAGGTCCGTTTGGGGTCGTGCGTTGTAGTTGGCCTTACAAGTGGGACCGTAGTTAAGGAAACTGACTATCGGCAAACCCCCACCTCGCCCGCCGCGCGATGGCTGAGTTAGAGAAACGATGAGGTTGAAAAGATTGCTCTAGCACGGACTCCAAGAAATATGATGTCAGATGGAAGTCGTGCTGGTGGCGTGTGCCGTACTCCTGGCCGTGAATGCTTGTTCTGGCCCATGCCACCCTAATACTCCTACTAGTTAGTACTACTATATAGTACTACTAGTAGTATCGAGGATTCGAGGTGCTGGTTACGTAGTACAGTATGGCTACAGTAAAAACACCCGCACGACGCGCAAAGCATGTGAAGCTAGTACAAATAGTGTACTACTATTGTTGATTGGACCCATCCGATAACCTGTTGCAATGCACGTACAATTATGTATTCAGAAAAAAAAAATTTGCCTCGTTGCACCACTCACTCACAGAAGCAACTCGAAAGCCATTCATAAATTTAGTAAGTTTATCACAGGCATATCATTTTATTACATACAACAGGTCATCAACCCACATCGACAACGAGGATACATTATAAATACTAAAGTTTTCACCACACAACAAATAACAAGCAATGAAATGAACTTCAACTCAACCATTCCTCAGCGTTGGAAACGCTTGCTTTGAACCACAAGTGATTCTCTGGGACGGGCCATCCATTGTCGATCTGGAGACCAACGCAGGACTGATCATCCAGGCTAAAGCGGCTTACTATATCAGTACCAGGGTAGGGAACCACCCAAATGTCCGAGGTATAGACACAGTTGCTTCTCATAAATGGTAGTAACGTTGTGTCAACAGCAGTTGGATCGCCTTTCACCATCATTGGATAGTTTTGTCCAAGGAAGAGCGAGTTTTCTCCAAGACTATCAATTCTGTACCAGGGAGAAGGAGTTGGCACTAGCACACTAGTATCCATCCCGACCATGCAACGGGTGTTGGAATAGGTCCGGAGAGTGCGACCATGGGAGACTACACCTGCTTCCTTAGCAGTAACATCATCAGTGGGCTGTATACACACGAGAAGAGGTGATCCATCAGAATTAGTTGCCAGGCGCCAAATAGTATATGGGCGCTGCTCGTCCTCATGCTCGTGATCATCACCATCATCATCTCCCCCTTGGTTATAAAAATCTTCAAGTATAGGTGGTGGAATGTTCACAGGACCTTGGAAACACAAGAAGAAGGTTGGATGCATGTGGATGAAAAAAATATAATTACGGTGGAAGACAAACGTACCGAAACAACGAGGATGCCATGCAAAAATAGTGCCACGAGTGGTGGCAGCAAACACAAGGCCCTCGTATTGAATTGCATCACAGTACTCATCCGTGTACAGAAACTGATTTTTGAGCAATATCCATCCAGTCAAACCACTGACGATGGCAACAAGCTTGTTGAAGATAGCAACAACTTCATAGTTGTTGTAATTCCAAGAGCGGTTGGGGACTCGAGAAATTGCTATCTTCCGTAGAAGACAGTCACCATGATTGTATTTGAACGTGCGTACAATACCGGTGTGCTCAACCTCTGGGCAGTCTGTGTAACACCCCAAAAATTTTAGCCAAGTTTTTGATGTTAAATTTTTGCCAAGAGTTTCAAAATTTTATTTCTGTTGATTTCAGAACCTTTCTTTCAATATTAAGGAGTCTTTTCCAAGTGGAGCTTTCCAAAACATATTGGACTTCTATGCTCTCTGTATACCATTTTCTTAATCAGTAGAATTATCTTTTTATGAGATTATTTCACCCTGAGCTTTATTCATTAAAATGAATTGTTTTAAATTTTGGAGCTCCTTTTGAACTACAACCATTTGATATATTTAGCTAAAAATCCAACAAAAATTTGGAGATGTCATGGGATGTCTCTAAATCACTTGTGTGCAATAATAAAATTATTTCATTGCATATTTTGAGTT
Source organism: Aegilops sharonensis (assembly GCA_904067115.1). NCBI lineage: Eukaryota > Viridiplantae > Streptophyta > Magnoliopsida > Poales > Poaceae > Aegilops > Aegilops sharonensis. Next base: position 131,264,965 of record LR880972.1, read on the forward strand.
TTGCACCTGTTTTTCAAATCTGGTCCAGTGGACACTTTTTCACTATAGCCTAATGAAATATTTCCCTAGAACCTCCACCAAAATTATGGGATGTCAGTGGTAGCATGCCATCCAACTTTATGCAAAAACCTTGTGATATTCTATGGAAAAATTAAGTATACCAACCTCTTTTTCATTCTGGACCAGACTTGTGTTTTGTACTGCAACCATCTCCTAACTTGCTCCATTACCCATGAGCTTTCTCCTGCTTGTAGTCCTCCCGGCTAAACCCCTAAGTCCAGGAGCATGCGCTCTTTGGAACACTTTTGGTCCATGTAGTGATGCCTTTTTCTTTCTGTCCAGAATTGTAGTTTTGCAAAACTTGCACTAGCAAGTTTCTCCTTTTGGCAAACTAACTTCACCACCCTCTCTTACATCCACAGATACACTGATCTGGAGTTTTTGGCCACTCCAAGAAATGCCTAAGTACCCTTGGCATTTTGTCAAACACCTTATGGGCATGATCTGTGTTGACATGATTTTTGTTTTGCACTGTGACCTTGCACCTCTGGGCAATCTAGCATGTCTACTAAGCACCTAGACGATCCTAACCTAGATCTGCTAAGTGCCAGCCTCACCCAAGCCCTGTAGCATGCCATGGCATTTCGTCGAGCACGTTCCGTGCGTGCTCTGGGCGCGAGCAGAGCACGCGTATTGCACGTGCCGCGCCCGAGCCGACGCGTCGCCACCCTGGCTTGCCACCACTCCGCAGAGCCGCGCCACTCACTTGGCCTCTCGCTACGTCGCGCCAAGAACCCCGACCGCCTCTGCAGCGTTGCCAGCAAGCCGCTTGGCGGCACGCCCGCGGCCGCAACCGCCATGAGCAGCACCGCCCAAGCCTCCAGCGCTCGCCACCTGCCCCCTGGAACAGCGCGAGCTCATCCGTAGCCATGTCCACTAGCGCTCGTCGCCGCCACGACACCCTAAGCTACAGAATGGCGGTCACCGGCGACCTTATCCCCGGCCGCCGTGGAACCGACCCCGAGCGCCTATTTAAGGAGCCCCCGAGCTCGTCTTCGCATGCAGGGCAGTCTCAAACCCCCTTCCTAGGACCCCATTGACAGCCAATCGACCCGGGGAGATCTCCTTCCCCATATCCGGCAACCGCAGCCGCCGTCACCGCACTGGCCATTCCGGCGTCATCAGAGCCTCCCCTTCTCCGTTCTCTTCACCAGGAGCTCTACCTACCTCCCGTGAACTCTCCCCCCTACTCAATTTTAATCAGGAACCACCGCCGCCCCAAAACCACTACGCCGCCGAAACCTTCCTCCGCCGCAGAGCTCATCGCCGACGACTCCCTCCAACCCCATCACTCCCTCGACCACCGGAAGAACCGCCCCAGCCTTGCGGATCCAACCCCACCCTCGGGAGCCCGCGAGGAGCCGCCTAGCGCCGGCGACGATCGCCGGAGCCCCCGCCTCTGTTCGGCCAGAGGAAGAAGAGGGAAGGGAGAATAGTCAAACCTGACCAGTGGGCCCCCTGGACCCACTGTCAGTGACCCCGCCCAGTCCACGTGGGTTAAGTGGAAGCGCATTTCCAGTTTACGCCTTCGACGTGTACGTATATATTCGAAACGTTTTCTTTTCTGTTTTATTTTTAATAACTGATTTTTGACCAAACTTTGACCGACTGTATCTTTTTAAATACAGCTCCAAATAAATTAATTCTTTTTTTAACTCTCTCAAATATTGTCTAGTTTATTTTAAGATTTATTTGAAATTTTTTTAAAACAATTTTTGTGCTGTTTTGATTTTATGTAATAATTCATATATATGCTTTTTGATAGGATTTTTGAAGATTTCAAGATGTGTTGGAATGCACCCTGCCTTCCCATGACCTGAAGGCAAGCATTCTGAACCCTGGTGAAATTTTTGTGTGTGTTGCATAGCACGGTGACAACACCACCCCGACACGAGCATACGTCATTTTATGTGAGGATGTATCCCTACTCATGAGTGCATATTAATGAATTTCATGCAAATGGAGTTGTTATGATCGTGATAGAAATCACCGTCATGTGCCTTTCATGCATACCGGGAGGAAAGATGGGAAGGCCTCTGTCTTGGGTAGACACGGTCTTGTCCCTAGTCCTCCGTCGAGACGGTCGTGTCCGGTATGGCATGAGGGGGTATGTCGCGTGGTGTTTCTATCTGTAGTTTGAAGTATTTGCATTGTTATACTAATCTTGCAGGGAATCTTACAAACTCCTAAGTCGACCGTAGATCAAGTCTTGTGCCAGTAACCCCCATACTTGCTTCGTACTACCACTCGTCTCTACAACCAGTAGGGTACGGTTCAGTAAGTTGTCAACCATTTCCTAGCACACACCGTACAGAGAGGCCATGGTGGAAGATACTGGAGGCATCCGGTAGTCATGCCACCGGGTCCGGGAGCATGGGTGTTTCGGTTGTAGCCGAAGGGGGTAGCTCCCCAGTTTGCGCGCGGTATAAGTTTTATGACCCCATGTTACGTCGAGGTTGTAGCCTCCCCACTTAGAGTTTTGCTTGACAGGTGTCGTGGGTGATTCCATACATAGGTGAGTTAAGCTGGTGTGTGCAAGTTAGGTGTGTTTTCAACAAAAAGACCGTAGACGGAATTAGTCCCAATGGACTAATGAAATCCGTTACTCGTGGGTAAAGAGTACACCCTCTGCAGAGATTAAACCTATTCGAATAGCCGTGTCCTTGGTTGAGGATTACAGTCTGGGATGGGTCAAGTGTCGGTCTTAGTGTCGGTCTTCGGAGGCGAAACTGTTAAACCTGGAATCACGAGTGTGACTTGTGATAATTATGATGATTAATTTTGATGTGGACTAACCCGTGATATTTTTTTTTGTATTATCGAATATCCCTGGGATGGTTCTACCTCCCGGATATTCACTGTATTCATTTTATAAGCCCTTTATGTGGTGTCGCTCAGACGCCCGACTGCGGCATTGTTTTTGTTTATTTATAAGCCCTTTATGTGGTGTCGCTCAGACGCCCGACAGCGGCATTGTTCTTGTTTATTTATAATCCCTTTATGTGGCGTCGCTCAGACGCTCGACTGCGGCATTGTTCTTGTTTATTTATAAGCCCTTTATGTGGTGTCGCCAAGACGCCCGACTGTGGCATTTCTTTTAAAGCCCTTTATGTGGTGTCGCTAAGACGCCCGACTGTGGCATTTTCTTTTAAAGCCCTTTATGTGGTGTCGCTAAGACGCCCGACTGTGGCATTTCTTTTAAAGCCCTTTATGCGGTGTCGCTAAGACGCCCGACTGTGGCATTTCTTTTCAAGTCCTTTATGTTATTTATTTCATAATTTCAATACTACCACATTATTGCATATTCACAAATAACATGCTTGCACGCATCAGAGTTTTATTTATCATTGTGACTAACGTCATGAGCATAAGATATTTTCAGCATATTATTGTTATATTATACCTGTGTTCAAAATGTTTGCGAGTACATTCAAAGTACTCACTGGCTTGTCCCTGGCTATTGTCTTGGCCAGATATCTTGTATGGAGAGGAGCATTGCGCTGACAGTCCCGGAACCTAAGCAACAGAGACCGCAGCCTCGCGAAGATAGGAGTTAGCCTTGTCAGCTGTTCCCGTGGGAAATGGAGTCCCATAGGCGATGATGATTCACAACCCGCTTCCGCCATCAACCACTAGAAACCATTTATTGTACTCACAAACCAGAATGGTCTTGTACTACATACATATCCTGTATATTTTTGCTTGGACATTCTATACCAAGTTGGTGCCTCATCAGCTAACAGTTATCCTGGGGCTGGTGAGCACAAGGGCCATTTTCTGGGAATTAACACCCGGAGATCCGGTCCCCACAGTCTGCTGAGATTTTTGGAAGTGGAACCCGGTCACGAGTGTATACATTCACAAGTTCCCACTCGCAGTTGGGCCCAATGTAAACAACCCAATCTCCATTTGCGCCTGCCCAAACCTTGCCCTCAAGCGATGGCATCTTAACATCATACGTATCATTATCAAGCGGCATCAACTTGCACAGGGCGAGGCCTCCGTCGTGACGGCGCCAGTCATCAGGGTCACGGCGAAGAAGATAGGGGAGATCAAACCGCTCCCTGACTCTTGGGTTCCTTGTAATGATGTTATTAGTTGAGTCGAGAATGGGCTTGAACGAACCTGCCATGCTAGCTGAGGTGATGACGTCGCACCGATCAATGAGTTCATCCACCACGTCATCTTTCAGATCGGGGCAAGAATAACGGGGTCGTTTCCGTCCTGTTCCCTCCATGGAGAAGATGATCGAACAATGGCAGAAAAAAGGGTGAAGGGCTGAAGGAAAATGGAGGAGGGAGAGGAAGAGCGTGCAACAACAGTTCCAAATCGAGAGGGAACGGCGAAGAGTCGGTGGACGGTTGCCAGTTTTCCACGGTTCACGAAGGGGCGCCCCGGCCTACACGTCGGTTCGGAAATACTCCTACTACTCGCCGTCGTCTCACTAATATGTGGATCTGGACCACATGTCAACGAGACATGGTGTGTAATTTCTCGTGCAAAATGCGATCTGGCCGCGTTGGCCCGAGGTGCCGCACTAGTTATCGGCCTTTATTTTTTTAATGGCGCGCCGTTCAGTTTTGAAGCACGACTAACTGGTACTGTACGCAGAGAAAATATAAACTACTCTACCACTACTCCACCTCCAGTACTAGTAGTATAAGGAAGATATATAGGCTGGAGCTTCATCGCTTTCTTGCCAAGGGCTGCCCACTTGCTTCTCACACTACCACCCTCTCCCCAGATCTAAAAAAGATGGCCCCTCTCTCCCTCCTCACCGGTGGTCACAGATCCGCCGGGGAAGAAAAGGACGTGCAGCGTTGACGCACTCGTCGTCGGCGAGCGAGGTCACACACTGACAACAAGGACGTCCTCTCAGACCTAGCGCCCGCGAGGGATCGCTGCCGTAGTGTGTGCGGAGGACGACGGCCACGAGCGAAGCCACTTCCCGCCGACCCTCAGGTATGCTACCTCTTTTCGAACCATACCCTTGTTCTATTGCCCCATCTGGCACGTCGTTGCATGTGGATCTTTTTCCACTCCACCGTCTTCCCAATTTGCTATCCTCTACTCTGCTGGCCACGCAGACGAAAACCATAATTTGCACTATTAAAGGAAACCCTACTTCATGCAGACTAATGCATGTCTGGGTTGAATAAGGAAAGGAAGGGAGACTATACTGTCCAAGAGAGTAGGCATCGAACCCGCATCTAGGTTGAAAAGGGGAAAATCAGTAGCTAAGGAACGAGTCTCGTGTCTCTTGGTTGAAGAAGGGTAGAAAGGCATGACAACGCAATAGAGAATGACCAGGTCGATCGGTTTGTTGTCCTCACATAGGAAAAAGGTGGCTAAAGAGAACAAAAATGGGACGTAATCCACATATGCTGCCTGGATATTTGTTGCTCTGGGCAACCATACCTCCCTCACCACTCTGCGTCCGTGGAGGTACATCGTACTGGTGCGCCCACTGTCCGAATGGGCCTCCCATGCTCTTATTGCCACTTTTTTTGCTGTTAGTATAACGCCAGCAGTCAAGTCAAGCAATGCTACTGCTAAAGTGATGCCACATTTAACTAATGCCGCTCTTAGTCTAATGCCACTGATAAATTTAAGCAGTGCCATTTAATGTCACTGGATCATTTCAGGGTTAGTTGTTGATTGTGGATGTATTAAAGATTTTTCAGCTAAGGCATTCTAATGTTGTTGCACATCCAGTATACCAACGATGAAACTTGTTACTACCTTCAAATTTTTGCATTGTTAATGCTTATAGATTACATACCTCACTTTCATGAGATAAGTTAATTTTTTTTGTACAGTGTCACCAAAATGCCAAGGCGCTGATGTCATTTTATTTTGGTTAAACTGCACAGACAATTATGAAGACAAGAGGAAAGGTCAAGAGTGGGCACCTCCTCCTCCGGCTGTTCTCTTGATTATCAAGAGGAAAGATCAAGTTTTTATGTTTGATCGATTATCAAGATTGGGATAGCAATTTTTAAGGTCCCCCTGAGTTCGAAATGATATTTACCTTGGAGGTACATGGTTTGCAATTTTTTTATACTGTCATTAGTTAATAATG
>LR880972.1:131271520-131321918 GCA_904067115.1 Aegilops sharonensis
CAATTATGAAGACAAGAGGAAAGGTCAAGAGTGGGCACCTCCTCCTCCGGCTGTTCTCTTGATTATCAAGAGGAAAGATCAAGTTTTTATGTTTGATCGATTATCAAGATTGGGATAGCAATTTTTAAGGTCCCCCTGAGTTCGAAATGATATTTACCTTGGAGGTACATGGTTTGCAATTTTTTTATACTGTCATTAGTTAATAATGCTAGTTACCTTCAGACTTTTGTATTTGGTTTAATGCTCATGCACAGCTAGTATACCAATGCTGAAACTTGTTACCTTTACATTTTGTATTGTTAATTCTTATAGAAACCTTCCAGTGCTAGAGTTTATTGAAATCTGTTCAGTAAAACCATTGTACTGTACCCTGTAATAAACTAACTACTCTACTGTTGCACTAGCCACTAGATTAGTGTATATTTGTAGTATTCGAATGGTGTTGCATTAGCGTATGGACATAAATAAAGTGTGGTAAGCTTTCACAGATATGTGCTCAAGAAAACTACTACCTGTTTTTCTAAATACTAGACGTTTGGGTACTTTAAATTGAACCGCGAAAACGTCTTATATTAAGGAACATAGGGTGTAGAGTTCACTCAAATTATCCCGGTAAAGCTAGTCACACCTTTGTTAAAATTATGATTTATGTTATCGGAGGAGGTCTGTATGTTTGTCTCTAATGCCTGTCTACTACATACCCGACATCATGATGTAATATTAAGTCATTTCCTTTTGTACAGTGTAACTAAATTGTCAAGGCGGTGATGTCATTTTATTTTAGTAGAACTGCACAAAATTTGCTTAAAAGAAGAGGAAAGGTCAGGAATGGCTCAGTTTTTCAGAAAAAAACTATGTATGCCTTCCTGACATCAGCCGTTGTTGCTTTATTTATTCCTTCAAACAGGTGGTTAGAAACAGTCTTGCTACCTTTTCCCATTAAGAAATTGGAATGCTTATATTTGTGAGTCTATGCTTCAACTAGTGCCACTTTTATAGTAATCACACTTTCAATATCTATGCAAATAGGGATGCTCGATTTTAGTGGAGCTGCACAAAAAGTCCAACTGGTTCAACATTAGGAGCATGTTTTTTTCCAAACCTTTATATCCAATTGGTGGCACTATGAGCTGTTCATTACGAAGGTACATGGTTTGCTACTATCTTGCTACTCTTTTTGTACTGTCATTAGATAGTAATACTAGTGGTTTGCATGTGAATTTATTGGCAGGGTGGACCTACATTGGAGGTGCAGGACAGGATTCAATGATTGGATGCTCAATTTCGATTGTATCGATTTCACCTCTTCCATCACCGCGAACATGGTGTGGTATATGTTTACTAGCTGCTTGATATTTGTGCAGACAGAGATGTCTGCCCGTTGCTATTTGGCAAACAAACAAAGTGTCCGCAATTTTGGTTGACCTGCACAAGAGAATAGTATAGTCACTGCATGCAGTGCCATTTGAAAATAGACACAAAGATTGGATAGTCACTTCATGGACTGCACAAAAGTAGTACTGTACTATTTACTGGCCAACACTTGGTGCTTCATTGCTTTGATCTGATTATACAATGGGCATCATTTTCCCTAAGTTAAAGTTTGTATTTCGAAAATAGTCTCGCGGTATGATCGAGAGAAGACCAAATCATATTGCAGTGGATGTTCCTCCATCATGTGTGGTTCATTCTCATGGTTCCAGCTGTTGGTGAAACCACTTACGTTTGCAAGAGGAATTGTAGACTTCAGAAACAAATTTTTCTTTCAGTCTGTACTGAATGTTGGCCAAGAGAAGCATCCATGTTAGTAGGAAGAACAGATGTTTTTTCTAGATCTTTGCTTTTGGAGCTACATATTTGTATATGATCTGTGAATCATTGAGATGCATTAACATGTTGATCTTATGTATGGGAATCGTACTAGTTAGTTTTAGTTGCGACGCAATATCCGAAGTGGCTGATCTTTGCTTTTGGAGCTACATATTTGTATATGATCTGTGAATCATTGAGATGCATTAACAGTTACTTATTTCTGTTCGCTCAGTGTTTACAAGTTACTGAATCACTAGCTATCCTACAAATGTGCACCTAGCAGTTTTATTTGCGATGCAAGATGCGAAGTGGCAGTTTTTTGAATAAAAATGCCTACCTCTGAAGAAACTGACAAGCTACACTATCGATCCTACACGGATAAAAATTCCTAACTCTGAAGAAACTAACAAGCTACACTATCGATCCTACACGGATAAATAGCGTATCACGCACGTACTACCTCCTTTCCGGTTTGCAGGGCTCAATTCAAGAAACGACCTACTCGATCCTACATGAATAAATAGCGGATCACACACGTACTAGTACCTCCTTTCCGGTTTGCAGGGCTTAATTCAAACCTCTCACCAACCAAGGTACTCCCTCCGTCCGGGTTTATTAGTCCCATGAGCAAAGCAGCAAGACGAAGGCATGGCAATAATTAACGGCATGCAGAAGTTTAAGCCTAATTAATTCCAGCGATTTAAGTGGTTGCATGCGTGCCCTCGGCTGCGACTCGTTGCATGCTGCTTCGCGTACTACCCGCGAGCGATTCTGAGTGCCTGCATGCAGCCGGCCGTAATTAAGGCAGCTAACTGATGCGAAAAAAGATAGTCTTTAATTGTTGCGGGCTTTTTAAATCCATGAAATCATTATTGACAAGGAGGGAGATGATTCGAGTGCACTCGTTTGACCGCCATGACGGCGTGCGACCCAGACGGGACGGGACGACACAGTCATAATTTCAATTTCCCTAGTTTTCCACGGCAAGCTGGCGCGCTAAGCCATTATGCATTGAATTCCGATGACCGTCGCGCTACCTTCCCCCTATAAGTACTGTTTCCTGGCATTCTCCAATGCCACCGTGACCCAACTCGCCGTATCCTCATAAGCCCCCACCAGCCCGACGTCGCTCGCCACGTCCGCCATGCCCCCGCCCGTCCGCGGTAGGCGACGCCGGAGGCGTCCACCACCGGAACTAGTGTTCGGTTTTTCACCGGAAGGCAGATGGAGGGAGGAGGCATTCTATCTGTCGGAGTAATGGGCCACGGGTAGGCCAACCCGAGCCCCTGGACCCTCCAAAACATCGGGGCAAACTGCGCCCCTCAAGACCCCAAGACGAAGAGCCGCCTTCTGAGAGTCGGCGACGGAGTCGCCGATTGCCCCTCCCAGCCGAGTCCCAGAGACGGCCTCAAGACGAGCCGACTCCAAGCCAGCGACTTCTGATGAAGCCGGCTACGGGGAGTCGGCCCGCAACTCACTCCACCTCTTGCCTGAGCGACTGCGAGCGGGATGGGATAAAGCCGCCTCGCGGCCCGTTCCTGCCCCACTCATAAAGGGAAGGCATGGCCACAGAGCGCCGTACCGACGGAGATCTCCGTCCGGCGCGGCACTGTTGCCACGCCGGCCCTGACGTCAGCACCGTGGGCAGATTCCTGTACCCACGATGGCCTGTCTGTACGACCCAAGGACGGCGGGACCCGCCTGTCGGCGGGAGTGCAGAAGACGGCGAGAGCGCCCCAAAGACGGACCGGTTGGAGTCGGCCTCCGAGAGTCGGTCGGCCCCTCCCACGGCTTCATGCGCTATTAACCAGACAAGACAGGGAATGGCAACAGTGATCGCCCGCCAGGCGGCGGCATTGTTGCCATGACCCCGTGACCAAGCTCGCGTCATTAGAAGAGCGGCTACAGTAACCCGCAGCCGGCAAGACCCGCCCGCGGCGGACAAGGGCTGTCGGCCCCATGCTGGACCGTCGGCGGGGCCCACTAGTCGGCGGGCCCCAGGAGTCGGTGGAGAAGACGGCAACTTAAGAGACTGACGGCAGGGACCCGTGCCCAGCCGGATTACCATTGTACCCCCGGGGGGTAGGCCTATATAAACCCCCCGGGGCACCCATGCAAAGGGTTGGAAGCTAGTAGTTTGACACACACACACATAGAGGGAAGAGAAGAGCTAGCCGTGCCCGTCTCCTTCCTCACCCCGAACAGCTCAAGGAGCAATCTTGTACTCACCTTGCCATAGTGATCATGCGGAGACCCCGCAGAGCAGCAGTAGGGGTGTTATCTCCTCGGAGAGCCCTGAAGCTGGGTAAGATTAGTCGGCGTGCATGTCTTCGCCTCATCCCGTTTCCAGGCACCGGCGACGTTCTACTCGCCCCCTTCATGATAAGCCATCCTTTGGCATATGTCGCACCCAACCCCCGACATTTGGCGCCCACCGTGGGGCTAGGTGCACCATCGTCCGGAGACCTGCTCTGGACGGGAACCCTCTTCCTCCCTGGCGAGCGCAGCCAGCCCGGCACGCCAGACGGAGTCTGCGCCGACGCGCTACATGGCACTGAGGTCGCCTGCGCGGCGAGCTGCCTCACCGAACTTGTCGGCGAGGTTCGCCTCTCCGACGAGCCTGCGCCTGACGCAGGCACAGACGGCCCCGAGAGCCTCCTCGCGGGCCTCCTCGAGCAGCTCCACGTCGTCGGCGAGCCCGCCGCGGACCTGGAGTCCGTAGGCTCCACCGACCCGATGCTGGTTGACTCCGACACCGCGTCGCTCGACGCGTTCCCCACCAACGTGGTGGTATACGACGAGCCGCTCCCTCGCGCGGAGAGTGGCGGAAGCACGGTCACGGAGGTGCTCGTCGTCGGTCACAGCGAGCCTTCCGGCGAGGGAGCTCGTGACCCTCTCGACGCGGTTCTGCAAGACCTGACCGCCCCCATTCCGGAAGACGCCGACGCTGGGACGCTGGAAGCGTGCCGCCTCCAGCTCCTCGTGGGTGCACAGAAGCTGGCAAGCATGAGACGCTTGTTAGAAGCCTACCAGCGCGAGATGGATCGCGCCGTGGGCGGTTCGCCGGCTCCGACTGGGCCTAGCCGCCTAGGCGCGGTCCAGCAGCGCGGCGTAGCCATCGCCAGTCTGTTTGGGGCCAATCGCCCCGTGTACGCCACGCCCGCGGAGAACATCCGCGCCGCCCAGGCGGCGGCAGACGAGCTGGATAACTTCGAGGGCGAGGAGCGCCGCCTGATGACGGAGCGAGTCCAGCAGCTCCTCGACACGGCTGCTGCGCAAGACGAAGCCGGCTGCCGTACGGAGGCGCCGCGACGGCAACACGGCGACTTGCCTCCCTACGAGATCAAGGCGCGACGTCTCGGACGCCGACTGGCGGCGTCCGTGGAAGAAAAAACAAGGATCCGACTGTCAGCCATAGCCGGACTCACATCTCCATCGAGCGTGACGAAGACGGCCGCCCGAGAGCAGTGGAGCGGCGGGACGACTATCTGCCTCCTCCCCCCCGCAGAGAAAGACGAGTCTCCCCGCCACCCGTCGAGCATCCGACTCTCGGCGACCGCCTTGGCCGCCGAGAGGGAGTCGGAGAAAACAACACCCGCCACCGGATCGAGCGACTCCACCGATCCCTGGCGCTGGAAGAAGAAGACGAGTTGGGCCCGCCCTGTTTCAGACCTCGCATCCGAGACGAGCCCTTCCCCAGAGGATTCACACTCCCCCGAGACACACCCAAATACACCGGCTCTGTGAAGCCGGAGGACTGGCTAGTGGATTACTCCACGGCCTTCAGCATGTTGCTGTAAAGTATGTTCCCCTCATGCTCCAGGGCACGGCCCGGACATGGTTGAACAATTTGAAGCCCCGCAGTATCAATAGCTGGGTCGACTTCACCGAGGCCTTCGTCCGCAACTTCACGAGCACATACAAGCGACCTCCCAAGCCTCGCTAGCTTTCCTTGTGCGTGCAAGGCCCCAACGAGTCTACTCGCGACTACCTCACGCGATGGGCCGAGCTCCAGAACTCCTGCGAGGGAGTGCATGAGGTGCAGGCAATCGAGTACTTCACCGCCGGGTGCAGAGAAGGCACCCTCCTCAAGCACAAGCTCCTTACGATGAGCCGGAGACCCTCGACGAGATGCTGATCATAGTAGACAAGTACGCCACAGCCGACTCCTCCATGAAGTCGGAGATCGAAGTCAGTGCGACTGGCAAGGTGGCTCCTCAGGCTCCCAGAACTCCGGCTGGCGACGCCAGTCGACGACAGCAGCAAAATGATCACAAGCGCAAGGCCCCGCAGCCGGCTTCCAACAGCCGGCAGGTGGCGACAGTCGAAGACCAGCAGCCAGAGGGGTAGCCTCCTGCCAAGCGGCAGAAAGGCGGGAAGTCCAACTGGTTGCCGGCCTTCTCTTACGAGCAGACTCTGGATGGACCCTGCAAGTTCCATAGCGGCGCGAAGCCGTCGAATCACACCACCCGGAAGTGCCACTGGCTCACCAGGATCGCCAAGGGAGACGGCCTTGTCCCTCCTCCGCCTGCTGGGCCGCCGCCTCCACCACCGCCCCAGCAGCCGGCTGTCAGGCCAGTCGGCGCAGTACAAGACGAGTACCCAGAAGAGCATGGTGCCTATGTAGTGTTCACCAGTGTGGCCGACGATCGCCGCAGCAGGCGGCAGCAACAACAAGAAGTGAATGCAGTAGCATCAGATACTCCAGAATTCATGCACTGGTCCGAGAAACCTATCAGTTGGAGCCGGGCTGACCACCCAGAGGTGATGCCGAATCCGGGCTCCTACGCCCTGGTCTTGGGAGCCACCCTTGCCGCGGATAGGCGGGCCGCTCACTTCTCGCGAGTGCTGATAGACGGAGGCAGCAGCATCAACATCCTGTACAAGGATACCATGGAGAAGTTAGGAATCAAGCAAAGACAACTTCAGCACAGTCGGACTGTGTTCCATAGAATTGTACCTGGCCTTTCCTGCTCACTGATTGGCAAGATTCTGATAGACATCCTCTTTAGGGACAAAGATCACTTTCGCCGAGAGCCAGTCTGGTTCGAAGTGGTGGACCTCGAAAGCCCTTACCATGCTCTGCTTGGCCGACCTGCTCTGGCCAAGTTCATGGCGGTCCCCCATTACGCCTACCTCAAGATGAAGATGCCGAGTACCAAGGGGATTCTGACCGTAGCCGGCGACTACAGAAAGTCGTCCGCCTGTGCAGCTGAAAGCAGACGGCTGGCCGAGTCCCTGGTGATCGCAGCTGAAAAGCGGCTCCTTGATCGGGTTGTGGCAATGGCCGGCAAGCAGCCAGAGATGTCACCCGACCCCAAGGAGTCAGAAGCTGAGGGCTCGTTCAAGCCGGCCAAAGAGACCAAGAAGATACCCTTGGACCCAGAGCACCCGGAGAGATATGTTGTTGTAGGTGCAAACCTCGACAGCAAATAGGAAGGCAAGCTCGTCGATTTCCTCCGTGAGAATCGGGACATTTTCGCATGGTCCCCTAAAGACATGCCAGGTGTACCGACGGAATTCGCCGAGCACAAGTTACATGTCCGATCTGATGTGAAGCCCGTCAGGCAGCCCTTGCGCCGCCTGTCAGAAGAAAAAAGAAGAGTTGTTGGAGAAGAGATAGCCCGGCTCCTCGCAGCCGGTTTCATCATGGAAGTGTTCTTTCCAGAGTGGTTAGCGAACCCGGTCTTGGTACTAAAGAAGAGCAAGCAGTGGCGGATGTGTATTGACTACACGAGCCTCAATAAAGCCTGCCCCAAGGACCCGTTCGCTTTGCCAAGAATTGATCAGGTGATAGACTCCACAGCCGGATGCGAGCTGTTGAGCTTCTTAGATGCATATTCAGGATATCACCAGATCAAGCTGAACCCGGCCGACAGATTGAAGACCGCCTTCATCACGCCATTTGGAGCCTTCTGCTACCTGACCATGACGTTCGACTTGAGGAATGCCGGCGCCACCTTTCAGCGTTGCATGCAGAAGTGCCGCCTCAAGAAGCTTGGCAGAAACACCCATGTTTACATGGACGACGTGGTGGTAAAGACGGAGAAGCGAGGAACGTTGTTGGAAGACCTCAAGGAGACCTTTGAAAACCTGCGCCGATTCCAGATCAAGCTCAACCCAGAGAAGTGCGTCTTTGGAGTACCTGCCGGCCAGCTCCTTGGCTTCCTGGTCTCTGAATGCGGCATAGAGTGCAACCCCGTGAAGATCAAGGCAATCGAAAGGATGGAAGTACCCCGCCGACTGCTAGATGTGCAAAAGTTCACCGGCTGCTTGACGTCTATCAGCCGATTCATCAGTCGGTTGGGCGAGAAAGCTCTTCCTCTGTACCAGCTCATGAAGAAGACCACCTTCTTCGAATGGAACTCCAAGGCGGACGAGGATTTTCTCCAGTTGAAGAAAATGCTGACTACTCCCCCAGTGCTGGCGGCTCCGACTCCAAAGGAGCCCATGCTCCTGTATATTGCTGCCACCAGCAGGGTAGTCAGCACAATTATCGTAGTTGAACGCAAGGAGGAAGGCAAGGCGCTACCTGTCCAGAGACCGGTTTATTACCTGAGCGAAGTACTATCGACCTCCAAGCAGAACTACCCCCACTACCAGAAGATGTGTTACGGCGTGCACTTTGCCGCCAAGAAATTGAAGCCTTACTTTCAAGAGCATCCAATCACCGTGGTTTGCACGGCCCCACTAGCAGAGATCATCGGAAGCCGAGATGCTTCTGGCCGAGTGGCCAAATGGGCCATAGAGTTGGCCCCTTACACCATTTATTACCAGCCCCGCACCGCCATCAAGTCACAAGCACTGGCCGACTTCCTCGTCGACTGGGCCGAGACCCAGTACCTGCCGCCAGCGCCCGACTCCACCCATTGGCGGATGCACTTTGATGGCTCCAAGATGCGCACCGGCTTGGGAGCCGGCGTGGTCCTCACTTCCCCCAAGGGCGACAAGCTCAAGTACGCGCTGCAGATCCATTTCGCCGCCTCCAACAACGTCGCCGAATACGAGGCGCTTATTCACGGGCTCCGTCTTGCCAAAGAGCTTGGCATTCGCCGGATCCTGTGTTATGGCGACTCCGACTTGGTGATCCAACAGTCATCCGGTGACTGGGACGCCAAAGATGCAAATATGGCGACCTACCGTTTCCTGGTACAGCAGCTGAGTGGATATTTTGAAGGGTGCGAGTTCCTCCACGTGCCAAGAAACGACAATGACCAAGCAGACACCCTGGCAAGAATCGGCTCCACCCGTCAGGCAATACCATCCGGCGTCGCCCTTCAGCGCCTCCTCAAGCCATCTGTCAAGCCGTCACCAGAGTCAGACTCCATTTGTGTGCCGGCTCTCCCTGAAGAAGTCGGATCCGACTCCAAAGCCTCAGCAGACGGCACAAGAATCCTTGCAGACGCCCCCAAGAACGCGGCAGTCGAAGCCGGCCCGGGGACTTCAGAACCCGGCCCGGAGACTGCGGCGAACATTGCAAAGACTCCAGTACTCGGCCCGGGGACTGCGCCAGTCGGCCGGGGACTTATTCAACCCAGCAAGCTGCTGCGGACTCCAACCCGCCGCCTCCCAGCCCAGCCGCCCTCGTCCAAGTAGCAGTACTGGCAGTCGAAGAAATAGCAGCACCCTCATGGGCCCGGCCCATCCTGAAGTTTTTAGTAAGCGGAGAGCTACCAACCGATGAGACCTTGGCTCGGCAAGTGCAACGCCGAGCAGCAGCCTACACTATAGTCAATAGAGAGCTGGTCAGGCGCAACGTCACCGGTGTCTACCAACGCTGCGTCGAGTCAGAGCAAGGCCAAGCAATTCTCGAAGACATCCATCAGGGCGAGTGCGGCCATCATGCAGCCTCAAGAGCACTCGTCGCCAAAGCCTTCCGACACGGTTTCTTCTGGCCGACTTCCCTAGAAGAGGCCAAGGAATTAGTTCAAAAATGCAAGGGGTGCCAGGTGTTCCGCTCCAAGCCGCTTCAGCCGGCTTCTGCACTCAAGACTATCCCCATCGCCTGGCCCTTTGCTGTTTGGGGCCTGGATATGGTGGGACCATTCAAAACGGCACGAGGCGGCCTAACTCACTTACTTGTCGCGGTGGACAAGTTCACCAAGTGGATAGAAGCAAAACCCATCAAGAACTTGAATCGTCCCACTGCAGTGACTTTCATCGCCGACATCACGACTCGGTACGGCGTACCACACAGCATCATCACTGACAACGACACAAATTTTGCCAAAGGCGCCCTGGCCCGTTTCTGCGCGACGCAAGGCATCCGACTGGACTTAGCGTCCATTGCCCATCCGCAGTCAAATGGCCAGGTGGAGCGAGTGAACGGCCTCATCCTGTCTGGCATCAAGCCTCGACTTGTCGAACCATTGGAGCGTTCGGCCGGCTGCTGGCTTGAGGAGTTGCCAGCCGTCCTTTGGAGTCTGTGCACGACTCCAAACAAGTCAACTGGCTTCACACCCTTCTTCCTCGTCTACGGTGCCGAAGACGTCATCCCAACGGATATAGAGTTCGACTCCCCGCGAGTCACCATGTACACCGAAGAGGAAGCAGAAGAAGCACGTCAAGACGGCGTCGATCTGCTGGAAGAGGGCCGGCTGTTGGCACTCAGCCGGTCTAGCATCTACCAGCAGAGCCTGCGCCGCTACTACAACAAGAAGGTCAAGACAAGATCATTCCTAGAGGGCGACCTTGTGCTCCGGCTGGTCCAGCAAACAACCGGCCAGCACAAGCTGTTGGCGCCCTGGGAAGGCCCATTAATCAGCAAAGTGCTGGGCAACGACTCCTACTACCTAATCGACGCTCAGAAGCCCCAAGCACGCAAGAGGGACGACTCCAGCAAAGAGACGGAACGGCCATGGAATGCGAATCTCCTCCGAAGATTTTACAGTTGATGCAGTATGTACCACGCTATCCTTTGTGTTTAAAGTACCAAGACTCCGGAGCCCCAGAGACAAGCTCGGGGACTGCCCTCTTTTGTTATATGTATGATAAGAATTATGCCTTTGAGTATGTTACTCTTTGTTATGCTATTTGGCACTGGGCTCGACTAGTCGGCCCGGGGACTCGCCGCCTTTGGGCTATGAAATGCTTCCTGCAGTCAGACAAGTAACGTGCGGTGCCTAAGCCGTCTCCTGTCAGAAGCCGCAGCTCGCAGAGCGACTGTTTGGTGGGCAGGAGTAAGGAAGAACGGGCGCCCACACGAAAAAATGGCTAAGGACCCAAAGCATAAACATAGTTTAAATCGGCTTCCAGCCTGTTTCGTAAAACCGACTCTTAAGTAGTCGGCTTGCCGCTTTCTACCCAACTTGCTTAACGACTCTAAAAAATGGCCAAGTACTTGCCTTCTCAAAGGTAGCCAAGCACTTGACCTAGACGGCAGTCCGCAGAGCGGTTGCCCGATGGGCAAGGCGGCATCTAAGGGAAGGCGACAAAGGAAAAAGCCACAAGAGCAATAAGCAAGGAAGGATAAATTAGAATAATATTTACATAAGCTTAGGCCCTTGGCCGGATCTTCGGACAGAGGTTCAGAATACACCCCGCGGGTGGAATGTGCGAATTAACAAGTTCTTTCAAAGACTAGCAAAACAGATAAAATAAAGGCGAGGCAGCGGCCTAAGAAGCGGCAGATGGGGTTGGAAGGCCGGAGGCGGCGGCGGCGTCAGGTGCCGGGGCGGCAGGCTGGGCGGTCTCGGCTTGATCGTCTCCGGCGGCAGTCGGCCCAGACGGGCGCGGCTCGTTGCTGGAAGCGCGATCGAGCTGAGGCTGGTCGCCCGCTCCGTCTTCTGGCGCCTCCATGACGTCTCCTTCCTCCGCCTCATCTTCCTCCTTGGCGCTGGAGTCGATCACCTCTGCCGAGTCCTCGTCGTAGTCCGGGTTCATCCCGAACCACTCCGGCGGTGCCTCCCCACCGTCCTCAGCCCGCTCAGGGACGAAGACGCTGGTGTCCGTGTAGTCGGCAATCGCTGCCGCACGCTCGACGAGGGCGTCCTCCGCGGCCAGCAGCTCCGCCTGGGCCTCTGACCGGAACGCGGCCAGCCGGTCCAGATCCAGCCCTGGATACCATGCCTTGACGAACTCCAGGGCTCGGCGAGCTCCGTCCCGAGCTGCGGAACCCTTCCAGGCCTCAAGACGGCCAGCCGCGACCTCCAGCCAATCGGCGGTCCGGCTGGGAGTGCGCAGAACCGGCATGTCCGGCCACAGAGCAGCGATCGCCTGGGCGCCAACACGCTGAAGCCGGCGCAACATCCGATGGGCCGGCCATAGACGAGCCTCAATGCTCAGGAGCTGCTCGTCAAGGGTCCGGGGGGCGTTGTCTGCGATCTTAGCACCACCCGCCCTTCGCGCCTCGCGATCAGCCTCAATGGCTTGATTGGCCGCCTGCGTGTGACCGGGGAAGAAGTCTGCCAAGAAGAAGAAGAAGCAAGTCAGAAAAACAGGAGTCGTCCTGACCCATAGTCGGCGACCCAAAAGAAGAAGTAAAAGCGAACTCACCATCGACGATATCCTCGATTTCGTGGAAGCCGGAGGTCAGCAGCGCTTCCCTGTCGGTCCAGGAGGAACGCTCGCTCTCAAATTCGGCTAGGAGAGCGGCCTCTTTCTTCTCCGCCTCGTCATGCGCCGCCTTGAGCAGCTCCCTCTGCTCCGCCAGCTGCGTAGCTAGCAGGTCGCGCTCTGCGGCGAGCTTGCCGCACTCCTCCTCTTTGGCGTGCAAAGCGGTGTTGGCCGTACCCAGCTGCCGCCGAAGAGTGGCGCTAGCCTATGAAGAATAAAAAGAAGAAGGACGCGAAGTCGTCAGCTAAGAAGGTCGCCAGGAAGATCCGGCCCGACTGCGCAGCAGTCGGCCTGAATCTCGGGGACTACAGCCCACGGGTGCGCCAGCGCGCCCCCGCGAAGAAGAAAACTCACCTCGGCTCCTCGCCAAGTCAGCAGTCCGCTTGCTCAGCTCCTCCATGTTGCGGTTGAAGGCAGTGGCGCGGAGGTTGTGATACTCCTGCGACAAAAGTTTCAGACAAAGGTAAAAACTTGGAGGTATGCAAATAGAGTTCCGAGCCGCCTGCTCAGCAGCCGGCCCGAAACTCGGGGACTACACCCAGTGGGTGCGCTAGCGCGCCCCCACAGAGAAGAGCAAGAAAAAGTTCAAAAAAGAAGCATACCCGCACGGCGGATCGCGATGCCAGGTGCGCCTTGGAGAGGTTCTGGATGGCGTCGCCCTCAGCTCACAGCTTCGCCTGGACGTCCAGAAGCGCGGTGTTCAGCGGGCCCGTGCCGCCTCCTCGCACCCACCCAATGGGCGTGGCGCTTGTCGCCTCGGCGTCAGGAATGGCCGAGCTGGCGGCGCCGGTCTCCAAGGGGCGCAGCGCCGAAGTCGCCCTCTCAAGACGGCGTCGCGCTGGCGAGGCGACTTGAAGAAGCAGCTACGCCACGGCCTCGTCGTCGGTCGGCGGCACAGGCGGGTCCGCCGGCTGTTTGCCTCGCGCGCTCTCGGACTGCGGTGGAGGCGGCGGAGGTGGAGCGGACGTGCCCGATAGTAAGGCCTCGCCGCCTTCCTTCTATGCGACGAGGACCTCACCGCCGACTCCCTCTGACTGCCCCGTGAACTCCGGCGGCGGTGGCGCAGAGCTCAACGGGGTGACGAGCAGCGCCGACTGGAGGCGCGCGGCCTCCTCGGCTCGCCTCTTGGCTGCAGCGGCGGCTTTGACCTCCTCCAGCTTCTTCTGGGCGGAAGCCGCCGCCTTCTCCAGATGGGCGGCCTCCTCCTCGTCGCGCTTCTCCTGCGCATTCTGCTCCGTCGCCTCCCGGAGGGCGGCCGCAGGGTCAACCCGCCGAGTATTGGCGGACGTCTCCGCCGACCCTATGACGGAGGCGGCGGCGACCCTCTCCAAGGTGAGGGGAGCCCTGATGAGAAAAAGACATGTAAAGACTTGGACAAGACGGACCAGAAGAAAACAAGACAAAATAAAAAGTACTTACGCGGAGACCAGCGGTGGCTTCTTCACTTCCTTGCGGAAGCGGTTAGCCTTCGCGACCGCCTCTTCGTGCTGGGTCGCGGCGGCCGTCCCCCTGAATTTCTTCGCCCGGCCGCCTGGCAGACTCGGCCCGGCCCGGCGCTTCTTCACGCCGCCTCGACCACCCAAGGCGGCGGAGGAACTCGCGCCTGGATGGCCGGCTTTCTGCTGGCGGCGGGGGGCGACTTCCTTCTCGCCGTCGTCGTCAGGCCAGTCGGCGAAGGTTGCTGAAGGCCTGAAGTCGTCGGCCCCTCCTCCTCCCTCGGCGTCGGTCTCCATCGCCGCCACGCCCAAGTCGGGGTCGTCGGCGTCGCTCTCCGCCCGGTCGGGGACGAATTCACGAGCCGGCCCCGCGGCACCGGCCGAGGGCTGCATGAGGGGATTCTGAATCGGAAAAGACAAAGGAAAATTAGAGCCGGATTCGGCTGAAGAAGGAAACAGAGAAGCAAGAGATGACTTACCAAAGGCGGGGGGTTGGCGCGCGAGTACGGCTCCTTGCCGAACTGCCATTCCTCCGTGAGGCCGCAGTTCGCCAGGAAGTTCACCGTGTCCACCACCTCCGCGTGGGGCATGTCTTTGGAGCAGAGCCGGCTGGGGTCTCGGCGGCCGCTCATCTGACAGATCAGATGAGGTCGGCCTTGAAGAGGAAGGACTCGGCGCGCCACGAAGGAGGCCAGCAAGTCCGCCCCAGTCAGGCCCTCCGACTGTGTCATCGCGCGGAGCCGCGCGACGGCGGCGTTGCCTGCGGGAGTCAGCGTCCGGGCCCGATGGGACCAGCTGGGGAGTCGCCCCGCCAACTCGTCGGCCACGTAAGGTGGCAAGTTGACCCAGTCGCCCTCAGGGGCGACGTTCTTGACGTAGAAGTACGTGCGCTGCCACATCTTCACCGACTTGATGAGGGGGATGGCAGGGAAGGGGTTCTCGGGCACCGGCCTCCTCATGGCGATGAACGTGCCGCACAGAGCCGGCACGCGAGCGACGTGGGTTCCAAGCTTGGCTTGGAAGAATTCCCCCCACAGCTCGATGGTGGGGAGAACGCCAAGAAAGCCCTCGCATAAGGATGCGAAGGCGGCCAGCAGCACCACCGTGTCGGGGGTGAGGTGGTGCAGCTGGAGCCCGTGAAACTCCAGGAACGCGCGGAAGAAGCCACTCGCCGGCAGCCTTGCCCGCGCATGAGGTGCGAGCGGAATATGACCCGCTCGCCCTCCTCCGGCGCCGGCGTTATTTCGCCCGCCGGCGCGGCGCGGGTCCGCACTAGGTGGCTGCCGGGGATGCGGCGCGTTTGGCGGAGAAACTCGATGATGTCGTCGTCAACGATGGAGCCGTCCCACACGCCGGAGCGCGCGGTGGGAGGCGTGGCGGCGGAGGAGGAGCTCATCTCCGCGGCACGGCGAGGTTCGGCGCGGCGGAGCGAGGAGGAAGATGAAGCGAGGAGGAAGATGGAGCAAGAAGCGAGAGGAAGCGGGGAAGAGTGGGTGAGCGTGCGTCGCCGCCCCCCCTCCTCCCGCCTACTTATAGGTGC
Organism: Aegilops sharonensis; assembly: GCA_904067115.1. Taxonomy (NCBI): domain Eukaryota; kingdom Viridiplantae; phylum Streptophyta; class Magnoliopsida; order Poales; family Poaceae; genus Aegilops; species Aegilops sharonensis. Next base: position 131,286,863 of record LR880972.1, read on the forward strand.
CTAGGCTGAGAAGCCGAGGGGGCGGGCGTGGGATTAACTGCGCCCACGTCCCCACGCCCCCACGATTTAACCCACGAAGTTACTGCGCGCAGTAACGGCGTGGGGAGCCCAACCGCCCGCACGGCCGCAGCGGATCCGCCCATGCGCCGAGGCGCGGTAGTGGCGGGCCCCGCCTGACAGGCCTGTCTTGTCACACGCGTGGGCTGGCAGACTGGCCCTGCCGCGTGGCGTCACGTGGCGGGCTCGCAACGGGCAGCTGCCTAGAAGCTTATCAGGCACGCCGCCCGGATCCCGCCGCGACCTTCGAAACCTTTGAGGAGCAAGACGGCCTCCTGCGAGGCCGGCTCCAGCTAGTCGGCTCAAAGATAGAGACGGCAAGCCGAGCCCAGATTCTTCCATTGAAGGGATGAAACTGTTGAGGCTCCTCGACATGTTGCCCTCGGCGCCTCACCAGCTTCGGGGACTACTGTCGGAGTAATGGGCCACGGGTAGGCCAACCCGAGTCCCTAGACCCTCCAAAACATCGGGGCAGACTGCGCCCCTCAAGACCCCAAGACGAAGAGCCACCTTCTGAGAGTCAGCGACGGAGTTGCCGACTGCCCCTCCCAGCCGAGTCCCAGAGACGGCCTCAAGACGAGCCGACTCCAAGCCAGCGCCTTCCGATGAAGCCGGCTACGGGGAGTCGGCCCGCAACTCCCTCCACCTCTTGTCTGAGTGACTGCGAGCGGGATGGGATAAAGCCGCCTCGCGGCCCGTCCCTGCCCCGCTCATAAAGGGCAGGCATGGCCACATAGCGCCGTACCGACGGAGATCTCCGTCCGGCGCGGCACTGTTGCCACGCCGGCCCTGACGTCAGCACCGTGGGCAGATTCCTGTACCCACGATGGCCTATCTGTACGACCGAAGGACAGCGGGACCCGCCTGTCGGCAGGAGTGCAGAAGACGGCGAGAGCGCCCCAAAGACGGACCGGTTGGAGTCGGCCTCCGAGAGTCGGCCGGCCCCTCCCACGGGCTCCATGCGCTATTAACCAGACAAGACAGGGAATGGCAACAGTGATCGCCCGCCAGGCGGCGGCACTGTTGTCATGACCCCGCGACCAAGCTCGCGTCATTAGAAGAGCGGCTACAGTAACCCGCAGCCGGCAAGACCCGCCCGCGGCGGACAAGGGCTGTCGGCCCCATGCTGGACCGTCGGCGGGGCCCACTAGTCGGCGGGCCTCAGGAGTCGGCGGAGAAGACGGCAACTTAAGAGATTGACGGCAGGGACCCGCGCCCAGCCGGATTACCATTGTACCCCCGGGGGGTAGGCCTATATAAACCCCCCGGGGCACCCATGCAATGGGTTGGAAGCAAGTAGTTTGACACACACATAGAGGGAAGAGAAGAGCTAGCCGTGCCCTTCTCCTTCCTCACCCCGAACAGCTCAAGGAGCAATCTTGTACTCCCCTCGCCATAGTGATCATGCGGAGACCCCGCAGAGCAGCAGCAGGGGTGTTATCTCCTTGGAGAGCCCTGAAGCTAGGTAAGATTCACCGGCGTGCATGTCTTCGCCTCATCCCGTTTCCAGGCACCGGCGACGTTCTACTCGCCCCCTCCATGATAAGCCATCCTTTGGCATATGTCGCACCCAACCCCCGACACTATCTGTCTTTAGATGGCAATGCGCAGATCGAGGAGTTGTTGGAGCGCGACCGCATGGCGGAGGAGCAGGAGTTGTTGGAGCGCGACTGCCTGGCGGAGGAGCAGCGTAACGCCGATTTGCGCCGCCAGCGGGACATGGAGCAGCAGCGCACCGACACTCTGAGTCGCAAATAGGGCGCCCGCAACTGGGCCGACTACGTGGAGGCCAGCGCCCGGCAAATAGCCCTGGAGGCTGTCGGGCACGCACGCGTTCGCGACGCCGATTTTTACTACCGGCTCGTCAAGTGGGTTTCCCGCTTGGAAGCCGAAGCTTCGGTGGACCACGCCGGCATGGAAAGGGCCAACGCGCGCGAGAAACGCGCCCTATCGCACCTCTGGCAAGTCCAAGGTGAGGCGCGGGACGTCGGTGCCAGCGTTTAGCGTGTACCGCTGGCATCGTCTAGTTAGCTAAGAGTAAGTTAGTACTTGTCTAGCGGGAGTAGATAGATAACTTGGCTATGATGGTTGTCAACGTGGAAGTTCAGTACTCTATATGTGGATCAGACCTGTTACTTTGCTCTGAATGTTGAACTTTCCGTTTGAACGTATGGAATGGGCTGTTATTTTTTTTAAATGGGTTGTATTTGTCCTCCACGGGTTTAGAGGCTGACTTGTGGGGCTCGCAAGTTGACGCGTACACAATCAGGAGATGATTGTACGTGGAGAGGATGACAGCAGGGACCCACCAAGGTCATGGCAGTACGCAAGCAAGTGCCTCCTTATTTCAAGCCAATAAAAAAATGGCTCCTCCTAGTGGATTTCTGACATCTGGGTCCCATGCCATTGTCAACGTAGTCAATAAACGAGAGAATTGCACAACGAGCGGCTGACACCAAGGATCCAGCAGCTCGCCCAGTTGTTTTTGTTTCAGGTTAATTTGATAAATGCCTCCGAGAAATGCCACTTCAATTTCCAAACTTTGAAAAATGTCATTTCATGCCATTTCTAGTGGCATTTTTTGAAGTTTGGAGTGGCATTTTTCAAAGTTTGCAAACTGTTGTGGCGTTTTTCAAAGTTTGCAAAAATTGCAGTGGCATTTTTCAAAGTTTGGAAATTGCAGTGGCATTTTTATGAATCGCCATAATTGGAGTGGCATTTATCTAATATGTTTTTGAGACGGAAGCAGGGTGTCAACTGGGCTGTGCGGGACACTCTGGCCTGTCTAGACAGCCTTTTCTTTTATGTTTACCACAGACCAGCCCAGTAGTTTTTTTTTCTTTTTGAAAATGGCTAGCCCAGTTTTTTTGTGATTTGTCAAGTAAGTCACTTTATCAGGCCTGTTGGGCTAGACGAGGAGAGCTTCATTCGGCTGGCCGAGAAAATGGCCTATCAGTAATGAGAAATGGGTTGTACATTTTTAAAACACATCAAACCGACAATTAGTTTCAAATATCTTTTTTTCATTTCGAGATTTTAAATTGCATTGATTTTTATGCGTGGACAATTTATTGGACTTTATATTGATATATATTTATTTTTAAAATCAGTCTGAATGTGACTCGAAATTTCAGGATTAAAAACAGTTCAGACCGCACCGACATATGCAAAATTTCGTATAATTTTTTAACCGTGGCCACAATATTGGCTGTAATGCTAACAAAAAGAATATGGGCTCCAAAAAAACCCGTAAGAATTAGCAAATGGGCTGTAAACTATTTGAAATAATGACAGATGGGTTGTATGCTGTTTTCCACAGATTTGAGGCTTTCCACAGATGGCCTGTATACTGTTGGATGTCCATCCAACGGCCGTCGTGCTTCTTCAATCTCTGCTCTTCCTGCTCCAGCCGCTCAAACAAGCGCCGGCGGGACTGCCTGCTCCCTCCTCCCCGCGGCCGGCCGTGCTGCCGTGCAGGCTCACCGCCCCACCGTACTCCCATCGCTGGCCTAGCTATCCCTCTACTCACCCTCAGTCCCACACATGTTGTTATTCTCCGGCGACGGCAGACGAACCAGTAAACCCTCGTACTCCTCCGCATGGGAAATAACTACCGAGTATTCCCTGGCTCCGTGTCGTTCCCTTCCTAGGCCTCGCCGTCGTCCACTGCCCTGGTGCTCTCGGCGCGGCCTGGTCAACGTGGTCAATGAACGACATCCATCGGAAGTGGACTGTACGTGGAGAGGCTGACAGCTGGGTCCCGCAAGGAAATGCCTCCTTATTACGCGCAAAATAATGATTCCTACATCTGACATCTAGGTCCCGCCGAAAGGGCCTCTGTATTTCGCGAAAAAAACATTACCGCCGCTGACAGCTCGGACCCACCAGTTATATCTTCGCACGCAAAGAAGTGCCTCCTTATTACGCCCCAAAAAAAGAATACCCCCCTACTAGCTGGGACCCAGTATAGTGGGCCTACTAAGTTGACGGGGACGAAGGGCTTTGTCAACTTAGTCAATATGCACGATTCTAGCTCGACTGACCGTACGATGTCCATCCAACGACCGTAGTGCTTCTTCAACCTCTGGTCTTCTTGCTCCAGCCGCCCAATGCAGCGCCGGTCGTGCCGCCTGCTCCTGCCTCCCGTGGCCGGCTGTGCTGCCGCGGAGGCCTCACCGCCCCCATACCACTCCCACCGCTGGCCAGGACATCCCTCCACTCCACTCACCCACACCCCCTGTTATTCTGCGGCGACGGCAGCGCAGCCGAACCAGTGAACCCTCGTACTCCTCTCCGCGTGGGCATCCACTTCCGCGTCTTCCCCGACTCTGCGCGTCCCCTTCCTAGGCCTCGCCGTCATCCACCGCCGTGGTGCTCTCGGCGCGGCGTGGTCAATGTGGTCAACGACCGAATTCCATCGGAAGAATACTGTACGTGGAGAGGCCAATAGCTGGGTCCATGGCAGCCGCAAGGAAGTGCCTCCTTATTACGCGGAAAATAATTATTCCTCCACCTGACAGCAGGGACCCATCGGACGGGCCACCAGTATTTCGCGAAAAAAAAACGTTTGCCCCTGACTGCTGGGACCCACCCGACGGGCCACCGTATTTCGCGAAAAAAACGTTCCCCCTGCTGTCAGCTCGGACCCACCGGAAGTGCCTCCTTATTACGCACAAAAAATGAATACCCCCAGCTAGCTGGGACCCACCTTGGTGGGAGGCTGACTTGTGGGCCTACTAAGTTGACGGGGACGGAGGGCTTTGTCAACTTAGTCAATATAAATGATTCTAGCTCCAGTGACCGTACGATGTCCATCCAACGGCCGTAGTGCTTCTTCAACCTCTGGTCTTCTTGCTCCAGCCGCCCAAAGCAGCGCCGGTCGTGCCGCATGCTCCTGCCTCCCGTGGCCGGATGTGCTGTCGCGGAGGCCTCACCGCCCCCTAATATTCCCACCGCTAGCCAGGCCCTGCGGCGACGGCAGCCTCACACCGCAGACGAACCAGTGAACCCTCGTACTCCTCTCGGCGCGGGCTTCCACTGTCGCGTCTTCCTCGGCTCCCCGTCGTCCCCTTCCTAGGCCTCGCCGTCATCCACCGCCGTGGTGCTCTCGGCGCGGCGTGGTCAACGTGGTCAAGGAACGATTTCCATCGGACGTGGACTGTATGTGGAGAGGCTGACAGCTGGGTCCACGACCGCAACAAGGAAGTGCCTCCTTATTACGCGCAAAATAATTATTCCTCTACCTGACAGCGGGGACCCACCGGACGGGCCACCGTATTTAGCGAAAAAAACGTTTCCCCCTGTTTGCTGGGACCCACCAATTACATCTCCGCACGCAAGGAAGTGCGTCCGAAAAAAAACGATTCGCCCCCCTGACTGCTGGGACCCACCAGCTACATCGTCGCACGCAAGGAAGTGCCTGACAGTCGGGACCCACCTGGTTGAAGCGTACGTAGCATTGTCATTCTGGTCGCGAACGTGTACGTACATACTGGTCGATGTAGGGGCGCGCACGTGTCGTAGATGTAGAGGCGCGCACGTGTCGTAGTAGAGGCGCGCACGTAGCATGTACACGTACGTACAGCGGCGAGGGTGCAAGAAAGAAAATACGGCCACGTACGTACATACGGGCAGGGTCTCGACGCCTACTCGCGCATACGTACATGGCTGGGTCGGAAAGGAGAAACAACGTCTTCGTCGTGTTCATGGGGAGCCAACCGGCTGGGTCGGAACGGAATGCGTGGTCGTGTTCATCGGAAGGGCTTGGACGGAACAGGCGACAGAAATGAGGCCTGGCGTACCGCACAACGGAGGAAACGGCCTTGTGTTCAACCGCCACATTCGAAACGGGGTCCTGTTGATTGGGAGGGGCCTGGCGTACCGCAAAACGGAGAAAACGGACCTCCTACGGTCGAAACGGGGGTCCTGTTGATCGGGAGGGGTGTGGCGTACCGCAAAACGGAGGAAACAGACCTCCTACGGTCGAAACGGGGGTCCTGTTGATCGGGAGGGGTGTGGTGTACCGCAAAACGGACGAAACAGACTTGTGTTGGAGCTCTATACGGTCGAAACCGGGGGGGGGGGGTGTGGCGTACCGCAAAACGGGACTCCACGGGATACTGTTTATCTCCACCGTCGACCTCCTCCAGCCTCCACGGGCTACCGTCGACCTCCTCCAGCCTCCACGGGCTACCGTCGACCTCCTCCAGCCTCCACGGGCTACCGTCGACCTCCTCCAGCCTCCACGGGCTACCGTCGACCTCCTCCAGCCTCCACGGGCTACCGTCGACCTCCTCCAGCCTCCACGGGCTACCGTCGACCTCCTCCAGCCTCCACGGGCTACCGTCGACCTCCTCCAGCCTCCACGGGCTACCGTCGACCTCCTCCAGCCTCCACGGGCTACCGTCGACCTCCTCCAGCCTCCACGGGCTACCGTCGACCTCCTCCAGCCTCCACGGGCTACCGTCGACCTCCTCCAGCCTCCACGGGCTACCGTCGACCTCCTCCAGCCTCCACGGGCTACCGTCGACCTCCTCCAGCCTCCACGGGCTACCGTCGACCTCCTCCAGCCTCCACGGGCTACCGTCGACCTCCTCCAGCCTCCACGGGCTACCGTCGACCTCCTCCAGCCTCCACGGGCTACCGTCGACCTCCTCCAGCCTCCACGGGCTACCGTCGACCTCCTCCAGCCTCCACGGGCTACCGTCGACCTCCTCCAGCCTCCACGGGCTACCGTCGACCTCCTCCAGCCTCCACGGGCTACCGTCGACCTCCGCCAGCCTCCACGGGCTCCTGTTCATCCAGCCTCCCGCGCGCGCTACTCCACCGACTACTGTTCAACCACCCCTCCACGGGCACCCCTCCACCGTCTACTGTTCATCCAGCCCTCCACACCACGGGATCCTGTTCAACCACCCCTCGACGGCCACCCCTCCACGGTCTACTGTTCATCCATCCCTCCACACCACGGGTTCCTGTTCATCCAGAGGCAACGCCACCGCTCACTGTTTATCCACCCCCCCCCCCCGCAACGCTCACTGTTCATCCCAGAGGCAGCATCGATCGGCTTCAGTTAGCAGCAGTAGCGAAGGAATCGCTCCATCGGGTTCAGTTAACAGCCATTGATCGATCGCTCGGGTTCAGTAACGCGTAGCCTGTAGTGCAATCACTCGGGTTCAGTTAGAGCCAACGCCTCGCACACACGCGCGTACGTACGAGAGAAACGCGCATCGCTCCGCCTCCGACCTCCCACCGTAACCGGCAACTCCCCGAAATTTTCCTCCCCCTCGCTTCTACCATGGTTTTTTCCGTCATGGACGGCCCAAAGAATGTCATGCAGCTGCGTCTCCGGCCCGCCCAGGACGAAAAGCCCATTTTCTGTCATTATTTTTTGTCATAGAAGTAGGAGCCCACCACATCTATGATGATACCGGGTTTTGTCACAATTATCGTCATAGAAGTGTCATATGTATGACAAAAAAAAAATTCGTTCGACCCAAAATGTCACGGATGTGTCTTTTTTTGTAGTGTTGGTAACGTTTCGGTCTCACCGAGATCAGCGAATCGGTCCCACCGAGTTTGCCTGACCAACTCTCTAGTTAGCTTATTACCAAAATCGGTCCCACCGAGTTTGTGTAATCGGTCTCACTGAGATTACGTTATGCCCTAACCCTAACCATATTGGTCCCACCGAGTTGACATGTCGGTCCCACCGGAAATCCTAACAGTCACATTATTTGCTAAATCAGTCCGACCGAGTTTCACGATTCGGTCCCACCGAGATTGGTAAGTTGTGTGTAACGGTTAGATTTTGTGTGGAGGCTATATATACCCCTCCACCCACTCTTCATTCGTGGAGAGAGCCATCAGAACATGCCTACACTTCCAACATACATTTTCTGAGAGAGAACCACCTACACTTGTGTTGAGGTCAATATATTCCATTCCTACCATATGAATCTTGATCTCTAGCCTTCCCTGTCGGATTTCGGGTTCCGGCAGACCCTTGAGATTCGAACACTGGGGTGTGCGCGGAGATCCAACCTTCCAGCGTCTCGCACCTCGCCGAATCGCTGGGACCTAAACTACTAAACAAAATAGCACAAGAGACACAAGATTTATACTAGTTCGGGCCACCGTTGTGGTGTAATACCCTACTCTAGTTTGTGGCGTGGTGGATTGCCTCTGGGGCTGATGAGGAACAGTACAAGGAAGAACAGCCTCGCGAGGGTCTGTTCTTGGTGGGTGTGATGAACTGCTAGGTGGTGTCCCGTCGCTCTGGTTTGAGGATCGGGTCTCTGTCTTTCTCTGGATTCCGGATGCCGATCGCCTCTCCCCCTGCTCTGAGTGTGGCTACTCCTATTTATAGGCGAAGGCCCTGGGCCTCTTCCCAAATATTGAGCGGGAAGGGCGCCAACAATTGGCCATTTTGATGGGGAACAGCGGGTACACTTATCCTGACTAAAGTTGGTCCTCGCCTGCCAAAGGCTCTGGTGATGACGCCTGCTTGGGCTCCACGATGACTCCCTTCCAGCCGTTGGGGCTGGTCTTGGTCTTGTTGCACCGAAATGGATGCCTTTGCTTGATGCTCTCGCCTGCGCTTGCTCCCTTTGCACCAAAGAGGAAAGGAGGACGCTGCGCGGGCTGGCGCCCGACTGGCGCCCTTGGTCGTCATGGCTTGCGTCATGGGCACCTCGCGAGGTACCCTGCCTTGAACTCTCCGCCTCCTCATGAGCCAGCCTGACGAGGCCGTGCCTAAGGAAGCTCCTGGTCGTCCGCCCCGCGAGGCTTGGCCCCTCGCGAGGGTCTTGAGCTTGTGTTGATGAAGATGGGCTGTCCTGGGCCTCCTTTGAGCCACGCCGCAGGCCGCAGGCAGGCAAGTCTGGGGACCCCCGTTCCCAGAACGCCGACAGTAGCCCCCGGGCCCACGGCGCGCCCGAACTTGGCCGAGCAGAGAGGCGAAAGGGTAAGTGCGAAGCGTCGTGGGCCCTAACAGCCTGCGGCCTTGGGCGCCGCGTGGCGGTTGATTGGACGCGTGCGCCTTGCTTCCCCACGATGCCTCGGTAACCACCCGGATTCGACAAGTCCCTGCACACATAGTTGGTCATGATGACCGGTGATCGTGGAGGCCGACGGTTGGCCTTCGCCGGCTATAAGTACGGAACGGTGCGCGCCCTTCCAGTCTATCCCTCTGCTTCTCCCCCTCCTCGTTTCGTCTGGTTGCCATGGCTCCAATCCGCCGGTTCTCCAGGGAAGAGAAGGGAAAGGCTCCTCAAGAGGATCCTGACCTGCTCCCCCCAAAGTAGCGGCTTGCTCTCTGGTGTCAGGGCAGGAGCGCTCGCCAGGAGGCGCCCATGCCCTGGTGCGTGCGGCCGCCACCAGGGTTTCCTCTTCCCTTGTACGCGCAAATTGGTGGCCTTGAAGGAGGCGACGCCGGGCGCCGCGAGCGGCGCCGCCGCCGACGCCGGCGGGTCATGAAGGTGTGCGTCTTCCCCCCTGGAGTCCACGCCGAGGGCTCCTGCCGGGAGTTCGTGCTTCGCGTCGCCGCGCCTCCTAAGTCTTGGATTCGTCTTCCTTCTTTCTTCGCCTCCGTCGTCCGGCAGGGGGAGCCCCTGGGACTCTGGCTGCAGCACGCCGGCTACGGCACCCTCGCGACCGGGGCAGAGGTCGCAGTAGTTGCCCCGGGCTAGGTCTTCATGACTCGAGGCTGGGGCGAGGTCGCCCGGGTCTGCAGGACGAGGGGCGCCCTCACGATCCACCTGGAGTACGATGGTGCTTCGGTGGTGTCCTTCAAGGTCTTCGACGCGGAGGGTCGTCGGCTGGAGTGCTGCCCCAGAAGAGGTGGTCGGGGTCCTGCCGTGGTGAGGCAGAGGCCGACCGCCCACTCCCTTGACAGCTCCTCAGGCGACGAAGGCGCCGGAGGATCCAGCGACTCCGCCGAGCTCTTCGTGACGCCGGAGACGAGCGACGACAGCTACGAGCCCCCGAGCCTGCGCCGCTCCTGGAGCAGGGCGGGCTCGTCAGGTCGTCGCCGCCCCTAATATGGATGGAGTTGGCGCCGGACCGGGTGGCCCACTGTTGATGATGGCGTCTGCCGCGGTGGTCCCTGTACATAGGACTCCTTAGGATTCGCGTCTTCTGTTCCTGCGAGGAGCCAAGAATGTACCCCGCGGGGGCTTGTAAGATGTTTGTAGCTTCGTTTGTCAATATGATCCTTATTGTGAGGCAGTGCGAGATGCTCATTCCGTTCTAGCTCAGTTTCCTCCTTTCAGTCCTCACGAGGGCTTGATGCTCTGCGCCGACAGGTCCCAGTCCCAAGGCGGCTTCAGCCGTCGCTGGTATGCCAGGTCGCGATGCCGTGGTCAAGGCCAGGAGGTGAGCGGCCCGAGGTCCGGTAAGAGCCTCTGAGTCGCGATGCTCAGGGGGTCCCCCTTGGCGCTCAAGCGGCCATCATTCGGTGAGAAAGGAGAGCGACGTTGCTAACACGGGGTTGCATTGAGTGTGGGGATGGTGTTGCGATAACTGGTGTGTCCGGAGAGTGACTTATCTCGAGGGTCAGGACAATGCTTCCTGGTGCGGCGCTAGGTCCGTGCCTTGGCTGGCGAGAGATTGCGTGGCGAGGTCGTTTCATGCTCCTTGGAGGGACCCTACAGGTTCACCACAAAAGGAACAAGAGCTCGTCGTGGCGACCGTTAGTTCTGCCGTTAGCTGCTTTGGAGAGGCGCGAGAGGCCTCGCGAGGTGAGTTGGGGCACCCGTGAGCCAGCGCGGGACTTATGGGGCCCTACCTCAAGGCGGGTTGCGCCTGGCTCTGGGCCTTATCTTCGAGTGTGTTCCTGCAATTTGGCCAGATGCCGGTGCTCTACGTCTTTGGGTCCCGGCTCTCGGGCTGGTCTCAGCCGTCGCTGGCAAGCCAGGTCGCGATGCCATGGACAAGACCAGAGGGTGAGGGCCGGAGAGCCGGTAGGAGCCCTGAGTCGCGATGCTCAGGCACCCCCCCCCCTTTAACGCGCAAGCTGGGTTAGATGACGAAACTCTACGTCCTCGGGTCCCGACTCTCGGGCTGGTCTCAGCCATCGCTGGCAAGCCAGGTCGCGATGCCATGGCCAAGACCAGAGGGTGAGGGCCGGAGAGCCGGTAGGGGCCCTGAGTCGCGATGCTCAGGCACCCCCCCCCCTTTAACGCGCAAGCTAGGTCAGATGCAGCAACTCTACGTCCTCGGGTCCCGGCTCGCGGGCTGGTCTCAGCCGTCGCTGGCAAGCCAGGTCGCGATGCCATGGCCAAGACCAGAGGGTGAGGGCCGGAGAGCCGGTAGGGGCCCTGAGTCGCGATGCTCAGGCACCCCCCCCCCTTTAACGCGCAAGCTAGGTCAGATGCAGCAACTCTACGTCCTCGGGTCCCGGCTCGCGGGCTGGTCTCAGCCGTCGCTGGCAAGCCAGGTCGCGATGCCATGGCCAAGACCAGAGGGTGAGGGCCGGAGAGCCGGTAGGGGCCCTGAGTCGCGATGCTCAGGCACCCCCCCCCCTTTAACGCGCAAGCTAGGTCAGATGCAGCAACTCTACGTCCTCGGGTCCCGGCTCGCGGGCTGGTCTCAGCCGTCGCTGGCAAGCCAGGTCGCGATGCCATGGCCAAGACCAGAGGGTGAGGGCCGGAGAGCCGGTAGGGGCCCTGAGTCGCGATGCTCAGGCACCCCCCCCCCTTTAACGCGCAAGCTAGGTCAGATGCAGCAACTCTACGTCCTCGGGTCCCGGCTCGCGGGCTGGTCTCAGCCGTCGCTGGCAAGCCAGGTCGCGATGCCATGGCCAAGACCAGAGGGTGAGGGCCGGAGAGCCGGTAGGGGCCCTGAGTCGCGATGCTCAGGCACCCCCCCCCCTTTAACGCGCAAGCTAGGTCAGATGCAGCAACTCTACGTCCTCGGGTCCCGGCTCGCGGGCTGGTCTCAGCCGTCGCTGGCAAGCCAGGTCGCGATGCCATGGCCAAGACCAGAGGGTGAGGGCCGGAGAGCCGGTAGGGGCCCTGAGTCGCGATGCTCAGGCACCCCCCCCCCTTTAACGCGCAAGCTAGGTCAGATGCAGCAACTCTACGTCCTCGGGTCCCGGCTCGCGGGCTGGTCTCAGCCGTCGCTGGCAAGCCAGGTCGCGATGCCATGGCCAAGACCAGAGGGTGAGGGCCGGAGAGCCGGTAGGGGCCCTGAGTCGCGATGCTCAGGCACCCCCCCCCCTTTAACGCGCAAGCTAGGTCAGATGCAGCAACTCTACGTCCTCGGGTCCCGGCTCTCGGGCTGGTCTCAGCCGTCGCGGGCAAGCCAGGTCGCGATGCCATGGACAAGACCAGAGGGTGAGGCCCGGAGAGCCGGTAGGAGCCCTGAGTCGCGATGCTCAGGCTCCCCCCCCCCTTTAACGCGCAAGCTGGGTTAGATGATGAAACTCTACGTCCTCGGGTCCCGGCTCTCGGGCTGGTCTCAGCCGTCGCTGGCAAGCCAGGTCGCGATGCCATGGACAAGACCAGAGGGTGAGGGCCGGAGAGCCAGTAGGAGCCCTGAGTCGCGATGCTCAGGCACCCCCCCTTTAACGCGCAAGATTCCGCCACCCAGGAAAAGGCTCCAAATAACAAGCATGGTGGAGCGAGAGCATAATCCTAAGGAAAACGCAAGAAGGATACATGCCGCTGGGACAGGCTCGAGCGGCTTGGGGATGATGCAGCCCGAGGGGCGCCCCCAATAGGATAAGCTAATGACATGAAATAAAAGGGATACATGCCGCAGGGACGGACCCACGCGGCCTGGGAATAATGCAGCCCTGAAGGCGCTCCCAGCCTGAAACGAAACTTAAAGATGTCACCTGGTGATGTTGGGGACGAAGGGGTGTTGATGTAGCAGACTCGGTGGGCTGCGGGAGCCGATCCTCATGAGCCCCCAGGCCCGGGGGCCTCGGGAGGCTCGGGAGGCGCTGGCGGCTCCTCATAGACCATCTCCATCTCCGCCAGGGCTGCGGCGTGCCTGACCTCTTGAGCCTCCAGGATGGTCCTCATGAGACGCTGGCGCGCAGCTGCAGCGTTTGGCAGGCCATAAGGCATGCGCACGTAGCTGTGGGGCGGCCCCTCGCAACGTCCCACTTGCGAGGCCCAGAGGCGCTCTTGAGCTGCGGCTCGGTTGAGCCCTGGTATGTCGAGCAGACGCGCAGCCCACCATCCTCGCCTGGATGGGGGGCCACAGCTGGTAGGCGGCGGCTGCCCCTCATGACCCTTGACTCCTGTAGCTCCTGAATGGCCTTGCTGACGAACTCCTAAGGGTTCGGCCCTCCTTGCCTTGCTCCTGCTTGCGGGAAACGTGATTCGAAGCACGCCTCCACGTGGTGCCCAAGCGCCTCCCTCGAGACCTTGGCGAGGTCGGCGGCCCTCCAGGGGAGAGCCCCCGAGCCCAGCCTGAGGAGGGCGCCGGGCGCGCTCCCCTATGCGATGGAAGGAGGCTCCTCCTGGCCCGGTGCGGGCCCTGAGGGGCCTGTCTCTTGAGGAGCCGGGCCGGTCGATGTCTTCTTCTTCTTGGGTGCGGCCTCGGGAGGCCTCCTGCTGCTGTGGTCTGGGTCTTCTAGCGATGCGGCCTGAAAGGCTCGCTCCAGGGAGCACACTGCGTCTCTCTCTTCACAGGGCACGGTGATGACCCCGCCGCTTCCTGGCATCTTGAGGACGTTGTAGCCATGGTGGGTTACGGCCATGAATTTGGCCAACGCTGGGTACCCAAGGATGGCGTTGTACGGCAGGCGAATGTGGGCGACGTCCAAGTCGATGAGCTCGGTGTGGTAGTTGTCGTGAGCCCCGAAGGTGACAGGAAGGCGGACCTGCCCGATCGGGACCGTGGAGCCGTCGGTGACTCCGGAGAAAGGCTTGGTTGGCTGAAGCTGACTGTAAGGCACTTGGAGATTGTTGAATGTTTCCACGGACAAGACTTTGAGCCCTGCTCCGCCGTCGATGAGGGTCTTGGTGACTAGCACATTGCTGATGATTGGGGAACAAAGCATCGGGAGAACTCCGGCTGTGGCTGCACACTTGAGCTGGTCCGCTGAGCTGAACGTGATGGCGCACGCCGACCACCTGAGAGGGCGCGTGGCCTCGAGCTTGGGGAGGACTGCATTCACTTCGCGGGTGAACTGCTTGAAGATGCGCTGAGAGGCTGGGGCTTGAGCTCCGCCCAGGATGCAGGCGATCGCACGCGCTTCCTGGAAGCCCCCAGCCCCCTCGTCCTGATGAAGGTCTTCAATTCTCCTTGGCGGCGGCGGCAGCGGAGGGAGGCCTGCATTCCCCTGCGGGCGATCCTCACGAGGCCAATCCCTCCAGCCTCCCTCGCGAGGCCGATCCCTCCAGCCTCCCTCGCGAGGTGGGTCTTGCCAGCGGTCCTCGCGAGGTTGGTCGCGCCACCCTTGGCGCGGGCCGCGGTCTTCCCAGCGTCCTGCATTCCTTCCTCCTCCTCGGCCGTAGCCCCGGTCACTGTGCTCGGGGCGTCTGCCGACCCTTCCTTCGCACACGGCCCGGAGCTCTCGACATTCATTGGTGTTGTGGGTGTGGAGGTCGTGGTACACGCAGTACCGACTGCCCTTGGAGGACTCGGGCTAATCTCTGCCTCGCTTGGTGTCTGGTTCGGCTGCGAGCACGGCAGCCCCCTTGCGCTTCACGTCCTTGGCCTTGGACTTCTTTTCTTCGGGATCTGCGGCAGGCAGCTCGAGGAGGGAGAGGCGCCCCTCCTCAGCCCTGGCGCACTTGGTCGCCAAGTTGAACAACTCCAGGGAGGTGCACAGAACTTCATGCATCGCCGGCTCCTCCTTCATCTTGACGTCGCGCACGCCGTCGGAGAAGGCAGAGATGATGGCCTCCTCCGTTACCCTGGGGATCTTGAGGCGCGCGTTGTTGAAGCGCTGGATGTACTTTTGCAGGGTTTCCCCTGGTTTCTGCTTGATACGGCGCATGTCGCTCACGGCAGGTGGCCGCTCGCGAGTACCCTGGAAGTTGGCGATGAAGCGGGTACGCATCTCGGCCCAGGAAGAGATCGTGCCTGGGGCTAGATTCAGGAGCCAGGTGCGGGCCCCGTCCTTGAGCGCCATGGGAAACCAGTTCGCCATGACCTTTTCATCCCCGTTGGCAGCCTCGATGCCCTGGAGGAACTCCGTAGGGTCAGCTGTGCCATCGTAGCGAGGAGGCAGGTCTGGCTTGAACTTGGCGGGCCACGCGACGCTGCGCAGCTCGGAGGTGAAGGCGCGGCAGCCCGCCGTGGCCGCGGGGGGCCTCGGACGACAGAGAGCTTGGTCTTGTGGGCCTCCCTGCGCCGCGGCTGGGGGCAGCGCAGGGTCTTGACGTGTTGGAGCGGGGAGCGCTCGGGCAGCTTCTTGTGGGCGAGGAACTTCTTGACAGCTCTGCTCTTGCCGCGCCGGCGCCGGGCGGAACGGGTTCCGCCCAGGGACCGCGCACCTTGGGGCCAGGGCGCCTTCTTGAGGAGGAGGCGGCTGAGGCGCGCCGGGAGCTTCATCGCCCGCGCGGGGCGGGGTGCGGTGCAGCGAGACGAACGACGCGGGGGCGCCTCCTGCAGCGCGGACGAGCTCGGCGACTCGGTCGAGCCATTCTTCGTAGACGTCGTCGACGTGGCGGTAGCGCAGGAGCTCGTTTGCCGCGATGAGTGCAGCTCGGACCTCCATGGCCGCGTGGGGCGCGCGTGACGAAGAGCCAGCGGGGTGAGCGAAGGCGTGGCGGTGCGGCCGTCCCGCCTCATGGACGGGTGCTGGGATGATGCTTGCTGCTCGTTCCCCGCCGGGCCGGTGGCGGCGTTGACGGCAGGTGACGGGGAACGACGAGGGCGCCCACCGACGGGAGCTGTCTGGGTGACATGGGAGGTGAGGGCGGCTCGGCGCTCGGCGCGGGCCCGACGGGCGTCAGACATGGTTGCGGTGGTCGGGGAAGAACGAGGCGACGAAAGGCAGGTTCCGGCGCACCCCTACCTGGCGCGCCAAATGTCTGATTTCGGGTTCCGGCAGACCCTTGAGGTTCGAACACTGTGGTGCGCGCGGAGATCCAACCTTCCACCGTCTCGCACCTCGCCGAATCGCTGGGACCTAAACTACTAAACAGAACAGCACAAGAGACACAAGATTTATACTAGTTCGGGCCACCGTTGTGGTGTAATACCCTACTCTAGTTTGTGGCGTGGTGGATTGCCTCTGGGGCTGATGAGGAACAGTACAAGGAAGAACAGCCTCGCGAGGGTCTGTTCTTGGTGGGTGTGATGAACTGCTAGGTGGTGTCCCGTCGCTCTGGTTTGAGGATCGGGTCTCTGTCTTTCTCTGGATTCCGGATGCCGATCGCCTCTCCTCCTGCTCTGAGTGTGGCTACTCCTATTTATAGGCGAAGGCCCTGGGCCTCTTCCCAAATATTAAGCGGGAAGGGCGCCAACAATTGGCCATTTTGAAGGGGAACAGCGGGTACACTTATCCTGACTAAAGTTGGTCCTCGCCTGCCAAAGGCTCTGGTGATGACGCCTGCTTGGGCTCCACGATGACTCCCTTCCAGCCATTGGGGCTGGTCTTGGTCTTGTTGCACCGAAACGGATGCCTTTGCTTGATGCTCTCGCCTGCGCTTGCTCCCTTTGCACCAAAGAGGAAAGGAGGACGCTGCGCGGGCTGGCGCCCGACTGGCGCCCTTGGTCGTCATGGCTTGCGTCATGGGCACCTCGCGAGGTACCCTGCCTTGAACTCTCCGCCTCCTCATGAGCCAGCCTGACGAGGCCGTGCCTGAGGAAGCTCCTGGTCGTCCGCCCCGCGAGGCTTGGCCCCTCGCGAGGGTCTTGAGCTTGTGTTGATGAAGATGGGCTATCCTGGGCCTCCTTTGAGCCACGCCGCAGGCCGCAGGCAGGCAAGTCTGGGGACCCCCGTTCCCAGAACGTCGACATTCCCCAAGTTGCTTTCCACTCAAATCTTCTTTCCACCAAATCCAAATCCTGAGAGAGAGAGTTGAGTGTTGGGGAGACTATCATTTGAAGCACAAGAGCAAGGAGTTCATCATCAACACACCGTTTGTTACTTCTTGGAGAGTGGTGTCTCCTAGATTGGCTAGGTGTCACTTGGGAGCCTCCGACAAGATTGTGGAGTTGAACCAAGCAGTTTGTAAGGGCAAGGAGATCACCTACTTCGTGAAGATCTACCCTAGTGAGGCAAGTCCTTCGTGGGCGACGGTCATGGTGGGATAGACAAGGTTGCTTCTTCGTGGACCCTTCATGGGTGGAGCCCTCCGTGGACTTGCGCAGCCGTTACCCTTCGTGGGTTGAAGTCTCCATCAACGTGGATGTACGATAGCACCACCTATCGGAACCACGACAAAAACATCCATGTCTCCAATTGCGTTTGCCTTCTCAAACTCCTCCCCTTTACCTTCATATGCAATTCTTTTACATTCCGCTGCTATACTCTTAGAATTGCATGTGTAGGTTGATTGCTTGACTTGTGCTAAGTTGCTAAAATCTGCCAAGAACTAAAATTGGAAAAATGCTAGATTTTTATTTAGTCAAGTAGTCTAATCAGCCCCCCTCTAGACATACTTTCGATCCTATAGTACCTCTATCTTTGAGCCATCTCATGAAGCCAAAGCGATCCTTTTGCTTATGACCACCTTTTCCACAAAAGTGGCATCCACCAGGTTCTTTCCCTTCTGGATTAGGAGCTTTTTCACGCTTCTTTTGTTGAGAGCCTTTTGAAGACTGGCCTATATTTTCAAACTTATTAGGCTTAGGCTTCATATATTCATTCAAAAATTTATTATACATTTTCTTTTGTGAAGTCTTAAACTGATTGGTATGCCCAATCTTGTCAGCCTTTAGCCTTTCTTCTCCTTGTACACATCATACCATCATTCCATCTATGCCCTACTTTAGATCCACTGCATTACAGTTGATCATAAATAGAGAGAATTCTTGAGGCAAAGATGACATTATAAAATGAACGAGGAAACCATTAGAAATTTTCCATTTCCATAGTCTCGAGTTTGGCAGCCATGTTGCACTTGTTCATAATATGCTCCTAAAGGCTTCTAGTGGGATCATATTTTTCATCAATTAGCCTCCAAATAAGACTTGTTGCATAAAATTTAGAAGACCCTTTAAATTGATCTTCAATCTTGGCAAACTATCCCCTAGCAGTTTCAAAATCGAGAAGAGCTCCCCTCATGCTTTGTGTAATGGAACCCTTTATAACATCATATTCCTTATTAAGGGCATCATAATTTTTATTATCTTCTTTAGGTGCCTCAGGAGGATCATTAAGGATAGCACAATCAATATTAAGTAAGGCCATCGTAATTTCAAGCTTCTCCTTCCATGTAGCATAATTGTTACCATTAAGTTGCTCTATGTCATTAAGCATCCTAGTAATATGAGAGACATTAGGTGCCCCAAAAGAAAATTTCAAAATGCTTTAGTAAGCATCACCATCATCATAATTAATTTTATTGATCAAATTCATATCAGCTTTGGCCAGAAATGAACATGAGCAACAAAATATTTATGGACAAATATTAATCAATTATATTTGGTCAAATATTCATCAATTCGCTCTGATAAAGCATAAAACCACACTTTTATTTGAGGATCCATTTAAACTTCATTTCACAGTGGAAAATTTATGACATAATGACCATAATAATATTCAACATCAAAATAAATGCCATAAAATCAAATTAACTAAACATAATTGAATTGCAGCATAAATAATTTAAACATGGCATAGTAAAACATAACAGTGATGAAGATACTTAAGGAATTACAATGCCAACATAAACATAACAATTCATGCATAAAATTCAGGCCTAATTTTTTTCACTTTATTGCATAAAATTCAGTCAAGGAAAAATATGTACGTAGCATTTTTCCTAAATGTTTTCTGCCCCGAAAATAAATTTTGCCCAAAAGTATAATGTTTTTTTGGGGGGGCTAACAATTTGCTGCTGGTCTGGGTCGCGACGGCCTGCTAGTCTGGGCCAAACCCGAGCGCGCAGCCCAGCTGCCCCCGAACCTCTTTCTCAAGAAAGAAAAAAAAATCCCCCCGACCCACACTTCCCCCGATCCCCTTTCTCCTCCCACGGGCCACGACGCAGCGACGAACGCGCGAGAGAGACGAGGAAATTGATTATTTATTATTAAGTTCGTTGGAATTTGATTATAACTACAAAGTTCATTTTTTCTTGACAAAATGTTAACCAGGGACTGGAGCGTGAGAGATGATTAGTGCTAGGGGAAAATGAAAAACGATCCCACTTGTACACAGGTCGTATACAGATCGATTGCTACACACGGAACAAATACTGATCGATCACTTCATGAGAGAAAAAAATTATGGAGCAGGAAAGGAAAAAAATGTGTTATGATCCTTTCTTAGGTGCTAGATGTCGTGATCCTATTTTTCTGTAGGATTTGCTACGATCCTTTCTTAGGTGCAACGATTTTCATTATGTGTTTTTTTACTATTGACAATGGAGAGATTAGAAACAACGTAAAAGAATTGTGAGTGGCTAGCCAGATGTTCGCTGAACGTTAGAAACTGCTGGGGACCTGATTTGCCGGTTGCTGACGACCGGGGCACCCGATGATGAATTCGTCGCCTAGGGTTGAGGAGGCGGCGGCGCTGCCTGATGAGTTGCGAGGCTAGGTAGATGGAGGCGTGGAGCGATGTAGATAGTTATGGGCCGATCACCATCCTTATATTTGTATATATATACGATGTGTGTATGCGGAATCTTCTTCTTTTTCAATAGCACTATTCATCTCTCACAATCTAGTTCCTAGACATTTTTTGTCAAGAAGAAATCAACTTTGTAGTTATAATCAAAGTCCGACGAACTTAATAATAAATAGTCAATTTCCTCGAGAGAGACAGCGGAGGAAGGTGACGGCGCTGGCGAGCCTCACTCGCCGGGGTCCCGTGCGGCTGTGGCCTTCGCGAGACTCCGTCGAGCGGGGCTTGCTGGCGTCCTGAGCATCGCTCCCACGCGCGTGCAGGCGTCCCTGCAACGGCGACAACGAGCCACATCAAATCCGGCGCGGTGGCGGGCTTCCAACGGCGACATACGGACAAGGATGCTATGCATCCACCGTTCGGTGCAGCGGACGGCCAGACCGCTCGAGCGCGAGCCCAAACGAGCCTGCCGGCATAAGGAGGCGGCCATGGCACCACAGCTCCATGATAAGATCCGCTGCTCTTTAATTCATGATCACTAGAGTTAGGGTTCGTCTGATTTGGGGAAAATTAGGATTAGGGTTTCGGCAATTGGTGATTTTGCTTTAAACTTGCACGGATGCTTCAAATCCCTTTATTTCATCGTCGAAAGGAAACCCTTAGTTAACATACAATCTGCTAGGGCTAGAAACTTAAGAGATTTAGGGATCAAAAAGTTCAAGCTGTGCTCAATCACGAGGAACAACTTGAATCTAAATTTAGACAGGAAGAACCCTTTGATTTTGAGATAAACTTAATGGATCAAGCACGAACTTGAGCATGTAGGGCTCAAACTTGATGCTATATGGCTCTGGTGCCATTGTTGCATTGCCAGGATCAAAATAGCACAAGTTTGAGCCATAAATAAATCATTAGGGGATGGAGTAGCTTGGTCTGATGACCCTCCCATCTCCTCCTCTTAATTCTACACCACCAACAGCTCAATCGGGTGGCTGTGAAGGTTCTTTCCAGTGCTCCAGCTCAGGGCTTGGTCAGTAGCCTTTTCTTGAGTGATTGAGAGAGAGAGAGAGAGAGTGCATGAAAAATAGATAGCTTAGAGCAGCAGCAGTCCAGCAGCCGTAGTTGCTCTTCTCTTCTCTCTTTTCTTTACAACAATTCCACTGTGCACCAGGTGGGTGGGCCCACACCCTGAGTTTGCTGATGAGCTGCCCCCTGATCGACGCAGTTCATCGGAGTAGGTAGGCGCTGTAGCTTCTGCCCTACTGTAGCAGCATTTGGATATTTTCTTCAGTTTCTTAATTGAGCCTTGGTTCAGTTTTAGATCACAATATTTATTATTAACTGAACTTTAGTCTTTAGATCATAATATCCAACAATCACTAGCAAGTTGAAACCCCTTTAGCAGCGGCTGCTATGAAAGAGAACATATCATGTGGGCTGAGCACATGTATGCAGCACCAAGCTGTGTACTCACGGCCTCCTAGCCATGGAGAACCAGCGTGGCCATGTTATTATTATACCTCTATATCTGCAATTATATATGCTGTATGCGTGTGCGTATGCTTATGTCATGTTAAAGGATTAAAGCAAGCAATTGCATTGGCACGGAGCTAAACATGCAAGTGAGCCTCATTAAATTAAGAAAAGTGGGAGAAAGAAGACAATATCTTTGCTAGGCAATGGCTTAACTTCCTCTCTTCAGCAATCCCCTAAAGCTGATGTTGTAACCGAACTGCTGCTGTAATTCTCGACATCTCTTTTGAGTGGTAATATATTCAGGTGGGGAAGCTCTCCCCCACGGTGACCGTTCAAAATTTTTTTAAGAAAAGTAAAAGATGCGCGTTTCCCACCCTCCATGCCACCACTAACTTCAGTTTTTCTTTTGAACACAGAAATTTTCGTTAATTTAACAACAACGTACATGTAAAATCTTGCACTGCATGATGCATGGAACTGCAGCTATATCTGCATTTAGGCATGTATCTATGCCTGAAGTTAAACACCTGTAGCTAAAAGATGCGCTCTGAATCTTCAGTGCCGACTTGGCTTGATGATGAGCCCTGAAGTTATAACTTGTGTTGATAGGATATGTTCTGGAAGCATCAAAGGCTGTGGAGGCTGCTGTTTGAGCGAGCTGTGGTCTGATGGACCAATGTCCAGGAGCAAGCAACAGGTTCTGTGATGCTGCCGCAGTCGCCAACGTCGCAGTCTGTCAAAAAGGTAGCCTGCTGAATCTGAAGTGTTCCTGCAATCTGGGACACTAACATCAAGCCGAGTGCCTCGGCCTGAATGGCAGATGTTATTGGTGGGGATATGACCAAGATACACAGCTGAGAGCAATGCCGATCAGCTCCGAACTGTATCATCAAAATACCTAAGCCAGCAACTGCGGATCTGCCGTCCGGACTTGGAGGCCAAGCTGCATCGAAGTAAATTATGGGGCCTGAATGGTGGATATATCGTTGACAGTTCTTCCCAGCCTGGGTGACGTATGTTGGTCGACATGGCCCTGTCTTTGCTGTCCTTGCACGAGCTCAAGCATCGTGGAGATTGAAGAGCGAGCTGTATCGTCCATCCGAACTCAAGCATCCTGCATGATCGCCGTTGCTGCAGCATAAACCTGCGAAGGGGCACTTATTTTCCTGCAAAAACAAGCATTGTTTCAAGCTTTCCAAATACACATCATTTCGAGCTTTTCCAAATACACCACAAGAACGTATAGAGGGAACTTATTTCGGTTGGAGGCTGCCTAAAATATACTCTATGCAGCAATAGAAAATCTCATACGTCTGGCCTAGAGTAATTGTGAAAAGAAAACATACCAAGCAAAATTAAGGATTTAAGGTGTTTCTGTTGGTAGATGTTCAGACCATTCACGCAACAAGAGCCAGATCTTTGTATATCCTTTGCGATGGACATGGAATTTGTGCAGACAAATGCAGTCAGGGACTGCAAACAAGACATCCTGCCACCAGAAGTTTTCATTTATTATATGGCCACCACATGTTATTGTTCGTAAAAAGAAGCAAACGTTCAGTGTTGAGATAATATAACCATATACAAATGGTTATATTATTAATCCAAACGAACGGTAAAAGCAGTGACTCGGCAGCAGGCAAAGATTCCTGCTGCATCGACTTTATTCGTTTCTTGGTCCTTTCATCAAAGGAACGCAGAAAAGTGAGCTAGTAATGCAAGTTTAGCATCTCTTCTTTCCCCCATTCTATTAATTTTCTCTTCTTTTCCCTTTGCCTCTCTTCGTCTTCCTCTTCGTCAGCTGCATGCAGGCGCCTTCACTTCTCTTTTCACCAACGGCAGCATCCCATTCCTATAGTAGCCTTGGCGAGAAAGCTCCAAACCGGGGAGGCGACGGCGCATTGGATCTGATCGACTTCAGGTGTTGCTGAGGTGCATTCTCTCCTCCATTCTGGGGTGTGTTTTGTTCTTCTTCGGTTGTTACTCATCTGCCAGTGCTGAATCTCTCTTCCCCTCTTTCATATGGATATGCTGCAGTTTCTTCTTCCTCCGATCTGCAAGATCATGGCCGAATCACTGCTTCTACCTGTGGTGGAAGGCCTGGCTGGCAAGGCCACAGACGTGCTCGTGCAGACCGTGACCCGGATGTGTGGCCTCGACAACGACCGCGAAACGCTGGAGCGCCATCTGCGAGCCGTCCAGTGCAAGCTGGCCAACGCGGAGGAAAGGAGCCAGACAAATGGTGGTGACTACATCAAGAGCTGGATGGAGAAGCTCAAGGCCGTCGCCTACGAGGCCGACGACGTCCTCGACGACTTTCAGTACGAGGGGCTGCGCTATGAAGCCCGGATTGGCAAGTCCACTTCCCGCAAGGTACTCGGCTATGTCACATACCACAGCCCGTTGCTCTTCCGTTTCGCTATGAGCAGGAAGCTCAAGGGTGTCCTTGATAAGATCAGGGAGCTAGTTGAGGAGATGAATATGTTTGGTCTTGAGAATTCTGTCCATCGTCAGGAGCCACAACTTCCTTGGCGGCAGACTCACTCCAAACTGGATGAGTCTACCAACATCTTTGGAAGAGATGATGACAAGGAGAGGGTGGTTAAGCTGCTGCTAGAGCAGCAACATCAGCAGAAGGTTCAGGTGCTGCCCATCTTTGGTATGGGAGGTCTTGGCAAGACAGCACTTGCTAAGATGGTGTACAACGACCAAAAGGTCCAGCAGCATTTCCAGTTGAAGATGTGGCACTGCATGTCAGACAATTTTGATGTTTCTGCCATTTTGAAATCCATCATTAAATTGGCTAATGGAACTTGTGACCAGGCTGACAGCATCCAAATATTGCAAAAGAAACTTGATGAAGTCATTGGCCGCAAAAGGTTTTTTCTTGTTCTCGATGATGTATGGAATGAAGAGAAGAGGATGTGGGAAGATGAATTGAAGCCACTATTGTGTTCTGTTGGTGGACAAGGAAGCGTTATTGTGGTCACATGTCGAAGCAAGCAAGTGGCCTCTATAATGACCACTGTTAAGCCCCATGAACTAGCATTTCTGAGTGAAGAAGATTCATGGGAATTGTTTTGGAATAAAGCATTTAGCAATGGTGTAGAGGAGCAAGCAGAGTTAGTCACCATAGGAAGATGTATTGTCAATAAATGCGGGGGGTTGCCTCTTGCTCTGAAGACAATGGGTGGATTGCTAAGTTCGAAGCAACATGTAGAGGAATGGAAGACCATCGAAGGAAGTAACATTGGGGATAATGTTGGGGGCAGGCATGAGGTCATGCCCATACTAAAGTTAAGCTACAACCACTTGTCATCTGAAATGAAGCAATGTTTTGCATTCTGTGCAGTTTTTCCCAAGGATTATGAGATGCAAAAGGATATGTTAATCCAACTATGGATGGCAAATGGCTTTATTAAAGAAGAGGCGACAATGGATTCAACACAAAAAGGAGAATGCATTTTCCAGGAATTGGTTTGGAGGTCCTTCCTGCAAGATATGAAAGTTGTAGAGAGTTTTTTCTCAGGATATGAGAAAGTAGTATGTAAAATGCATGACTTAATGCATGACTTAGCCAGGAATGTTAGCGATTGTGCCACCATAGAAGAATTGATTGAACAGAAAGCATTGTTAAAAAGTGTCCACCACCTGCAAATGTCAATGGATAATTCAAAAGAGATCTATGGTTTTTTAAATGGCAACACATCTCCCCGCACTTTGTTAGCTCCTTCATTGATGTACCAGGACTTTAAGCGGCTGTCACATGCATCATTGCGAGCATTGCATCGGCGGGGTTTGTTTCACACCAGTTTTAGTTTCGTAAATGCAAAACATTTACGGTATCTTGACCTCTCCAATTGTGATGTCAATGCTAGATTGCTGGATTCAGTATGCCTATTGTATAACCTGCAAACGTTGAGGCTGAATAATTGCAATGGACTGAGGCAGTTACCAGAAGACATGATGATGAGCCTGAGGAAGCTCATACATCTTTATCTTTTTGGATGTCAGTTGCAGCGGATGCCTCGAAAGATTGGTCAGCTAATCAACCTTCGAACACTAACAACATTTATTGTGGATACTAGAGATGGTTGTGGTATTGAGGAGCTCAAAGACTTGCGACACCTTAGCAACAGGTTGGAACTTTACAACTTGAGAAAAATAAAAAGTGCCGAGCATGCAAAAGAAGCCAATCTCCAGCAAAAGCAAAATCTGACTGAAAGTTGTTGTTCTGTTGGGGCCTTAATAAATATGGCATGCCCGAAAATGAGACATATAGTGAGGATGAAGTGTTACATCATCTAGAACCTCATAGCAAGATCCAAATTTTGGAGTTACATGGATGTGGTGGCCTAGAAATGCCACAATGGATGAGAGATCCTCAAATGCTTCAGTGTTTAAGAAAACTCACAATTACCGAATGGACAAGGTGTAAGAATATACCTGTAGTATGGCTGTCAACTTCACTGGAGTTCTTACATTTGGGCAGAATGGATGAACTCAAGACATTATGTGGTAACCTTTGCATAGAAGGTGGAGGACGCAGTACCCCTCTACAAATTTTCCCGAAGTTGAAGGACATGGTCTTGAGAGAGCTATCTAGTCTAGAGGGATGGGCAGATAACAGTGTGGGTGTGTCTATTGATAGCTCAGTAATTTTCCCGGTGCTTGAGAAGCTAGAAATCTGCCACTGCCCTAAGGTTGCAAGTTTACCACAGAGCCCCGTTCTCAAAGACCTGGATTTAGCAGGATGTTACTTGGAAGTGGAGTGTGTATGGGATATTCCAAGGTTGCCTACATCCCTTGAAAATTTGTGGATTCAAGACTTCGAAGGTTTGGTGGCGCTGCCTTCAAACCTTGGAGATCTGGCAAAGCTGAGCTACCTGGTGGTGTATAGCTGCATGGCCCTGAAAGGGTTGCCTGATGGGATGGATGGCCTCACTTCTCTTCGGAAATTGGAGATCATTGATTGTCCGGCGATAGAGGAATTCCCGAATGGTCTCCTTCAGCGGTTGCCAGCCCTTGACTCCTTAACCATATTTGGCTGCCCCGAGTTGGAAAGACGATGCAGAAAAGGGGAGTATCTCCGGCACTTGTCTCCTATCCCATGTAAAAGAGGATTCAGAACTGGAGCTCCAGAAGTAGAAGCAGAATCCACAATTATAGCACCAGAAGCAGAAACCAGCGGAAAGAAGTTTCTAAGAAGGCTCCTCCCCTCCTGTGCTCAGTTGAAGTCTGGTGATAACTGAGGTGCGTGTACGACAATTCCTTTCCTCGTGTTATTATGGTTTAGTTAGTTAACTGGAGACGTTGATTCCTTACAGTTGCGGTACTGCAGATTGCCAATGATAACTATATGTGCCACATCAACTCAGCACCGTACTTTATCTAGCTAAACATCTGTTCTGCATCAAAAATCAACACCAAAATTGCTTTGATGCGATGCAAAAATGTTTTCATCATCTTTATTTGCATCTCTCTCTGTAATCGACAAGCAAATTGGTTATCAGACTAGATACTAATTTACCTACAATTATCTTGCTTTCAATTCTTGTCAGAATTCAGATACCACCTTTTGATGGTAGAGCGTCAGGAAAACCCAAGCTGTGAAGCAAACCCGCACGAACGTCTACCCTGGTAAATCTCCCTACAAATAAAAATTGGTTTGATGATATGCTGACAATATTCAGGCATAATGCGATGCTAATGTGATGAATCAATGTATCTGCAGGTTGGCATTTCTGAAAGCATCCACAAGATGAAGGAAGCAACGCCATGCCGGACAAGCAAAGTCAGAACTCCATAACCACGGCATGTGATGAGTGGTCTGAAAGAAGATGCTGCATATTGACCGTCATCGCTTCCCCTAGTACAGGCAGATATATGTCTTGATCCAATTTCTCTACATGTAGATGTCAGTGAGAATTTGTATTTGCCTGTAAATTTGCAAATAGTCCCTTGGTTCTCAGAGGAACGAAGCCCACGCTTGTGTGCGTGGCAATCTGACATGTGACTATGACCTGGAGATGGTTCGATGGTTGGTGACTCCAAGCCAGAGTGATGCTTTCTTAGTTTCATATAAATGCCTTTCTAAGCCCTTCCCCTTTCAATTCCTTTCCTTCATCTTTCTTATTACCAGTGGATCGCATTGTGTGTTGGCATAGCCTGTCCGTGTGCGTGTCGTTGTTTGGATTGGGAGTGTTTCGTCAGTTAAGGGAAAAAGCAAAGTCTGAATTCCCCTGTCTCCTTCTCTGTTCCCAGTCCTCTTCACGCCTAGCAGGTTGAGCGTTACAGGCACGAAAGTCATGTCCATGGGAGCAAAACTTGGGCTTATTTGAGGAGGAATAGTGCAACTGGCTAACACCGAGATACCCCGAAACTCTGGTATACTGAAGCTTGCCCGTAAAAAAATCAAATCTGTAACGTGGAAGCAGAACTTACAAAATGGTCGTTCACAATTTACTTTGCTGCGATTAATGTTCGTCTTCAGATCTTGTTACGACTATGAAACATAAACTTTCTTTGGTGCGTTTTTAAATTCAGCTCCATCAGAATTACGACTATGTTCACCGTGTGGCCTTCTTGTTCTTTCTGCAGATCCAGCCACCCACATCCAACCATATCGAGGTGCTCTTATTCCTTGCCTTGTCTGTATTTAACCAACTTGTGCGGTGATGTCTTTTCGAATATTTATCCGGTAACCATAGGAGGTAAGAGAGTAAGCAGATAGATAGACAAGGAGCAATGAACGAGCAAGTGATTTTGTATCCCATAGTAAGACAGTAAGTTCAGACATTCACTGTATTGATCAGGAAGATCTGGAAAATATCAAGTCAGAACATTAATTTTCTATAACCGCAAATTTTAACATGGTCCCTATTACCTTCCACAAAAATTAACTTTATATCCGACAATAACACATTAAGTAAGCTTCATACAGTTCTTTGAAGCTTGTTACTAGTGTTTTCAGCAGAAAGATGGTGTATGAACAGAAAGTCAAATTTTGGAAACCATTTTTTTTTCAAAACAAATATTTGGTGGAACCACAATATTTTTGTTAGTATCATGACATATTTGTTTATCGACACATGAAGCCGATTCTAGACATCATTAATCTATGCACTTGTTGATTATTTCCTTTGGCAAGGAATATGGTATATTTCTCGAGTATTTATAAACAAGGCCCCTTGGTGCCGTCTCGCCCATGAACCCCCAATACTTGTGGACCGGCCCTGGATATAACATTAATTGAACCAACCAAGAAAAACGTATGGTCAATAATGAAGGGCGTGAAGGAGGAGAACACAATGTTTGCACACGAAAGAGAGCATAGGATTATACAATGTGAAAGCCACCGAGAAGTTGCGTGGCCATATGTAGTCCAACGTGGAGGAAAGGAGCCACACAAATGCCTACCTCAAGAGCTGGATGGAGAAGCTCAAGGCCGTTGCCTACGAGGCCGACGACGGCCTCGACGACTTCCAATATGAGGCGTTGCACCGCGAAGCCCGGATCGGCAAGTCCACTTCCCGCAAGGTACTCAGCTACGTCACACACCACAACCCGCTGCTGTTTCGTTGTGCCATGAGCAAGAAGCTCAAGGGAGTTCTCGAGAAGATCAAGGAGCTAGTTGAGGAGATGAACACGTTTGGTATTGAGAATTTTGTCCATCGGCAAGATCCGCAACTTCCTTGGTGGCAGACGCACTCCAAACTGGACGAGTCTGCTGAGATCATTGGAAGAGGTGATGACAAGGAGCGAGTGGTGAAGTTACTGCTAGACCAACAAGATCAGCGGAAGGTGCAGGTGCTGCCCATCTTTGGTATGGGAGGTCTTGGAAAGATGACACTTGCTAAGATGGTATACAATGACCAAGATGTCCAACAACATTTCCAGTTGAAGATGTGGCACTGTGTTTCAGACAATTTTGATGTTACTGCTAGTGTGAAATCCATCATTGAATTGGCTATAAATGACTTGCCAGAAAAAGAAAGAGAGGCATTGTCTAGAAAGGGAAATTGGTACCTTTCTAGCTGCATTGAACTATTGCAGAAGAAACTTGACGAAGTCATTGGCCGGAAAAGATTTTTACTTGTTCGTGATGATGTATGGAATGAAGAGAAGAGGATGTGGGAGGATGAACTGAAGCCACTATTGGGCTCTGTTGGTGGACCAGGAAGTGTTATAGTGGTCACATGTCGAAGCAAGCAAGTGGCCTCTATAATGTGCACCGTTAAGCCACATGAGCTAGCATTTCTGAGTGAAGAAGATTCATGGAAATTGTTTTCGATCAAGGCATTTAGCAATGGAGTAGAGGACCAAGCAGAGTTAGAAACCATCGGAAGATGTATTGTCAATAAATGCGGGGGTTTGCCTCTTGCTCTGAAGATAGTGGGTGGATTGCTCAGCTCAAAGCAACAAGTACATGAATGGAAAGCCATCGAAGAAAGTAAAATTGGGGATAATGTTGCAGGCAAACATGAGGTCATGCCCGTACTAAAGTTAAGCTACAAACACTATCACCTGAAATGAAGCAATGTTTTGCAATCTGTGCAGTTTTCCAGAAGGATTATGAGATGCAAAAGGATATGCTGATCCAACTATGGATGGCAAATGGCTTTATTCAAGAAGAGGGAACAATGGATTTAACACAGAAAGGAGAATTCATTTTTGAAGAGTTGGTTTGGAGGTCCTTCCTCTAGGATAAGAAAGTGAAAGCCATATCTGGTTCGCGTGCTAGTAGCATCGAATATGAGACAATAGTATGTAAAATGCATGACTTAATGCACGACTTAGCTAGAGATATTAGCAATGAGTGTGCCACCATAGAAGATTTGTTTGAACAGAAGGCATTGGTAAACAATGTTTGTCACTTGCAAATGTCAGAGGTTAAATTGGAAAATATCAGTGGATTGTTCGATGGCAAATCTTATGTCCGCACTTTGTTAGCTCCTTCAAAGATACACCTGGATTTTAAACTGCTGCCACATGTATCAAAAAAAAAAAAGAAACTCCATGGGCACTAGCACCCACGGTTTATTGATATAGAAGAAGCATCCCTCATGAGAATTCCAGAAATTCGTCCCCGACGTGGATCGAACTCTGGTCGTTAGGTTTACAATCATGCGCCCCCAACCAACTGCTGCCACATGTATCATTACGAGCATTGCAGTGGCAGAGTGTTCGCATCAGTTTCAAGGCCAAAAATGCAAAACATTTACGGTATCTTGACCTCTCCAATTGTGACATCAATGCTAGTTTGCTAGATTCCATATGTCTGTTGTATAACCTGCAAACTTTGAGGCTCAATCACTGCAAGGGACTACAGCAATTTCCAGAAGACATGATAATGAGCCTGAGAAAGCTCATACATATTTATCTTTTTGGATGTCATGATCTGCAGCGGACACCTCGAAATATGGGTCAGCGGAATGACCTTCGCACACTAACAAGATTTATTGTGGATACGAGAGATGGTTGTGGTATTGAGGAGCTCAAAGACCTGCGACACCTTAGCAACAGGTTGGAACTGTACAACTTGAGAAAAATAAAGAGTGTAAATCATGCAAAAGAAGCCAATCTCCAGCAGAATTTTTTTTGAGTGAGTTGTTGTTCTCTTGGGGCCTTGAAATACCGCAATGGATGAGTGATCCTCGGATGTTTCAGTGCTTAAGAAAACTCATAATTTTCAACGGGACAAGGTGTAAGAATATACTTGTAGTATGGCTCTCACCCTCACTGGAGTTATTATGCTTGCACAACATGGGTAAACTGAAGATATTGTGTGATAACCTTTGCATAGAAGGTGGAGGGCGCAGTACCCCTCTACAAATTTTCCCAAAGTTGAAGGAGATGGTCTTGTTACAACTATGTAGTCTAGAGGGATGGGCAGAAAACAGTGCGGGTGTGGCCATTGATAGCTCAGTAATATTCCCGGTGCTTGAGAAGCTATATATCAGCCGCTGCCCTAATGTTGCAAGTTTTCCACAGAGCCCTGTTCTCAAAGACCTGAATTTATCGGGATATTTCTTTGNGAGCATTGCAGTGGCAGAGTGTTCGCATCAGTTTCAAGGCCAAAAATGCAAAACATTTACGGTATCTTGACCTCTCCAAT
The DNA here is from genome assembly GCA_904067115.1 of Aegilops sharonensis. Lineage (NCBI taxonomy): Eukaryota > Viridiplantae > Streptophyta > Magnoliopsida > Poales > Poaceae > Aegilops > Aegilops sharonensis. Next base: position 131,318,212 of record LR880972.1, read on the forward strand.
TGTGACATCAATGCTAGTTTGCTAGATTCCATATGTCTGTTGTATAACCTGCAAACTTTGAGGCTCAATCACTGCAAGGGACTACAGCAATTTCCAGAAGACATGATAATGAGCCTGAGAAAGCTCATACATATTTATCTTTTTGGATGTCATGATCTGCAGCGGACACCTCGAAATATGGGTCAGCGGAATGACCTTCGCACACTAACAAGATTTATTGTGGATACGAGAGATGGTTGTGGTATTGAGGAGCTCAAAGACCTGCGACACCTTAGCAACAGGTTGGAACTGTACAACTTGAGAAAAATAAAGAGTGTAAATCATGCAAAAGAAGCCAATCTCCAGCAGAATTTTTTTTGAGTGAGTTGTTGTTCTCTTGGGGCCTTGAAATACCGCAATGGATGAGTGATCCTCGGATGTTTCAGTGCTTAAGAAAACTCATAATTTTCAACGGGACAAGGTGTAAGAATATACTTGTAGTATGGCTCTCACCCTCACTGGAGTTATTATGCTTGCACAACATGGGTAAACTGAAGATATTGTGTGATAACCTTTGCATAGAAGGTGGAGGGCGCAGTACCCCTCTACAAATTTTCCCAAAGTTGAAGGAGATGGTCTTGTTACAACTATGTAGTCTAGAGGGATGGGCAGAAAACAGTGCGGGTGTGGCCATTGATAGCTCAGTAATATTCCCGGTGCTTGAGAAGCTATATATCAGCCGCTGCCCTATTGTTGCAAGTTTTCCACAGAGCCCTGTTCTCAAAGACCTGAATTTATCGGGATATTTCTTTGAGATGGAGTGTTTACGGGATATTCCAAGGCTGCCTACATCCCTTGAAAGTTTGTGGATTCAATGCTTCGGAGGTTTGGTGGTGCTGCCTTCGAACCTTGGAGATCTGGCAAAGCTGAGGGAGCTACTGGTGAATAAATGCATCAGCCTGAAAGGGTTGCCTGACGGGATGGATGGCCTCACGTCTCTTCGGAAATTGACGATCATTGGTTCTCCAGATATAGAGGAATTCCCAAATGGTCTCCTTCAGCGGCTGCCAGCCCTTGACGAGCTAACCATAAGGTGCTGCCCCGAGTTGGAAAGACAATGCGGAGAAGGTGGGGAGTATTTCCAGAAGCAGAAGCAGAATACACAGTTATAGCACCAGAAGCAGAAACGAGCGGAAAGAAGTTTCTAAGAAGGCTCCTCCCCTCGTGTGTTCACTCTGAGTCTGACGATAACTGAAGTGCGTATGACACAAGTCCTTTCCTCGTGCTATATGGCTTAGTTAACTATCTTTCCTCGTGCTATCTTCCAGTATAATATAAGTAACTCCCAACTGGTTACGTTTTTTTGGTTTCATAGGATCTGATGATTCTGTAATCTTTTGATCTTCGGTCTCGGTGCCACATTCTGTACACATTTTTTGGAAAAGTATCTGCCTTTTTCTTGGACAACTATATCTTGTTGCTTACCACCTTCTCTGCATCGTCTCAATGATCACCCAAGTAGCATAGAGAGGTACACTTCTAAACCAGCGGCACCTTGAGTACTTCCTGCTGTTAATGTCAGTGTGCCAGTGTTAATATGTTTGCTGTGCATCTCTAGGAGTACTTCCAATCATAGTCCAGTGACATCTCTAATACTCTTCCTGCTAGCGCCTAGTGTTAATCTGCTTGCTCCAGCTGGAGGCGCGGTTGCAGTTTACTGCAGATTCCCAATGATAATTATCAGTGCCACATCAACTCAGCACAGTACTTTATCTAGTTAAACATCTGTTCTGCATCAAAAATCAACACCAAAATTGCTTTGATGCGATGACAAAATGTTTTCATCATCTTTATTTGCATCTCTCTCTGTAATCGTCAAGGAAATTGGTTATCAGACTAGTAGATACTGATTTACCTACAAATATCTTGCTTTCAACTCCTGTCAGAATTCATATACCACTATTTGATGATAGAGCGTCGGGAAAACCCAAGCTGCGAAGCAAATCCACATGAACGTTTACCCTGGTAAATCTCCCTACAAATTGGGTGGGTGATATGCTGGCAATATTCAGGTATAATGTAAACGCTAATGTGATGAATCAATGTACCTGCAGGCTGGAATTTCTAAAAGCATCTGCAAAATGAAGGAAGCAAATGCCATGCCTATCAAACAAGGGGTGGGGATGGAGTTTGATGTCCGCTGGCACGTCTCCTTCGCGGCGGACCTTGCGTCCGCACGCACCATCCACTTCACCGACGGCGAGATCTTCCTCCGCCGTGGAGCGCTTCGGATCGTGCTGATCGACGACAAGGGGGTGACGGTGGACGCGCGGTACCTGCGCGAGGGGGAGTCCATCAACGTTGGCCAGGTCGTCTCCTTCCCCTGCCACTTTGCTAGGGTTCGGGACCGTATTCCGACGAGCGACACGGGTGCGGGTACACGGGAACATGCGGCGCGTGGTGGCGCGTGCGGTGCACCGAGCCACGTTCTGGACGGACGATGGCGGGGCCCTGGGATTCTAGGGCCACATCCAGGGGCGAGGGGGGCGGACGCCATTGATGCTCGACACGTGGACAGAGATCCGCGCGGCCATGGGGTGCTACAGGATGCCGTGGGTACAAAAGCCGCTCCCACTCCGATCCGTGACCTAGACGCCGCTCTATCTCACTTCTGGGAGACCCCGAGAAACCCTAGATCGAGATTCCCCTTCTCCTTCCTCTGGTGGGAGGGGAAGATTGGAGACGACCATAGATCCTACGCAGCGGTGGTTACTTCCAATCCAAGCGAGCAGAGCAAGATGGAGAACCGCGACGGCCATGCCTTCCGCGGAAATCGTCGGGAGGGCTTCGGATCTGGGCGGATGGGGCGCGGAGCCGGTCGATTCGACCGAGGGTGCGGTCGGGGCCNAGCAAGATGGAGAACCGCGACGGCCATGCCTTCCGCGGAAATCGTCGGGAGGGCTTCGGATCTGGGCGGATGGGGCGCGGAGCCGGTCGATTCGACCGAGGGCGCAGTCGGGGCCGTTTCTCATGGTCCAGGGACGCCGACAGCGACGACCTCTCCACCAACAAGAAGGCGGCGTCGGCATCGGACGACACCGGGCGGTGGGATGAGGCTGCGGAGAGAGCCAAGAGGGCCAGATCTGGGGGGGTTTGGGTGGAGAAGAACCCTAATCCTCCTGGTCTCAACACTGCAGAAATCCACAAGAAGAAGCAGATCTACGACTCCGTTGCCCGAGCTGAGCCTTCCTCTCAGGTGCCCCCACCCAAAGCTTATGATCCCTGTTTAATATGCAAATCTACTAGCCATACTCCTGCTTGTTGTCCGCAAGCCTTTTGTGAGAGATGCAGTAAGATGGGACATCTAGCATCGGTTTTTGTTGCTTTCCTGCCATGGGAGTGTGTGGCACCGATCTGTGCTTTTCAGGCCAAGGGCCAGGGTTTTTTCTATATTCCAGATTCATGATCTGCTAAGCAACTAAAAGAGAGCTACTAGTGTAGTAATCACAGTGATCGAAGGAGAGGCTAGTGTGAAGGAACTTGAGGATGCTTTCTCTGATTATATCGGGACCAAATGGCATTGTACTGCTTGCTCTATTGGTCCCAATACTTATGTCATGCGCTTCCCTAATCAAAGAGATGTTAAAAAGGCCTCTTATAATGATAAAATGACGCTGAAATTGTTGGGGATTGTAGCAGAAATTTAAAATTTTCTATGCATCACCAAG
>LR880972.1:131322553-131338353 GCA_904067115.1 Aegilops sharonensis
AAGGGGCACTACTAGGAAAAGAGCTATAGATAGGATTGACACTAATGACGCACCAGGGAAGCAGTGCGCCACTACTATATACTAATGGCGCATCGGTTTGTGATGCGCCATTAGTGTGGAAGACACTAATGGCGCACCATGCAAAAGGTGCGCCACTAGTGATATTTTTTTTCATTTTTACATACATACTAATGGCGCATCCGACCGTAGAGTAATGGCGCACCAGTCTAGGAGTGCGCCATTACTGTATGTTTTTTTTTTTGCAAAACTACTAGTGGCGCACCATGTCACAGTGCGCCATTACTAGTTTAAACTACTAATGGCGCACCGTGTCACAGTGCGCCAAAACTGTAATGGCGCTCTACATGCAGGTGCGCCATTAGTAACCAGGGTTACTAATGGCGCATTTGCATGTGGTGCGCCATTAGTAACCTGGGACCCAAACAAGATATTTTGGACAGCCCCACACCTACCCACTCACTTTCCCCACTTCATTCCCTCCACCTCCTTCTCCAAGCTTTCGGCTGCCTCCCCCTCCTCACCTTATTTCCACCATAGATTCATCAAAATTAAGTGGTGAAATTACCTTTTTTTGATAGGTAAGTAAGGGGAAAGCTATCTTCATGATGTAGATCTACTTTTTTTCTCCCTAGCTCGCTCCAACAACGTGCACATGCACTTTTTGTGGCCTAGCTAGATCTATGTATGTTTGTGGTGTTGCATGTGTTTGTGGTGTTGCATATATGTTTGTGTTTGCAGGTACCGGTATTTGAAATGCGATAGTTGCCAATATTTTGCCGGAATGTTGATTCATTTCCGTTTCGGCGAGAATTTTGGCACTATGCATTCTTTTTGGTCCTATTTTTAGGGAAGGTCATGCCAAAATTTTTCTTAGTTCTAAAATATCGTTTTGCTCTACCCCGCAGGCGACCATGGTCCGCACGATGACCGAAGGCATCGTGAATAGGTTTTTGAGCTCCGCGAAGGCCGAGATGCTTCAAAAGAACGAGACGGAGATAAGATGTCCGTGTCGAAGATGCAAGCTGAAGAGCCTTATTGCGGACCCGGATTTCGGGCAGGTGCGGGACCACCTGCTCTTGCGTGGTTTCATGGATGGCTATCGGTGGCAAGGTGATGAAGATGACTATGAAGTCGTCCATGGGGGCCGGGCAAGAAATGAGGAAGGGAAACAATACAAGTACCACCGCGGTGAGGGCGGGCGAGAAGACGAAGAATCTCCAGGACATGATCACGACGGTGATGCTGTACACAGTCATCATGTAGAAGATGTCGTACATGATGATGAGGAAGATCAAGACGAAGGGCATGATCATGAAGATGAAGATGCCGGAGCAGACGACAATGGAGGCTGGGTGCAGGACCCTCATATTCAAGAGCTGCTTCTCAAGCAGACGGATAACGCAAGAGCTGCCGCCCGAGAGAAAGCCAAGCTGGATCAACTAGAGATAGACGCGGTTACTCCATTGTATGAAGGATGCAGGCCCGAGGATACCCGCCTGAAAGTAACGCTCATGGCTCTGGAGATGAAGGTAAAACACAAAATGACCGACGCATGCTTCGACGAGAACATGTCATTCTGGCACGAACGTCTTCCCAAGGGGAACAAGTGCCCGACCAGTTTCGAGGAGGCGAAGAAAATCGTGTGTCCTCTGGATATACCGCATGTGAAATACCATGTGTGCATGAACAATTGCATCATTTATCGGGACGAGCACGTGGAGTCTACCATATGTCCGGTGTGCGGCGTCACTCGATACAAAAAGAGGAAGAAAGCTCCTCGAAAATCGGTGTGGTACTTTCCGATCACTCCTCGTCTGCAACGGTATTTCGCGGACCCTAAGGTAGCAAAGCTCTTGCGTTGGCACGCGGATAGGGAGGACAAGAAGCGGGAAGATGACGGAAATGATCCGGAGATAAATAAAAAAGACAAGATGCTGAGTCACCCTAAGGATGCGAGCCAGCGGCAAGCGTTGAACTTCGAATACCCAGAATTTAGGAATGATCCAAGGAACATCGTGCTGGGCGCGAGCACCGATGGAGTCAATCCGTTTGGCAGCCAGAGAAGCACACATAGCACCTGGCCTGTGTTTGTGTGGATGTACAACCTTCCCCCTGGTTGTGCATGAAGAGGAAGTACATTCACATGAGTATGCTAATTGAAGGGCCGAAACAACCAGGGAACGACATCAATCTTGTATCTGGGGCTGCTGAAGGAGGAGCTAGACACGCTGTGGAAAACGCCAGCCAATACGTGGGATGCCGCAGAGAAAGAATATTTCCCTATGAGAGCCGCACTTCTCACGACGGTGCACGACTATCTCGGTTACGGATATCTCGCGGGGCAGGTAGTCCACGGATTTTCTGGATGCGTAAGGTGCATGGATGACACAACGTATCGCCAGCTAGATAGAGATCCCGGGTCTTCGAAAAACGTGTTCATGGGACATCGAAGGTGGCTTCGCGACGATGACCCGTGGAGGAAACGCAAGGATCTGTTCGATGGTGAAACCAAACCCCGAAAACGCCCGTGTACGAGGAGCGGCGAGGAAATAGACGAGCTATTGAAACATTGGAAAGACTGCCCACTGCCGGGAAAGAAGCAAAAGGCGCCAGAGCCGGGAAAGAAGCAAAAGGCACCAGAGCCGCTGCTGAAGGTATGGAAAACGAGGTCTGTTTTCTGGGACTTACCGTACTGGAAGATCCACCGTGTGCCTCACAGCCTTGATGTCATGCATATCACGAAGAACGTGTGCGAGAGTCTGCTTGGTACCCTGCTCAACATGCCAGAGAGGACCAAAGATGGGCCGAAAGCAAGGGCAGACTTGAAATCAATGGGCATCAGGCAAGAGCTTCACGCTGATGATGATGATGATGATGATGATGAGGCGAAGCAGGACACAGAAAGTCGTGCAAAGGCAAAAAGGCCAAGAAGACCAGAAATGACTACCCTCCCGCGTGCTTCACTCTAAGTCGGGAGGAGATCGAGCAGTTTTTCACCTGCCTCCTAGGAGTAAAACTTCCTTACAGTTACGCGGGGAAGATAAGTAGATACCTAGACCCAGCGAAGCAGAAGTTCAGCGGGATGAAGTCTCACGACTGTCACGTGCTGATGACGCAGATACTTCCAGTTGCAATCCGTGGGATCATGGACGCGCACGTCCGTGAAACGCTATTTGGCCTATGCAACTTTTTCGACGTCATCTCTCGGAAGTCGATTGGCGTGAGGCAACTCAGAAGGCTACAGGAAGAGATCATGGTGATACTATGCGAGCTTGAGATGTACTTCCCGCCCACATTCTTCGACGTTATGGTGCATCTGCTGGTCCATATCGTGGAGGATATCATCCAACTCGGGCCGACGTTCCTGCACAACATGATGCCGTTCGAAAGGATGAATGGTGTCATCAAAGGATACGTTCGCAACATGTCACGTCCAGAGGGAAGTATAGCCAGGGGCTTTCTGACCGAAGAGTGCATCTCCTACTGCACGAATTATCTAGGCATCGAGAACCCCGTTGGTCTGCCCGTCAACAGGCACCTCGGCAGGCTCGCTGGATGGGGTCACCGTGAGGGTCGCTGCGAAATGCATGTCGACTTCGAGGGTCGACTCGCCGACTTTGAAAGAGCAAACCTAGTCGCGCTACAACACATAGACGTGGTCGATCCTTGGGTGGTAGAGCACAAAACCTTTATTAAGAAGACGTACAATGACCGAGGCCAACAGAGGACGGACGGAGATATAATCAAAGAGCACAACTCATGTTTCACGCGTTGGTTCAAGCAGAAGCTTCTGTCGTACCCTTTACATGAGGATTCTTCCGCGGAAGAACAACTCATATTCGCCTTGTCACAGGGCGCCGAGCACAACCTGATGACCTATGAGGCGTACGATATAAACGGCTACACATTCTACACCGAGAACAAGGACATGAAGTGCGATGGTTATCAGAACTCCGGGGTAACGATGGAATCCTACACCGGCAACGACAAGGACAGATTCTACAGAAGGATCGAGGAGATCTGGGAGCTGAGCTACGCAGGAGAGAAGGTCCCGATGTTCCATGTCAGATGGGCCAAGAGCGTCCTAAAAGAAGACCGGTATTTCACCACCATGGTTATACCCGAAGCCAAATCCAAGACCGCGGGTGCAAACGTCACCGCGAAAAATGAGCCATGGGTACTGGCTTCCCAAGTGGACCAATGCTTCTTCATTACCGACCCGCCAAAGCCCAGTCGTGTTGTCGTGAGGAGAGGCAAAAGGAAGATCATCGGAATGGATGGAGTAGCCAATGAGCAAGACTTCGACAAGTACGGCGACCCGAAGATCGAACATGACGACGACGATGAAGTAGCAGCACACACCACAAGAAGAAGCAGGACCACCCTACCTAAAGGACGCCCGTTCCACAGAAGAACTCCATTTGCTAAAAAGAAGGGCAAGAAGATTGTGAACAGATGGCTAGCTAAGATCGATTGTATCTAAATCGTAGTCTTCATTTCTCGATTGTATTTCATGGGCACTTTTTGATATGATGAATATTTTTAAGTTTCATGGGCACTTTTTGAATTCATGAGGACACTTGATCTCGATCCCCCTACACCTCGATCTCGATTCCCCTCCATCTCGATCTCAATCCCACCCGCACCCTCCCCCGCTAGCTCCACCGCTGCCGACGACCCACCGCAACCCTCTCCCGCTCCAACACCGCCGACGAGCACCCGGCCCCCCACACCCTCCCCCGCTCCACCGCCGCCAACAGGCACCCCCCGCTCCACCGCCGCCGCCGATGATATTTTCAAGTAACAAATTTGAACATATTTTTTAAAAAATTATTACTGTTTTTATAAAAAAATATTACCGTTATGATTTAAACAAGTTTGAACATATTTAAACACAAATAAATATCAAACAGGATTTAAAATGCATAAAAAAATATTGGGGAGCCTGGGAATCGAACCCAGGACCTCCTGGTGTGGTGCTGCGTACTGACCAGTCGGGCTAGTGGGCGGGTTCCGTTCTAGATAGGGTTAGGTGGTATATAACCTGACAAGTCGGGCTAGATTAAATTACTTATGGCGCACCCCTCGGTGGTGCGCCATTGCTATGGATGTACTTATGGCGCACCCCTGGGTGGTGCGCCATTGCTAAGCCTCCCCCCACACTAAAATCCCCAATCTCTCACATTTCTCTCTAATCCCTCCCCTGCCTCGTCTCACCCGCGCCTGACCACCACCGCCCACCACTTCCCCCGTGCTCGCCATCCCCGGCCGTGCTCGCTTCCCCCGCCGCACTCGACCACCTCCCTCACCGTCCCCCATCCGCCCGCGCCCGCGCCCTCCCGCTCCCCTCCCCCCGTGGCCCCGCCTGCGTCAACCTCCCTCCCGAGCGCGACAGCTAGGGTTCCTAGCCGCCGCCACCGCTGCCAGCCCGCCGCCGCGGCGTGCCCAGCCGGCCGAACCCTCCGCTGCCCCGCCTCCGGTACAGGACCCCAGCAGCGCCTCCCCCCATCAAGCAGCCGCTCCCACCAGCGGCACCCCCTCCCTGGAGCAGGCGCTCCTGCCCAGCAACGCTGCCGCCTGGAGCTACGCCGACGACCAGTTCGTAGGCAGGTAGCCACCACTCCTTCGTCCTTCCTCCCTCTTCCCTCATCCCCCCTCCCTCCTTCCTCTTGCATCCTTTGTTCAATTTTTTTTCCTGTTTTTTTAGTGGATGAGTACTTGATGTAGATTCGATACTGTGGGAATATAATGATAGTTATTTCTTGCTTGCTGCGTGATTTTTCCAGAGCATGCTCAAGTGTACATGTGAAAGGATTGTGCTTGATAGGTGTCTGTGATAATGCCTCTAAGGGCAAATGTTTACAAATTGTAGGTTGAATCTTTTTCATGAGCAAATGTTTTGGTTTAAACATGTTAGCAAATTGTAGATTAAGTTGTTTTATCTGCAATTTGAGAGAGCGGGAGCTTTGTGTTGGTTATACTGGCCGAAATTGGTTAACACATATCTTCCAGAGAGATCCCTGTTCTAGGATCTGAGCTCTCTCTTCTCTGAATTCAACTAAGGCATGAGGAACAAGGGGGGAGATAGCTATTAGATCCATGTCTTAGTAGTGGTAAACAATCGTGTAGGTCAATTTTGACTCTGATCTTAAACTACAGGGTTGCAATGTTTTGGCATCAACACTTGTAAGAAAAGAAAAAGCAGGAGAATGAAGATTATATTAAAAGATGGTATTAGTAGTGGTAAACAAGCATATAATCCCTCCCAGGTAGTAACAATAACTTTATGCAGGAGAGTGAAAGAAGAAGCATAGGCTTAATTGAGCTGTGGAGTTCTTGTTACCTTGTCTGTCTGTCCTCGTTAGTTACATGTATCTCTCTGTTTGTGTTTCTGCGTAACAGGTTCGATCACGGTTGGAGAAAAATTGAGGCGTTTGTTGGCTCCAAGACAGTGATACAGGTATATACATGTGCTCTGCTTACTTGTTTGGTTTGCAATAGTGGTGAGCCTCCTCCACCCCCACCCATTCCCCCCTTTGTCGCATGCACCCGTCGCCCCCATCGGGTAAATTCTATTACGAAATAGTTCCTACTGTTATTTAAAATATAAATGAAATGATTTGGAACACCAAGCAAGAGTTACGTTTCAAGTTGCTGAACCTTTTCATATAAGCTTGCAGAAGATTTAATTGATCATACAGAAAATGAAAAACGAAGGTCATACCGATCCTAGTTGGTATTATTTTCCTCAATTTTAAGTGTTGAATGAACACATAAAGAGAGTGCTAAGTGATTTCAATATATCAAGTTTCAGAATAATATATAGGATTGTTGGTTTTTAACCTTGGTTGCCATTGTTTCTATTTGTAACGGTCTGAAGAATGACTCATGCTGTTTGTGCTAACAATCTCTAAGTGAAAGCAACTAGTTGGAGTAGATTTGTGCACACAATACTCCTTCCAAGACAATTTGCTTCCAAGGAGTAGTTTCAGTTTGATTGCAAGGAGTAGTTTCAGTAAAGTTTCAGCATGGTTTCAGTATAGTTTCAGCATGGTTTCAGTTTGCTTCCAAGGAGTTGTTCTCTGTCTGGTCCAATTCTGAAGAAATAAAAAGTGAATAGTTTGTTTGTTCCCTGTGTGGTCACTCTAATTTTTGAGTACTGACATTAGTTATGTTTGTTAGCAGCAAGATATTTAAATGAAGCTTGTTATTTTTCAACTGTTCAACTGATGCCATGAAACTGAATATAGTAGTTGAAAACCCTGTTTATCTTCCTTATCGTGAAAATTTGAAGTCCTGTTTGTGTTTTGGTTTTGTTGGTTGACAATTATGTTTAGTTTTTCATTTCATGGGTGCTGTAAAATGTGCAGGTGGTGAGTTGAGGCTCAGCATACAGCTTGTTTGGACTAACCAAGAGGACGAGGTATGTTGCTTTCCCAAGCTAAGTGACACGTACGCGCCAAGTTTTCTGTTATATAATTACCTGTTAGTGCTTAGTTAAACTGCATGATACGGCCATAGCAGATGGATGGTACTAGGTGTTGTTTTGTTTCTTGCCAATGTATTCAGAGAGCAGATGTGCCACTGCAGATTTCTTTTCTTGAAGGCAGCTCACATAAGTTGAGCTACAAGTGAACAACTTGTTGATATTAGATCTGGAATGGAAGCTCACATAAGTTGAGCTGATTTTTGTCCATATGAAAGCAGAGGACCATATGGTCTGTGGCCTTTTCATCCATATGAAAGTAGAGGCACATTGTGGTGCTAGTTTGCTGGGTTTTGTCTCCGACCATCGTGTCGTGATGAATTTGCAGGTACCCCGAGAGGCCCTTGAGTTTGTCGGAATGTTGATTAACTTCCGTTCCGGCAAATTCGGGTACTCCATATGTCCTATTTTCAGCAAAGGTCATGCTGAAATTTTCCGTGAATTTTAGCATGACTTTGCTAAAAATAGGACATATGGGGTACTTGCGACTAATGCATGGGCCGGGGTATCTTAGTACTTAATTAAGTAGGATCAACTGCCCCTTTATTCTTGCTGCATTAAACCATAGGTGGCAATAGAGCCAAGTGATTGGGCCCAACTTAGAATTCTCCTTAGCATCGATAAACCCTAGATGATAAACCCAACATAGGTGGCAATAGAGCCAAGTGATTAGTGCCAAGTGATTAGGCCCAACCTAGGGTGCCTCGGCATCGATAAACCCTAAATGATGAAAACTTAACTTGGCTGCCACGGATGCCTCGGTGTCGATGAGAATCTAAATGATGTACGCTTAGGCTTTTAGGGTGCCTCGGCGTCGACAAACCCTAAATGATGAAAGCTTAGACTTTTAGGGTGCCTCGGCGTCGACAAACCCTAAATGATGAGACCATGATCTTGTTCCTTGACAATAACCAACTTTTTGACCAAACTTTTTTCCTATTTAGAGCGAAACATGGCCCACAACGATGAGGCCGGTGGTTCGGGCGGCAAGCAATTCTGGGAGCTATCCCATGAGATGGAGGAACAACCTCACCGCTATGAGGACGCTGCGGAAGACACTGATCCTGACTACACGACCCCTAGTGGCGTCGGGGATGACACCACTGATGGTGCCGCCGAGGATGCCACCACTGATGATGGCGGCGCACACATAGATGGCAGCCAACCGAAGAAGCAAAGGAAGGACCGGCGCCCGAATGCGCTCCGCACCCTCAAGGAGGAATTCACTCAAGTGGACTCCGACGGGCATCCAACGGAGCCCAAACATATAGTCAAGGGGTACTCGCTTCAGATCGGGTGCATTCTCCGGAGCACCGTCTCGATCAACACCGATAACCTTAGGCATAAGGACCACGGGAATTTGCGCAACCTCCTCTTCACGAAGCTGCACGAACGATACAAGTTCCCCGCCGAATTTGAAAACACACGCCTCTCAGGGAATAAAGTGAACAGTGCCGCCCTCACGAGGATGAGCACGGCCCTGTCTACTTGGAGAAGCGCGGTGAAGAGAATGATTGATAAAGGTGATAGTTATGAGAAGATCAAGGCGAAATATCCTTTGATGAGCGAAGATGAGTACAAGGAGTTCAAGATCAAGTGCGAGAGCAGCGCAGCCTCCGAATCAAGTTAGTGGGGGAAAGAAATGCAGGAGTTGAACTTAGGGAAACACAAACTCGGTCCCAGCGGTTACAGAGTGGCGGAGCCTATATGGGACAAGGAGGATGCGGAGCGTGCCGAGCAAGGCCTACCGCCCCACTTCGAGAAATACAGCGGTGACAAGCAGACCAGGAACTTTGTCAGGGCCCGGTACAAGGAGGACCCGATAACAAAGGAGCTTACCACGGATCCGAAGACCAGGGCGCTTGGGCTTGTTCTGGTAAGGAATACACCCCGCGTAATTAGCTCCATATGGTTGCACTCTAATTAATCCCCAATATTTCTAAATGGTTCACGTTCCTTTCGCAGGACACTGAAAGCAGTAGCGCGGGGTCGTCTCAGAGCTCCCCTTTCGACACCCCTTTAAATAGGGCGTTGAACGTAATGAGAAACAAGGATAATCTCAGTAAGCCGACGTCAGCTGATCGGTGTGGCTGGCAAAGGCTTGTCCACAAAATGGGGGTCATACTATACCGCTGGTGTGCGGAAGGAGAAAAAGGCCAGCTCGGAAAGCCGGACGCGCGAGGTTGAAGAACTCAAGGCACAAGTGGCGCGGATTCCGGAGCTTGTCCAAGAGCAAGTGGAACAACAACTGGGAACGAAGCTCAACGCCATGGTGCCTACGTTGATTCATGGGCTGACGATGTGGATTGCGGGCGGCCAACAGGGGCCTCCCCCGGTTCCCAGCTTCACGGCCAGCAACTCGCACAGCGCGCAGGCGGCGCCATTGGTGTCTCCGGCGGCGGCGCCATTGGTGTCTCCGGCGGAGGCGGTATTCGTGTCTCCGGCGCCGGCACGGGCATTGGAGCTTAATGCACCCGGGTGTACGCCGGCCGGCACCTCGCCAGCAAGCGCCCCCTCCGTCAGTTGCACGCCCGCCGTTGGCGGTGCCTCGACATTAGCCGAGCTCGACGGCATCACGGTAACTAAGCCTCTCGGCCGATGACTTCATCTCCTTGCCTTTGACTGGGCATCCCTGACGCCCTGTACATGTTTTCGCAGGGCACCGCCGACGTTCCTTGCACTCTTCTGCACTTCGTGGGCGTCGAGTTAGTCGATGTCGCCAAGGGCAGAATCGTTCAACCGGGCAACCCCATGTTCCACGGTAATCCGATGCCACCCACAGTGCATAGGGTTGAAGTGGTTCGGGTGCTGCCAGGCCGCGACGAGCTGTTACCTCCGATTCGACCCGCTGGGGCCGACGAAGAAGATGAGATGACCCTCAGCGCCTGCGTAAGCTGGCCCCTGCTTTGGCCGAAGAGCCAGATTCGTTTGGGGGCGGGGGACACCACCCCACAGACAAGACCGCCAGTCGTGCCGGCGCCAAGCCATGGCAAGAACGCCGCAACGCTACCGGACCTGCCGGACATCCCTATGGCACAGGATCCGGACAGCCCTATGGCACAGGATCCGGACGGCGACGACAACGACGACGGTACATTTACCAAAGTTGATAATTACTTTGCCGAACATGGGTACGCTGACGAGTTCTGCGGGCCTCTTTCTCAAGAACCCAACCAAGACGACCGCGATCTAGCTGGTACGGCGGAGAAATCCAATTGCAACAGGCATCGTCTGGCGTTCAGTTCTCAGGACACGCCTCCAGCTCCCGCCTTCACCGAGCCTCAGATAGCTGAGGTGCGAAATATTATCAGCCCCAACACGCTCAAGAAGGCGGTCTGTGAGCAGAACTGGTCCCATTACAGGAGATCAAGAAGAAGGGACGAAAACGAAAGACTAAAAAGGGCGCCGGTGCGAGCCAGCCGGCACCGAGTTTGATCCGTGCTCAGGACGGGCCACCTTCACCTAAGGATATCTCGAGGAGGGTGCATGTGGCGGGTAGGGCGATGCTACCGCCAAATATGCTGAGTGCTGCAACCGGTGCTATGCGGAGTCTGCACGACAGTGTTCTTTCTTTGGAGAAGCGGCGTCTCAGAGAGAAGGATGTGGCATACCCGGTTTTCGTGGCCAAGGTGCCAGAGGGCAAGGGCTTTGTGGATGGCGACATCGGGGGTACGATCGTCCTGCGGTTTGATGACATCTTTGCTATGTTTAACCTTCATCCGCTGCACTACACCTTCGTTCGGCTATTTTCGCTGAGTATGGAGATGCGGATCATTAGAGACAAGACCCCGGACATCGTGATAGTCGACCCCTTCTACATGCGTACCAAGCACTTGAGCAGTGTTGGGGACCGCCAAGTTGCGAGTTCACACCTCGAAGGCGTCATTCTGGAAAACCCAGATAAGGATAACTTCCTTGTGGCTTACTTTCCCGAGTAAGTCATCCCTTAACCGCCCCGTAACATATGATTTCTTAGATTTCGATCGTTCTTTTTTTCTCTAACATTCCGTGTTCTGTGCAGTGACACACATTGCACACTCATCCTCTTGAGCCCGAAATATTCCATGGCCACGTATTTCGACCCGAACCGTAACTCCAAGATAGACTACATAGATGTTAAGAAAGTTCTTGATGATGTTCTCCCCGGCTACGCCAAATCTGGAGGCACCTTCACCAGGGCAGTTCGTAAGTATGGCAAGCACATGTTCTCACACAATACGAAGTTCTGCTGCGTCAAGCAGCCGCCTGGCGGTCAGAAGGATGCATACTACGCCCTCCATCACATGCGGGCGATCGTAAGGGACCATCATCAACTTCTGCTACTAGATAATCTCAAAGATTGGGCCGCGAGCTTGTCGGCAGTTCAGGACGCGGACCTCAGACAAGAATTCTTTCGCATCCAGTCAGAGTTTGCGGACATCATCCATCAAGATGTCCTTCATACCTCGGGGCAGTTCTTCCTCAGATATCAACCGTCCAACAGTGAGATAGATGAAATGCTACAAATGCAGGGTGACAACAACCGCGATTTCATGACCATCACGACAAACGGCGGCTTCATCCACGCTCCTGTCCGATGAGTCGAGTCGAAAGTAGTGATGTGTAGTTCTGAAACATTGATTGGCTCATGTTGTAATTATACTTTAATGAATTCGTATGTCTCTTTGGTTTGGACAGTCGTTGACTTAGATGTAATCGATGCTATTTATTAGTAGGACCATGAATCGTGCTATTAATGTCTTGCTTTTCTCTTTCGATCCTTTTGTTGCATACTTACATATTGCTTATGTATTGTCTGTTGTTTGGCTTGTGCATAGAGATGCCGTCGTATGTCGTGTACAAGGGTAAGGTTCCCGGAGTCTACGACGACTGGGAGGAGTGTCGGGGACAGGTTCACCGTTTCAGCGATAACAGTTACAAAGGGTACACCACTAGGGCGGAGGCCAAATCTAGATACGCCCGCTATCTAGCAGGAGAGAGGAGGGAGCGTTGGAGGAACCGGATGAAGACTAGTTTGATCGCGATGATGCTTATCGTGATGACCACAGCTCTCTTCTATGTGATGGTAGTTTAGATGATCGACATCGACTTGTAATGTGAAGACAAACTCGATACTCGCGGTCTTGAGACTTGTAATGTTTTATCTTTGTTCGGTCTTTTGAATTCGGAGACTAATATGATGAATTGTATTCGGAGACTAATCTTCTATTGTATTCGATGAATCTGATGTTGCTGTGTGCTGCTTGTCTATATTCTGTGCAATAATATATTTTGTAACCTGTGCAAAAATCAGAAAAGAAAAAAAACCAAATATTCATACTAATGGCGCATCACCACCAGGTGCGCCATTAGTATGCCAAAGGATACTAATGGCGCATCAACACAGAATGCGCCATTGGTATGACAAAGCACATGCTTACGTATGGCCCCCCGGGAGGCACACTAATGGCGCATGGTGTTACATACTAATGGCGCACTGCTTGGTGCGTCATTAGTATACCAGATACTAATGGCGCACCAGTGGTGCGCCATTAGTAAGAAATACTAGTGGCGTGCTACTAATGGCGCACTGGTAATGCGCCATTAGTAGGCAAAACCAGTGCGCCATTAGTAGGCCATTTCCTAGTAGTGGGGGGCGCCCCCTCTAGGGTTCCCCCTAACCCTAGGTGCATGGGCCCAAGGGGGGAGGGCTGGCTCCCTGCCCACTACGGCCCATGAGGCCCTCCGAGAGAGGTGGCCCCTCCCGGTGGACCCTCGGAACCCCTCCGGTGGCCCCGGTACAATACCGATATGCCCCCGAACTTTTCTGGTGACCGTATAACAACTTCCCATATATAAATCTTCACCTCTGGACCATTCCGGAACTCCTCGTGACGTCCGGATCTCATCCGGGACTCTGAACAACATTCGGTAATCACTTACAAGTCTTCCTAATAACCCTAGCGTCACTGAACCTTAAGTGTGTAGACCCTACGGGTTTGGGAATCATGTAGACATGACCGAGACAGCTCTCCGGCCAATAACCAACAGCGGGATCTGGATACCCATGTTGGCTCCCACATGTTCCATGATGATCTCATCGGATGAACCACGATGTCGAGGATTCATGTAATCCTGTATACAATTCCCTTTGTCAATCGGTACGTTACTTGCCCGAGATTCAATCGTCGGTATCCTAATACCTCGTTCAATCTCGTTACCGGCAAGTCACTTTACTCATATTGTAATGCATGATCCCGTGACCAACCACTTGGTCACATTGAGCTCATTATGATGATGCATTACCGAGTGGGCCCAGAGATACCTCTCCGTCATACGGAGTGACAAATCCCAGTCTCGATCCGTGTCAACGCAACAGACACTTTCGGAGATACCTGTAGTATACCTTTATAGCCACCCAGTTACGTTGTGCGTTTGGTACACCCAAAGCACTCCTATGGTATTCGGGAGTTACACGATCTCATGGTCTAAGGAAATGATATTTGACATTAGAAAAGCTCTAGCAAATGAACTACACGATCTTGTGCTATGCTTAGGTTGGGTCTTGTCCATCACATCATTCTCCCAATGATGTGATCCCATTATCAATGACATCCAATGTCCATGGTCAGGAAACCGTAACCATCCATTGATCAATGAGCTAGTCAACTAGAGGCTCACTAGGTACATGTTGTGGTCTACGTATTCACACATGTATTACGATTTCCGGATAACACAATTATAGCATGAACAATAGACAATTATCATGAACAAGGAAATATAATAATAACCATTTTATTATTGCCTCTAGAGCATATTTCCAACAGTCTCCCACTTGCACTAGAGTCAATAATCTAGTTACATTGTGATGAATCGAACACCCATAGAGTTCTGGTGTTGATCATGTTTTGCTCGCGGAAGAGGTTTAGTCAACGGATATGCGACATTCAGATCCGTATGCACTTTGCAAATATCTATGTCCCCATCTTGAACATTTTCACGAATGGAGTTGAAGCGACGCTTGATGTGCCTAGTCTTCTTGTGAAACCTGGGCTCCTTGGCAAGGGCAATGGCTCCAATATTGTCACAGAAGAGAGTCATCGGCCCCGGCGCATTGGGAATAACTCCTAGGTCGGTAATGAACTCCTTCATCCAGATTGCTTCATGTGCTGCCTCCGATGCTGCCATGTACTCCGCTTCACATGTAGATCCCGCCACGACGCTTTGCTTGCAACTGCGCTAGCTTACTGCCCCACCATTCAAAATATACACGTATCCGGTTTGTGACTTAGAGTCATCCAGATCTGTGTCGAAGCTAGCGTCGACGTAACCCTTTACGACGAGCTCTTCGTCACCTCCATAAACGAGAAACATATCCTTTGTCCTTTTCAGGTACTTCAGGATATTCTTGACCGCTATCCAGTGTTCCATGTCGGGATTACTTTGGTATCTTCCTACCAAACTTACGGCAAGGTTTACATCAGGTCTGGTACACAGCATGGCATACATAATAGACCCTATAGCCGAGGCATAAGGGATGACACTCATCTTTTCTCTATCTTCTGCCGTGGTCGGGCATTGAGCTGAGTTCAATTTCACACCTTGCAACACAGGCAAGAACCCTTTCTTGGACTGATCCATATTGAACTTCATCAATATCTTATCAAGGTATGTGCTTTGTGAAAGACCTATGAGGCGTCTCGATCTATCTCTATAGATCTTGATGCCTAATATGTAAGCAGCTTCTCCAAGGTCCTTCATTGAAAAACACTTATTCAAGTAGGCCTTAATGTTGTCCAAAAGTTCTATATCATTTCCCATCAAAAGTATGTCATCTACATATAATATGAGAAATGCTATAGAGCTCCCACTCACTTTCTTGTAAACGAAGGCTTCTCCATAAGTCTGCATAAACCCAAACGCTTTGATCATTTCATCAAAGCGAATGTTCCAACTCCGAGATGCACTACTAGGAAAATGCTTATAGGTAGACATTTAGCAGTAGCGTTGGTTATATACCCATTGCTACTGCTATTTAGCAGTAGCGCCGACTAGCACCAGCGCTACAAGCACACGTTACCAGTAGCGCTGGATTTCACGGCCAGCGCTACTACTAATGGGCCACGCTCTCGGCCCCCCGTTGTAGCTTTAGTATAGCGCTGGGCCTCCTCCCCCGCGCTGCCGCTAAGCCCAACTCTTCCTCCCGCACCGGCCCGCGCACCACCCCTCTCCCCTCACTCACACTCACACGCTCACACCACCAGATCGAATCCCTAGCCGTCCCCCGATCCGGCCGCCGCCCCCGCGTCCTACT
>LR880972.1:131339026-131350490 GCA_904067115.1 Aegilops sharonensis
CCCCCCGCGCCGGCCCTCCTCCACCGAGAGGTACTCCTCCCTCCTTCCTCCTCCTCCCTCCCTCCCTAGTTATAGTTATTAGAGAGTAGTTAATTATTTTGAATCCTAGTTGAAAAAATGTAGGTTCTTAGAATAATGTAGGTGTTTTAGTTGAATTTTTAGGTGTTTTAGTTAAATTTGTAGGTGTTTTAGTTAAAAATGTAGGTTCTTAGAATAATGTAGGTGTTCTTAGAATAATGTTGAATTTGTTTTAAGTGTATTTAAAAGAGTTTTAGGTGTTTTAGTTGTTTTAGGTGTAGTTAACAGAATTTTAGGTGGTTTAGTTGTTTTACGTGTGGTTAACAGAATTTTAAGTGCTTTAGTTGTTTTAGGTGTAGTTAACAGAATTGTAGATATTTTTTTAGTTAAAGCAATTGTTGTTACTTTTTTGTTAAAGCAATTTTTCCTGTTATATGCAAATTTGCAGTGGACATGTCATATTTTGAACATGTCACATTTTGGACATGTCATATTTTTCCGAGTGGCCTATGTTTTGCCAGAAATGTCGATTTGTTTATGTTCTGGCAAATTTCAGGCGCTCGATTGGTCCTGTTTTTAGCAAAGGTCATGCCAAATTTTGCTAAGTGTTTATTAATTTTGTTTTCATAATTAAGCATTTTGTTCTCGACGTCGACGATGCCTATCCCGCATCCTCGTCGTCGACTCGTAGCTTCTTCTGGTGAGCCGAGGCGCCATGTCCGGGACTGGGCTCCGCCGGGCTGGTACTGGGTTGTGCTACCTTCTGGTGAGTGCAGCTTAGTGAGGAGCCAGCCCGTCGTCGACCCGGAGCTTCTTTGGTGGCGGTCACGTGGGCCTGCATCGTTGGAGAGGCTTGAGTCCCCCGCGCAGGTGGTGCAACACCGTGTCATGGAGGAGAACGCGCACGTCCAGCGCTACTTGGTTGAGTTGGTGAACGACCGGTTCTCCAATACCTGGCCGTTTCTTTGGGGATCTCACCGAAGCTATGATCCGGTGATGGTTCCTTCTCTTTGGGTGTGCACCGCGGCACACTGAACCTAGAGGAGCTATTATTCGAGATGTATTAGTGATATTATATGATGATCTCTTTGCTACAAACTACTATATATGTATTCGATGATGGCTTATTAATTACCTATTAGTTATTTGCTTATTGAATGCAAAAGATATGTATTCATGATGGATTATATGATGATCTTTGCTACAAACTACTACAAACTTCAAATTTTAGGTGTTTTAGTTGTTATATGATGATTTTTGCTACAAACTACTACAAACTACAAATTTTAGGTGTTTTAGTTGTTATATGATGATCTTTGCTACAAACTACTATATATGTATTCGACGATGGATTATTAGTTACCTATTAGGAAATTTCTGACGACGAAAGGGAATTCGCTATGTGCATTTACTGCGAAGATAAGCGCGGTATGTGCGACAGGCCTCACCTGGTAGAAGGTCGGCGCTTCAGCATCAAGCTCCAAGAGACCTTCGATGTTGATACAGTACGCAATGATGACAAGTGTTTTTTGTTATTTTTGAACGACTTCTCTGCTTCTTCAACATGTAATTTCCGTCTTTTACAATTCGACTAGCTTATCCCATGCCATGCAAGACGCTATGTCTTGGAGAAGATGGGGTTTGAAGATCATGAAAGCACGGAGACAAAGATAATTCAACTAAGGACCCATCATGGTTATGATTGTGCTGTAAAACTATACAATTCTGTGAACTCATCCAATTTTGGTTGCCGAATTGGGAAGCCCTTTCCAAGGCGTATGATTTTCATGAGGGTATGCTTCTCACCTTCGATCTTGGTGATCCTGACATCAACGAAAATGATATGACCATGTGGGTCCTTGTTGACACGCTTCCAGTTCTACGCTGTGTGAGTTTCTTAAACATATTTACTAAGTAATTTATATTGTTTATTTCAAAATATTTGACAGCTTATTTCCATTGACAGCTTATTTTCATTCTTCAAAAAATGTACGGAAGATGGTAGACAGAACCTACTACTACAATGATGAAGCACAATTAACTTATAAGTAGAAAGATGGTCTGATCACATTTTTTACTGATCTTGAGAATTACAATAGCTATTATCGAATTCCTCAAAATTATGGTCCATATGTGCCACTAGTGCACGCGGTGTGCTACGGTAACATCAATGGAGATATCATGGTAAGATTTTGTACTATTACGACATCCATGCATCTTTTGCATAAATTTTTCTAAAACCAAACTACATTGCTAATGACAAAGCTATTACTATGTTTTTGAACAGAAAATCCCGATGGATTGTGTGCCTCATCTGATGTTGCCAAGAGGTCGCGTTGATGTTATGAGCTTACGGCCACCACGGCCAGGTTAGCCACAGTATCCACATCACTCCTGTCCATACCGGATTTCTAAAAGCGAGGAAGCCATGATAATAAAAGATTGGAAAAAATGTTTCAACCATCGTAGAGAGCTACTTGGAAGCAACATTGTGCGTAGGCCAAGACTTGGAGACAGGATGATCTTCGTTCTTCATTATGGAGAGTCTAGTTTCCTTAATGAAGAGTCAATGCCTATCTTGTTTTATGATATTTTACCTAAGAGAGGGTAGAGTAGGTCCTATGAGAGGAGTAGGTCCTAGGTAGAATGTGTTATTATGTGCTATAATGTGTTAGAGTTGATGAGGAGGATGAGGAGTTGTGATTATGACTAGTGACGAACTTGTTATACATATGATGTCTCATTGACGAACATTGTTTGGTGGTGATGACTAGTGGCAATGAATATGCTATTTAAACAGACTAGTTCATGATGAGTTGTTATTGTATAAAAGATATATCTGTTTAAACATGTACAACGCCAAAAAATTAAAAAGGACATAAATGTTAGCAGTAGTGCTGTCCTAAAAACACGCTACTAGTACTTGAACTTACCAGTAGCGCTGGTCCAGAAATGCGCTACTGCTACAAAATAGCTGTAGCGCCGTAGCAGTAGCGCTGGTCCCCGCGCTACTGGTAGCAAAAACCAGCGCTACTAGTAAGCTTTTCTCTAGTAGTGATGCTTGCACCAGCCCATAGATGGAGTGCTGGAGCTTGCATACCTTGTTAGCATTCTTAGGATCAACAAAACCTTTCGGCTGCATCATATACAATTCTTCCTTAAGGAATGCCGTTTTGATGTCCATTTGCCATATCGCATAATCGTAGAATGCGGCAATTGCTAACATGATTCGAACGGACTTCAGCTTCGCTACAGGTGAGAAGGTCTCATCGTAGTCAACCCCTTGAACTTGTCGATAACGCTTAGCGACAAGTCGAGCTTTATAGATGGTAACATTATCATCCGCGTCCGTCTTCTTCTTAAAGATCCATTTATTTTCTATCGCTCGCCTATCATCGGGCAAGTCTGTCAAAGTCCATACTTTGTTTCCATACATGGATCCTATCTCGGATTGCATGGCTTCAAGCCATTTGTTGGAATCTGGGCCCGCCATCGCTTCTTCATAGTTCGAAGGTTCACCGTTGTCTAACAACATGATTTCCAGGACAGGGTTGCCATACCATTCTGGTGTGGAACGTGTCCTTGTGGACCTACGAAGTTCAGTAGCAACTTGATCCGAAGTACCTTGATCATCATCATTAACTTCCTCTCTAGTCGGTGCAGGCACCACAGGAACATCTTCACCGAGTTCTACTTTCCTCCCACTTACTTCTCTCGAGAGAAACTCTTTCTCCAGAAAGGACCCGTTCTTAGCAACAAAGATCTTGCCTTCGGATCTGAGGTAGAAGGTATACCCAATGGTTTCCTTAGGGTATCCTATGAAGACGCATTTTTCCGACTTGGGTTCGAGCTTTTCAGGTTGAAATTTCTTGACAAAAGCATCGCATCCCCAAACTTTTAGAAACGACAGCTTAGGTTTCTTCCCAAACCATAATTCATACGGTGTCGTCTCAACGAATTTAGATGGTGCCCTATTTAAAGTGAATGTAGCTGTCTCTAGAGCGTATCCCCAAAATGATAGCGGTAAATCGATAAGAGACATCATAGACCGCACCATATCCAATAGAGTGCGATTACGATGTTCGGACACACCGTTACGCTGAGGTGTTCTAGGCAGCGTGAGTTGTGAAACAATTTCACATTTCCTTAAGTGCATACCAAACTCGTGACTTAAATATTCTCCCCCACGATCTGATCGTAAGAACTTTATTTTTCGGTCACGTTGATTCTCTACCTCATTCTGAAATTCCTTGAACTTTTCAAAGGTCTCAGACTTGTGTTTCATCAACTAGACATACCCATATCTACTTAGCTCATTAGTGAGAGTGAGAACATAATGATAGCCTCCGCGAGCCTCAACGCTCATTGGACCGCACACATCAGTATGTATGATTTCCAATAAGTTGGTTGCTCGCTCCATTGTTCCGGAGAACGGAGTCTTGGTCATTTTGCCCATGAGGCATGGTTCGCATGTGTCAAATGATTCATAATCAAGAGAATCCAAAAGCCCATCTGCATGGAGCTTCTTCATGCATTTGACACCAATGTGACCAAGGCGGCAGTGCCACAAGTATGTGGGACTATCGTTATCAACCTTACATCTTTTGGTATTTACACTATGAATATGTGTAATATCACGTTCGAGATTCATTAAGAATAAACCATTGACCAGCGGGGCATGACCATAAAACATATCTCTCATATAAATGGAACAACCATTATTCTCGGATTTAAATGAGTAGCCATCTCGCATTAAACGAGATCCAGATACAATGTTCATGCTCAAAGCTGGCACTAAATAACAATTATTGAGGTTTAAAACTAATCCTGTAGGTAAATGTAGAGGTAGCGTGCCGACGGCGATCACATCGACCTTGGAACCATTCCCGACGCGCATCGTCACCTCGTCCTTCACCAGTCTCCGCTTATTCCGCAGCTCTTGTTTTGAGTTACAAATATGAGTAACTGCACCGGTATCAAATACACAGGAGCTACTACGAGTACTGGTAAGGTACACACCAATTACATGTATATCACATATACCTTTGGTGTTGCCGGCCTTCTTGTCCGCTAAGTACTTGGGGCAGTTCCGCTTCCAGTGTCCGCTTCCCTTGCAATAAAAGCACTCAGTCTCAGGTTTGGGTCCATGCTTTGGCTTCTTCCAGGCAATTGGCTTGACGGGCACAGCAACTCCCTTGCCGTCCTTCTTGAAGTTCTTCTTAACCTTGCCTTTCTTGAAACTAGTGGTTTTATTGACCATCAACACTTGATGTTCCTTTTTGATCTCCACCTCCGCTGATTTCAGCATTGAAAATACCTCAGGAATGGTTTTCACCATCCCCTGCATATTGTAGTTCATCACAAAGCTCTTGTAGCTAGGTGGGAGCGACTGAAGGATTCTGTCAATGACCGAGTCATCTGGGAGGTTAACTCCCAGCTGAGACAAGTGGTTGTGCAACCCAGACATTTTGAGTATGTGCTCGCTGACAGAACTATTCTCCTCCTTCTTACAACTGTAGAACTTGTCGGAGACTTCATATCTCTCGACCCAGGCATGAACTTGGAAAACCATTTTCAGCTCTTGGAACATCTCATATGCTCCGAGCTGCTCAAAACGCTTTTGGAGACCCAGTTCTAAGCTGTAAAGCATGCCGCACTGAACCAGGGAGTAATCATCACTACGCGACTGCCAGGCGTTCATATCGTCTTGAGTTGCTGGGAAAACGGGTGCTTCACCTAGCGGTGCATCTAGGACATATGCTCTTTTGGCAGCTATGAGGATGATCATCAAGTTCCGGACCCAGTCCGTATAATTGCTGCCATCGTCTTTCAGCTTGGTTTTCTATAGGAACGTGTTGAAGTTGTGGGCAACATTAGCGTGGGCCATTTGATCTACAAGACATATTGCAAAAAAATTTAGACTAAGTTCATGATAATTAAGTTCATCTAATCAAATTATTTAATGAACTCCCACTCAGATAGACATCCCTCTAGTCATCTAAGTGATCCATGATCCGAGTCAACTAGGTCGTTGCTGATCATCACGTGAGACGGACTAGTCATCATCGGTGAACATCTTCATGTTGATCATATCTTCTATATGACTCATGTTAGGCCATGTCTATACATGCTAGGCTCGTCAAGTTAACCTAAGTGTTTTTGCATGTGTAAATCTGTCTTACACCCATTGTATGTGAACGTTAGAATCTATCACACCCGATCATCACGTGGTGCTTCGAAACAACAAACTTTCGCAACGGCGCACAGTTAGGGGGAACACTTTCTTGAAATTATTATGAGGGATCATCTTATTTACTACCGTCGTTCTAAGCAAATAAGATGCAAAAACATGATAAACATCACATGCAATCAAATAGTGACATGATATGGCCAATATCATTTTGCTCCTTTTGATCTCCATCTTCGGGGCGCCATGATCATCATCATCACCGACATGACACCATGATCTCCATCATCATGATCTCCATCATCGTGTCTTCATGAAGTTGTCACGCCAACGAATTACTTCTACTATTATGGCTAACGGTTTAGCAATAAAGTAAAGTAATTACATGGCGTTATTCAATGACACGCAGGTCATACAATAATTAAGACAACTCCTATGGCTCCTGCCGGTTGTCATACTCATCGACATGCAAGTCGTGATTCCTATTACAAGAACATGATCAATCTCATACATCACATATATATCATTCATCACATCCTTTTGGCCATATCACATCACAAGGCATATGCTGCAAAAACAAGTTAGACGTCCTCTAATTGTTGTTGCATGTTTTTACGTGGCTGCAATAGGGTTCTAGCAAGAACATTTCTTACCTACGTCAAAACCACAACGTGATATGCCAATTTCTATTTACCCTTCATAAGGACCCTTTTCATTGAATCCGATTCGACTAAAGTGGGAGAGACAGACACCCGCTAGCCACCTTATGCAACTATGCATGTCAGTCGGTGGAACCTGTCTCACGTAAGTGTACGTGTAAGGTCGGTCCGGGCCGCTTCATCCCACGATGCCGCCGAAACAAGATAAGACTAGTAGTGGCAAGTAAATTGACAACATCTACGCCCACAACAAAATTGTGTTCTACTCGTGCATAGAAACTACGCATAGACCTAGCTCATGATGCCACTGTTGGGGATCGTAGCAGAAATTTAAAATTTTCTACGCATCACCAAGATTAATCTATGGAGTTATCTAGCAACGAGAGAGAGAGAGAGAGAGAGAGAGAGAGAGAGAGAGAGAGGGAGAGAGAGAGAGAGAGAGAGAGGAGTGCATCTACATACCCTTGTAGATCGCGAGCGGACGCGTTCAAGAGAACGGGGTTGATGGAGTCGTACTCGTCGTGATCCAAATCACCGATGATCCTTGCACCGAACGGACGGCACCTCCTCGTTCAACACATGTACGAGGCGGAGACGTCTCCCGCACCTTGATCCAGCAAGGAGGAGGGAGAGGTTGAGGAAGAGAGCTCCAACAGCAGCACGACGGCGTGGTGGTGGTGGTGGAGAGGTAGTACTCTGGCAGGGCTTCGCCAAGCTCTTAACGGAGGAGGAGAGGTGTTGGGGAGGGGAGCGGCTGAGACTTGGATGTGGTTTGCAGCCCTCCCCTCGCCCCTCTATTTATAGGGGAAGGGGGCCGACCTCCTCTAGATGAGATCTAGAGGGAGGGGCGGCCTAGGGGAGGGGGCTTGCCCCCCAAGCAAGGGGGGCGCCCCCTCTAGGGTCCACCCCCCAACCCTAGGCGCATGGGCCCAAGGGGGGGATGCGCCCAGCCCCCCAGGGGCTGGTTACCTGCCCACTACGGCCCATGAGGCCCTCCGAGAGAGGTGGCCCCTCCCGGTGGCCCCGGTACAATACCGATATGCCCCCGAACTTTTCCGGTGACCGTATGACAACTTCCCATATATAAATCTTCACCTCTGGACCATTTAGGAACTCCTCGTGACGTCCGGGATCTCATCCGGGACTCCGAACAACATTTGGTTATCACTTACAAGTCTTCCTAATAACCCTAGCGTCACCGAACCTTAAGTGTGACCCTACGGGTTCGGGAATCATGCAGACATGACCGAGACAGCTCTCAGGCCAATAACCAACATCGGTATCTGGATACCCGTGTTGGCTCCCACATGTTCCACGATGATCTCATCGGATGAACTATGATGTTGAGGATTCAAGTAATCCTGTATACAATTCCCTTTGTCAATCGGTACGTTACTTGCCCGAGATTCGATCGTCGGTACCCCAATACCTCGTCCAATCTCGTTACCGACAAGTCACTTTACTCATATTGTAATGCATGATCCCGTGACCAACCACTTGGTCACATTGAGCTCATTATGATGATGCATTACCGAGTGGGCCCAGAGATACCTCTCCGTCATACGGAGTGACAAATCCCTTTCTCGATCCTTGTCAACCCAACAGACACTTTCGGAGATACCTGTAGTATACCTTTATAGCCACCCAGTTACGTTGTGACATTTGGTACACCCAAAGCACTCCTATGGTATCCGGGAGTTACACGATCTCATGGTCTAAGGAAATGATACTTGACATTAGAAAAGCTCTAGCAAACGAACTACACGATCTTGTGCTATGCTTAGGATTGGGTCTTGTCCATCACATCATTCTCCCAATGATGTGATCCCGTTATCAATGACATCCAATGTCCATGGTCAAGAAACCGTAACCATCCATTGATCAACAAGCTAGTCAACTAGAGGCTCACTAGGGACATGTTGTGGTCTACGTATTCACACATGTATTACGATTTCCGGATAACACAATTATAGCATGAACAATAGACAATTATCATGAACAAGGAAATATAATAATAACCATTTTATTATTGCCTCTAGGGCATATTTCCAATAGAAATCTTGTGGAGTGGTGGTGAAAATTGTTCCATGGTCGGCTAATGTTGGGGCTAAGGGTGTGATGGAAATAGCTTGGGTCAAGGTAGCAAACGTTCCATTGGAGAGGAGGAACAAGAGAAATTTGGCTTATGTTTCATCTCTGGTAGGTGTACCACTTGAAATCGACATGGCCACCCTACATAAGCCAGAATTTGTACGGGTCCGGCTTGGATGTCGCAATGTGGATGAATTACCTGGAGTTGCAGAAGCAGTCTTGGGCACACATTTCTTTGACTTCTTTTACGAAGTTGACAAGGTTTTGGTTAGAAACCCAGAAAGAGAACTTAAGAGTGCCCAGGTTGGCAATGTAAAAGGGAATTCACCATATGACAAGCAGTTTTCTCGGGCATGCCCCAAGTCTAATGAGGAAGAAAGAGGGGTTGGGCCAGTAAATATATGGATGCTGGAAAAAATGCCCCAATTGAA
This sequence comes from Aegilops sharonensis, assembly GCA_904067115.1. Lineage (NCBI taxonomy): Eukaryota > Viridiplantae > Streptophyta > Magnoliopsida > Poales > Poaceae > Aegilops > Aegilops sharonensis. The sequence goes on from LR880972.1 coordinate 131,348,413, forward strand.
TCTGTGGAAGATGAGCAAGAGGAATCTGAGGAAACTGATTATAATACTCTCCTGATTGAAACTATAGCCGTGAGGCATGTGAAAGTGATAACCTGTTTAAATCCATCACAATTCCTGCTGCAAAGAACTTTGAGCAGCATATGGATGAGATACAGGTAGTTAAGAGTCTTTCTGGTAATGACTTGATTTCAAAAGATATATCTGCTTTGCATATATCTCATTTGGATCAACAAAAAAATGAGCAGGTCGAGGAGCTTGAGGGAGAGGAGTTTGAGAAGGAAGGGGGAAAAACTGACTATATGGTATAGTTCCCCACATCTTCTGATGATATGGGGGAAGTGATTCCTACCCCTCCTCTTATCCCAGAAGCTGGTCTGAGACTCAGTGTGAGGAATATGCAGAATATGGAGGCCAAGATGCAGGATAAAGCTGCTGCTATCTCCAAAAAGAGAAATCTGGAAGGTAATGAACCGACCCATAACTCTTTTGAAGTTTTATCTAATCATGAGATGATGCTTAGAGTGACTAAAATGGGAGTAATGATCCCTGATAATAATTTTTCTAGTATTGATATCTTAAGAGAGCTAGAAAGAGTTAGAAGTGAGGGAGAAAAAACAGATACTATATCTGAAAAAGGCATGGAAGGAAAAATGTTATACATCACTAATGCCAAAGGAGATATAACTCCTGTCAGTGATGATTGGGCAAAAGAAGTAGATGAGTTAGAAGAGGAATTCACCTTGGTCAGGTCTAGGAAAAAAAGAAGTCCAAAAGTCCATGTGGTTATTTCCAGGCCAGTGACCAGGAGTCAAAACCCTAATAGGGGTGGGGAAAAAAGACCTGGTAGCCCTGTCCATCATTCCAGGGCCACCAGGAGAGGGGGGAGAAAGAAAACTGGTGTTAAATGATAGGTCTCTTTTGGAATTGTAGGGGGGCAGGGAAGAAAGGAATGAGCTCCTGTCTCTCTCATATCATTAGAGATCATCTGTTGGACTTTATTGGTCTGCAAGAGACCCACAAAAAAGTTATATAGAAAATTTCTTTAGAAAAATTGACCCATACCAGACATATGAATGGAACTTTGTTCCATCTATAGGCAGATCCGGGGGAATCCTTTGAGGAGTGAGAAAAGAAAGATTTGAAGGATTAGTGTGGAAGAAGGGCAGGTTTATCCTGCAAGCTTCATTTTATGATAATAAAGAAAAAAAAGAAGTGGACATTGTGCACTGTGTAGGGTGCTGCACATGATAAAGATAAGGAGGATTTTCTAACTGAACTTTTTGAGTTCTGTAGCCATATATCATCTCCTTTACTTATTGGAGGAGATTTTAATATCCTTAGGCATGCTGGGGAAAAGAACAAACCATGGCAACATTCCACTTATTCTGGTCTGTTTAACTCTGTGATCAATGCTATGTGTTTGAGTGAGGTTTATATGAGTGAGGGGATGTACACTTGGACCAATGGCCAATTCCATCCAAATCTTGAGAAATTAGACCGTGTCCTTATGAGTAGTGACTGGGAGGACATTTTCCCTCAAGTCAATATTAGGAAACTGGTTAGAGATGTATCAGACCATAATGCTCTTTTGCTGTCCTCTGACAACCATGTTGTCAGATCTCCACAGACAGGAGAATTTAGATTTGAATTAAGTTGGTTGAAATCAGATGAGTTTCTTCCTTTAGTGGAGAAAATAATCAATATGTGAAAGCCACTGACACAATTGATATTCTAAATATCAAATTAATATGTTTTAAAAAGTTCTTCAAAGGACGGGGCTCGAATAAATTTGGTCATGAAAAAATCAAAAAAAGGAAAATCAGAGAAGAGCTGAGATGGATTGAGGAGGAGGAAGAGAAAGGAAATATTGATCCTGGTATCTTCTGTAAAAAAACTGAGTTGTTAGTTGAGTTGAATGAAATTTTAATTAATGAGGAATTATTTCTGCTACAACAATCTAAAGAACGTTGGTTGCTTAAAGGAGATAGTAACCAGTGGTGGAGCCAAGATTCGAGTATAGGGGGGGCCGAGTACGTATTTTGATCGAATCTCGTTGATAATTACTAGTTGCTTCTACT
>LR880972.1:131377912-131391524 GCA_904067115.1 Aegilops sharonensis
CAAAAGAAGTGTCATGTTGAGAAAATCCATAGTGCTTCGATAGAAATACTTGTGATAGCAGAGATGCCAACATGGGACCAAATTTGTCTGATCTATGTGTATAGTTTCAGACCTACTTTAATTTTTGGCAAACTATTGAACTTAGCCATGGCTGATGATTTCACTGAATAAACTGTTTGTTTGTTTTCTTATTTCAACTTGCAGCGTGGATCATGGCTTTGGGTACCCCCGAGAAATTCGGATACCGGGTTGTATCCACGTTTCTCGTTGCCCCACGAAAAAGACGCATGACGAGCAAAACAATTCAAAAAATTTGAAAATTCTGAATTTAAATGCTCAAAGTGCAGATAAATAGAGTAGCATCTCAGTCATCGTGCGTGGCTGTGGCCTGGTGGTAGGCGCCTACTGCAAGCTTTGGTAGGTCGCTGGATTGAATTTGTTCCACTGGGCTACTGGCCAATATGTGACAGAAAGATTTAATGTTCCTCTTGTATCTAATTTTAAAAAGTTTCAATTCAAAATTCCATTACAAATTTTGTTTGAAATATGTTCGGAATTTCTCGGTAACCATGGTAACCGAGAATCTCGCTCCCCCACGAGAAAATTTATCCATTCGGAATCCAAAACTTTGGCGTGGATCCATGAATTACACTAGACTTAAGAAAAAGAGTTGCAGTACCGAATATTCGATTCTGCATCCAGGCTCAGATGCTCCCTAAATCAACACCATTAAAACGCATGTGGATCCGGGTCAGCGGCTATATTTCACAAGCGTATATCACGAGTATTTAGTCCAGCCACAGTGCGCAATAACTGCGACGGACGCGGCGCACTATTTGCGCGGACCAGCTTCTGAAGACGGCTCAGCTCCTGACCTGAGCCCACCTGAGCCTTCCACGGCGGACACACAAACGAAACCGGCCGTCCGCGGCTATATTAAATGCCTCTCCCAGCCACCACCGCTCAATAGCTACCTGTAGGCCAAAAATATTCCACCCTCCGTTGCTAGCACACACTGCAATTTATGGGCTAAAAACTACAAGCCACTACAATCTCAGTGATCATTAAGCTGCGTTTCTCTTAAACTTAAGACTGAACTTGGTAGCAAGAGGAACAAATATACAATGTGAGATGAAGAACGCAGCACTACTTTCCCGCCACTAGAGCCTTTGTCATGCATTTCTTGCCGCCACCCGATCCATTGCAATTGCAACTCACAAAGGAGAAGTGAGGCATCATTAACGACATCATGAAAAAGAAGAACATAAAAATAACAGTAAATATGATCTAAAAGATTCAGAGCAGATGCAAGTTATTCTATAAAGCTACAGAGCTGATTCAACTATGGTACAACACTGATTCAGCAAAAATAGTATCTGATTCCCAACTCAAAAAGAACAAAAAATCTATAAATATTCAGAGCAGATCCCGTAGATAGAATACTGAGAATTACAAGGTAAAAGAATTATTTATTTAGATCATCATCTTCTTCTTCTTCAGTCCACCAACCAAAGGAACCAGGGAAGATAAATGGATAGCTAAAAATTAACCTCTTGCTCGGCAAACTCAGTGACAGATGTTTGCAAGCTGTAGTTGAAGCCCAGAACAAAGTGAATGTTTGGTGGTCTATTGCATCGGCCGTGCACGCATTCAGTTAGTCGGTCAGTCAGCACTGTTAGAAGAACTACAACGTTACGCTGGGATGTTGTGATTTAACGAGCAGTGCTCCAACCTCTTCTGAATATCTCGTTCAACTTACTAGCCACAAACAGATAATGTGCTCTGATTTCATCATCAGCTACACCAAAAGTTAGATACAGGAAACCAAATTATACTGGCTAAGTATTTAGTGCCAAGAAAACCACCAGATGATCTTTAAAAAATAACAAGACTTCGATTAATAAAAACCAAAGCCAATTCTTCAGTTCAAAGCCAAATAGAGACACGAGGCAGATCAATCCGCAACTATTTCAAATGCTGACCAATACGACTTGATAATTTAATTGTCAACATGCACGATAGCTATTCAGCCCAAATTCCAAAACTGACAACGAACTTGCCCTCCATAGCAACCTGAAGTAGCCACTCATCAAATTTGAAAACCAAGCCAATTCTTCAGTCAAAGGAAAACAAAGACATGAGGCAGATCAATTGGCAATTATTTCAAAAGCTGACCAAAAATAATTCATAATTTTAGACAGTATGCATATCTATCACACACATAAATGTCTAGTATATAAGTTTGCCTCAGTCTGAACATGTAACATGCTGCAGATTGCCCTGTTTTCTTGTACAACCTAATTATCGTTTTAACTGCACAGTTAAAATAATATACAAGCTTTGGGTCTTCAGTTAGATAAGTCACAGGTTTCAAAAAAAAAAAAGTTAGATAAATCACAAAGCTGACTATCAACAAGCAGAACAGCACACAGGGCAATAGGAGAAGAAGATTTACAAACTTTGGACCATCAGTTAGTATCAATAAGATAAGTTGTATATATTTTGCTTACATGTCGCTCTATCGCCAACTTTGTCCTCCTAACTAGTCCACCCTGGTAAAAGACAGACTTTGTCAGTTATTTTAACATCATGTAGGTGGTCTGGGAATTACTGTTTTATAAAATTGGAATGATTAATACTCACTATCATTGTCCGCTTCTCCTCATAGATTTCTTCACGCTCATGATCATACTGGAGTCGCATGTACCGCCTCACAAATATGTGCATCGGGCTTGCGGGCGGCATGTAAGACTTCAACACATGGTTCGCACTCTCACTCCGTTGTGTGCTTGTCATCTTGGCACAGAACACCCCCTTTGAAGTATGGCTTCGCCCATCTCGAACGTATTTCATATATCTGAGTCATATAAGGATGCTTTCTCAAGTTGTACTTATCAAGCAACATGCCCCATGCTGTCCCGAACTCATCCTTTTTTCAGCATGTGATTCACAACTTTATGGAACTCCGCCTGAAAGTAACTCTTCTTCGTCTACAGTGGTCCCAAGCTTTCCTTCGCCTTCTTTAGCAAAAACCCAGTCAAAATTCTCAACCTACTCATCACCACACCAGCAACGATAATGCTTTGGAAGTGATTGTTTACTCCGACGAACAAACCAAAAGGCAAGTCATATAAGTTGGTTCTTTATGTTGTGTCAAATGGTACCACATCACCCAAGAACTGGTATTGCATCCTATTGCTTCCATCTGTCCACATCAAATTCTTCACTCGGCTTTCACTGTTTGCGAGCACTCGGCTTTCACTGTTCGCGAGCACTTTGTCCTTTCAGCATTTAGTCTTCTTTTGCCGTACCGGATCCCAAATCCAGTCCTATGAATAAAGATTGTAGAAGCCGTACGCCTCACCAAGTGAGTCGAAGGTGAGGCCAGGTTCAGGCTTGATAACACTTCTTGTAGGTTCTTCGGCATATTTTCTTATTGTTTGCTCCAATGCACTCATCCGAGAAGGACACGGTGTCCTGTCCAGGGTGCAGTTCCTAGACGCAACCTGAGATTTTACAGTAAAAAGACATTGGCATTTTGCAATATATATAATAATAATAATAATAAATTGGTTTCCCTGGAGACAGTTTTATCTGTATTTCCAATATTGATCTCAAACATGAGATTTTACAGTAGAAAAATGTTGGACTCTTCAAAGAAAAAAAATCATGCATATTCTCTCATTCTTGTCAGGTTTGTCATCTTCCAGTATTTTGATCTCAAACCAGAATTTTTTTACGGCAATAAAGAACATTGGGCTGTTCAAGAACAAATCCTGCATGTTTTCTCATTGATAAAAGTTTTGTCAGGCTTTCAGTTTTTTTATCTCAAGACCAACATGTTGTCTGCCAATGTCTCCTGTGCAAAGTTTAATTTATGAAAAAAAATGGAATTAGTTTCAGCTCACCTCTTCGTCCACCCAGGGGCCTCTCGGTTGACCCGGTCAGTCAATGTGCTAAAGCAGTGGGGGATGAATCTCAGACGCCGTCGGCCATCGCAGTTCGGTCGGCTACCGGCCACACGCCCAACATTCTGCCCGCAACCAGAGTAAAATTTGTTGTTGTTCACCAGTCGGATCCGCTAGCCCAGCAGTTAACAACGCAAGTAGCACTGGATCTGGGTTTTCCAAACCATCTGCTAACTTATCTCGAAGGAGAAACCTGCAGAAACACACGCCATTGGCATCAGCAAAACTTATCAAAAAATAAGATCCGCCAAGCCGTCAATTCACTCAAACATCGGACAAGGCAGGGATTTTACTGCTACATGGATCCACTTACCAGTCGACGACATCTAGCGGGAACTCTAAGCCGCCGTCCTCCATCGATCTGACTCCGGCGATTTAAGCAGCCTCATAAGAACAGGAACCATGGCTGCCGAACTGCAGTCCAATGGGGGAGGGAGTGTTGTGGGCGGAACTGCAGTCCAAATGGCTCAGCTATATCGCGACGTCCTGTACGGCGCTCCTGTTCCTGGATCAGACGAAAAGCAAACGATCCGAGCCACGGATCAGATGCGCGTACTCCGCCGGGAGGTCCCCACATATTGGCAGCCAGTCCGTGAGCGTAGTGTAATCTAGTGGCAGATACGTAAAGCTCACCACGACAATTTTCACGGGAGAACTGTCGACGTAGCTCTCAATCTTTTTCCTTGGGAACATGTGGACAAAGTCTACCAAACGCAGGGGTGGACACATATCATCGGCAAGATCCTTGACCCGTCGTTCCTCAACATGGTGGCGAGAAAACTCGGTGATCTTCAGGGGTTGCTAAAAACTGCAGGGACGCCGGATGTTGCATGGGTTGGAGGCGGAGGGGCTTACAATAGTGACCACCATCTTGCCACCGATGCTTTTGTGTTCAGCTTCTGGTAATGCACGAAGCTGGTGATACAACCAGGGTTAAAGGTTGACATTGTTGGTGTTCAAACATTGTCACGTGTCAAAGGATTACAGATCAAAAATATTTATGTGCCAAAAATATTTCAGTTTGTTGGAGATAATATCGAGCTCCAAACTTTGGATGCCACCACAACCAAATATGCATCTCCAGCACAAGAGATGCGTTTGCTTGAGCCTTGGAGGTACAACGTTGGGTGTTCATGCACGTATGCATTGGAGGGCCAAGGAGGATGTACACATGCAAGTGGGTCCAGCCAGGGATTATTTAGCAACCACCAAGCATGTACGTGCATGAAAGAAATGACTCATACACTAGCATGTTTGATTGATATTCAAAAAAGGAGAGATGTGGTTATCCAGGGAGCAAGCAACAGATTGAATGGCAAGGAAAGTGCTGGTGGTTTCGTTCCAGATATAAAGTGTCCATGCTGGTTCAAAAAGGAAGCAATGAAGATTAACTTCCTATTTCTTTTCTTGCCTCACAAGTAAAATACCAATGTGGTAAGGGTGGCCAGATCATGGGACTTGCTTTTTTCATTTTTAGGCAAATTTGCTTTGTATATGTGCGACAAGATTGGGGCCCACCTGGAGAGGCCAACGTGATTAGAGTCGAGAGGGTTATTTTAATTTATCTCTATTCCTAATGTCTCAGTTGGTAGGTCGCGTTCCGGGTTTTATTTTAGTCCCATCATTTTCGTCCGGTTTTTTTTCGTCCTCCCTCCAACCTCCCAGCAATCTGCCACACCCCCACCTCACCCGCACGCAACAAAAAAAAACCGCACGCAGAAAAAAAAAACACTCGTGCGATCCTGATCCCCTCCCCTCGTGCGATCACGTAATCCCGAACCCCTCGCGCGATCCTGATCCCTTGCGCCCTGTCAGCTTCGTAGCCACCGCCGCCGCCGCCGCGGACGACCTGACGGACAAACCGCAGTCGGAACTTGTGCGTCCGCACCCTGCACCACCGCCCCCTCCGCAGGTTCTCATCGCCGCCACCGATTTCTCGTTCTGTCGTGCTAGGTTGAGCGCCGGCCGGAGCGCGTCGGCCACGGAGATGGCCGTCTGCGTCGTCGTCCTTGGGCTGAGATGGGGAGGGGAGGTCGAGATGAAGAGAGGAGGGAGAGGGAGACAGCGAGCCCATAGAGAAGCGCAACCAAGAGCCGTCCCTGTCGTCGTCCTTGGGCTGAGAAGGGGAGGGCGAGATGAAGAGAGGAGGGAGAGTGAGACAGCGAGCCCATGGAGAAGCGCAACCGGGAGCACATCTGTACGTCAGCGATACGAAGGCGACAGCCCCCTCCACCTCCGTGCGGCCACCCAGGTATGCAGCGCATTGCTCTATTCCAAGGCGCGTGCCTGTCTTATTTGATATTGTGTGTGCGTGCCTGTCTAAATTGTTGTTGTGTATGATTTGCTCCGTCACTGCGCATTCCTACTATCCTAACGATGGCTGCCAAGACATTTGTTGTTCGTTCAGGTTCTTTCAATACTGCACCTGCTTCCTCTTCCTCTGCTTCGAATCGATCTTTAGTAGGTACGAACCATGGTCTTGAAGCTCATGCATGTTCACTGTTTTCTGCAGAATACACGGATAATTAAAACCTATACGGGAGATGGACATTCTTCTTCCACTTCTATACATCATGCTACCCACCGGGTGTGGATATTCACCTCCACCAATTTCATTGATCCTATGTGCTACTTCAGTTTATTAGCTACGTTTATACACTGTTTTTAAAGGCCTAAGCCAAAATCGCATGTTAATTCCCTGCGCAATTTTTGTTATCCTAATACACCTTGGCAAAAAAATCTGTCACTCAAGATCGAACTCACAGTACTTAGCTTTATACCTTCAATACTTTTAACTGGGTGTGTGATTCTTTTGTTACTAAATAAGATTAGCTTCTCCCTATGCATCTGTTGTTTGTTTGATAATTTATTGGGCATATTTTCAACTGGAAGACACAAAGGAGGTGGCGTAGTGGCATGGAGATCCTGGTGTTGAGTGTCTTGTTTGTCTGGGTACTGTTCTGAATAGATGGTAACACTAATTATTGAGGCTAAATGATATTGTTATACCGCTTTCTTGGACTAAATATTATTTAGTAAACATCTTTGTTCCATATCCTATTAATATGCGCACATCTTCTCAGTTTATTCCCATTGGTGCAATGCCTATTTGATTTTATTATTAGGTATTATGGGAAAGTTAGTACTAAATACCACCCTTGAGAGCAAGCGCTTTCTATTTATGTGATTCAGTTAGCGAATTCAGTTTTCCGTGGCCGATGAATACAATAGGAGCCTGGGACCTTTTAACCGCAGAGATGCTCAATTAGTAATAAAAAAAGCATCAACTTTTTTGTTGGAGTTCTATTGGTTCGGCCATCGACACGTCTCTCTTCAAGGCAAGGTCAGGTCTAAGGTAAGCTCGTCATATTTTCTTTCTTCAATCTCAGGTGAAGATTTATTTCCTGTGCACTAAGATCCATTTTTTATGTGAATGAGGAGGCCAGACAGCATTTTACGAACCGTTTATGTCTCTGAACCGGACCATACCGTGGGTGATTGACGATTGTCTTAGTGTGCATAGCTATATTCTTGGGTGCATGTTAGATCTAATAATTTTGACAATAGGTTAGGTGACCGACGAAAGATTTGCTGATACGTTTGCATTTATCGAGTTCGGTGCAGAAGGTATTATTATATCTTCAGATGCTACATTTACATTTTTCAGCAGTTAATTGATGGTTTGATACATGGCACATTTAATATAGCGGGTGCTAGAGCTGCACTTAACCTTGGTAGCACAATGCTTGGGTTCTACCCTGTTAGAGTCTTGCCTTCAAAGACAACTATCTTACCTGTGAATCCAGAAATTCTTCCGGTGGTAGGTTGTTTGATGTTTCACCTTCTGCCAGCTCTATTCTACTTATCCACAATACTAACAACAATATCCTGTTCTTCCTGGCCCGTAGATGGAGGATTAGAAAGAAATAGTCCTATAAACGGTTTATTGTAAAATATGGATAAGAAGGTACACACTCATGTTCTACTTTGACATCGTATTGTCTTTCATTTTCTCATCTTACATTTTTTTTAGTTCAAGACACCGCAATCAAATCAGATGTTTAATTACAATTTACATGTTTTCTCTGCAGGTTACTCAATTAGATGTAAAGAGTTTCTTTGAAGAACTTTGTGGTGAGGTGAGTTATGGCGCATATCCAATCATCGTGTCGCATAGCTTCTAAGTAAGTATCTGTCTCATGGTGTAAAAAGTCCATAACTTTTGTGAGACTAGCTCTAAGACTGAAATATTTAAGTAACACTATATGCTCCTCTCCTTATCAATATGAGGAAAACTGAACAAAGTACCTTGCACGAGTTGTAAATAAATAATTCTCAATTTATCAATACTGAATGTGACATTTGAATGTGTTCAATAGGCTATGTTGATTGCCCTGGTGAATGACAGTGATATCTTTGGGGAAGCTTCAGAAAGTACATCTACTTCTGCAACATCTGTACCTACTGCAGATCTTACGAGTATTGATCAGCTTCTCAAAACAGTATGTCCTTGTCAGAATCATTATTTAGCATGTGAAGTCATTTTTGTTCTTTGTTCTACATAGTATAATCATTATTTTGTGTTTGCGCTTCTGTGGTGGAGTTAATGAGCCAGGATGAAGTTCGAGAAGTTGCATTACACCATGTAAATATTAAGGTTCCACTTTAATGAGTTGTGGAAGACAAGTGCACCGGTAAGTGTTCGAAATTTTAAGTGTGTTGGTGGAAGTGGAAGGAGGATTGTGAGTTGGATCTGTCATTAACAGAGGTGGTGAACTTGGATTGGTCATGCAGACGTAGCTCATGGAGAAATAAGAAGATGATGAAGAGCGATTTATGGGTAAAAAAATATAGTGAATAGATTTGCATGTGAAGTCAAGTGTATATGCCCAGACTCGAGCAGGTTCGCTATTATTGTTGTTCTTGTGTGTCAAGGCTTTTGGCTGCAGACTTGCAGGTATACATACGAGTCCATGCTTAATTTTTGTTACGTTTCTTACTTACCACTGTTATTTCTAGCAGAAGGGGCAGCTGGGGCATGGGGACACTCTTGCGTAACCTCCACCTGTTGTTTCTAAACTATGAAAGTAAGAGAATCGTATGCACTGCCCTTCATCTTAATTGTGTAAACATGTGTGTATGGTATTGCTAAATCCATGAACATATAGCATCCAACATACTTGAACTTAATAGTCCAACAACATTACATGTTTTCTCGACATGTTTCCAAATGCTAATTAGAAGTTGTCAGTTCTGCAGATACAACATAATTCCAGCAGCTGTTGGAAGAAATCACACGGTGGTTGTAACTAGCGAAGGGGAAAATGCTTTTCATTTGGTGACAACATGCATGGGCGGGAGGGGTTCACTAAGGAGTGGTCGACTCCCTCGCCTGTTGCTTTTTTTCTTTATGGTTGATAGATGACACAACTACAGAAGTGCAGTAAATACGACTTATATTGTCACCTGTTCTTACAACCTACCTGTTTGGGTGATAATGAAACCAAGAAAAATATGGCGGCCATTAGTCAGGGTTTCACAAGTCATGTATAGATCTTTTAGTTTTGTGGCCTACACGCTTATGTATAATATTTATCTGTTGATAATCATCTTTCTCATATATTGTGAAGGACATGAAAAATGATGTGTTTCAACAACCATGAAGAGCATTATTTTGGGTGTTCTAAAAATCTTTTTAGTCACAATCTTATGACTGTTTTAGACGGAAAAAAAATCAATTGACAAATCTAATGACTTCGTTTATGCTATACAGGTGAGTGATAAGCTTGATCATCGGAGCTTGTGAAACCGTGTGAGATTTTGAATCCCCACAACAAGCCCGAGAGGCTGGCACTAATCATGAGGATGGGGCCTGAGAAGATGCATGACAAGCTCCCCCATATGATCAGAGCCGTGCGTTAAGCAGTGCTGATTGTCACCTGGGTCAGCGATTCCATGCACCGGAACACCATCAGCGCATCTTGCAGGTTCAAGACAGGACCATTCGATGCAATCCGGATAAGCATGATAACTTTTTGCATAATTCGACATAGAAAAACCTACCTATATCTGATTTTTCACGTCAGCTGTTACGGAACCACATGCCATTTAGACATCCAATAGCATTGTTTGGACTTGTCAACTTTGGCATTGCATGGTTCTGAATTTTCACTGGTTGTGCAGGCTGAGGCTTTGTTTGATGTCCATGAGTGAGAGGGAGCTACCCTGGAAGGGTTCACCTAGAAATGACATGGCAAAACATTACAGAGTGCATTGGTGAATCTGAAATGATCTCATTTCCCGCTACCACACACACTGCGACCCCAGGCTGAATGTGTCACAGTCGCTCGAGCTGACCTTCACCATTTCCGATAGGCTAAGGAAGAAGGACATGGAATAACCTCATATCTAGGGTACAAGCTTAAGATATCTATCTTATGTTTCTTCCCTACAAAACCCTCTTCTGCTGCTAGAGGACATAATTTTACATTCTTTAGTTTTTTTAGTAGTATAGGTGGCGTTTGATTTTGGAAATACAAGGAAAAATCTCCCTCAAATAATAGGATATAGTTGTTTTGTTGCATTACCATTTGTGCTTAGTTCAATTTCTTTTGTGTTCATCCTTTCTTTGATGCAGATAGTGTGAAGGAGATTACAGGAGACATGACAATAGATTACTCATTCGCTATCTGCTGAGATTGTACATAATGTTTATTGATTAAATTTGGAAATGTAATCTGAGAAGTAAGGGCATCTATAGCGCTTCCCTAAATTTTAAGTCCTCAAAAGACACTCCAAGTTCAACTCAAAATTTGAGGAGTTAAAGGTTATTGCAACCAGCCCTAACCCTAAAACTTATCTCCCTATAACTTTTAGGAGGGAGTAGATGATGAACGTTGGAAGACATGCACAGTTTTACAAGGGATTTCAAAGAAGCACTTGAAATAAAGCTGTCTGGTTGGAATTCCGCTATATCTAAATGACAACGTTTACTTCCGTTTGGTATTCCAATGAGTATAAATGGGTAATGAATTCATAATAGAAACATTTATTTTTGTTATCACTATATTCTTTATATTATCAATTTAAAAAATTGCAGGAATGTGTATGGCTATTTTGTTTTTCACTAGCTCGATGCCCGTGCGTTGCCACGGGACAAAATATTTTTTTCAAAAAAGTTGAACATAGCCGGAAATATATATAATTCCCACATCTTAAACTTTGATAATTCTGATACCAATTTATGCACATACATTTCTTGAAAAAGAAACAAATACAAGCTTCATCAATAAAAAATATTTTTTTTCAAAAAAGTTGAACATAGCCGGAAATATATATAATTCCCACATCTTGAACTTTGATAATTCTGATATCAATTTATGCACATACATTTCTCGAAAAAGAAACAAATACAAGCTTCACCGATAAAAATGTAGACTGGGCCTGATCCAAGAAATAGAAGACTTGTACATTGATTGCATCCACCGATAAAATCCCAAACGTGTGTGGGCAAGACTATCTTCGTGTTTCAATAATATAAAAAAATAGTAGGTAAGTGTCAATCTGTTGCTGGTTCAGAATTTGATAAGGTTGAAAACTTTGTTTGAGCACATCTGATCCTCATAATAGCATATTTAATAAATCACTGTAGTCAAATCACTTTTTTATAATTTATATAGAAAAATCACTTACTATTGTGTATAAGTGCCATTAAGGATCAACCTAGATCTGCGGGATAGTTTGGAAGTTATATCCAAGGCATTATAATTGCTCTATATTATTATTAATTTCGTATATCATCACCTTTGACTACTCGAACTGTCGGCCATGCTTTGTGATTAAACAATTCTTGACTGATTAAATCCATTTCAAGTGTAATGCAAGTGTTGAATTGTGATCCATGAACAGCAAGCCCATTTGGGGAATGTATTTGAACAATGACCCAAGCAGTCGCACAAGTGGATCTGCACATATTATTATCAAGATATCATCTCATCTTTCAATTTTCTTTGCCACTCTAAAATAATCGGTTTTCTCTTTCATGTGAGCATTTTGAATTTTTTTTCTAGAAGCTTGACAAGAAAACTGAAAATAAATAATTAGAGAAGATTAACCGGGCGGGAGGAGAGGGAATAAGGGATAAAGAGAAAAGAAATACATAGTAACGTTATATTGATTAAAGGGTTCTAGAAATGCATCTGCTTCTAACTATATATAAAGATCTTGTATGTGATTAACCGGGCGGGAGGAGATGGAAGAAGGGCTTGGCCACTTGGATCGTGAGATGACTATTCGGTTGATCACTTGTGCTATCTATTCAATGCCATGCATCACAGAAACAAAGATTAGTTTTGTTGTTGTGGATTTTGCAGGAAAACAGAGTAGGTCATGGTGGATGAAGAGAACATTAACCGATAGACTTTTCGGTAATTTTTTTGCCTACGTTGATTAGTTTATTTCTTATCAATTAAATTTGTATGTGAAGTACAAAAAGTTGATAATTGGGACAGAATTATGACTTCTATTATGTATCATTTTCATATATTCCTCAACAACACGTCTAGATTCATGTAGATAATAGTTTGAACACGTCTAGCAATTTACATGTCTTCTGGGCAAGCTAAGCTATTTTCTTGATGATCCAAGCAGGTTGCTGATCAAATATAAAATATGTAATTTTCTGGTTCAGTAATAAATGGGCAATTCAACTTATAGCTGGGGCAGCCTAATTTCCTCCTACACACGTCCGCTAACAGCAGCAGTTACAACCAGGCGGTTGCGGAAGGTGATAGGTGTGGTGGTCGGCGGTGCCTGGGCTATTGATGTTCGATGTGAGAGGAAGCAGAGAGATTGGCTGCTGATTTTGGGAGGAAGAAGAGAGATTGAGCGTGTTGTTGCTGCCGTGTGTGGTCTTGGGAGAGGAATAAAAGAGAGTAGTAGAGAGCTTTAGAGAGATAGCAAAGGATTGAGAGGCTACTGCTATTTGTATTGTTGTCGATGCTTGCACAATGCCACTGCTTATTATACTGGGTTATTCATCTTTGAAAAAAAACAATCATTTTCTCCCTTCAATAGTTTAGTCATGACTTAGTTTTACTTACTAGCCTCTCTTCATAATTATTTTTGGATTAAATTTAGCTTTTTATAAAGTTGTAAAGAATAGGACTATTTCATGCATCCCGGCGGATATGGTTGCTATCCTGGAAAGGAATAAGATAGCATCATGTTGTCGTCCCTTGTTGTTAGTTTGGATTCCTATTTACTTTGTGTGCCATTCCTTAATGC
Organism: Aegilops sharonensis; assembly: GCA_904067115.1. Classification (NCBI taxonomy): domain Eukaryota; kingdom Viridiplantae; phylum Streptophyta; class Magnoliopsida; order Poales; family Poaceae; genus Aegilops; species Aegilops sharonensis. Next base: position 131,391,166 of record LR880972.1, read on the forward strand.
ATGAATCAGTTGCAGTGTGGATGGGATTGACTTGTTATTTTGTTCAGTTTGTAAAAGGGTTGCTCTGCGCAAATTCTTAACACAGTCATCATAATTGCATTTATAGCAACTACCTATTACCGAAATGATAGACGGCTCCAAGATTATGGTTGTACTATGCTAAATTGCTAATTGCTATTACTAGGAATAAATACTCATGTATCTCTAAAAAGACTACTAATGTACTCCCGCTGTAAACAAAATGAAATTTATTTATGAACCAATTGTAATATTACCTCGGGTGAAGAATAACTTATACTCCACCCTAGGTGATGAATAGTATTACCATGTATATATAGTGTGTGTTATGTGTTGTGTGT
>LR880972.1:131391715-131421045 GCA_904067115.1 Aegilops sharonensis
GCAAATTCTTAACACAGTCATCATAATTGCATTTATAGCAACTACCTATTACCGAAATGATAGACGGCTCCAAGATTATGGTTGTACTATGCTAAATTGCTAATTGCTATTACTAGGAATAAATACTCATGTATCTCTAAAAAGACTACTAATGTACTCCCGCTGTAAACAAAATGAAATTTATTTATGAACCAATTGTAATATTACCTCGGGTGAAGAATAACTTATACTCCACCCTAGGTGATGAATAGTATTACCATGTATATATAGTGTGTGTTATGTGTTGTGTGTTGTGTGTGTGTGTGTGCTTCAGACATGTCGTTTAATTATCTATTTGGTTTATTCACTAATATCTAATTGAATCAGGCATGTGCGCGCGAGGAGGTAAGAGGAGAGAACCATTGACATTTTTCATGCTCTGGACGAACATTTTTATGCATAGCTTTCTTTTCCATGAGAACACATGAGTGTGGAGCTGTCGTTGTAGAGCCCGGGATGAAGGGTGGGTCCAGTATAGAACCAGGAGGTACTAGCACTAAGATGGAAAGGTGGTTGCCGCCCTTATCCCTTGCTGCTGGCCGGCCACGGCGATGTTGATCACCGGCTCACTTAAAATACAAGTTGATGGATTTTGTGATAAGAGTGAGCGGGGCGGAGGTTGGGTTTGGTATGTTTACTTACAGATTTGCATTCTTGGCTTTGGGGGCGCCACAGGCGGCGCAATACCTCCCCCCTCTTGATGGCAGTGGTGAAAACACACGGACACGGGGGAGGGGATCATGGTGGAGAGCGGGGCAGGCATTACGGGGACTCCTCCTTAACGGTCTATGAGGAAGTATGGTGTGAAGGAGAGAGGGTGTCATGGTGAAAGTGAGGCGGACGTCACCCACTACGGCGGGAAACAAAGCAGAAAGGGGAGGGTCCGATGAGAAAATGAGAGGGTGTGTCGTGGTGGTGGGGTTTTGCGTTGGTTTCACATGTTGGAAATAACATCACGAATAGTCTGGATAACAACATTTCTTTCTTACATATGGGCCGGATTTGGGGCACCCGGACTATCAAGACGGTTGTAGTAGCCCGTTTGATGTCCGAACACATTCGGACGTATGAGGAAAAAAAATAACCTTAGACGTTGAATACGACTTTAATTGTTTCTCTGATTCATTTATATGCATTGTTGTCCGTAGCAGCCCGTAGCAACGCATGAGCGTTTTACTATTGTTTTTACATGATGGATATGAGTTTAGAAAACAGTTTTTATTATACTTGCTCAAGCATCGTGCGAATGAAGAAAAAAAAACTTTCTTGATATTGTGCGAGAATTTCTGAAGCGCATCAAGTAGATTTAAATAATTTGTAATATATTTTTAGTTGGATCATCGATTTATGTGTATACATCGTCAATTTGCCTTTTTGTTATCAGTTTACATTACAAGTGAAGTAGACTTCAATTATTATGCAATTGTGTCCATGCTATATTGTTTCTTCCTCTGATATTTTACATGGATTATTTTATAAACCTTTAGCAATATATTTCAGAAGCCCGTGTCAACGCACGGGCATACTACTAGTAACCCTAGCCCCTCACCACGCTCTCCCCCGATCCCCATTTCTCCCTTCGTTCTCCTCCTGCGCTGCCACACACCCATCGCCCGATCTCCATCTCCCTCTCGTCTCCCTCCCTCGCGCTGCCTCCCACAGAGAAAGAGAGAGTAGCAGAGCCTCGCGCCCGATCCCCACTCTCGCCATCGTGCCACGATCGGCCTCCGCGCTACCACCGGAGCGGCCAACTCCAGCGGCCCCATCGTCGTCGCGCCGTTTCGCCACCACCAGAGCCTGCTACCACCACCACCAGATCTGGCTGTGCCTCGCCAGGGTCCTCCCCTGCCACGCCTCGGTCCCTGCTGGAGCTCCTCTGCCCGTCATAGACAGGAGCTGGAGCTCCTTGCCGCATCGCTGTTGTGCCCCGTCGCTCACCTGACCGCGGCCACCACCTGAACTTGCTGCTCCGCCGCACCACGGCGCTCCTCTGCTCCTGCCGTCCCTCTGCTACAAGCCGACCTCCACCTTCCGTTTCGGCCAAGGCAGTTTGCCCAACTTCCTGCTCAGCATCGTCATCGCTCGCGTGCCTCTGCATCTTCTACCACAACCGCCCCATCTGCATGCTACCATGCGCCAGGCGGCATCACTGCTCCACCAGAAGGTCCTTCACCCCGACTCCAAACCACCTAACCAGGAACGCCAAGGCCATCTTCGAGATTTTCGCCACGTACCACAACCGTCGCGTTCCGTTCCATCTCTGTCAAGGCCGAGATGACGCCCAGTAGCAGGAGGTTGATGAACCGTCAAGTTCATCTACATGCGTGTACGACCATCTTCGCCAAAGACCGCGTGTACGACTACACATCGAACCGTGAAGTTTCACAAGATACCAAGTACCACGATGGCCGGAGCCCTCGGATTCGTCAAGTTCGACCACAATGTATGTACGACTACCGTCGCCGAAGACCGCGTGCACCACTACTTCCATGACTTCCACTACCGTTGCGTGAACGACTACTTCCTCTACGACCCGTGTACCACTACTTCCTTCGACGTACTCGTTCCACCCGAAAATGCACGCTTCAAAGGTATAACCAATGAGACGATCACCCGTGGACCAAATGCATGTGTGTTGTATGAGGTGCTCGTGTTTGCACCATGTCAGAGTTGTCATTTCAAGTTCCTCCTCGTTTTCCATGCGTCGAACCGTGGGAAACCCGGCATCCGGGATCACCCCACCTTCTTTTGCATGCTCACGTCCACACTTTTTCTTTTGCACCGACATCTCGACGAGTTGTCGAATCATCAAAATGTTGCTGTGGCACCATTTCCGTTGTCGTTGCAGTGGCACCCCTTTCGTTTCACCATGGTGACCAAATGCTTCATAACATGCTCATGTCAACATTTTAGTAAAATTGCATATAACTTGTTTACGTCATCCGCTTCATGATAACACCATTTAAATGCTTAAAATTGTTGTTTGCATTAATTGCTAAATATCATATGGGGATTTTCCGGAATTGTTGTTTGTTGTTTCCGGCCTCATTTAAACTTGCCCAAATAGTTAGTTTTCATATGCTTCACCCCTTGCCATGTTTAACAACATTTAATATTGATGAGTAGCATAAACGAGAGAGAACTAAATAATTCGATGTGGTGTTTCGTCGATATGCAACTCGTTGCATATTGAGCTCCACTTAATTTGTAGTATTGTTTGTGCACTTTGCAATGCCATGCCTCATTAACCTGGACATGCATCATCCTTGGTTGTGCATCATGCCATGTTTATGCTTATGTGTTTACCATGTTGTTTGCTTCTTTCCGGTTTTCTTCCCTCGTTAGCTTCAGTTTCGTTCCGGAGTTTTGAGGATTCTTTCGACTACGCCCGCTTGTCTTCTTCACGGTCTCGTTCTTATTCATAGAGGGATTTCAGGCAAGATGACCATTACCCTGGATATCACTTCTATCTTTGCTTGCTAGTTGATTCGTTCTATCGCTATGCTGCGCTACCTATCACTTGTTTACCATGCCTCCCGTATTGCCATGTCAGCCTCTAACCTTTTCATCCTTCCTAGCAAACCATTTCTTGGCTATGTTACCGCTGTGCGCAGCCCCTCTTATAGCGTTGTTAGTTGCAGGTGAAGTCAAAGATTGCTCCATGATGGACGGGATTATGTTGGGATATCATAATATCTCTTATTTAATTAATGCATCTATATACTTGGTAAAGGGTGGAAGGCTCGGCCTTATGCCTGGTGTTTTGTTCAACTCTTGCCGCCCTAGTTTCCGTCATACCGGTGTTATATTCCTTGATTTTGCGTTCATTACGCGGTTGGGTGATTTATGGGACCCCCTTGACAGTTCGCTTTGAATAAAACTCCTCCAGCAAGGCCCAACCTTGGTTTTAACATTTGCCACCTAAGCCTTTTTTTCCTTGGGTTCTGCAGACTCAAGGGTCATTTTTATTTACCCCCTCAGGCCAGTGCTCCTCCGGGTGCTGGTCCAAACCAAGCGATGTCCGGCGCCCCGTGGGCAACCAGGGTCTATGCCAACCCGGCGTCTGGCTCATCCGGTGTGCCCTGAGAACAAGATACATGCGACTCCTATCGGGATTTGTCGGCACATCGGGCGGCATTGCTGGTCTTGTTTTAACATTGTCGAAATGTCTTGTAAACCGGGATTCCGAGACTGGTCGGGTCTTCCTGGGAGAAGGAATATCCTTCGTTGACCGTGAGAGCTTGTGATGGGCTAAGTTGGGACACCCCTGCAGGGTATAAACTTTCGAGAGCCGTGCCCGCGGTTATGTGGCAGATGGGAATTTGTTAATGTCCGGTTGTAGAGAACTTGACACTTGACTTAATTAAAAGCATCAACCGCGTGTGTAGCCGTGATGGTCTCTTTTCGGCGGAGTCCGGGAAGTGAACACGGTCTTTGTGTTATGTTTGTGCGTAAGTAGTTTCAAGATCACTTCTTGATCACTTCTAGCTTCTCGGCCGTTCCGTTACTTCTCTTCTCGCTCTTATTTGTGTACGTTAGCCACCATATTTGCTTAGTGCTTGCTGCAACTCCACCTCATTACCACTTCCTACCCATAAGCTTAAATAGTCTTGATCTCGCGGGTTTTGACATTGCCGAGTCCTCGTGACTCACCAGATACTATCACAACAGTTGCAGGTGCCGATGATACCAGTGCAGGTGATGCAACTGAGCTCAGATGGGAGCTCAACGAAGATCTTGGTTGTTGCTATGTTTCGTTTCATGTTGATCAGTAGTGGAGCCCAATTGGGACGATCGGGGATCTAGCAGTTGGGTTATCTTCTTTTCTTTTGGCTTCGTCCGTAGTCGGACTATGTGTGTGCTCTGAATGATGTATGAATTATATGTTCATTGTGTGAAGTGGCGATTGTAAGCCAACTCTTTATCCCATTCTTGTTCATTACATGGGATTATGTGAAGATGACCCTTCTTGCGACAAAACCACAATGCGGTTATGCCTCTAAGTCATGCTTCGACACGTGGGAGATATAGCCGCATCGTGGGTGTTACAGCCGCCCTACATCTAGACCGCCCTGAGAACCACCAAAGGCCGTGACTTTGAACAGATCCGCACCCCAACCGCCTCCAGGACCATCGGAAAACCACCCCCCTCGAGCAACGCCGGAACCGAGAACAGAGAAGCATGGATGGGGAAGGGGGGAGGGGAGGAGCGGCCCACAGCCACGACCGGCGACAAGCCCCTGTGCCGGCGACGGGTAGCTCGACAACGGAGCCCTCGTCCCCCAACCAGCCTCACCCCTGAAACCACATGTTTTGCCCCACCCGCGCGAGACAACTCAGTAATCTGGAGAAAGGGATTTCCTTTTAGAAGATTGGTATGTACAGTCCAAAAAATGACTAAGCATGTTTATGAGCATTAATATCCAGTTGCCATTCACAACCATGCCATAATATCCTCTGTTGCGTTATGAAAAATGGCTAAAAAAATTCTACCTTTCATGAACTTGCTTAACATGCCATTTAATGTCATCTCTTCACTCGCAATATATTATATATGTGGAACCCTTCAAAATGTTCAAAATCCCTCCAACTCTTTGTTTAGTACGTGCCTCTACACCGAAGTACTGCATGATATTAGCAAGTGGAAACTCCCTCGAGCGCTTTATTTAGTACTCGTAGCTATTATGTTTGGCTTCTCTAGATCCACACGCAAGTGGAAGTATGATATTAGCAAGTTGAAACCACCCCCAACGTATACTTTGTTTGGTAGCTATTGTGTCTATCTCTTCCACCAACTAACTACTACGTATATGATATTGGCAAGTTGAATTTCGCAGCGTTGCCAGGAAAGAGAGCATAGCATGCGGGCTGAGCAGATGCGAAAGCACCGAGTTGTGTACACACGGTATCCAAGCCACGGAAAACCCGCGTCGCCGTGTTATTATATGCTGAACCCGCATATGCGTATGGCGTATGAAAGCAAAGCAATTGACCCAACTCTTGCTTAAGTTTATCACCACTTGCCTTCCTTCTCAATTCACCAACCGCAGCACCCCATAGGAGCCTTGGCGACAGATCGAGCTCCACGGGGAGATATCTCTGGCTCTCTGCCCTTTCACCAATTTGGATCTGCTCCATTTTGGTGTTGCTGAGGTACATGCTACGATCAATTCTTGGGTGTTCTCTGTATTTCTTCGGTTGTTCCTGATTTGTCTGTGCTTAATGCCTTAATCTCTCTTCCCTTCTTTCACGTGCTGCAGCTTCTTCTTCCTCCGGTCTGCAAGACAATGGCAGAATCACTGCTTCTCCCTTTGGTGCGTGGTGTGGCTGGCAAGGCCACGGACACGCTCGTCCAGACCGTGACCCGGATGTGTGGTGCTGTGGTCTCGACGACGACCGCGAAACGCTGGAGCGCCATCTGCTGGCCGTCCAGTGCAAGCTGGCCAACGCGGAGGAAAGGAGCCAGAGCAATGCCTATCTCAGGAGCTGGATGGAGAAGCTCAAGGCCGTGGCCTACGAAGCCGACGACGTCCTCGACGACTTTCAATATGAGGGGCTACGCCGTGAAGCCCGGATCGGCAAGTCCACTTCCCGCAAGGTACTCAGCTATGTCACATACCACAGCCCGCTGCTCTTCCGTTTCGCCATGAGCAGGAAGCTCAAGGGAGTCCTCGATAAGATCAAGGAGCTAGTTAAGGAGATGAATATGTTTGGTCTTGAGAATTCTGTCCATCGGCAGGAGCCGCAACTTCCTAGGCGGGAGACGCACTCCAAACTGGACGAGTCTACCAACATCTTTGGAAGAGATGATGACAAGGAGAGGGTGGTGAAGCTGCTGCTAGACCAGCAGGATCAGCAGAAGGTTCAAGTGCTGCCCATCTTTGGTATGGGAGGTCTTGGCAAGACGACACTTGCTAAGATGGTGTACAACGACCAAAAGGTCCAGCAGCATTTCCAGTTGAAGATGTGGCACTGTGTGTCAGACAATTTTGATGTTACTGCTATTGTGAAATCCATCATTGAATTGGCTACAAATGAGAGGTGCAACCTGCCTGACAGAATCGAATTATTACAGAAGAAACTTGAGGAAGTCATTGGCCAGAAGAGGTTTTTTCTGGTTCTCGATGATGTATGGAATGAAGAGAAGAAATTGTGGGAGGATGAACTAAAACCACTATTGTGTTGTGCTGGTGGACCAGGAAGTGTCATAGTGGTCACATGTCGAAGCAAGCAAGTGGCCTCTATAATGTGCACCATTCAGCCTCTTAAACTAGTTTGTCTGGGTGAAGAAGATTCATGGGTATTGTTTTCGAAGAAAGCATTTAGCGATGGTGTAGAGGAGCAAGCAAAGTTAGTCACCATTGGAAGGCGTATTGTCAATAAATGTGGGGGGTTGCCTCTTGCTCTGAAGACAATGGGTGGATTGCTGAGTTCAAAGCAACAAGTACGGGAATGGAGGGCCATCGAAGAAAGTAACATTGGTGATAATGTTGGAGGCAAGTGTGAGGTCATGCCCATACTTACATTGAGCTACAAACACCTGTCATCTGAAATGAAGCAATGTTTTGCATTTTGTGCACTTTTCCCCAAGGATTATGAGATGCAGAAGGATATGTTGATCCAACTATGGATGGCAAATGGATTTATTCAAGAGGAGAGAACAATGAATTTAACACAGAAAGGAGAATTCATTTTCCATGAATTGGCTTGGAGATCCTTCCTACAAGATGTGAAAGTTGTAGCCAAATCTGGTATTTATGTTGATAGCTCAAAATATGAGACACTGGTGTGTAAAATGCATGACTTAATGCATGACTTAGCAAGTGATGTTAGCAATGAATGTGCTACCATAGAAGAACTAGTTGAACAGAAAGCATTGGTAAACAATGTCTGTCACCTGCAAATGCCAGAGGTTAAATTGGAAAAGATATGTGGGTTGTTCGATGGGAAAACATCTCTCCGTACTTTGTTAGCTCCTTCAGATGTACGCAAAATGGATTTTAAATGTCTGCCACAAGTATCATTACGAGCATTGCATTGGCAGAGTGAGCGGCTCACTAGTTACAAGACTGTAAATGCAAAACATTTGCGGTATCTTGACCTCTCCAATAGTGACCTCAACGTTAGGTTGCTAGATTCAATATGTCTATTGTATAACTTGCAAACGTTGAGGCTCAATGATTGCCAATGGCTAAAAGAATTACCAGAAGACATGATGATAAATCTGAGAAACCTCATACATCTTTATCTTTTTGGATGTCGGTCGTTGGAGAGGATGCCTCGAAATATTGGTCGACTGAACAACCTTCAAACACTAACAACATTTGTCGTTGATAATAGAGATGGTTGTGGTATTGAGGAGCTCAAAGACCTGAGACACCTTAGCAATAAACTGGAACTGTATAGCCTGACAAAAATAAAGAGTGTAAAGCATGCACAAGAAGCCAACCTCCAGCAGATGCAAAATCTGAGTGAGTTATTGTTCTCTTGGGGCCTTACAAAATATGGCGAAGTCGATAATGAGGCATTATGTAATGAGGAAGAAGTGCTCCAGCATCTAGAACCTCATAGCAAGATCCAAATATTGGAGTTTTATGGATATGGTGGCCTAGAAATACCACAATGGACAAGAGATCCTCAGAAGTTTCAGTGCTTAAGAAAATTCATGATTATGAACTGGCGAAGGTGTAAAAATATACCTGTAGTATGGTTGTCACCCTCACTCGAGTACTTAGACTTATGCGACATCCATAACCTGAAGACATTATGTGTTAATCTTTGCATAGAAGGTGGAGGATACAATACCCCTCTACAGATTTTCCCAAAGTTGAAGAAGATGAGCTTGGTAGGGATACATAGTCTAGAGGGATGGGCAGAAAACAGTGCAGGGGTGGCTATTGACGGATTAGTGATATTCCCGGTGCTGGAAGAGCTAGAAATCTGGGATTGCCCTAAGCTTGCAAGTTTTCCATTGAGCCCCGTTCTTAAAGTCCTGACTATTGAGGGGATGGCTTTTTCAAGGTCCGAGGAGGAGATTCTTCCGCTTTTGCTTCCAAGGCTGCCTACATTCCTTGAAACTTTGTGGATTAGTGGCTACCGAGGTTTGGAGGCTTTGCCTTCGAACCTTGGAGATCTGGCAAAGCTGAGGGAGCTACGGGTGCATAGCTGCAGGAGCCTGAAAAGGTTACCTGATGGGATGAATGGCCTCACTTCTCTTCGGACTTTGAGTATCAAGTGGTATCCAGCGGTAGAGGAATTCCCGAATGGTCTCCTTCAACGGTTGCCATCCCTCGGCAGCCTAGAAGTAGTGCGATGCCCCGAATTGGAAAGACGATGCAGAGAAGGTGGGGAGTATTTCCAGCACTTGGTCAATATCCCAGTCAAATTAGGATCCAGAACTGGAACTTCAGAAGCAGACGCAGAATCCACAATTACAGCACCAGAAGCAGAAACCAGTGGACATAAGTTTCTAAGAAGGCTCCTCCCCGCCTGTGCTCACTCGAAGTCTGAAGATAACTAGGGTGCGTATGTCACAAGTCCTGTCCTTGTGCTATTATGGTTTAGTTAAGTATTTCTCCTCGTGCTATTATAATATAACTATATAAATAACTCCCAGCTGGTTACCTTTTTTTTGGTTTTATAGGATCTGCTGATTCTGAAATCTTTTGATCTGCGGTCTCGGTGCCACATTTTGTACACATTTTCTGGACAAGGATCTGCCTTTTTTGGACAAGTATATCGTACTGCTCTGTGCTTGTCTCAACGATCACCAAAATTAGCATTAAAAGGTAAACTTCCAATCCTGTGACATCTCTAGTACTCCCTCCGTCCGGATTTATTAGGCCCCCTCATATTTTAGGACAAAGTTTGGCCATCTTATATGTTACAAAAAGTATATTTTTTGATCTGTATTCGAAAGAGGTTTCTGGTAGTATAATTTTTGTGACATATATTTTACATTTGTTTAGTTAAATCTTTGATCAAACTTCAGCCCAAAATAAGAGGGGCCTAATAAACCCAGACGGAGGTAGTACTTCCTGCTAGTGCCAGTGTTAATCTGTTGCTGCGCATCTCTAGTACTTCAATCCTAATCCAATGACATCTCTAGTACTTCCAGCTAGTTCCTAGTGTTAATCTGCTTGCTCCAGCTGGAGACGTTGATTCCTTGCAGTTCTGGTTTACTGTAGATTGCCCATGATAATTACCTCTGCTCATATCTACTCAGCACAGTACTTTATCTAGTTATAAACATATGTTTCTGCATCGTAACTTAACACTAAAATTGCTTTGATGACACTACTTAATGTGATACGATGACAACATGTTTTCATCATCTTTATTTGCATCTCTCTCTGTAATCGTCAAGGAAATTGGTTATCAGACTAAATACTGATGTACCTACAATTATCTTGCTTTGAACTCCTGTCAGAATTCAGATCCATCTTTTGATGATAAGAGCGTCAGGAAAACCCAAGCTGTGAAGCAAATCTGCATGAACGTTTACCCTGGTAAATGTCCCTACAAGTCGGGGTGGATGATATGCTGGCAATATTCAGATATAATGCAACGCTAATGCAATCAATCAACGTAGCTGCAGGTTGGCATTTTTGAAAGCATCCACAAGATGAAGGAAGCAGTGCCCGTCGAGCAAAGTTGGGAACCCCATCAGCACGGCGTATGATGAGTGTTGTCTTGATCAGTATTTTCCTAGAGATTTTTCTCTACATGTGTGCGTCAGTGCAGGTAGATATGTCTTGATCCATTTTCTCGACACATAGATGTCAGTAGGAATTATTATTTGCCTACAAATTTGCAAAATGTCCCTTGGCTGTTAGAGCGTTTGTGTGTTGGCACAGCCTGTCCGTGTGCGTGTCGTTGTTGGGAATGTGGTGTGGCTGAGCCTGCATAGGAGGCGTGTGTGTATGGTGTGTAGCCCTGTAGGTGTATAAACGCTGGCGCTTGTCGACTGTTTCGTCAGTTAAGATCTGAATTTCCCTGTCTCCTCTGTTCCCAGTCCCCTTTCTTCTTCCTCTTCACGCATAAGGCATAACAGGCTGAGTTTGAGGAGGAAGAGTGCAACTGGCTGACAGCGAGATAGTCTGAAACCCAGATTCACTGAAGCTTGCCCCTAAGAAAAAAGCATACTGAAGCACGAAAGCAAAACTTACAAAAATGGTCTTTCACAATTTACTTTGCTGTAATAACAGTTCGTCTTCACACCTTGTTACGGCTATGTGAAACATAAACTTTCTTTACCGAAAAAAGCTTTCGCCCCGCTTTATATTATAAAGCAAACCGCCCGAGCCAAACATCCAACATAGTTCACACACACACACACACACACAAGTACACAAGGTAGCAAATAGGGTTAATACTGAGGGCACAGCTCAACAAGCCCCGGAAACGAAGCAACACACACACATACAGCAACCCGCGCAGCAGGTCTAATCGGGCTCCGGAGGAGGTGGCGGTAGCGTGGACGCCACGCGGAAGCCCATCGAGCAAAGGTCGGCGAGAAGGGTATTGATGTCGTCCCGGTCCTGGGAGCGGCTAAGCGGCCGCCAGAGCTGCAAGTAGCCACACATTTTAAAGATTGCGTCAGTCGCACGTCGAAGAGGAACTTTCTGAATAACAAGCTTGTTGCGGATGGTCCAAAGCGTCCAAGCAAGGATCCCAATGCACATCCATCTAATATGGCGGTAGCGAGGGGGGAGGCGTGGATCTCCGCAAGCAAGTCGGGGAAGTTGGTGTTGCACCACCGTCCACCGACCGCCTCGCGGAAGGAGGACCACAGGAATTGGGCTGTGAAGCAAGAGAAGAAGATGTGGTTAGAATCCTCTACCGTGCCGCACAAGGGGCAAATCCCATCTCCTGGTCCATTACGCTTGAGGATCTCAACCCCAGAGGGCAGGCGTCCCCGGATCCACTGCCACAGGAAGATCCTGATCTTCAGAGGAAGTCAAATGACCCAGATTAAGCTAAAGGGTTCAGGGGCCGACGAGGGTACGATGGCCGCGTATAAGGACTTAGTAGAGAAACGGCCGGAGGCCTCCAGTCGCCAATATATGGAGTCAGGGACACCCTCAACGGCCATCGGTAAAAGAGCGATGTCCTGGAGGAGGGAGTCCCAGGAGGCAACTTCAAGGGGACCGAAGGGGTGCCGGAAAGCGAGACGCCCTAAGTCAATAAGGGTCGTCTCGACAGAGACCCGAGGGTCGACCGCAATGGCGAATAAGTCCGGGAAGCGAGCGGCCAGGGGGGAGTCCCCTAACCAGCGATCGAACCAGAATAGGGTCGAGGACCCGGAGCCAACCGATATGGACGTGCCGATGCGGAGCACGGGTAAAAGCTGAATCACAGCCTGCCAGAACTGGGAGCCACCAGAACGCTAACAGAAAGCTAGGGGTTGGCCCCGAAGGTACTTGTTTCGGATGATAGTAAGCCGGAGGCCTCCCTCCCCATTGGCGATTTGCCAAAGCCAACGAGTCAGGAGAGAAATGTTCATGCGCCAAGAAGACAAGATCCCCAGACCACCCTGGTCATTGGGTTTGCAAATGTCGGGCCAGCTCACCATATGGTACTTCTGCTTTTCACCCTCGCCTGCCCAGAAAAACCTGGATTGGTATTTGGTGATCTCCTGATGGAGCGTCTCAGGAAGACTGTAGAAGCTCATGAGGAACCATAGGAGGCTGGCAAGCGAGGAGTTGATGAGGATTACCCGGACCGCCTTTGAAAGCCACCTCCCCTTCCAGGGCTCGACCCGGTGCTGCATCCGGGTCACTGTCGGGCGAAGGTCAGCCGCGGTGAGTCGCGAGTCACTAATGGGTATCCCCAAATAAGTAGTGAGAAAAGACCCCAAGCGACAGTTCAGCCGATCAGCTATGATCTGGGCCTCCTTCGGCGAATAGCCAAGGATCATCACTTCGCTCTTATCGAAGTTGATAGTGAGCCCGGACATCTGTTGGAAGAAGAGGAGGAGAAACTTCAGGTTTGCAATGTCAGACGCGGAGCCCTCCACCATTATAATGGTGACGTCTGCATATTATAGGAGGGAGACCCCTCCCCCTCCTACCAGGTGAGGAACTATGCCGTGGATATGGCCAGCAGATTTGGCCTTATCCAGGATGACCGCAAGGGTATCAACCACCATGTTAAACAGAAACGGGGAGAACGAGTCGCCTTGGCGAACCCCACATAGGATGGGGAAGAAGGGCCCGATCTCACCGTTAATGTTAACCGCGGTACGACCGCAGGAGACGAGCTACATAACTCGGGTCACCCACCGGTCGTCGACACCCTTGCGGAGCAAGACTTCCTGAAGGAAGGGCCAGTGAACCGTATTATAGGCTTTATGGAAGTCCAGCTACAGGAAGACCGCCCGATGGCGTTTGGACTGGACTTCATGAAGGACCTCGTGAAAGACCAAAACGCCATCCAGAATAAACCGACCTTGAATGAAGGCGGATTGGTTGGGGTGTTGAAAAATCCAGCTCCATCAGAATTCGGATACCCTTTCTTGGGCTTCTAATTCATTTTTCTCCCTCTTTTGCCTGAAGTTCTTTATTCGTGTTGACATTTTTGGGTTTCAGGATCTCAAAGAACTGTGCATAACATAGTGCAATTCTCATCTCTAAGCATGCAAAGTACGACTGAAGGTGTGAAGCGCCAAACTTAGTTTGGTTGCACATATGCAGTGCAGATGTTTGAAAGTATTTAACCAGGGGTATACTGTTATTCATTTCTCAACTACTCCCTCCGTTCCGAATTACTTGTCGCAGATATGAATGTATCTAGTTGTATTTTAATTTTAGATACATCAATTTTCGCGACGAGTAATTTGGAATGGAGGGAGTAGGAGAGAATGCAGGCTTTATTGTCGTAGTTATGGATGCGCTAAACAGATAAAACAGAGTCTTCTTGCCCTTCAAGAGACCCATGAGATGCTTGAAGAAATGTGTTTTTGGTGTTTTTTTTGTTTCACTTAAAAAACAAGAACAATTAAAAGTTATGATTTTCTTTAAAAATAGAAAGTTTTTTATATTCATGGAAAATAAAAATAAGTTATGCACATTTTTAGTAAATAAATATTTAGAAGATTTATGAAAATTTATAATGTTATATTTTTTTAAATGAACACTTTTTATAAATTTCGTGATCATTTCAAAAAATTCATCAACTTTTTATAAAATTCAAGAAAAGGATTTAAATGCAGTAGTTTTTTCGAAAATAATATATATATATATATATATATATATATATATATATATATAATTTTATTACTGAGAATAAAAACCAGCCAAAACACGTATTGGAAAGCCGTTTGCCCAGCCGCTCGTTTTGGGAATTATTTCATTGAGGAGAGCTACTATTGGGCGCTTTAAGCGCCGCTCAGGCAAACCGGCGCTTGCTACAGTGTCTAGTGGGCTGGCCCACGAAATTAATAGGCAGCAAACAGTCTAGCGAAAAATCCAGCAAAAATTTGCTAGCACATGGATTCGAACTCGCGCCGCAATATTGGAAGATTGGTGTAGCTAACCACCACGCCTTCGTAATGCAAGTGGTAAATAGCAACACACACTTTTTAAGAAACATCGTAAGCGCGCTATTTATCTATTACGTACTACACACTAGCACCCAGATTTTTGAATTATTTTGGAGAATTTTAGTTTTCTATAAAGAAAAAGTTCATCAATTTTCTAAACAAGTTCACTAATTTGGAAAAAAGTTCATCAATTTTGAAAAAAATCTGATCAAATTAAAAAAAAGTTCACCGGTTTTGAAAAAAGTTCACCAAATTAGAAAAAAGTTCACCAAGTTTGAAAAAAGTTGAATAAATTTAGGAAAAGCTCATCAATTTTTTTTTAAAAAATCACCAATTTGAAAAAGTTTATCGAATTTAAAAAAAGTTCATCAAATTCGAAAAAAGTTAATCGGTTTTGAAGAAAGTTCACCAAATTAGAAAAAGTTCACCGAGTTTGAAAAAAGATCATCCAATTTGAAAAAAGATCACCGATTTGAAAAAGTTCATCAAATTTAAAAAAGTCCACCAAATTCAAAGAAAATCCTTAAACTGAAAAAATCATCAATTTGGAAAAAGTTCGCTCATTTAAGAAAAGGAAGAAAGGGAAAACTAAAGTAAAAAAACAAGAAAAAGGAAATAGTTCCGTCAACTCAAGGGAATAAAAAGGAAAAAGGAATAATGTTGACACATTCTATCGAGGTGGTCAGTCTCGAGTTCGAGACCACGGGCATACCTTTTTTTTTATATATTTAACAGAAAAATAAAAAATAAATAAATGGGTCATCCCATCACGGAGGGGGTGTGTGCGCCCTGTAACATTTATGCCTGTAACGGGCGCCAAATAGGAACCATCTTCATTCAGCCCATAAATCTAGAATGGTTTGACAAAAAATAGAAAGCCCAAGCTGCAGCCCACATCCCGCACCAGAAACCAAACTTTTTTCCTTCGATGCCTCGCCTTTCCCAGTTTTGCCTCACAACGCCGCCGCCGCTCCATGTTCGTTCCTAAGCACCCGCGGATGTAGACCAACTGCGCAGCCCCTCCTTCCACAGGCAGCCCAATACTTCTACTTATCCTCGTAAAATTAGTTGTATGGGCAGATGGTATGCCTTCGTCCGTTGTCCTCTCAAAAATTCAGCGTCAAGTAGCTTCAACTGGTAGAAAACAGAGCTTTGGTCCAGGCCGGGTAAGCCCATTAATCCCAGTTCACTCATGAACCGGGACCCATGGGGGCATAGGTCCCGGTTCGTGAGGCCGGCGGCCAGGCCTCGTGGGGCATTGGTCCCGGTTTGTCTGGCCCATCTGGTCCCGATTTCAGACACGAACCGGGATCAATGGGCTCGCTCGTGGCCCACAACCTTTAGTCCCAGTTCGTGGCTGGAACCAGGACCAAATGTGGTCCTTTAGTCCCGGTTCCAACCACAAACCGGGACCAATGAGATGCTTATATATATCCCCTTGCCCGCGAGCAGAGCAGTGGAGTGCTCTGTTTTTTTGGCCGGCCGTGGGAGAGCTTTGTGGTGCTCTAGCTCACCTCCAATGCACATGAGGTGTTTGATGAAAGGCCCGAGCCACACCTAAGCTTTCTCCTCTCGAAGCTCTTGTCCAAGGTCCATTTTCCTCAAGATTTGTTTAGGTTTGGCGGTCCGTCCTGTCCCGTCCCCGTCCTCACCGCCGTCGATCGCCCGCGCCGATCTCGTCGCCGACACCACCGTGATGAGCCTCTTGATCTTATATTCTTTCTAAAAGAAAAAAGTTCTTACTTGTATGATTTAGATAGATACTTGTGTAATTTTCTTACTTTTATTATTGTTTGTTATTATATAGTGTCGTGGGAACAACTCCGACAGTAAGAGAGGGGTAGGATAACGGAGCATGATCTATCGAGATGCATATGGGTAACACGGTGGTTTTAGCGAGTTCGGGCCTCTCACGGTGGAAATAACAACCCTACGTCTCATGCTCCGGAGAGGCTTTGTTTTATCTGAGTATATATCCGGAGATTACAATGTGTGTGTGAGAGAGAGGAACCGATCCCCATGCCTGAGCTAAGTCCTGAGACTAATGGTGAAAAGAGAGAGATAGAGGTTCAAGAAAAGACCCCGAGTCTAGTGGTGGGGGTGGCTTATATAGAGTGCGCCACCCCCTCACCCCTTATGTTACACGGTGGAGCATCAATGCCATAATGCCTGCCCACTACAAAACCATCATGCTGACTATTGGTCTTTGCATATCCGAGTGAGTTACATGGTCGAGTGGAATGAGCTCGTCGAGTGAAGTGCCATGCTCCGAGTGGTTGTCGCCGTCCGAGTGACTTTCAAGTTGCGGTACATCTAGACGGCTATCTGGCCCAGGGGCCCAGTACAAAGTATACGGTGTCCATGGGTAGGGCCTTTAGGTCAGGCCTGTTACCCTACCCCTAATACATGTCCTCGTCATTAGCCCCCGAATCGGTCGAGGTTAAGCGGGTCGAGTCGAGGTGAATTCCCAGATGAGTCGAGTGCTGCGGAGGCCCTTATGAACTCCCTCTGGTCACCCGACGACCTTATCTCCGCATGTTCCCTTGACGGATTCCAGACTGTATGGTGTCCGAGTGAAATGAGCTCAAACGGGTCCGAGGAGGAGCGTTAAACTCACCTTATAGCAGTTTTTTTTGGAGTGATTTGGAGCTGGTCCTGCATTGAGTAACTGATTACTCAGAATTTCTTCACGCCTGGAACGTGTCTTTTTTTGTTGTTTGGCCGTCACTCGGACCGGGCGGACCGTTCCAAGTGGATACCATTCCAGTGGGGGCACGCTGAGTGCACCCACTGGGTGTAGTCCCAGAGACTGTCGTCGACTGCGGGCAGTCAGCGGGAGTCTTAGAGCCTGTCTTTTTGTTGTTGTGTTCATCACTCGGACTGGTCAGGCCATACCGAGTGGAGATTACTCCAGTGGGGGCACGCTGAGTGCACCCACTGGGTGTAGTCCCGGAGACCACCGTCGACTGCGGGCAGTCGGCGGGGGTCTGAGAGAACTAAAACTCTTCTTAGATGGTACTGATCGAACTTGTTCTTCTCTGACTTGGAGGTCGAGTAATTCTGGAGCTGGTTTTGCATCGAGCAAAATGTTTCTTTCTGAGTTCTCTTCCAGTGGGGGAACGCTGAGTGCACCCGCTGGGTGTAGTCCCCGAGCCTCTGTCGGACTAGATGAGTCGGGCAGAGGCTTTAAGTCTCCTGGTAAACCTCCACACAGTCGACACGGTAAATATCTTTTATTCTGAAATTGAGTCAATCGGATGCATCTTCAGGTGCTTGACATGGTAAATAAGCTCAGCCTGGAGCTGAGTCGGTCGGAATGATCTTCGTGCACTCGACACGGAATAAATTCAGCCTGGAACTCGGTCAAGCAGGTGAATCTTCATGCTCTCGGCACGGTGAATGAATTCGGCTTTGAAACTGCTGACTGTAGAAAAAAGCTGGACACTCCAGGGAGTAATCTTTCCATTAGTACTTCTACCATTAGATTTTGCATGAAAGGGGTATTTGTAAGAGTACATTGTATCTGCAGAGGAGCTTCATTTTCACCCTTTTGCATGAAAGGGGTATTTTTCCGAGTGGACGTGCTTCCCGACTGATCGAGGTATGTTGACTGCAAGGAAGAACTTAGTGGCACTTGTATGTCTCCCGGAGGAGATAGACTAGTGGTCTGACATGGACGTGCCATGAAACCCGAGTGACGAAGCTAGTGTGTAGGCTGACTCTCCGGGGAGAGGCCACTCATTATCCCGGGGGAACACCGGCACGTGCCATCTCTGAGTCCAAGTTTGTGAAACTGACGCCTTGGAACCTAGGATAGGGCTAAGTTATCCGTAGAGGAGCGTTCTTTTCACCCTTTTGCAGTCTTGAAGATGACTTTAGGTAATGATTTGGGCGGTCGTCCGAGTGGACAGTACTACCCTTATAGATTTTCGGCAGACCGGGCAAGTATGGCCAGAAAGATATTCCTGATGTAATCAATGGGTTGATTGAATGGGCGTAACCCCTGAGGGCGGCATGGCCGACGGCTGTGCGTAGCCCCCGAGTGATGCTCGAAAGAGGCAAGCTTGCTACAAAATGTGATATGAGGTTTGATCATATGAGTAACTTAGTCGTTCCCGTGTTAGGGGTGTAGAGGTAAAGACATGTCCAACTGATGGTGACGCGCGAGGTGGCTAAGGGGCGATGATGTGTACAACCGAGTGATGACGCGCGGGGCGGTCGAGTTGTGAAGACATGCACAACCAAGTGGCAACACGCGGGACGGCCGAGTGGCGAAGGCATGTACAACCGAGAGGCGACGCGCGGAGCGGCCAAGTGGTGACGACGTGCACAACCGAGTGGCGATGTGCGGGACAGCCGAGTGAGGATGCACGAGGTGCCCGAGTGAAGGATTACGTGTCCAGCCAATGGGTGACGTGCGGGGCGGCTGTGTGGTGAAGGCATGCACAACCAAGAGGCGACGCCCGGAGCGACCAAGCGGTGAAGATGCGCGCAACCGAGTGGCGACGTGCGGGACGGCCGAGTGAAGAAACGTGAGGTGGCCGAGTGAAGGACTACGTGTCCAGCCAAGTGGATGAAATTGTCTTCGAAGGATTTAGCCAGATGCTTTCGAAGTTAATGTAGCGACGAGGTTGATGTAGTGTGGTTGCGACGCAACAAGACCGGCGTGACAACTGAGTCTGAGTAGGAATGAAGATGGCGCGCAGAGCATCTGGGTGATTATAAAACTTGTCAAAGTGGTGGGTCGAATGCACTTGTTGAAGTGAAGGATCTAACTGGTGATGAAACACTCGACCACTCAGGAGAGTGTCATTCCAAATGAGTTGCAGCCCCCGAGTGCGGCGTAGCTCCCGAGCGTACTACAGGCTTCAACAACGGACATGTCGGAATACGGGAAATATAGTGTTGAATGGATGATTTGCAATCCATCGAGTCGGACTCGGGTAAGGATGAGGAGAATTTTCCGAGTGATGCTCAAAAGAGGCAAACTCGCAAAAAGAGTGCCGTGTGAAGTTTATTTATAAAAGGGACTTATCTGTCTCATGCCTGACGAGGTCTATATTATCGATGAAGAGGATTCCACAGAGGGGTTGGCCGGATGTGTTTGAAGCCAACAGAGCGACAAGGTCAGTGTTGTGATGCGCTAGGACCAGTATGGTGACCGAGTCCGAGCAACGATGAAGTTGGCGCGTAGGGCCGTTGAGTGATCGCGTAACTTGTGTAAAAAAGGCACAAGTCAACAACATAATTTCTTGAGGAAATTTGATGTGTGTTGAAATGATTTGTGTGAATAACACCCATAGACACCCGCTGGGAGTGCAAGGGGCTTGCTGGTTAACCAGCAAGAGTCTAAAAGAGCGAAGGATTCGTTCGAACTTGTCGAAGCAAGAGATCCTACTGAACTCGTTGGAATATTGGCTAAAATAAAACGGAAGTGTAGTGTTTCGATTGAGTTGCAGCCCCGGAGGACCGATGCAAACTCGAAATGAAGAACGACACATGGTGTTCGTGAATGATGTGTGCGAAAAAATGGAAGTTGGACTCGGGAGTCACATAATCAGTACTAAGCAAGTATGTGAAAATAAACAGCCGAGCGTAGAGGTACACTCGATGGTGTGGCCTCCGAGTGAACGTGATGTGTGAATTACGGGATACTCGGGAAGACAGAAATAACAAAATGTAAAATGACTTAGCTGTCTGAAGGCGCGCGAGTGGCCGAGTGGTGATGAGGCGACCAACCGAGCGGCGACGCGCGGGGCGGCCGAGTGGTGATGCGGCGATGGTGACAGTCGACCTTCGTCTCGGTGTCCTTGCGGATAGGGATGGAGCGCACATTATACTTGTGATGCAGCTCCCTGAATTAGAGGTTTGCTCTTGTCTCAGTCGGATTTTGGCTACTTAGGCGAGTCATTGGACTGCAGCTAAGCCTCCGAGTGGGAGGCTTGCTCTCCACTCAGTAGGATTTCAAACACTTAGGCGAGTACTGGACTGCAGCTAAGCCTCCGAGTGGGAGGTTTGCTCTCCACTCGTAGGATTTTTTTCAAAATTAGGCGAGTATCGGACTGCAGCTAAGCCCCCGAGTGGGAGGTTTGCTCTCCACTCGGTAGGATTTTTTTTCAAACTTAGGCGAGTACTGGACTGCAGCTAAGCCCCCGAGTGGGAGGTTTGCTCTCCACTCGGTAGGATTTTTTTTAGAAACTTAGGCGAGTACTGGACTGCAGCTAAGCCCCCGAGTGGGAGGTTTGCTCTTCACTCGGTAGGATTTTTTTTCAAACTTAGGCGAGTACTGGACTGCAGCTAAGGCCCCGAGTGGGAGGGTTGCTCTCCACTCGGTAGGATTTTTTTTAGAAACTTAGGCGAGTACTGGACTGCAGCTAAGCCCCCGAGTGGGAGGTTTGCTCTTCACTCGGTAGGATTTTTTTTCAAACTTAGGCGAGTACTGGACTGCAGCTAAGGCCCCGAGTGGGAGGGTTGCTCTCCACTCGGTAGGATTTTTTTTAGAAACTTAGGCGAGTACTGGACTGCAGCTAAGCCCCCGAGTGGGAGGTTTGCTCTTCACTCGGTAGGATTTTTTTTCAAACTTAGGCGAGTACTGGACTGCAGCTAAGCCCCCGAGTGGGAGGTTTGCTCTCCACTCGGTAGGATTTTTTTTAGAAACTTAGGCGAGTACTGGACTGCAGCTAAGCCCCCGAGTGGGAGGTTTGCTCTCCACTCGGTAGGATTTTTTTCAAACTTAGGCGAGTCTGGACTGCAGCTAAGCCCCCGAGTGGGAGGTTTGCTCTCCAGTCGGTAGGATTTTTTCAAACTTAGGCGACTACTGGACTGTAGCTAAGTCACCCACTGGGGGATTTTGGCGACGGCGACGCGCAGGGCGGCCGAGTGGTTATGAGGTGACCAATCGAGTGGCGACGCGCGGGGCGGCCGAGTGGTTATGAGGTGACCAACCGAGTGGCGGCGCGCGGGGCGGCCGAGTGGTTATGAGGTGACCAACCGAGTGGCGACGCGCGGGGCGGCCGAGTGGTTATGAGGTGACCAACCGAGTGGCGCCGCGCTGGGCGGCCGAGTGGTTATGAGGTGACCAACCGAGTAGCGACGCGCGGGGCGCCCGAGTGGTTATGAGGGGACCCCCCTATGCCGACGCGCGGGGCGGCCGAGGGGTTATGAGGTGACCAACCGAGTAGCGACGCGCGGGGCGCCCGAGTGGTTATGAGGGGACCCCCCTATGCCGACGCGCGGGGCGGCCGAGGGGTTATGAGGTGACCAACCGAGTAGCGACGCGCGGGGCGCCCGAGTGGTTATGAGGGGACCCCCCTATGCCGACGCGCGGGGCGGCCGAGGGGTTATGAGGTGACCAACCGAGTAGCGACGCGCGGGGCGCCCGAGTGGTTATGAGGGGACCCCCCTATGCCGACGCGCGGGGCGGCCGAGGGGTTATGAGGTGACCAACCTATGACGACGCGCGGGGCAGCCGAGTGGTTATGAGGTGACCAACCGAAAGCGACACGCGGGGCGGCCGAGTGGTTATAAGGTGACCAACCTATGGCGACGCGCGGGGCGGCCGAGTGGTTATGAGGTGACCAATCGATGGCGACGCGCAGGGCGGCCAAGTGGTTATAAGGTGACCAACCTATGGCGAGACGCGGGGCGGCCAAGTGGTGATGATGTGTGCCGCAGAATGACGATGTGCGGGGCGTCCGAGCGAAGTAGATGAATCCCGTGAAGTGATGAGGCGCGGGGCGTCCTAGTGAAGTAGACGCGTCCCACGGAGTCGTGTCCAACGGAGCGGCGACGCGCAGGGCGGCCGTTGGACAGGTTGATGAAGTCGCGAACATCCGAATGACAACGACGCGCGGGTGCTTGAGTGCTAGCAGATTGCCCGAGTGGACCGTTGTTCCAGTGAGCTTTAGTCTCGTCCGAGTAAAACCGCCGTGTACTGGAACTGGCGTGTGTAGTCGTTGCCGCGTGTCCGTTCAGTCGATGCCGGAAGGAGGTGTTCCCCTGGGGTTGTCATCGAGCCGCAGGTGCCCGCGCGATGTGCCAGCTAATCAATGCCGGAGGGAGGGACCACCGAGTGCCTGAAGCTGTCCGGGAGCGCAATGCATCCGAGTGGATTCTCCCGAGTAACCGGGTCGTTCTCCCGAGTCTATCTCCGTTTAGCCCCGATTATGGAGGGAGGTGTCGCTTGACGCCGGAAGGAAGAGCTACTCGGCCCCAGAGGGAGGAGGCGATCGGGGCCAGGTAAGGAGCTGCTCGGCGTCAGAGGGATAAACCGTCGAGCATCTGTGCTGTGTGTTATTTGCTTCCGTTCGAAAAGATCCATCGTATGACCCTGCGAGTTTTCAAGTAAAGCCACGGTTAAAATGCTGTGTGGTTATACCTGCATGCATGCGGGCATGCGTCCATTAATTGGTGCAGAAATAGCGGAAGTAAAGCGCTCTTTTGTCGCCGTAATCAGGTAACCGACGCTGGAAATCCCCACTAATTGGCCGCTTAATGAGACGTCCTCGGAAGGTTTATGAGGTCCACGTCGTGAACCTGTACGCGCATGCATGAGGCTTTAATTAGCGGCAGTTAAGCAAGAGTTAAGGCCGTTCATGCATGTAAGCAAGTTTCCCTTTCCCACGGCCATTTATCCTCTGCATGCAGGAAATAAATGGAAAGGAATAAAAGTTAGAAGGAAAGTGAAAGATGGGGCGCAGAACTCCCTTGTCGGCCATGGCAGCGGTGGTTTTTGGCACGGATCCATCGCGAGATGCGGCCGCGATGAATCCGAATGCGGGGCGGCGTCTTCCTGCGAGGCCGCGCGCGGGCGGAACTGATTGGAGATGTGGACAGCCCCGGCGTTGGTGCCGCGTCCCTCCCGTGCATCCAGCGTGGAGGTCGTCGTGCGGCGGTTCACGAGGAACGCCCCCACAACGTGCCGTGTCAAGGCACCGCGGAGAGGTGGCTGCAGCGCCAGGCCTGTGCGCACGTCATAGTGACCACAACCGAGCGCCCGTGTTGCCAGATGGACTGTCGAGCGCATACGATCGTTGCAGCCGGCTGACAGTCAGGTTGAAGTCGATTGAGAAGAGGAAGCAGGAGGTGCAGTCCGGCGGGCTGGTGGCCGCGCGTGAGGACGGATGGCCACGACTCTTGGCGCACCGTGTTGATGCCCTGTTCCCTTCCTCGTCTCTTCTCTGATTTATTCATGCATGGGTGTGTCTGATCCTGCAGGAGGAAAAGACAAACTCATTCTTAGACAATGTATCGTAAAGAGATTAGATTGAATGGATACTTCCCTGGTCCTTTTGTTTGTACGAATGGCGCGATGACCAGAGAGCGGCCAATGTCTCTGGCGATAGTAGTTGATTCGCTGTTGAAGATTGGAGAAAAAACCATTTGCATCATGGCTCGAAAGACGCCATGCCCCAAGGTGGGCGCCAACTGTCGTGGGAACAACTCCGACAGTAAGAGAGGGGTAGGATAACGGAGCATGATCTATCGAGATGCATATGGGTGACACGGTGGTTTTAGCGAGTTCGGGCCTCTCACGGTGGAGATAACAACCCTACGTGTCGTGCTCCGGAGAGGCTTTGTTTTATCTGAGTATATATCCGGAGATTACAATGTGTGTGTGAGAGAGAGGAACCGATCCCCATGCCTGAGCTAAGTCCTGAGACTAATGGTGAAAAGAGAGAGAGAGGTTCAAGAAAAGACCCCGAGTCTAGTGGTGGGGGTGGCTTATATAGAGTGCGTCATCCCCTCACCCCTTATGTTACACGGTGGAGCATCAATGCCATAATGCCTGCCCACTACAAAACCGTCATGCTGACTATTGGTCTTTGCATATCCGAGTGAGTTACATGGTCGAGTGGAATGAGCTCGTCGAGTGAAGTGCCATGCTCCGAGTGGTTGTCGCCGTCCGAGTGACTTTCAAGTTGCGGTACATCTAGACGGCTATCTGGCCGAGGGGCCCAGTACAAAGTATACGGTGTCCATGGGTAGGGCCTTTAGGTCAGGCCTGTTACCCTACCCCTAATAGATGTCCTCGTCATATAGTGCGATGGTTTTGGTATCCGCCTCCATCGGCCCTCGTCCTGTTTATGATTCGGATGTGGTATATATTATCTTTTATAACTATTTGGTTCATTTAGTGTTTATGACAATTATGCCGACCAACGTGGCATAGATTTTTTTGTCTAGGAGGTATGCGAACCATAAATTCCAACCGACCCTATTGTCGAGAGGTTAAATTTACTTGAAGAAGAAAACAATTACTTGAAGAAAAAATTGAAAAAATTTGAGGAGGAGAAAATGATATTGGGGTTGCATGTTGCGAATGTCGTTGATGGTCACAAGATCAAGATGGATGCAATGCGCTTGAAGATTAGAAAATATACCATTCATACTGAGGCTTGTTATCATTATGCCGTTGGATCAATTGTTACCTTAGTTGCGATTATGATCGCATTTGTCGTCGCATTGAAATGTTTTACATAGTTTCAATATATGGTTTAATAAGATGCTCTGGAGAGCTATATGTTGTTCAGTGAGAACTATGTATGTACTTTGGTTTTAATGTGATGATGAACTTCTATTAATTTGGTCACTTATCTATTCATGATGTTTTGTAATGGTTTTTAATACACTTAATTATATATAATGCACGCAGATGAACCGGCAATGGATGTACGGTAACAGACGCACCTCCGAGTACATTAAGGGCATCCATAATTTTCTCGCAGTGGCTGAGGCAAACAAGAAGAATGGTTTTATGTGTTGTCCATGCCCTATATGTGGGAATACGAGGTCTTACTCTGACTCGAAAACCCTTCACACCCACCTGCTTTATAAGGGTTTCATGCCACACTATAATGTTTGGACCAAGCACGGAGAAAGAGGGGTCATGATGGAAGACAGCGAAGAAGAAGAGGATGATGACAACTATGTGCCCCCTGAATACAGTGATGCTGCAATGGGGGAAGCTAAAGATCAAGAGGAACCAGACGATGTGCACGATGATGATCTTCGCCGGGTCATTGTTGATGCAAAGGGACAATGCGAAAGTGTAAAGGAGAAGCTGAAGTTCGATCACATGTTAGAGGATCACAAAAAAGGGTTGTACCCCAATTGCGAAGATGGCAACACAAAGCTCGGTACCACACTGGAATTGCTGCAGTGGAAGGCAAAGAATGTTGTACCTGACAAAGGATTTGAGAAGCTAATAAAAATATTAAAGAAGAAGCTTCCAAAGGATAACGAATTGCCCGACAGTACGTACGCATCAAAGAGGGTTGTATGCCCTCTAGGATTGGAGGTGCAGAAGATACATGCATGCCCTAATGGCTGCATCCTCTACCGTGGTGCGTACGAGGATTTGAACGCATGCCCGGTATGTGGTGCATTGCGGTATAAGATCAGACGAGGTGACCCTGGTGATGTTGACGACGAGCGCCCCAGGAAGAAGGTTCCTGCCAAGGTGATGTGGTATGCTTCTATAATACCACGGTTGAAACGTCTGTTCAGAAACAAAGAGCATGCCAAGTTGATGCGATGGCATAGAGAGGACCGTAAGAAAGACGGGAAGTTGAGAGCACCCGTTGACGGGTCGCAATGAAGAAAAATCGAGAGAAAGTACTGGGAGGACTTTGCAGGTGACGCAAGGAACGTATGGTTTGGTTTAAGCGCGGATAACATTAATCCTTTTGGGGAGCAGAGCAACAATCACAGCACCTGTCCTGTGACTCTTTCCTTCTTGGCTGTGCATGAAGCGGAAGTTCATTATGATGCCAGTTCTCATCCAAGGCCCTAAGCAACCCGGCAACGACATTGATGTGTACCTAAGGCCATTAGTTGAATAACTTTTACAGCTGTGGAATGGAAACGGTGTACATGTGTGGGATGAGCACAAACAGTAGGAATTTGACCTACATGCGTTGTTGTTTGTGACCATCAATGATTAGCATGCTCTCAGTAACCTTTCAGGACAGACAAACAAGGGATACCACGCATGCACCCACTGTTTAGATGACACCAAAAGTATATACCTGGACAAATGCAGGAAGGATGTGTACGTGGGGCATGATCGATTTCTTCCGACCAACCATCAATGTCGAAAGAAAGGCAAGCATTTCAAAGGCGAGGCAGATCACCGAAAGAAGCCCGCCGTCCATACCGGCGATCACATACTTGCTATGGTCAATGATTTACAAGTAATCTTTCGAAAGGGTCACGACGGACTATCTATTCTGAATGACGCTGAAGGACGCGCACCCACGTGGAAGAAGAAATCTATATTTTTGGACCTACCGCCACTAGAAATACCTAGAGGTTCGCTCTTCAATCGACGTGATGCACACGACGAAGAATCTTTGCGTGAGCCTGCTTGGTTTCTTGGGCCTGTTTGGGAAGACAAAAGATACACCGGAGGCACGGGAGGACCAGCAACGTGTGCACGAAAAAGACGGCATGCCTCCAAAGTAGTATGAAGGTGCAAAGAAGAGAAGGAAATCTTCTTTGAATGCCTGCTCAGTATGAAGGTCCCATCTGGCTTCTCGTCGAATATAAAGGGAATAATAAATATGCCAGAGAAAAAGTTCCAGAACCTAAAGTCTCATGACTGCCACGTGATTATGACGTAACTACTTCTAGTTGCATTGAGGGTGCTTCTACCGAAAAACGTTCGATTAGCCATTGTGAAGCTATGTTCATTCCTCAATGCAATCTCGGAAGGTGATCGATCCAAAAATCCTACCAAGGTTAAGGAGTGATGTGGCACAATGTCTTATTAGTTTCGAGCTAGTGTTCCCACCATCCTTCTTCAATATCATAACACATGTCCTAGTTCATCTATTCGACGAGATTGTCATTCTTGGCCCTGTATTTCTACACAATATGTTCCCCTTTGAGAGGTTCATGGGAGTCCTAAAGAGACATGTCCGTAACTGCACTAGGCCGGAAGGAAGTATCTCCATGGGCCATCAAACAGAGGATGTCATTGGGTTTTGTGTTGACTTCATTCCTGACCTTAAGAAGATTGGTCTCCCTCAATCGCAGTATGAGGGGAGACTGGCGGGAAGAGGCACGCTAGGAGGGGACTCAATAATATTTAGGGATAGACATTCTTGGTCTCAAGCACACTACGCAATTCTACAGAATTCTATCTTGGCGACCCCGTATGTCGATGAACATAAGAACATTCTACGCTCGCAACACCCGGAGTAGTGTGACGGCTGGATTACATGTGAACACATCAGGACTTTCGGCAGTTGGTTGCAAACACATCTCAGGGGTGACAACACTGTTTCTGATGAGATGTACTCGTTGGCCAG
The DNA here is from genome assembly GCA_904067115.1 of Aegilops sharonensis. NCBI lineage: Eukaryota > Viridiplantae > Streptophyta > Magnoliopsida > Poales > Poaceae > Aegilops > Aegilops sharonensis. Next base: position 131,419,610 of record LR880972.1, read on the forward strand.
GGGACCATCTTCGACTGTATTGACTTACAAAGGGTATGAGATAAATGGAATATATTTTACACGATCGCCCAAGATCAAAAGAGCACCAACCAAAACAGCGGTGTCCGCTTTAATGTAGCAACGAAGAGAGGAAAGGACACATATTATGGTTACATAGTGGACATATGGGAACTTGACTATGGACATGATTTTAAGGTCCCTTTGTTTCAGTGCAAATGGGTCAGTCTGTCAGGAGGCAGGGTACAGGTAGACCCATAGTACGGAATGACAACAGTGGATCTGAACAATCTTGGGTACACAGACGAACCATTCGTCCTAGCCAATGATGTGGCGTAGGTTTTCTATGTGAAGGACATGTCTACCAAACCGAGGAAAAGAAAAGATAAGGAAGCGAATACATCATACGATGATCCAAAGCGCCACATAGTTCTTTCAGGAAAAAGAGACATCGTGGGATTAGAGGGAAAGACTGACATGTCTGAAGATTATGAAAAGTTTAATGAAACTCCTCCCTTCAAAGTGAAGGCTGACCCAAGCACCCTGTTAAACGATGAAGATTATCCATGGTTACGTCGCAATAAGAAAAGGACACAAGAGAAGAAAAAGTGAAGACTTTCTCTCCACAACTATTATGATGATGAATTTGATCTAGAATATCACTGGAGTTACATGTGAAGAAATGATATGCCTTTTGTAACAGATGAGTTTCCATGTGAAACCCTGATACTTCGAAAGAGATTGTCCGTTTTGTACACGAAGTGCATCCAGTTTTTGTCGTAACCCTCTCAACTTTTTAGCACATGCTATGTGGGTGAAATGATGATACCATGCCAACTTTCAACCTTTTCAGAGTTCATTTGTAGTGCTTTTCAATTTCAGGGTCATTTAGCTCAAAAATCAGTAAATGCATGAAAAATACCAAATGAAGTCAGAAAGGGTTGAAATTGATGACATGGCTTTGAATGGTGCATTTTAAACACACACAAAAGTCTGGAGTTCAAATAAATTCAAAAAAATGAAATCCCTTTGTAACAGATGAATTTTCGCCCGGAACCGTGATACTTAGAAAGAGATTGTCTATTTCGTACACGAAGTGCATCCAGTTTTTGCCGTAACCCTCTAAAAAATTTAGCACGTGCTATATGGATGAAATGATGATACCATACCAACTTTCAACCTTTTCAGAGTTCATTTGTAATGCTTTTCAAATTCAGGGTCATTTAGCTCAAAGAATGAATTAATAGCAAAAAAAATGAACTTATAGCAAAAAGAATGAACTAATAGCAAAAAGAATGAACTGAAAATAATCATTTAAAATATTTTGTTATGATCAACTAAAACAAAACTATAATATTTTTCAATAGCAAAAATAATAGTTTTATAAAACTTTAATAGCAAAAGGAATCAACTAAAAAGATTTTATAAACCTCTAGTAT
>LR880972.1:131423226-131444678 GCA_904067115.1 Aegilops sharonensis
GTTCGTGCCACCAGCCGGGACCAAAGGGTTGTGCTTCCCGCCCTTTCGCCTGGCCAAAACAGACCTTTGGTCCCGGTTGGTGGCACGAACCGGGACCAAAGGTGGCCATTGGTCCCGGTTTGTGCCACAAACTAGGACTAAAGGTGTGGCTATATAATCTAGCACTTAGGAAAATTCCCCAACTGCTCCCACTACAAAAAAATACACTTTCGTGATGATACGTATTTGTCACAGTAGGTCGCGTTTTTGTCATGCATGTACATCCATGACGATTTTATGACAGAATCAAGATAGTCATACCTGTGCTGTCGTAGAAGTGTTCCATGACATTACGAAAATTATCATCACGGAAGTGTCCACTTCCATGACGATAAATCGCGCGTCACAGAAGTGCTTTCGTCAAGGGTGACCGGCATGTGGCATCCACCGTAATGGAACGCCGTTAAGCTATCGGGTCCGGTTTTGGATCCGATAACCCGTTAACAGCCCCGACCAATGGGGATTTTCCACGTGTAGAATCATCATTGGCCGGAGCAAACACGTGTCGGCTCACCGTTGGGACAGATGTCATCCACTCATTGGACCGAAGGCGCCTATGATACGGCGACACATGGCACGGCCCAACAGAGGCCCATTCCTGTGAAAAGGCCGGCCCGTTTGACTTGGTCCAAAGGTGGCGGGCCGGCCCACGGAAAGCCTGTTAACGGCCTATTCGCATATGGCCCATTTACAGCCCGCTAACCCAGGGCCCGTTACGACCTCTCCGAATTAGGCCCAGTAGCGTCATCTGGGCCGTCCAATATGATTCCAGCCTGTTTTAACTTCCGGCCCATGTGTGGCCCATGACTTCTTTCGGCCCATATGAGGCCCTTTGTAACTCTTGGCCCATTAACGGCCCGTGGTGAAACTGGCCCGTAATGAACAATGTATCACTTTATACCCATTAACGGCCTGTTATTCCATTGGGCCGTTTCCAGCCCAAGTTATCTTTCGGCCTTCTCAGGGCCCATTGATTCTTGGGCTCATTTGCAGCATTCGGTTACATACAACCCATTACTGTCAATTTCTGCTTGTGGGCCAAATTCAGCCCGTCGTTACAGTCGGCCCGTTTACGGACCATTAATACGTTGGGCCGTTTTCATGTCAAAAAACCCGTTGGGCTATTTCATAGAGTTATCAAATACGGCCTATTAACGGCCCGTTATGGTCCACGAATAGTACGGCCCATGATTGGCGAAATGATGATACGCCCCATAAAAGGCCCATGGATCCTACGGCCCGTATGAGGCCCATGGATAGTACGGCCCGTAAAAGGCCCGTGGATCATACGACCCGTAGAAGGCCCATGGACCCTACGGCCCGTAGAAGGCCCATGAGTCCTAAGGCCCGTATAGAAGGCCAATGGATCCTACGGCCCGTATAGAAGGCCAATGGATCCTATGGCCGAAAGAAGGCCCATGGATCATACGGCCTGTAGGAGGCCCATGGTTACAACAGTCCATGTGTTGCCATGATTATTTTGGCCTAGTTACCAAAAATAGGCTATTGTGGCCACTAGAAAAACACAGAAAAAGAACTGCAATGACTACAAGCAAACAACTAAACAAGACAATAAGGAAATAAATAAGCAAGCAATTAACGCTAGCCTATTACCGCTATTACACATATTACATCCACTGGGCATCAAAGTTCGCCACCAGTGCAAATATAGGGAACAAAGCAGCATATTACATACACTGGCCGTCAAAATTGGCCACCAGTGCAAATAAACGCGGCAGCAAAACAAGAGCATAACTGAAACAACTTCAGAAGAGCTCAATAAACATTATCCTGGGTATCCACCATGCTGGCAATAAGCTTAGCAAGCTTATTAGCTTTGTCCCGTTTGGTGCTAAAATCCTCCAACGCTTGTTGTTGCACCAGAAAGTATGCATCTGAATGCTCCAGGGACTTCTGCAGTCCTTCCGCTTCTTGTCGCAGCACAGCTGATCGATGTCTTTCAGCTTGTAGTTGAGACTCAAGAAACCGAACTGATTCAGACAGTGAGTTTGAATAGCTTGCACAATCAGTAGTGGCCAGTAACTCGAACACTAAACCAAGGCAGGACTTTGGGGTTGTCTCGCTGTCTTCAAGATAGTCTTCCTTAGCTGTTTTATCAGCTTTGTTGGAGACCAACAAGAATGTGTCACTATCCTGAACCTTATCTGCATTACTTCCTTTACCATTGCTTAATAAGGCACTCTTCCCCAATATTCTGTCAGCATTCTGAAAGAAGAAACAAGCAGACACATAACAAGTTTAGCATGTACTAGTATATGAAACTCATTTCGTTGAACCAGTTCATTAGTAAGGTGGATAGGATTAAACTACCAGGTCTTCTATTGCCAAGTACTAGTACATAATAAAAGCATCAAACAAACATATATCTATGTCCTATGGTCACTGCATTGTCTCGCCAAATCAAAATAGAGACATGGTTCAAATCATATCAGTTCAAGACAAAGCAGCAGTGAAAGAATACAAAGCGTGGGAAACTACACGGCACAACAAGATTTCAGATGGGTACCACGGGTCTACATGTACAACAACACTATTGGCTCTGTTGTGGTGCTAGTAATGTGCATGATATGAAAGTCAACTGTATACACAATTGAAATTGAAATCAACAGAGCTATTGATAAGAGCAAACCTGTTAAATAAACATGCGTGAAAATACCTGCTATGCCATTAGAGTTTCGATTGGATCCTTCAATTTAAAAATAAGTTTATATGAGTAAATACAGTGATACAAGAGCAAAGCAATCATAGTTAAAAAAGGCGCGCCTAGGCTCTAGGCGTTGGCAAAACGCATTGCGCATAACTACGCTTAATCTGTGCATAACTGTCCATAAGCATGCGCTTTGGTCAGTAAAGCGCAAGGCGGTGGCAAAACGCAACGCCTAGCGCTTTTTTGAACTATGATAGCAATGGAATCTTAAATTAGAACAATTGTTCTTCAGGTTTAGGCACTTGTTCTACATGAACAGAGTACAGTAAGACGCAAGAATATAATACTTAAAAATAGAAAATGAGCTCATAGACCTTACCACATTCTTGGTTCGGGACCAGTACAGAACAAGGCGTTCCCAGTCATCGTCCAGTAAATGTGTCTCAGGAGAACGTAAGGGAATTTGATGAGTTTCTTTGCCGGTGAAGTACATTTTCTTCAGGTAATTCCGATACTACCACCAAGCATTCTTGAAGATAGCAGAGGTATTAGCACAGGTTACCTTATCCTGAGTTTCCAAATCGGTCCTTCTCTATAGAGAAAAATGGGAAAATTTGTTGTATTATAACCATCATGGAGGTAGGATGTATGGGACAAAGCAAAGTAATTGCCATGAATAACATTACTTACACATAACTCCTAGAGAAACACCTGCAACTGGTATTTTCCTTCATCTTCAGTATAATATTTCCAAGATGGGAAGATACACACATACGATTTAACAACATCAAATGCGATAGCTGCTAAACTACGACTAGCTGGTTGTGCTTCCTCCACAGGAATAGGCGTACTAACTGGTGAAGTTGGGGTTCGCCGTGGTACTACTGGCCCTTTGGGCACTGGAGATGCCTTACTAACTGCTCTTGTTTGGGAGCTCTGTGGTGGATATGGTGCTGTGTCAACAGGAACTGGGTTACTATCTGCTGGGGTTGGGGTTAGATTGGGTGAAGCTGGTTCTCTGTCCATCGCAGTAGGGGTACAATCTGCGAGAGTTTGGGTTATGTGTGGTAGGGTTGGTTCTTGTGCATGTACAACCGGGGTGCTATCTCCACCAAGAGGTAGCACTATTTTAGTTGAAGACCTTGTTTTTAGTCCGCTGGATACTTGCATCACCCGCTCCAATTCAAATGGCTGATAAACAAGAAACATAGTTGAATGTACAGACATTTTATGAGAGACAGATGCAATAGATAGTGTGGAAAAAAGGCATGAAATAGTTGACATGTATATTGTTTAACTAAAACGGATAGCATGACACAATTTCACATATACGATGTCTATCTAAACTGGATAGCATAACATAATTCAAAGATATGATGAATAACTAAACAGGATCGCATGACATAATTCACCTACATGGTAACTAAGTAATCAGGATCGCATCCTTTAATTCACATATGTGATTTATATGCTAAACATAGGGCATTTGATATGATGTCTGAACTAAGAACATGGTGTTGAATATTGTGTATATGATGTCTAAACTTTGAAATGCAAGACACCATATGCATGATATGAGCAGTATAACCGTGCCAAGTTTGAGTATACACCTCGGTGGGGAAATAGGACTGGTCATCTGTCTCTGAATCCATCTCCGAGGAGCTATCAGGACCCAACAAGAGATCTGCTTCGTTAGGTAGCACTGCCTGCTCTGAAGGCCTTGTTTTCACTCCAGATTTTTCCATCTCCCACCCAAATGGCTGATTCACAGGAAGAGTAGTTTAATGTACAAACATTGTCGACAAATGGAAATGTAATGAAGAAAAGGATGGGCAAGATATCATTCAAATATATGATGCCTGGTTAAACAGGATGGTATTGCACATTTCACATATATTATGGCTGGCTAAAAGACATGAGACTGCATAATTCCCATATATGATATAGAAACTAAACATGTGGCATTACAGAACATGTCTAAACTAAGCAGATGACATATTTAAAGACATTATAACTGAGCAGTTTTCCTGCCATCTCAGGGCATTAGCAAGGTCAGCCGTTGGATTAGCGCTATGTTAGCCGCGATCTGGGCCTAACGTCGCAAGGGCAGCTACTCCCGTAGCTATTTTGGAGCCCAGGGGTTAATTAGGCCAGTTTTCTACTCGGTCCAAGGCAGCGAAGCCTGCTTCAGCGAATCAGCGAAGACAATAAAACAGCGAACCAACACGTCCCTTCACTCCTCACGACGCCCCCTCCTCTCCCCGCCGCCGCCCACGACGGCATCTGCTCGCCTCCCTCAACTTCAGGCGTTCTTCTTCCATCTAGCCTAAGTCGAGCCTCGCGAGGGATTCCGACGCGGGTGGGGATCAATCCGAGGCGATGCTTGCCAGTGATCCGGCGCAGGAGGGGATCAACCTGAGGCGACGCGTGCGAGGATGCGATGTTCAACAGGATCTCGCCGGTAGCAGATGTGCGACGTTTCCTCTTCCCCGTCACCGTTGCTCCTAGCTGCAGCCACTCGTGCATGTCACCGCCAGGTTTAGTTCAATTCTGTATATGAGACACTGTCTGATGCTGAGATTGAGTGCGCCACTAGCCTCAAGGGAGATTTGGAGGAGGCGGAGGCTTGGAACACCGAAGACATGTGCTTGCGTCAGCTTGATGCCACTCTGCCACTGCAGGTTATTCGCACAGATTCAGCCGCTCTCCTATCATTTTGTTCATCAAAAATGATTGTTGGATATCACTTGCAGTTCTATATAATATGACAATTCTGGTATTCATTGATCCCAGTTGCTTGAAGCAAATAATTAGATTAATGTTTGTTTCTATCAGTTAGAAACTGAAGAATACATCTAAACTGACTGATGTCAAGAATACGAATTAGTGATAGAGATGTACGGATTGATGATTCAATTAGAATCCAAGAACATTTCAGTGGCTCCTTTTTTTTACTATGTATATGTTGGAAATATGCCCTAGAGGCAATAATAAAAGGATTATTATTATATTTCCTTGTTCGTGATAATTGTATTTTATTCATGCTATAATTGTATTATCCGGAAATCGTAATACAGGTGTGAATACATAGACCACAATATGTCCCTAGTGAGCCTCTAGTTGACTAGCTCGTTGATCAACAAATAGTCATGGTTTCCTGACTATGGACATTGGATGTCATTGATAACGGGATCACATCATTAGGAGAATGATGTGATGGACAAGACCCAATCCTAAGCATAGCACAAGACCGTGTAGTTCGTTTTGCTAGAGCTTTTCCAATGTCAAGTATCTTTTCCTTAGACCATGAGATCGTGTAAATCCCGGATACCGTAGGAGTGTTTTGGGTGTACCAAACGTCACAACGTAACTGGGTGACTATAAAGGTGCACTACAGGTATCTCCGAAAGTGTCTGTTGGGTTGACACGGATCGAGACTGGGATTTGTCACTCCGTATGACGGAGAGGTATCTCTGGGCCCACTCGGTAATGCATCATCATAATGAGCTCAAAGTGACCAAGTGTCTGGTCACGGGATCATGCATTACGGTATGAGTAAAGTGACTTGCCGGTAACGAGATTGAACGAGGTATTGGGATACCGACGATCGAATCTCGGGCAAGTAACATACCGATTGACAAAGGGAATTGTATACGGGGTTGCTTGAATCCTCGACATCGTGGTTCATCCGATGAGATCATCGAGGAGCATGTGGGAGCCAACATGGGTATCCAGATCCCGCTATTGGTTATTGACCGGAGAGCCGTCTCGGTCATGTCTACGTGTCTCCCGAACCCGTAGGGTCTACACTCTTAAGGTTCGGTGACGCTAGGGTGGTAGAGATATGAGTATGCAGCAAACCAAAAGTTGTTCGGAGTCCCGGATGAGATCCCAGACGTCACGAGGAGTTCCGGAATGGTCCGGAGGTAAAGAATTATATATGGGAAGTCGAGTTTCGGCCATCGGGAAAGTTTTGGGGGTCACCGGTATTGTACCGGGACCACCGGAAGGGTCCCTGGGGTCCACCGGGTGGGGCCGCCCATCCCGGAGGGCCCCATGGGCTGAAGTGGGAGGGGAACCAGCCCCTGGTGGGCTGGTGCGCCCCCCTGGGCCCCCCTCTGCGCCTAGGGTTGGGAACCCTAGGGGAGGGGACGCCTCCACTTGCCTTGGGGGGCAAGTCTCCCCATTGGCCGCCGCCCCCCTAGGAGATCCCATCTCCTAGGGCCGGCGTCCCCCCTGGGGTCCCTATATAAAGAGGGGGGTGGGAGGGCAGCCGCACCCTGACATCTGGCGCCTCCCTCCCCCCTTGCTACACCTCCTCCTCCCGTACTCGCTTGGCGAAGCCCTGCCGGAACCCTGCTGCATCCACCACCACGCCGTCGTGCTGCTGGATCTTCATCAACCTCTCCTTCCCCCTTGCTGGATAAAGAAGGAGGAGACGTCACGCTGACCGTACGTGTGTTGAACGCGGATGTGCCGTCCGTTCGGCGCTAGGATCTCCGGTGATTTGGATCACGACGAGTACGACTCCCTCAACCCCGTTCTCTCGAATGCTTCCGCTCGCGATCTACAAGGGTATGTAGATGCACTCCCCTCTCTCGTTGCTAGATGAACTCATAGATTGATCTTGGTGAACGTAGGGAAAATTTTATTTTATGCAACGTTCCCCAACAGTATATGTAGTTGGCCGTACAAACAAATCTGTGTTACTTGCAAAATTCCTTTTTGTTAATGTAGTGTGAGATTCCAATATAAATATCCATTTACTGTGTCCTTTCCGGCACACAATAGTGTAGTTTAAGAAAGAGGATAAATGTTCCAAAAGAGCTGGTAACTTTCTCAATTATGTAGATTATTAGGAGATGTGAAGGAAGTTTGAGTGGATGAGTTATATCCTATCCAAGACATCTGGTGTACAATTACCCTGCAATTATCCGTCGTCGGCGAGTGGCGCACATCAGTCGCCATTTAGGTCCTGTTGTGATGGTTATATACCTCCTTGATTTCTGGCAATTGTCCGCTGCTCAAGGTGACCCTCTACCTCACAGGCGGATTACCATGGTCGGCTGGATTGACTTGCCCCCGATTCACCTGCATCACGCATCTCGGCTTGATCGACTGGATACCATCAAGCGCTGGATTCCTTCGGGCGCCTTGCCGCAGCTGAATCTTCTCGAGCGCGTTGTCTCCCTCCCGCACTGGATCCCCTCGGATATTTGAATATCATACTGGTCTTAAATTATGTTCCTGGGGTACTGCTACGCTGCCTGATCTTCTTTGTCCCCAACGGATCTCCTCTCACATGATCTTGCGACGGTTGACGTGCAGGTATTGACTTCAGTTTCTACATTTTAGATAGATCAGTAGGCTAAATTTTCAAAATGAAGACGACTAAGCATGCTTTCTCTGTCTTGTGCAGAATTGAGAGGACTTGAATGTGGTAAGGACCTCTGCTACATCGGCTAACACAACAGCAAGGATTCGCTTACTCAGTATTATCCATTGCTCCAGCCGTATATAACCTTGCAGGTTAGGTTATATCGATGAATATTATTGAAAAAAATTATTCATACATTACAACAATGTGATTTATTTCTGGTTCCATAACATCTATTTGTGGTCTGCACTCTGGAATATGCTTGCAACAATCGAGTAGAAGGAATACTTACTGAAGTGGCCAGCATTTCCGTCAACTGTGGTATTTGATCTTTACTACCACCAGTGTTTTTCAGGTGTATTTTTAATTATTTTTCTCTTTCTCCCATTTACAAAAAAATATATCTCTATGTCGAAAAAACTTCAAAATAGATGGGCGCAGTAACGCGTGCCAACAATGATCTAGTATGATGTCAAAAGTAGGCACTGCAAGGCAACATATGCATGATATGACTAACATCATCATGCCAAGGTAGAGCAAACACCTTGGGGGGTAAATAGGAGTGGTCAGCGGTGTCTGAATCCGCCTCAGAACAGATATGTTCCTCTGGATTACAATCTGGAGAGGGGTGGGGAGGGTTTGCCATTGAACCCACCATGGAGCGATGTCTGCATGACATTGTATTGCCACGCAAAACTCTTCTCCTTTTCTCTACATGTTCAACATGACTGTGTACAATATCTGACATGCATACGAAAAAATATGGTGAGATTATGTAAGGAGAGCATGCAGGAATTTAGAGTGATGGTAACAACCAGTGGATGGATCCAAAAATAATGATAACAAGCTGAAGATTGCTTTAAATTAATAAAAAAGACAGATGATGATTGCTTTACTATTTGTTTCCCACCCAAGATGAACAACATAGGCATACCCTAGGTGAACCAGATAGTAGACAGACATACTACTCATTGCTGCCTCGATATGTGCCCCACAACTAATTTAGAACTCAAGTTTGAACATTAATTTGGACCTGACTTGGGAGTCCAAGAGCTGAACATGACAATAAAGTAGCAGGTAAGTTTAAGCAATGCATAACATAAGTAGAAACAAAGGAGTGTGACATCTCTTGTGGACCCGTGTACTCCTCAGGTTCATCTGCTGAGTCGATGATGGTGATGCCGTTGCGGTGGGTGCCAACGGCAGGGAAGGAGATCTGAGGCGGCGAAAGACGGTCAGGAGTCGTGATGTCTGGTTTGGTGGATGCTTCTGTTGATGAAGCAGCTCAGGTGAGGCGGACGACGTCGCAGGAGGAGCAGGACAAACCACACAAAGTTCCCTTCGACACGTACCTATAACTAAAGTAATTCTGTAAGGGCTCATTTGGCTTGCATGATTCTTAAAACGTAGGCATGGGAAAAACACCGGAATAGGATAGGAAAATGCACATGGTAAACATAGCATTTGTAAACACAGAATTTCTATCAACTTGGGTGTTTGGTTTACATGAATTGGAAGAGCAGAGGAATGCAAAGAAACATGGCCAAAATAAAGTGAAACCATATGAAAGTGTGTACAGTTAGAATGTTATTCTAGAACTAATGCACTTGGTCTTGTTTTCATGCATAGGATTTTGAAAAGTAGGTCCAGGTGGAGGTTTTGCTTCATTCCTTTCAACAAAATGCATGAATAATTGAATAGTAGAGTGCCATTGGAAAATTCCCTATTGCTATGTTTTTCTGTTGAACCAAACTAGCCCTAATGGATCGACATGAATGTATAGTAATAAGTGATGCAACAAGTGTACAACCTCTTTGCCGTAGCCGTGTCAACCTCAGCATCATTGGGTTGGTCACTGAAGCAGTTGAGGCAGAGGTGGCTGTCGGAGGTGCGGAGGAAGATCTGAGGAATCTGTAGACGGCGTCCAGGGCACTGCTCTGTTGTGATGGATCGTTCTGTCGTTGGAGCAGCTCCGGTGAGCCGTAAGACGTCAAGACTGAAGCAGCACAAGACAGACATCGTCAATCTCAAGTGGGATTCTAATAGCATCTCCAATAGATGATGTAAAATGGATGTAAAATTTACATCACCAAAAACCACCTGACTACAACAAATGAGGTAAAAACTGTTGACTCTGAACTTAACTGTCGAAACTGAAATTTACTGTGGAATCTGAATGCTACTGTCGAAACTGAACGCAATGGTAGCAGAGAGGCACTTGACATGTAGTTAGAGATGGCCTGCAGTTCATCTTCAACCTGCACCCTCCCTGAGCCGCCAGCCACCACCGGCCGAACCGCCGGCCCCAACGCCGCCTCGCCGCCCCGAAACAACTCACCACCGCCGCCCCGGCCAGCCCTCTAGGCCCCCTGTCAGTGTCAAAACCGGCGGATCTCGGGTAGGGGGTCCCGATCTGTGCGTCTTAGGCTGATGGTAACAGGAGGCAAGGGACACAATGTTTACCCAGGTTCGGGCCCTCTCGATGGAGGTAAAACCCTACTTCCTGCTTGATTGATATTGATGATATGAGTAGTACAAGAGTTGATCTACCACGAGATCGTAGAGGCTAAACCCTAGAAGCTAGCCTATGATGATTATGATTGTGATCGTCCCTCTAAGGACCAACCTCCCCGGTTTATATAGACACCGGAGAGGGCTAGGGTTTACATGGAGTCGGTTACAAGGAAGGAAATATAATATCCGGATCGCCAAGCTTGTCTTCCACGCAAAGGAGAGTCCCATCCGGACAAGGGACGAAGTCTTGAGTCTTGTATCTTCACGCCCCAACAGTCCGTACAAAGTATATAGTCCGGCTGTCCGGATACCCCCTAATCCAGGACTCCCTCACCCCCCGCCCCCCCACCCCACCTTGAACCCTAAGATAGATAGTGGGGTACCTCTCCGGCGAGCCCCCATCCCTGCTGCGGGTGGTTCTTCCTTAACTCCGGCGAGCCCTCCCAACCCCTGAAAATTGACTGACCCAAAAGTCGATTCAGTCGACTGAAGTGTGGCTTGGAGCAGAGCAGCAGCACGAGCGAGGGGGAGAGCAGCAGCAGCAGCTGGGTGAGCGAGCGATCGAGCGAGAGCCGAAGCAGTAGCAGCAGCAACAGCAGATCCGGTTGGTGGATACCGCTGCCGAAGGGGCCTCGCACTGGGGGAGAGCCGCCATGGAGATGTCGCCCGCGGCGCCAGCTTCAAGGTAGCCGCTCCATGGGGGTGCGGGATGGAGCACCGTCGTCGCCAGGAGGTCGAGTTAAGGAGAAGGTGCGATGCGATGACTGTACAACCTCTTTGGTGGCGCCGAGTAGGCCTCGGCTTCGTCCGAGGAGTCGGTGAGGATGTTGCGGTTCCGGTGGAGCAGGTTAAGGCGATGCCATGGGGATGGAGCAGCCGCGATAGACGAGGCGATCGTCGGAGCAGCTCCTTGGAGGTGGAGGACGAGGCGGCTGAACCGGCGGGATGACGAGATGGACGAGGATCCTCATCCGGGGAGGTGGACGAGAGACTTCGAGCTGTTGCAGTGGACGACGTCGTTGGGAAGAGGCTCCGGCTGGGCAGCGGTGAGGTGGTGGACGGAGGACGGTGGGGTTTGCGGCTGGAGCGGAGAGGTTATGGCGGCCTGGGATTTAGAATGGCGAAAAGGGGGCAATGGGAGGGGGTGAAGCATGACTTAGGGACGCGCTTGTCCAAAATGTAGGGTGTGTTACAAAAGTACCCTCCACCGATTTGAACTAGTGGCCCTTTCGGCTTAGGGTTAGAAGGGGGATTTCGCGTGTCGGGATTTGGCAGCTGGAGGGAGTTTTCGCGCGCGTTGTAATTTTCGGATAGCAAGGCGCGGGTTATGAAGGCGCCAGTTTTGAGAGCACGATATCTGAATTTTTGGGATATAACAAGACGCGGGTTGAATTTTAGGGACAAGCCTAACGTGTAGTAATATTGTACTTGTACGTACCAAATCAATTCGCACTTCCCTCAACCAAAAAGAAAACGAAAAAATAAAACTATTCACACCACACAAAGAGAGAGTCTTGCCCCGTTTTACTATACAAATGCTATTCAAAGCTACTCCCTCCTTCCATCTATATAGGGCCTAATGCGTTTTTCGATGCTAACTTTGACCAAATATTAGAGCAATAATATATGACATGCAACTTACACAAAGCACACCGTTAAATTCGTCTGTGAAAGGTTCTTTCAATGATATAATTTTCACATTGTGCATGTCTGATAACCCGCAAGTATACGAGATAGTTGTAGCCTCTTTCGATAAGTAAGAGTGTCGAACCCAACGAGGAGCTAAAGGTAGAACAAATACTCTCTCAAGTCCTATCGGCCACTGATACGACGCTACGCACGCTTGACATTAGCTTTACCTAGAACAAGTATGAAACTAGAAGTACTTTGTAGATAGGATAGGTTTGCAAGAAAATAAAGAGCACGCAAACATAAACTAGGGGCTCTTTAAATAAAGATGCAATAAAGTAAATATAGCGAGTGTGGAAAAGTGGTGGTAGGAGTTGTGGAGTTGTCCCTAAGCAATTGACTATGTTACTAGACCGGTAATCACTATTGCAATTCTATTTGAGGGAGAGGCATAAGCTAACATACTTTCTCTACTTGGATCATATGCACTTGTGATTGGAACTCTAGCAAGCATCCGCACCTACTAAAGATTCATTAAGGTAAAACCCAACCATAGCATTAAAGTATCAAGTCCCCTTTATCCCATACGCAAACAACCTACTTACTCGGGTCTGTGCTTCTGTCACTCACGCCACCCACCATAAGCAAATCATAAACATATTGCAAACCCTACAGCGGGAATCCCTCACGCTTGCGCGACACGGAGGCCACAATAAGACATCACCAATAATAAAACATGCAATTCAAACCAATCATAGCAATTCATGAATCACCGATAGGACAACGAAAATCTACTCAGACACCATAGGATGGCAACACATCATTGGAAAATAATATGAAGCATAAAGCACCATGTTCAAGTAGAGGGTACAACGGGTTGCGGGAGAGTGGACCGCTGAATATAGATTGGGGAAGGTGATGGAGATGTTGGTGAAGATCGCGGTGATGATGATGGCCCCCGACAGCGCTCCGGGGCCACCGGAAGCAAGGGGGAGAGAGGCCCCCTTCTTCTTATTCTTCCTTAACCTCCTCCCTAGATGGGAGAAAGGTTTCCCATCTGGTCCTTTGCTCCTATGGCGTGGGAGGGGCGAGAGCCCCTCCGAGATTGGATCTATCTCTCTGTTTCTGCGTTCTCAGATCCTACCCCTTCACCGTTTCTTTAATATCCGGAGATCCGTAACTCCGATTGGGGTGAATCTTTCGCCCAGATCTTTCTCATAAAATTAGCTTTCTTGCGGCAAAAGAAGAGCGTCAACCGCCTTACGGGTGGCCCACGAGAGTCCAAGGCGCGCCCAGGGGGAGGGCGCGCCCCCCTGTCTCGTGGCCACCCCGGACACCGTTTCACGTTGATTCTTCCTCCGGAAAATCCCAAATATTCCAAAATAATTCTCCGTCCGTTTTTATCCCGTTTGGATTCCGTCTAATATTGGGTTTCTGCGAAACATAAAACATGCAACAGACAGGAACTAGCACTGGGCACTGGATCAATATGTTAGTCCCAAAAATAGTATAAAAAGTTGCCAAAAGTATATGAAAGTTGAATAATATTGGCATGGAACAATAAAAAATTATAGATACGACGGAGACGTATCAGCATCCCCAAGCTTAATTTTTGCTCGTCCTCGAGTAGGTAAATGATAAAAAAGATAATTTTTTATGTGAAATGCTACCTAGCATAATCTTGATCATGTGTCTAATCATGGCATGAATATTAAGACACGAGTGATTCAAAGCAATAGTCTATCATTTGACATAAGAACAATAATACTTCGAGCGTACTAATAAAGCAATCATGTCTTTTCAAAACAACAAGGCCAAAGCAAGCTTATCCCTACAAAATCATATAGTTTGGCCATGCTTCATTTTCATCACACAAAATGCCCCCATCATGCACAACCCCGATGACAAGCCGAGCAATTGGTTCATACTTTTTAACGCGCTTCAGCTTTTTCAACCCTCATGCAATATATGAGCGCAAGCCATGGATATAGCACTATAGGTGGAATAGAATATGATGGTGGGGTTTATGTGGAGAAGACAAAAAGGGAGAAAGTCTCACATCAATGCGGCTAATCAACGAGCTATGGAGATGCCCATCAATTGATGTCAATGTGAGGAGTAGGGATTGCCATGCAACGGATGCACTAAGAGCTATAAGTGTATGAAAGCTCAACAAAAGAAACTAAGTGGGTGTGCATCCAACTTGCTTGCTCATGAAGACCTAGGGCATTTGAGGAAGCCCATCGTTGGAATATACAAGCCAAGTTCTATAATGAAAATTCCCACTAGTATATGAAAGTGACAACATAGGAGACTCTCTATATGAAGAACATGGTGCTACTTTGAAGCACAAGTGTGGAAAAAGGATAGTAACATTGCCCCTTTTCTTTTCCTTTTTTTTTCTTTTTTTCTTTTTTTCGGTGGGCTTCTTTGGCCCCCTTTTTTTTCTTCTTTTTTCATGGGGCAATGTTCTATAATGATGATCATCACACTTTTATTTACTTACAACTCAATATTACAACTCGATACTGGAACAAAGATATGACTCTATATGAATGCTTCCAGCGGTGTACCGGGATGTGCAATGATCTAGCATAGCAATGACATCAAAAAATGGACAAGACATGAAAACATCATGCTAGCTATCTTACGATCATGCAAGGCAATATGAAAATGAATGCTCAAGTCATGTATATGATGATGATGAAAGTTGCATCGCAATATATCTCGAAATGGCTATGGAAATGCCATGATAGGTAGGTATGGTGGCTGTTTTGAGGAAGATATAAGGAGGCTTATGTGTGATAGAGCGTATCGTATCACGGGGTTTGGATGCACCGACGAAGTTTGCACCAACTCTCAAGGTGATAAAGGGCAATGCGTGGTACCGACGAGGCTAGCAATGATGGAAAGCTAAAAGTGCGTATAATCCGTGGACTCACATTAGTCATAAAGGACTCATGTACTTATTGCAAAAGTTTATTAGCCCTTGAAGCAAAGTACTACTACGCATGCCCCTAGGGGGATAGATTGGTAGGAAAAGACCATCGCTCGTCCCCGACCGCCACTCATAAGGAAGACAATCAAAGAAACACCCCATGCTTCAAATTTGTCACACAACGGTTACCATGCGTGTATGCTACGGGACTTGCAAACCTCAACACAAGTGTATCTACAATCCACAGCCACCCACTAGCATGACTCTAATATCACCACCTTTATATCGCAAAACTATTGCAAGGAATCAAACATATCATATTCAACGATCTATAAGTTTATGTAGGATTTTCTGACTAACCATGTGAATGACCAATTCCTGTCATCTCTCTAAATAGATATAAGTGAAGCAAGAGAGTTTAATTCTTTCTACAAAAGATATGCCCACGCTCTAAAAATATAAGGGAATCAAAAGAGCATTCCTTTCAACAAAATGCATGAATAATTGAATAGTAGAGTGCCATTGGAAAATTCCCTATTTCTATGTTTTTCTGTTGAACCAAAATAGCCCTAATGGATCGACATGAATGTATAGTAATAAGTGATGCAACAAGTGTACAACCTCTTTGCCGTAGCCGTGTCAACCTCAGCATCATTGGGTGAAGTGCAATGAGCATTCTATAAATCAACCAAGGACTATCTCATACCAGCATGGTGCATAAAAGAAAAATGAAAACTAAATGCAAAAGACGCTCCAAGACTTGCACATAATGCATGAACGA
Organism: Aegilops sharonensis; assembly: GCA_904067115.1. NCBI lineage: Eukaryota > Viridiplantae > Streptophyta > Magnoliopsida > Poales > Poaceae > Aegilops > Aegilops sharonensis. The sequence continues at coordinate 131,439,173 of LR880972.1, forward strand.
AACGAATCCGAAAACATACCGATACTTGTTGAAGAAAGAGGGGATGCCTTCCGGGGCATCCCCAAGCTTAGACGCTTGAGTCTCCTTGAATATTTACTTGGGGTGCCTCGGGCATCCCCAAGCTTGAGCTCTTGCCTCTCTTCCTTTTCCTCATATCGAGACCTCCTCGTTTAGACACTTCATCCACACAAAACTTCAACAGAAAACTCGGTAAGATCCGTTAGTATAATAAAGCAAATCACTACTCTAAGTACTGTTGCAAACCAATTCATATCTTGTTTTTGCATTGTGTATACTGTAATATAACTTTTTCATGGCTTAATCCACTGATATAAATTGATATATTCATCAAAACAAGCAAACTATGCATCAAAAACAGAATCTGTCAAAAACAAAACAGTCTGTAGCAATCTGAACATCCACCATACTTCTGGTACCCCACAAATTCTACCAAAATTAGGAAAAATAAACAAGTTGTATATCAAGACAGTGCAGAAGGAATCAGAACCAATTGACGTTCATGTTAAAAATGTAAAATCGTGCACTACAGCCAAAGTTTCTGTCCTGCACCATGCAAACCAACAAGCATTGTAAACATCCTAAAGGCAAACCTTGACACATTATTTTTATAATACAACGGAATTATACAAGGGGATAATTATTTTTCATGAAAAGTTTCTGTAATCAAGATTCGCAAAGTTTCCGTGAGCATGAACAAAGTTCAAGGAGCTCTCCCACTTCAACAATGCTTATCTCTCTCACTTTCACTTTCCTTTTTGAAAAGTTTTAGGTTCCCCTCTTTATTTTTTTGTTTTTAAACTATATGAAAGCACTCAACAGAAATAAATGACTCTCTAAAACTTCTGGGTTGTCTCCCTGGCAGCGGTTTCTTTAAAGCCATTAAGCTAGGCATAAAGTGCTCAAGTAATGAATCCACCCGGATCCCAAGGTATATCAAAGCCAATTTTAATTAACAATGATTTGTAATTTAGTAGTGAGCACAAAGTAACATATATCATGCAACAACGAAGTCTAACTCTCTTCCTATGCATCGGCATCTCATAAAAGAACAATTCATGCACACCAAGTAAAGGCCAATGCATAGTATAAGCAATTTCTTGTAATTCTATCGTATTGGAAACATAGGGAGGTGGAGATATAGTTCCTCTCTCATAATAATTGCAAGTAGGAGCAGCAAGCACATGCATATTACATTCATAAAAATCATCATGTGCAATGGTAAAAGGCAACCCATCAATATAATCCTTAATAATCACAAACTTCTCCGATATAGTGTAGTTTGGAGAATTCAAAAAGATAATAGGACTATCATGCGTGGGTGCAATAGCAACAATTTAATGTTTAACATAAGGAACTATAGCAAGTTCATCTCCATAAGCATAATTCATATTGGTATCTTGGCCAAAAGCATAGCAAGCATCATCAAAAAGGGATATTTCAAACAAATTCAAGGGATCATAGCAATCATCCTTCCGTAAGCATGAAGGGGAATTAAATAATGTATGAGTTGGAGGGTTACTCTCAGTAGAAGGTGGGCACCGGTAGCTAATCCGCTCTTCCTCCTTTTGTTCTTCGCTCTCCTCATCATCTTTTTCATCCAATGAGCTCACCGTTTCATCAATTTCTTCTTCCATAGCTTCCTGCAAAATATTAGTCTCTTCTTGGATAGCGGAGAAGTCCTCAATATATGGTTTAACATAGGCATTAGAAGCATAATTATCATAACAATATTGAAATATGGCAAAATTTTCAGATTTGTAAAGAGTAGCATCATACTTTTCAATCAAAGAGGCAATCTCATAAGCACCTTTAAAAGCAACAAATTCTTCAATTTGTTGATCATAGTAATTGTAAACACCCTTAGCATACGAAGATACGATTCCATTATCACTAAACAAGCATTGATAGGGTAGGTGTTTCTTAGGGTCTTCAGAACAACAAGTAAACTCATATATTTCACATAAATTCCAAGCATAACATTGCAAACGTTGAATTCGATCCCATAATAGTTTCCCTTTTTCAGATATACGGTGTCGCACAAAACAAGCATGCTCATCTAAAGATTTGCCCTCAACTAAACTAGTGGGGGTTTCAGCATGAGCACAAAGGGATCGAAGATGATCCAAGTAAAAAGCTTCAGGAGTGTGATAGATTTTGAGTGGTTCTTCAACCACTGGTTCAGTAGGTATAACTAATTTTTTTGGTATTTTGCGTTTCCTACCCATAGCTAAAGATAGAAAACAACTAAGAACAGCAAATAAAAATTACTTAGTGATAAAGAAAACAAGCACACACGAGAATATTCACCCCACGCTATGACTCCCCGGCAACGGCGCCAGAAAAAGGTCTTGATAACCCGCAAGTATACGGGATAGTTGTAGCCTCTTTCGATAAGTAAGAGTGTCGAACCCAACGAGGAGCTAAAGGTAGAACAAATACTCTCTCAAGTCCTATCGGCCACTGATACGACTCTACGCACGCTTGACGTTCGCTTTACCTAGAACAAGTATGAAACTAGAAGTACTTTGTAGGTGTGATAGGATAGGTTTGCAAGAAAATAAAGATCACGTAAACATAAACTAGGGTCAGTTTAAATAAAGATGCAATAAAGTAAATATAGCGAGTGTGGAAAAGTGGTGGTAGGAGTTGTGGAATTGTCCCTAAGCAATTGACTATGTTACTAGACCGGTAATCACTACTGCAATTCTATTTGAGGGAGAGGCATAAGCTAACATACTTTCTCTACTTGGATCATATGCACTTGTGATTGGAACTCTAGCAAGCATCCACAACTACTAAAGATTCATTAAGGTAAAACCCAACCATAGCATTAAAGTATCAAGTCCCCTTTATCCCATGCGCAAACAACCTACTTACTCGGGTATGTGCTTCTGTCACTCACGCCACCCACCATAAGCAAATCATAAACATATTGAAAACCCTACAGCGGGAATCCCTCACGCTTGCGCGACACGGAGGGCACAATAGGACAGCACCAATAATAAAACATGCAATTCAAACCAATCATAGCAATTCATCAATCACCGATGGACAACGAAAATCTACTCAGACATCATAGGATGGCAACACATCATTGGAAAATAATATGAAGCATAAAGCACCATGTTCAAGTAGAGGGTACAGCGGGTTGCGGGAGAGTGGACCGCTGAGTATAGATGGGGGAAGGTGATGGAGATGTTGGTGAAGATGATGGAGATGTTGGTGAAGATCGCGGTGATGATGATGGCCCCTGGCAGCGCTCCGGCGCCACCGGAAGCAAGGGGGAGAGAGTCCCACTTCTTCTTCTTCTTCTTCCTTGACCTCGTCCCTAGATGGGAGAAGGGTTTCTCCTCTGGTCCTTGGCTCCCATGGCGTGGGAGCGGCGAGAGCCCCTCCGAGATTGGATCTATCTCCCTGTTTCTGCATTCTCAGATTCTACCTCTTCACCGTTTCTTTAATATCCGGAGATCCGTAACTCCGATTGGGGTGAATCTTTTGCCCAGATTTTTCTCGTAAAATTAGCTTTCTTGCGGCAAAATAAGAGTGTCAACCACCTTACGGGTGGCCCACGGGAGTCCAAGGCGCGCCCTGGGGTGGGGGGGGGGAGGGCGCGCCCCCCTGTCTCGTGGCCACCCCGGACACCGGTTCGCGTTGATTCTTCCTCCGGAAAATCCCAAATATTCCAAAATAATTCTCCGTCCGTTTTTATCCCGTTTGGATTCCGTTTGATATTGGGTTTCTGCGAAACATAAAACATGCAACAGACAGGAACTGGCACTGGGCACTGGATCAATATGTTAGTCCCAAAAATAGTATAAAAAGTTGCCAAAAGTATATGAAAGTTGAATAATATTGGCATGGAACAATCAAAAATTATAGATACGACAGAGACGTATCAATGTCAAGTACTATTAATCTTGTCAATAGTCAAAGGCGGTCTTAAAAATCTCATTACGCCCTATATAGATGGAAGGAGGGAGTATGAATCCATGTTATGTCTGGTTAATTTTTTTCGCTTGCTGTATAATGCATGTAACCTACTCATACCAACATTTTAGTGCATTCCAAATGTCTATACTACCGCTGCAATTCGAACTAAATTTGAATTCGTTTCTCTATTTCAATAAGAATCTACAATCATGATTGTTGCCAACTTCAACCATCATAGTTTCCTTGCTATCCGCCAGATATAAATCAGACGGCCTATATTACAGGATGGCAGGCACACCATCATCAACAACTCCGTTTTTTTATAAGAGCAGAGATAAAATATATTATATGTAGTATAACATGTTCATAACCACACCATGTGTATCACCGTTATATATATTCACACATGCGTCGGTTTAAAACACTATGATAAATTCTTCAAATATCCGAATTCGCTTTTTATAATGAAGTATATATGATCTCTATTCGTCTTTTACACCCACACAACTCTCTTATCTTTGTAGCTAGCGCTAACTTTCTCTCGTGCATGCACACGCCCGCATCGCTCTCAACCTCCCTCCGCATTCTCTAGCTCCATCGCGCAAATTCGTATTTTCACTTTAGGTCGTTCACCCACGGTGTGTGTAGGCCCCCCAGCTCCTTCTTTACGACACATATCGATCGATATGCCTCTCTAGCCAGGTGTGCCTAGCACAAACACAAGCTTCCCCTCTTCTCTTGTCACCGTCCATGCCTCACTCCCACCACTCTTTTCATCGATCTCGTACTCGCACACTCCTTCCCCTTCGATATAGTATGCCTCTCGTACCACCTCCTAGATGCATCCCTCTCTCTCTATCCTTCTCTGCGTGCCTCATTTGCTTCTAACACACACATGCATGTATACCGATCGATCTCCCAACATATACCTAGATCGACTTTAACTACCCCCCCCCCCACGATCGACGTACCTCACAAGTTATGTCTCTCCTTTCTCTAACAAAGGGTGATTGATCTTCCTATGTAGTTACGTCTGCTTACCACAGCCATATCGTCCTCCCTCATCATTCGTGCATGCCTCCTGACCCGTCTCTCACACGCACGTGCACAGACAACAAGCAGCCATCTCCTCTCTTATTGATATTGCGGGCGTTCCCTCCGTTTGTCTAGCAAGCCTATCCCACCATTTGTTAGAAGCAACTCCACTACCACCCCCTCCAACACTCTAGCTCTGTCTCTCTCCCAACCTTATTCCTCTCCTGCACATATGCATGGATGCCGATCGATCTCCCTTAATACATGAGGCAGATCGATCTCCTTAATACATGAGGTAGGCCTATCTCCTCCTCCACACATATACCAGCCATTATACCTCTATAGTTAATTGGGCCTCCCTCTTCCCCCACCACACACCGATAGTCGAGCGCTGCAGGTAGGTATCCATGCCACAGAGACAAACTGCACATGTCCCCTCTCATGTTCCAGTAGGCCAGCCACTCTATATCAATGACGTGGGCACACACAAATTCGATGGCACTCTTTATCGATCGCGCGC
>LR880972.1:131445432-131457659 GCA_904067115.1 Aegilops sharonensis
AAAAAAACTTTCAAGAACCCACACACTATATCTCTCTAGGTTTGTATCTCTCTCACACAACCCCACGTAGGTGTTGTACGTATACAAGAAGAGAATAGGTGCACAGTGCACGTACTCACGCTTCGTGCCCAGCCACACCCACGCGGGTACACGGTGGAGCTCATTTCTTTACGAAATGGCAGCCCACGTGCTAATTTGAACGCCTATAGAGGTTGTTTACCTAGGGAGGTCGTGTACCACGCGTGCACGAAACAAAGTTCGACTTGACACATTGCCGCGTTATTTTTAAATAAAGTTATAGCGCTCAATGGCACGTACACAGAATATAAAACGATTTTTATGGAGAAAAAGGTAGTCCGCTCAACTATATACAATGGAGCCTGCCTGCCTGGTTTGTCGCTCTTCAAAGTATCTCACACAAGGCTGCGGTGGCCTCTCTCTCTCTCACCGTTGGTCACTGATCCGGCCGCATCCCGTCCGCCGGGGGAAAGGGAGTGCGGTGGCCTCTCTCTCTCTCTCTCACCGTTGGTCACTGATCCGGCCGCATCCCGTCCGCCGGGGGAAAGGGAGGAAGTGCATCGTTTCTCCATTCGACGGTGCTGAGGCAGCACGTCCCGATTTGCGGTACACGTCGTTCTCTCTGACCAAGCTCCGGCACGGCAGGGCCTACACCACTGCTCGTAGATTCCGCCCGCCGCCGCTCACCTAGTTACATCCCGACGACCTCCAGGTATCCCCTCCGGCCTTGCTCCACTGCTCGTCTTCCCACGTCGATGCATGTGGATCTTCCATAGTTTTTTGCCCGAAACGTAGCTCGTCCGGCGTACTTTCCGTATTGCAATCTCGTCCTCACACCGTTTTAGACAAACACAACCATGTTGTTATCTTCCCTTAGGACAAGGAATATGCTTCTTTTTTGTATGTGTCATCAACTTTTATTGGCCAGTAATTGTTTCCTTTCTACCTCTTTTTTGCAAACAGGGCTATCCATTTCACCTCGTTCCTACTGCGACCTTTTGGTGAACTGCACAAACCACTTTTTTCTTAAGAGTGTTTTGTGCAGTTGTACTAAAATGTCACACAGGCAACGTCTCTACATTTCAGTGCGACTACACAAAGGGAGATTGGTTTTGCTCTATCCTCCTTATCCAACTCCGAGCCTAATCTTCTCCAACTAGTTAGTCTTAAGAGAGACTGCAAAGGTGACCGGCTTCTATTTGCGTGTTTATTGTTTCATCAGCGGTCCTCTATTACCGTAATCACACTAAATATCTTTGGAACAGGGACGCTCAGCTCTATTTTAGTGGAACAGCACAAAATGATCGGAATGTTGCATGCTCCAGATAGCTACTTTTTTCCCAACATGCCTTGTTGATTTAGACAGAGCTGGGGGGACGTTGCTGCCAATGAAAGCACGGATCAATTTTAATTTAACACCTTCTCACAACTCTGTCTTCAGTTGTGATGTAATTATTAGCTTTGATCTGCTAATAATTGACATGCATTAGCAAGGAAGTTAGTTTTTTATTGTTTCCGAAAGAGCATCGATGGCAAGACACACGAAACAAAAGCTGAAATCTCACACCATTGTACAATTTCATGTCACTGGAAAATTATTTGTATAGTACGTCAATTATGTAAAAAAATGATGGAAGCTTGATAGCATTGCTAGAAGCCTCTTCATCATCCGGGTCCATGTGCCATGCACAAAATTATACTCCTTCGTTCCTAAATATTTGTCTTTTTACAAATTTCAAATGGGCATATTTTAGAGTGTAAATTCACTCATGTTGCTTCGTATGTGTACTCCCTCCGTTCCTAAATACTCTATTCGTCTTTCTAGAGATTTCAACAAGTGACTACATACGGAGCAAAATGAGTGAATCTACACTCTAAAATATGTCTATATACATCCGTATGTAGTAGTCCATTTGAATCTCTAAAAAGACAAATATTTGAGTAGTCACTCGTTGAAATCTCTAGAAATACAAATACTCCGGAGTATATTTAAGAACCGAGGGGGTAGTGCACAACCGCATGGGAGACTCAGTCCGGTCGTTGGGCTGCATTAATAGTGAGTAATGAGCAGTCAAATCATAAGCCCCACCTTTCCCACTGTAAGTTGCTCAGAAGAAGCAACCATCAATACGCTCTTCTTTGAATCCGCTCATACTACTCCATCCGTCACTGTTTATAGAGCGCGCTTCAGAAAAAAGAAAAAAAATCTGTGAGACCAAGGCGACTAGCGATCGGCTTGAAAAATAGCATTGGTAGTTATAGCACGACGTCTATTACTAGAGGGAATAATGCGTACACACATGCATGCAGTGCTTCCACCCCGGGTACACACATGCATGCACTTACTCCACTCCGTAGTAGTACTCCCTCCTTTCCGGTTTATAGTGCTTAGTTCAAAAATCTCACCAATCAAGGTAGATGGCGAGTGGTGGAATACTTTTTGTAGTTTTGCAAAAGCACCTAATTAATGCTCTTATTTTCCTCAAAAAAATTATGTTTATCAATGCATTAATTGCAATGCATGCATGCATAAAGTATATGCATTGGTCAATTTTCTCTTAATACTTGCATGCAATGATTTAATGCACCTTGGAATCTGAACATGTGATGGAAAACAACCAAATTGAGCCTTATAAAATGGAAAAACTAAAATTTTGAGATAAGCCCTATAAGCCGGAAAGGAGGAGTACATGGAGAGAAAATTGTGGACTTGATTGCGGTTACCATGCCCTAATTAATTAAGCATTAAACCAAACACGTCTAAAGTCTCTCTGGTGGTGGAAATGCATTGAGAGAAATGCATCATAATGAAGCGCGCCATGTACACTGTGACGGGGGGAGGAGTAGTATGAAGGTGCAAAACCAAGTACGTGTATGGACAGTCGGTCAACGCACCTCCTCTTGGCATATCATTGACATGTGGGACAGGAGTGTGAGCAAACCGATCTCAATTGACGGCAAAGGGCCAACCCGCCGATCCTTGAGAGAGACGAGGAGCGAGAACACACAGACGGCCTCGCACGGAGGCCAGGATATATTCGAGCATGGTTGGTTGATCGATATAATTCATTACATGTTGGGCTGCCATTTTCCACCCTTCTGCGGAATAAACGTGTACTTTATCAGAGATAAAAAAATAAGAGTACAGACGCTCCACCTTGCGGTTCTAGTAGTAGTACTACTCGTACTACTGCGCTTGGCTCTTCGCCTCTTCGTGAAGTCGAAAAATGATGGTACTCCGCATGTTGGCTACTACAGTGTATGCCTCTGACAATCTGACACCGAATGGACTGATGCATGTCCACCGAGGGTAGGTTGCATTAGTCAAAAGGCGTAAGCGAGCTTCACCTTGTCCTGCAAGCTTCTCCTCGTTCTGCAGTTGACGGGACACACCAAAAAGTAGTGCTAGTCCATACTCCCTCCTTTCTGGTTAATATGGCTTAATCTTTTTTGCGAGTAAATGAGAGAGCTTTATTCATATATAAGCATTCTTAGGACGATCAGCCAAGACACTGGTCACTAGGAAGCGAGGTACCCCGCAAAAAAAAGAAGTAGGAAGCGAGGTGTTTCATCAAGCCAGCTCTCGGCCACATTCAAAGTGCAGCAAGCACGGTTCGAACGAAGATGCGCCGCAAGGTTTGCTGACCTGTTTACATGCTGAATAACGGCCCTGTTTGGATACTCTAACTCAGTTAGAGGTTAGAGTTAGATTCTAACCTTGAACTAACCTTAAACTAAATCTAACCAAAGAGCTGTTTGGATGATAGGGTTAGATTGACAATAAATATTCTTTCTCAATCATTTGACTACTTTGGATCCTGTTTGGATGGGAGGGGGAACTCTTTTTTACTAATTTTTCTAGTGGGCCTAGGAGAACTAACCCAAATAAGCTCCTCTAGTGTGGGCTAGTTTTTTGGGGTGGGTTAGATCCAACTAACCCATCATGTTTGGATACTTTTGGGTTATGCCTCAACTAACTAAAACTAACTCTAACTTAGGGATCCAGATAGGGCCAACAAAAAAAGAGGAAATATTACCGAGCGCTCCTATTTGTAACAGGATATGAGCCAGAATTAAGCGAGAATTGTGGCAAGTGTTCCATGCAATCAACTTCCATTATCACATGCGAGAACCCCCGAAGAGAACCAAATGTGTTGAAGATTGCTTTATCACATTTTAAAATTATAATAAGAGTGCAGACGCTCCTCCATCCGGTTCCTAGTACTAGTATAGTACATACCTTTATAGATTATAGTAGTAGTACTAGTACTACTAGTAAACTTTGCGCTTGGTTGTTCGCCTATTCGGGAAGTCGAACAATAATAGCACTAGTAGTATAGTGTATGCTTCTGGCAATCTGACACCGAATTAACTGTTGCACGTCCACCGCCTGAGCGAGAGAGAGCTTGCATTAGTCAAAAGTTTCTCCTTGTCCTACGAGCCACCGCGCGCAAGCTTCTCCCGTCCTGCAACCTTCTCCTTATTCGGCAAGTTGACGGAACACAGCAAAGTAATGCTAGTCCATACTGCCTCCTCTCCGGTTAATATGGCTTAATTTCAAACGAGATAAATACACTGTCTGTCACTGTATATTTGTAAAAATACGATCTCAGTGGACTTCATAATACGCTCATTGCGCTCAATATATGTATTTTCCGATGTTTATACGATCACTAGCTCACCCTGACTGAGTATGTGTGTGCAAGCACGTGTGGGTTGAGCACTTGAGCGTGACCGTGTGTGTTCCGTCGTGTGCTCGGACATGCATGCATTACGGTGTCGTGCGCGTTTTTGCGTCCATGTGTACGTGTGACTGTTGCATACACATAGGGGGAGTACGTGTAGGGGCCACTAAGGAGCAGTCAAATCACACAGTAAGTTAGTCGGAAGAAGCAACCATCATTTCACTCTTCAATGACACGTACGCAATATAAAATGGTTGATATGGAGAGAAAAAGGAAACCACTATATATACACGAGCAGGAGCCTAAGCTACAAGCCTGCTTGCTTAGGTTGGTCTATTCACAAGCATAAAACGATGGGCCTAATCCCGCAGCTGGGGAAAGGGAACAATGTTCTGCGTAGACGCGGTCGACATCGGCGAGGGAGAAAACCCACAGTCGGTGCGTCCCAATCGGGGGTCACCGCGTTATGGGCTGATGCCGCGTCCCAACCGTCCTTCTAGCTACAGCCCGACGTCCCAGGTAGTCCATCTTCCTTTTGGAGCCAGCTTGCTCCACTGTCGTAGCTCCATCTCCATGTCGATCTTTCTCTACTTCTACCGGCTTCTACTTGTGATGAGTTTATTTCTCATGAACTAGTGCCAATACTATTATTCTAATCACACTTCTTCAATATCTTTGCCATCAAGGATGCTCAGGTCGATTTTAGTGGAACTGCACAAAAGCATCGTATGATCCGAGGATGCCAGCCGTCTTTCCTTCGACAGGTTCTACCTGGCCAGGAAATTAAATCATGTTTAGGGTTTAGGTTTAACTCATAGTGACCCCATCAGTAGTTTTTCTTTCGTACACGCTCTCACAACTTTTTTCTTTAGTTGTGAAGTAAATATTGGCGATGATCTGTGAATCATTGAGATGCATCAACTTGCGTCTTAGTTTTCCTTTTTATTTAATGGAATGTTGTAACAGGGCAACCTTGGAATAGGAATGAAAATGGAGTGAAAAGTTTCCGTTTTTCCGAAGAAAAAATGGAAATGGAGAGAAACCAACGTTTCATTTCGTTGGATCGCGCCATCGAGCAAAACCAACGTTTAAATCACGCCTGTCGTGTTCGTGTCTCACCCTCCTCGACGGCTCGACCCCACACAGTCGCTCGGCATGCCACTCACCGCAAACCGAGTATACGATAACTTTCCCGCCTGCTTGTCGATCGATCGCGCCATGGAGTACTAGCACTACTGGAAGAGATTGACGAGTTGGGGGAGGACAGCTAGCTGTAGCACGGACTCCCAAGAACTTTTTACATGCATGTTGTAGCCGGCTATTGCGACCTTTGAATGCGGAGCAGCCGCGTGCACCCGGAAGCGGCGCTGGCAACACTCTCTCGGCCGGCGCGCCGCTTCAATGCCGACGCCAGTGAGAGGTCGCGTCCGCTCTGGCCGGGCATGAATGCGGCACTGACCGTTTCGGGTAGGAAGCACGCGCGGGTGATGAAGAGGGTTCGGGTTGGTCAGGACCAGCTGTGGCAGTGGTCTGGACGTCCGCAAACAAGAGATGTTGTACGTTAATATTGCTGCATATATAATTAACAACATAAATAATGTGCCAGTTGGACAAATATGATTGGAGATGGAGATGGAAATGGAATTTTACGTAAACACGGATATGCATGTCTATCTCTATGTTTGTGTGCGCGACGACTCTTGTGACCTGGAAGCGGGGGCATGTTTTTGATCGAGTTTTCTTTCTTGGTACGTTAAAAAACCAGTTTGTCTAATTCACATCTAGGTGTTATTTAAGGATATCACATCTAAGCTCCCACAAGTATATAATGCAGCAACAAGAAATAAAAAAAACTAGGACAAAAAAAATAGACCACAAGCAGAGTGGACATCAACTTAGATGTGACATAACTATGTCACATCTAGATGTGTCCTAGACAGACCCTTAAAAAATTGTCCGCCAGTTTTCATTTCTTTTTTCCGGGAACACACGTATTCTATTTAAAACCACTGCTATGGAGAGATTTTTTTTTATTATAGCCTCTTGTTTGATAGAGTTTCTCGCGTCTCGCTCTCTCACCCTCTCCATATCAAAACAAGATGATAGTGTCCACTATATCTCTCTCCTCACCGGTGGTCACAGATCCGGCCGAATCCCGTCCGCTGCGGGAGGTGAGGAGGTGCAGCGTTGACGTTGTCGCCGTCCGCGATGGAGGAAGCCGATGCGCACCATCCTCTCGGAGCCGGCGCTGGCGCGGACGAAGATCCTCCGCGCCCTTGTTCGCTGCCGTCGTGTGGGCAGATCCCGCCCGCCCGCCTAAACGACATCTCGCCCACCTGAGGTATAACTTCTTGTACTGGTCCAGCTCCCGAGGTCGCTGCGTGCAGGTTTTCTTCTATGCGACTACTCCCCAGCTCCCCATGTATAGTAGCTAGGGTTCGTCGGCTGGTCCAACATCACCTACTAGTACTATTATAGAGGAAATGCCACTCGAAAAGTTGTCCTGATTTATGCCTCGGTGGAGGTATACATGTTGTTCAACAAAAAGTACATGGTGGTTGTGCGGTCATTGTCCATATGGTGGTAGTACTATCACTGCTTAAATGAAGAAATGCTTTTTTTTCTCGGGTATCCTGGTTTAGTTCCCATGAAGATAATTAGGATGCTTCTGTTTGTTGGTGTACTTTTCATTAATTCTTATTGACAATTGAGATGTCGTTGCTAATCTTGTAAAACAAAGTAACAACACTATATCCCTTTTTTATATTTTTGTAAACAGCGATGCGTATCTCCATATCCGGGCATGTCTTCCTCAATTTTAGTGGAACTGCACAAAATTGGATGGCCATTGTTGTTCCGCCTCACTATCCTCTGCCACGTGGCTCTTCCTTCCTCGAGCTTGATTACTGAGAAGAAACAGACCACAGTGAGGATTTGTCGAACTTCATAGGTGCCTCACCCAAACTTGATGCCAAATGGATGATGCATCACCACGATGACCTATCGATGCTCATGGTTGCACCTCATGGTTGCGTCGACTAGTGAAGCTGATCGATTTTCAATGAAAAACAAGTTGTCTTCCATCGGTACTCTTTGCTTGTTACGCACAAAGATGATATCCTTCGTCAGTTCACCTTGGTTGCGTTGGGGACGCAGTCGTCTTTCATGTTGGTGCAATTTTATCACACAATTGGCTATGAACCAAATGTTTCCTCGAAGAAGGATCGACGTTGGTACTAAGAGCATAAGTTTTGTATTGATTTCTAAGCCTTCTCACAACTTTGTCTCCAGCTCCCCTATAATTTTATTTGTTCAGCTATTAACTTTGATTTTAAAAATGGTGTGGACTAAAAACCCGGATGGACGTAGTAGCCCTCCATTTTTATTTATTCCGCATATTAGATTTGACTGAAGTCAAACTTTGTAATACTCTTAAACCTTTCCGATAATTGAAATTAAAATTCTTTATTTGTACACACTCTCACACATTACCGATAATTTTGCGCATGTGTGGTTGTTCACTTATGGGAGGGTAGTGTACCGCACGTGAAGGACAGTAAGTGCGACCAGGACGCGTGGGCGTGGATCGTTAGTTCATCGGAAGTAGTACTCCCTCCGTGTAGGTGTGTAAGTCATCTTACGAAAACCAAATAATTCGAAAACACTTAGGCGTGGCACATTAACTTCTACCTCGTTTTTTGTTTCTTGACATTTGGAGGCGGCTTAATTTTAGCCAAGATCAGCCCGACTTATTTGTAGCAGCGGCCGCAGACATTTGAAATAATTGAAGTTACTATTCTGATTTGATAAATTTTAAACGTAGTCTCGGTTCAGTGGGATGCCGTTTGACGTATATCTAAAAAATATTAGGAAGAAGGCTTTTCTCGCCAACTGAACCTTCACTTATTAAATAAATGGGGATCGCATTCCGGGTAGGGGTTAGGCTAGTGCAAATGTTGCGAATTAACTTGAGTAGCTCCCAAATATCACGATAAGGTCGTGTCCAATGATTCAGGCGTGACTCTCAGGTCAACGTCGAAAGGGAGAGGGAGGTATAACACATTCATCATTTAACAAAAACAAAATAAAATATGCAAATTAATTATCGATGTTGATGAGATGCACATGATTAGGCCAAATATATTTCGGGTATTATTCCCGGAATTGTCTTTTTTTTAATCTTTTTATGTATTTCAAATTTGGAGTTGAAAATTTTAGGGGTTGTACAAACTTATCTTGTGAACATTCACAAAAACAAAAAATTCAAACTTTTTTCAAACTTCAACTTTGAGTTTTCTTAAATTGGAGCATGGTAACATCAAAGTCATGGGACCATCAGTATTCACCATCATTCACGTATATCACTCGGCGTCTAGTAGCCTTGTTTTCTCCCCCATCGGCCATGGTCCACACGACCACCACACCGCAGCAGCCGTGTAGGGTTGCTCTCCACCAGTTACTCGTTTAGAAGGAGGAAACGATTTGCTTTTGTGCTCTTTTCCCAACCGCAGCATACCATAGCAGCCTTGGCGAGCGAGCTCCACAGCGGAGGCAACGGCGCAGGCAGTTTTTTTTAGAAAAGGAGGATGACCCTGGCCTCTGCATCTGGGCGATGCATACGCCCACTTTATTAATTATTCTCACAAGATCTTACAAAGCCATACAACAGTAAGACTAAAGCCACTGTCTAAGCAACAAATGTCGCTACACCTATCCAATTGATGAGGGGCGCAGATAGTCTGGGTCTAATACCAAACAGACATCGCAGCCAAACCTAAACATCTAAGACATGAGGTACCAACCAGGACGCCTGCCGGGTATGGGGCACCTACCAGTCCGGCGCACTCCTCAACCAGGACGTCTGCCGGGTACGAGGCCGCCGCAGCCACCTGCCACCTATCCATCTTCAAAGCTGTACTTTTGCATGTACCGTGTCAGGTCTCTCTGCCATCGACGCCACCACGACGCCCGACAGCGTCGTCCTCCTGCGCGAGTCCATCCTCCCACAGCGAACTCTGAATCTGCACTGCGCCACGCCGTCAAGATCCGTCGTCATCACTGTGTAGGATATAGCACCGCTCCATCAAAGAATCCGTCCTCTGGTCCCTCGATCACGTGTGTACCTCCAAGAATGATGCCCCCAAGGGAGGAACGACACCAGAGCGCCGCCGTCATCCGATCATCCGATTTAGGGTTTCCCCCAGAGGTAGCAGAGAGTGTCCTTGAACTTCTCCACGGCGATGCCTTCAAGAAGGGAACGGGGCAGATAGCGTCACCACCGCCAGCCTTAGCAGACGCCGAAGGCAAGTTTTCACCCAGATCAGTTCCAAGGGATCCAACTCTCGTGCACGGGCCGCCGTCACCACCAGCACCACTAGGCAGAACCCTAGAGCACCGGCAGATCAACGAGCCGCCGGCACCACCGCATCCAGATCGCCGGCCATGCCGGGCCGCTGCCATCCCCCGCGCCGTCCGGGTCGGAGACGGAGCCGCCGACCGCGCACAGGGACCGCCGCCGCCTGCACACGCCGGAGCGCCGCCGAGAGCCCAGCGCCTGCCACCGCTTGCCGAGGACCGCTCCACTCGCCC
Organism: Aegilops sharonensis; assembly: GCA_904067115.1. Taxonomy (NCBI): domain Eukaryota; kingdom Viridiplantae; phylum Streptophyta; class Magnoliopsida; order Poales; family Poaceae; genus Aegilops; species Aegilops sharonensis. The sequence continues at coordinate 131,455,725 of LR880972.1, forward strand.
CGAGCGGACTCCCACGCACACCCCACGCACACCAGGGGAAACTGTCGTCGCCCCCAAGCCCGCGCCGGCGCGCCCCGCCTCTAGCGTGCCGCCAATCACCGCCGCGATCCGATCCGCCCGCGCCAGATCCAGCGAGTCGTGGGGAAGAGATCCCACTGCCGCCGACGCCGATCGGGCTTTGCCCGGCGGTGCGCCGGCGCGAGCGGCAGTATCACTGCTCTTTTGGGTGTTGCTGAGGTATATGATCTCCTCAATTCTTGCATGTGTGTTTTGTTCTTCTTGAGCTGTTTCTGATTTGTTAGTGCTTAATCTCCCTTTCCCTTCTTTTATATGCTTCACTTTCTTCTTCCTCCTAAAGATCATGGCAGAGTCACTTCTTCTCTCTTTGGTGCATGGCCTAGCCAGCAAGGCCAGAGACACGCTCGTCCAGACCATGACCCGGATGTGTGGCCTCGACGACGACCGCGAAACGCTGGAGCGCCACCTGCTGGACGTCCAGTGCAAGCTGGACAACGCGGAGGAAAGGGGCCAGACAAACGGTGGTGACTACATCAAGAGCTGGATGGAGAAGCTCAAGGCCGTCGCCTACGAGGCCGACGACGTCCTCCACGACTTTCAGTACGAGGGGCTACGCCGTGAAGCCTGGATCGACAAGTCCACTTCCCGCAAGGCACTCGGCTATGTCACATACCACAGCCTGTTGCCCTTCCGTTTCGCCATGAGAAGGCAGCTCAAGGGTGTCCTTGATAAGATCAGGGAGCTAGTTGAGGAGATGAATATGTTTGGTCTTGAGAATTCTGTCCATCTTCAGGAGCCGCAACTTCCTTGGTGGCAGACTCACTCCAAACTGGATGAGTCCACCGACATATTTGGAAGAGATGATGATAAGGAGAGGGTGGTGAAGCTGCTGCTAGACCAGCAAGATCAGCAGAAGGTTCAGGTGCTGCCCATCTTTGGTATGGGAGGTCTTGGCAAGACAACACTTGCTAAGATGGTGTGCAACGACCAAAAGGTCCAGCAACATTTCCAGTTAAAGATGTGGCACTCACTACCAGAAAAACTGGGGTTGCCGACGGCCAAATCTATACCGACGACCCCCGTCGGCATCTATGGACCTATGCCAACGGCCACGGAAAGGCCGTAGGCGTAGAAAAGCCGTCGGCATATATCCATCTATGCCGACGGGGCCGTCGGCATAGACAAGGCCGTCGGGACCGCCCGAGGTACGCCTACGGGGCCCGTCGGCATAGGGCAGGCCGTCGGCATATCCGTGGCCCACCTGCCCGGTCAGCGCTGACCATTTGACGGCGTTGACCCTACGCCGACGGGCGGTAACGGCGGCCGTCGGCATATCAGTGGCAGAGGTATGCCTACGGCCAAGCCGTCGGCATAGGCCCCTCTGCCACGTCAGCGATCCGTGTGCCACGGCACGTCAACGATCCATGGGACAACCTCCGTGTGTGCACAGATATGCCGACGGCCTGGCCGTCGGCATACATGTATTTTACTTTTTTTTTTTATTTTTACTCTGTTTTGTTATTTTTACTTTATTTTAGTTTTTGTTTTTGTATAAGATAATTATGCCTTATCTAAAAAAACATACCCGATGGTATATCGATTGCCCCCCGTTACGAACGTCGCTATCGCCGTGTCACGGAGGGGGGAAACGGTCGACACGGAAGGAATTCTGGTTGGTGGGGGCATTCGGGGTGTAGCTATGTCACCGAAACATCGCACGGGTCCCGATGCATATGTGAAAGTGTTCATGCATGCGTAGACGCCCGTCTTGGGGCTCCGGGTTGTGCCCCCCCTCACGGACGGCGCTACCGCCAGCACCTGGAGGGGGGAAACGGACGCGTCGGGTCTACACGGAGGGGATCTTGCTGTGGGTCAGGCCCGGACCCACAGCAAGATCCCCTCCGTGTAGACCCGACC
>LR880972.1:131515411-131526921 GCA_904067115.1 Aegilops sharonensis
TCCCCCCCCCCCCCTCGCCACCGCCCTCTGATGCGGCCGAAGAGCGCCGCCCCACCGCGCCATTTCCTTCCGCCCTGCCCACCCCTCCCCTCCCTGCCAGCCCGCCTTGTAGCCTCTCCCCCGCCCGGTTTCAGATCGGAGAGAGCTCTCATTCCGCCGGCGGCTCTTCGGCAAACGCGCTTTGCCTCCTCCGCGGACCCGGGGGCACGCGCGCCCCTCCATCCCTTCCTCGCCTACGCACTATCCGCACCTTCCCCCACAGCTCAGGGGCGTCCTCCCCGGCCTCCTCTCCTTGCCAGCGTCAGTCCCCGCCCTCCCCGGTGCATTTCGCGTTGGCCTATGAGCTTCATCGCCAGGCGGCCTCGGAGAGTTCCGAGGGCTCGGGCTCGAGCGATTCCGCGCACTCCGGTGCAACTCCTGTCTTTGACAGTGATGGGCGGCTGGTTCCCTCGGGCTCGGCGGCCTCTTCTGGCTCTGAGGACGAATCCGCCCAGCGCGCTCCCTCCCTCGCCGCGGAGTCGGAACGGCCGCGTTTCCTCGAGGTGTTCATGCCCACGGGTGACCTGGCGGCGGCCAGGCGCCTTGCCGTGGTCTACATCGAGCCTCCCGGGGCCTTTCCCTCTCCTACCGCCGCTGTTCGCGACGCCCTGATGGATGCTGCCCCGCACCTCTTCTTCGACACCGTCGGCTCCTCCATCGGGGCGATGTACCTCCGCTTCAACTCCAGCGACGACCGGAAAGCCTGTGTTGCGCTGCGCGAGCTTCCCTTCGAGGGCGCTCGCATTCGCTTTGAGCGGGAGGAAGAGGCGGACAGGGTCCCTCCTAGGGCCCGGGCGCTCGCCTTCATCTCCACTACTCGCTTCCCCGCCGAGCACATCAACCCCGTCGGGATTGCCAGGGCTTTCTCCGGCTTCGGCGACCTCGTCGAGATTGACCACAGGGTCCTCTCTGGCGAGGACCTCACCGCCGTGCGCGTCGTCCTCCTCATCGAGCACGCGCGCGATGTGCCCTGTGATGTTTGGCCTCGGGGCGGGGTGTGGGGCTCCCCGGTGGTCACGATCCGCACCCTCGCGGTCTGGCCACAAGAGGACTCCTACGACCGCAACTTTGTCTACATCCCGTTCTTCGGCTTGCCTCCGCCGCCGCCCTTCGCCCACAACGGCGGCCAGATGCCTCTCCACGGCCACCCGTTGGGCTGGCCGGCCCCGGCCCCCCCGCGGCAGCAGCCTCCTCATCAGCAAGGGCAGGGAGGGGGCGGGAGACAGCTCGCTTTTCTCCTGAGGCTGCATGGCGCCCCTCCTCTGCCTGCCCCCCCGTCTGCGACAGCGTCTTCGTCCGTTGTCATCACCGAGCTTGTCGGGGATGAGGATGCGGGTGGGCTTGCTTTCCAGGATGACCCAGCGGCTGACCCACCTTCTCTGGGCTCCAAAGCGCTACCGGGTCCGGGCCCCAAACCCGTTTTGCATGGCGCATGCACGATGGAGGGTGGCTCCTCGGCCCTGGCCGCTGCTGCTCCTCCTGCTTGTTTCAGCCAACGCCTTGCCCTCAAGGAGCCGGCGCAGTACGTCTCCATGACTGCCAAAGCCATCAAGCAGCGTGAGCTCAAGGGCGCACTCAAGGGATGCTCGCCGGCGCTCCAGGCCAAAGCAATCAAACGCAAGGTGGTCGCGGCCGTGCTCAAGCCCATGGGAATGAATGTTGTGTCCGATATCCGTGCGGCGGCCGCTATCCCTCATGCTCCGGTGTCTGCCGTTGTCGATGATTAGCACGCCATCTCCGCTTTTCCTTCGGCCGGATGGCATGTACCCCTCCGGCACCTGTATCTTTCCCTTCCTGTTGTGTGTGGTTGCTGCTTGTCTTCGGACTCAGTCGGGCTTCTGTGTTGCCCATGCGTGCCTGTATTTCAGTTTCTATGATGGTGCTTTCCTTGTCTATGGATAGTACCAGCCACCTTTCTCTGTCCATCCTGTCCTGGAACGTCCAAGGGCTCGGGGACGTGGACAAATGTGTGCTTGTCCGAAATGCTATCAACGACGCTAATCCCCTGGTTGCATGTATCCAAGAAACAAAACTCTCCTCTGTGTCCCAATTCAAGGCCAGAACTTTCCTTCCTCCTCGCATGGCTACTTTTGAGTGTGCTCCGGCCGACGGCTCGCGCGGGGGGCTGGTCACCCCCTGGGACCCCAACACTCTTTCTCTAGTCTCTGTGCACACCGGGCATTTCGCCTTAACCACTGTCCTCGCCTCCACTTCTTCCGACCTCTCCTTCACCATCTCCAACATCTATGCGCCGTCCGACCACTCCTTCACGCAGGACTTCATTGACGAAATGATCTCCCTCGTGCCCCAAATTCAGGGGGCTTGGCTCTCTCTTGGGGACTTTAACCTCATTAGATACCCGGAGGAGAAGAACAACTCCAACTTTTGCGCCTCTCTCGCCTTCCGGTTCAACGCCCTCATCGCGGCCATGTCGTGGCTTGAACTGCCCCTCTCCGACCGTCTGTTCACCTGGACGAACCGCCGCACCCCCACCGACCTTGGCACGCCTCGACCGCGCTTTTTTCAACACCGATTGAGATGCTGCCCTTCCAAACTCAACGTTGGCCTCGCGGCCTCGCGTTACCTCCGATCACTTCCCCCTCCTAGTCTCCGCCTCCACCCTCATCCCGGTCTCGCGTCAGTTTCGATTCGAGAACAAGTGGCTGCTCGACCCTCTCTTCCTCCCTTCCACCTCCACCTCTTGGGCTCGCCCAAGCCGTGTTCCGGACGGTGCTAAGGATATCGCTGCTCGGGTCAAGTCCTTCTGCCACGCGGCAAAGGTTTGGAAAACAAATCACTGGTTTGTCCCTCAAAACGATAATAACTGCAGATTTATCATTGAGCTGTTTGACTTCTTGGAGGAACACCGTGTGCTTTCAGGTGATGAGGGTGCCCTCCGTCGGGATGCCCGCTCCGCCCTTGCCCTCTCAGTGCGCCAACAGGCTACGTTTTGGCGCCATACGGGGAAGTTCCGAAGGGTGCATGAGGGAGACGAGAATACCCGGTTCTTCCATGCTCAGGCCTCCCACCGGTTCCGGGTGAACCGGATTCGGGCGCTTGACGTTGGCGGCATGGTGGTCGTCGGCCACGCCGCCAAGGCGGACGCCCTACACGCCTTCTACACCAACCTTTTGGGCACGGCAAGGGAGCCGGAGTGGCGCTTCGACATTCGCGCGCTATACGAGGGCGTGCTACAGGTGGACGACGCCATGCTCGTTGCTCCGTTCATGCTGCCGGAGGTCCAGGAAGCCGTGCATGACCTCGATAGGACCAGCGCCCCCGGGCCTGATGGCTTGGGGCCGGCGTTCTACCAGGCTGCCTGGGCGATAGTTGCCGCCGATGTCATGCGGCTGTTTGATGGGGTCGTCACCTCATCGGTCGACCTCACCTGCATCAACCGGGCGCATATTGTCCTGCTGCCTAAGGGCGACGGGGTCCTCGCGCCGGGTGGGTACCGGCCTGTATCGCTGCAAAACTGTGACATCAAACTGGTTTGCAAGGCATTGACAGCCCGCCTCCAGAGACAAATCCCTGAGCTCATCGATGTGGACCAGTCCGGCTTTATCAAAGGGCGGAGCATCTCCAAGAATTTCGTCTATGCCGCCGAGGTCGTCCAGTGCTGTGACCGGCGAAAGGCACCGGCTCTCGTCCTTAAGCTGGACTTCGCGAAGGCTTTTGACTCCATCAACTGGCAAAGCCTCCGAAAGATCATGGAGGTGCGAGGCTTTCCGGGGCGCTAGTGTGACTGGATGGACGCCATCTTCCGGTCGTCCTTGTCCTCGGTCCTCCTGAATGGGGTGCCGGGGCGTTGGATCTCCTGCAAGAAGGGGCTGCGGCAGGGGGATCCCCTCTCCCCCTACCTCTTCTTGCTCGTGGCCGATGTGCTGCAAAGGATGATCAAGCGCGATGGGGGGATGCACTACTAGGGAAAAGGCTACTAGCAGCGCGGGTAAAATGGCTACTAGTAGCACGGGTACTCGCGCTACTAGTATCGCGCTACAGCTAAAAGTTAGTAGTAGCGTGGGTCGAACCCGCGCTACTACTAACTTTGTTAGTAGCAGCGAGGGTTCAATCCGCGCTACTGCTATTATGAACCGCGCTACTACTAATGAAATAGTAGCAGCGTGTCTATAGTCCCAACGCTACTAGTATCCTAAATACTAGTAGCGCGCCATTTTATCCCCGCGCCACTACTAACTTATTAGGAATTAAAAAAAATCAACCAAATTCATTCTATCACACAGTTGTCGTGTCTTCTCCAGTTCCTCATTGTAACAGCAACTCATGTATAATTTCATTCTATCGCACAGTTACATAAGCAACTACGTTCCTCCTTGTAGCAGCAACTCATGTATAATTCCATTCTATCGAACAGATACATAAGCAACTACCTACCTAAGTTGTTATGGACCGATCAGAAAATTGGACCACCCGTCAATGTGCGGCGCCTGCCCGGCCTGATCTCACTGCCTGCAGCTGCGACGAAACACATTGGATAGCCTCGAAGAGCCACACATGACTGACGGCAGGCGCCGCCTTGAGTTGCAATGCAGTCACGTCCCTCGCTCTGGCCCTCAGCTCCAACTGGACCGGTCGATGTCGTCCTTGTGCCTCGCCACCAGCGGACGGAGGTAGAGAACGAGCAGCAGCTTCGCTTCTCTGTACATCGGCAGCCACGACACCGTCCAGTCCACGAACCTCTCAACGACCGTCGTCGTCGCTACCAGAACCCTGCAGCATTATAAACAAAGGTTCAGAAACTTCAGATTCTTCAGAAGAATGGCACGAAAAAAAATGTGGTACATGTAGATGCCAGTGTGCAACATTTTTTCCCAGAGATTCTTATTTAAGCCGTAATGCACAATTGAAGCTATAAGCTATTTCCTAGTAGTGAAAAGTGCAGAGAATAGTTATATAAGAACGCATATAGATTTGACAAGTGCATATAAAAACATAAAGCCCAAAAGAAACACAGAATCAGGCAAATCATGCAACCACATAATCAGTTTAACTTCTATTTACTCACAAATCAAATGACATCAAAATCAACATACTGGCATTGGTCCTCGACACAATGGGTGCGAAAGAGGCTGACTGAGATCATAAAAAAATAATATAAGAAGGACCAAGACACTCATATTTCAGTCCAGACATATACGAGGACATGTCATAAGGCACATACAAAGTAGCAATGAATAGATAAGACATGCTGGATCGGTTTTCCTCAGTTAAATATAGTAACTGTTATGGAAGCAGTCAATAGTGTACATTTACACTAAAGCAATCATTTCTTTCAGCTTGAAACAAAGACACCAAAAAAGGAGGAAGTATCAGGCACACATTTACCTTGTCAGAAATCAGATACTCGGCATGCAAGCAATCTGAACAATTTCATTATCAATGCCAAGTTCCTGCCCACCAAACTGGTTGCATGGGAAAGCAAAGATCTCAAAACCGCGAAGTGCCGGCTCCAGCGGGTCCACCTCCGCGAAGCTCTCGGCCTGGTCCACCAAAGGGTGACCAGATTATTATCCACAATCTGCTGATCACTGCACTTGAGTCCAGTAGTCCACTATATGTATATATACTGCTTGTAGCTGAGTTTGTATGTAGCCGATCACTAGCCATGCTACTTACTTGTTGAGGTCATCAAAACCGCAGTAGCCGATCACTAGCCATGCTACTTACTTGTTGAGGTCATCAAAACCTCAGTAAAAATCAATGCTGGCCTAATTCATAGACTCACAACATAACCATCAGGAGTCCACGACATAATATCCCATTTTATGTTGACGTTCCCGTTCGGATCTAGCGAATCGTACGCCTATGCGAGAACAAGAACGAAGTAAGAAGGTTAATTGGCACACCAGATGCACAACAAACACATACTTGTTCCAATCTGCAGGATGTATCCTGCAAATTAGGTTCATTTACCAGCACAACAGACGCAGTTGACTGAGACGTTCTAGCTAACTAACTAACTGTAATTCACTTCAGTTGTGAACAGATCGGCGCGAGGATGTTTCAACTAACTAATTCGCTTAAGAATCAGCTTGAAGCTCAAGATAGTAGCAGGAACTATCTACTCTACAGTGCGGCCTAAGTTCTTTCAATCTAGCAGCACAACAAACACACTTGACTGAGATGTTTTCACTAACTACAGTACTATATTTCGCTTCAGTAGTGACAGAGCAGATCAGAGCTCGGCGCAAGGATGTTTTAGCTAACTATAACTAATCCGCTTGAGAATCAGCTCGAAGCTTGAAGCTCAAGAGAGCAACAGCGTGGAAGGACGCTTGAAGCTCAAGATAGCAGCAGCGTGGAGTAAATGAGCTGAACTAGTAACCCAGCGGGACAGACACCGACAGGACCGACGAGGACATATATTTCGGGACAGCAAACTAAACTGATAGCTGCTCTCAAACCGTACATCCAAACGACACAAATAAATACTCTAAAGAAACGTTGGATCTTTATCTAAAACTTATGTAAAGGGGCCAACTCAAAATTCTGAGCCTAGCTAACTCATTTTTCAGATATAAGCTTGCTGTCCAGATTTGACAGTTTGGTTTTTAACTGAACCAAGTTCAGTTTACAGCCAGAGTAACCCCACGATCTAGATTTTCTCTAAAAGGCAACCAACATCTCGCAATATTGCTCATGAATGGGCTATCATCCCTAACTAATTTGGTTAAACTACATTAATCTACATGCGGAAAAATAGGAAGAGAGTTAACTCCCATCTACAGGTCTGAAGTTTATGTAGATGAATTTCAGAAAAACATCTTCAATACTTGTTTTAGTGTCCATGATATTTTTTGGTAAAAAATACTGAAACTCTATGTCCCGTACAAAGAGGAGTGCCTACTACTTTCCCTGCTATAGTCAAAACATAGTTCCATGACCATATCCAGGACTGGTTTTGTCATATCAAACCAATGTGCTCTCTCATTCTCTTTTTGATTAGTATCATATCCATCTATCCATTGGAAGCATATATTGGCAAAGGGATCATTGTTCCCTTGATAGTCTGATCTATGCATCGTGCTTGCTTCTTTTTCTTAAAAAAGGCAGTAGGCTTCGTGAGTACCATTGGGAAGGAAATTGCTACATGGGTACTCTAAGCAGCTCTTGATCCATAGGAAACATCTCTTTCTCTCTCCCCCTGTACCAACAGTGTTAAAATTAGATTTGCTTCTTGTTTTGTCTGTTTTTTTTAGAAAAGGAGGAATACCCCCGGCCTCTGCATCTGGTCGATGCATACGGCCAATTTATTAATTATTAGCACAAAACCTTACAAAGTCGTACAACAGTAAGACCAAAGCCACCATCTTCGCAATCTCTGTCGCTACTCCTATCTAACTGATGAAGGGGCGCTGATGGTCTGGGCCTAATACCAAACAGACCTCGCAGCCAAACCTAACATCTAAGACCTGAGGTCCCAACCTGGACGCCTGCCGGGTATGGGCACCCACCAGTCCGGCGTGCTCCTCAACCAGGCCACCTGCCGGGTATGAGGCCGCCACAACCACCTACCACATATCCATCTTCAGAGTTGTACTGTTGCAACGGCCTTGCCTGGTCTCGCTGCCGCCGACGCCACCACGACGCCAGACAGCGTCGACCTCCTGCGCGTGTCCGTCACCACACATCTGACGCCAAGCCTCCGCTGCTCCATGCCGCCAAGAGCCGCCGCCAAGAATATGTAGAAAGAAACACCGCTCCACCGAAAGGGAGGCAGCACACCCCCACCCCTCACCTGCAGACCCTTCCATCCGATCCCAATGTCCTTGGCGTCGCCTCCAGGAAGGTTACGGTGCACAGGGCGCCGCCGACGCCCGATCCGCATCGGATCTTGGGCTTTCACCCGGACATGGGTCGGAGAGGAGAGATGGCGCCCTCAGCAGCGCCCCCAAGGAGGAAAGCGGCGCCAAAAATCGGCGTCGCCGCTGCCGGCCAGCCAAGGTAGCCAAGGTTTCCCCCGGACACCGATCTGCTCCACTAGAACACATCGGAGGTGGATCCGGCAAGATCCAAACCGAACCGGGGACAGGGAAGGGATGCATGGAAGGGAAGCGGGCAATACCTCCAGATCTGGCACGCCTGCGGCTCGCCGTCCTCACGGCCGAACCCTCAGGCACGCCGCACGCCACGCCAGCAGGGCCGCCGCCCCTGGATCCGATGGCCTCCACGAAGAACGAAGCGCCGAAGACCCCGCCGCCACCTTCCCCGGCGCCCGCGCGGGCTTTCCCGGCGGTCGTCTCTGGTGGCGGCGAGGGGGGTGGGGGAGGTGGGGGGAGGCAGCCGCGGGAAACCCTAGACTCCCCCGAGTCGCCCTAGGGGTGACGCGAGGGACGGGACGCGAGGGATGGAGTATCTCATTGTGGCCTTGTATTCTTTTACTGACCTATTGCTTATTTTCAGATGTATGGTGTCGTGGACAATGATGCACGTCCTTGTGTGATACTTCCTGTAATTGAAACTGACTTTTACTTCTGAATTAAAATCTTAAGGTTGTGTAATGCAAAAAACATAATATGCATATCAAATTAGTGTGTTTTTCACTACAATGCAGTTGTATTCTAACTGTCTAATCACTTTGGCATCAACTGACCCTATATTTAGTGTTGAAAGGTTGGATGACTCCCGTTGTGCTAGCATCATTGTACAAAGATATCTTTTATGTGATTCAATCCCAGCATTATATCTCATTTTTCTCAGTACAGCCGATGAACACACTAAAAATGGCAGTGAGCTGAGCCCGTGGATGCGCCTGCTTACCAGGTCGTAGGTGTCCGGCTCGACGTGGCCGGGGGACCCCTCCTCGCCGATGTGCAGCGGGGCGCCGCAGCCGTAGTAGCAGGTGACGCCGGAGGGCGTCTTCTTGGCCAGGGCGACCAGATCGAAGCCAGCTTGCACAAATCCAAGGAATCGGATCAGATCAGATGTGGGGAGGAAGGAAAGCAGAGGGAGGAAGAGGAACAACGCAAGGGGAGGGGAGGGGGCCTGACCTGACCTGACCTGCGGCTAGGGTTTCGGGAGAGCTGTAGCGGCGCTCGCTCCCTCCTCTGGCGCTGCTTGGTCGCGGCAAACGGCGTCAAGGGTTTCGCGAGAGCTGCAGAGGCGCTCCACGGCGGCTTCCAGGGAGAGGTTGGCTCCCTCCTCTAACGCTGGTTGGTCTCCTCTGGCGCGCGCGTGCGGGCGCCCGCCGCGGCCGTGGCCGCGAGCTGCCGCCCCAGGTACACGTCGCCACGCGTCGGCGCCGCGGGGCCGACCCCGTCCACCGGAGGAGACGGCGAGGGGGACGGGGCACTGGGGGAGGCGGCACGCGCAGGTGGAGAGGAAGAGGGAGGTGGTGGCGGTGGCGGACGGATGGTGCTTGGTGGGGACGACGGGCGGACGGAGGAGAGGAGGTGGAAGGGAGGCTGACGGCGAGTGGGTTGGGAGAGGAGAGGAGGTTGGGGATCTGGATCAGGCTGCGTGTTTTTTTTCTGAGACAGACGGGGGGTGAGTGGTGTGGGACGGTTGGTGGGATGGGAGGTGGTGCTGGGGTGGGAATGTGGATCGGGCCGGGGTGGAAACGCTTAGTAGTAGCGTGGGGGTCTTATCTGCACTACTACTTATTTGGTAGTAGCGCCGGTTTTATACCCCTCTCTGCTACTACTACAGCCTATCCCGGGGGCATTGTTGGAGACCATTTAGTAGCAGGGCGGGTTTATACCCCTCGCTACTACTATCAACTTAGTAGTAGCGCGGTTTTTATACCCCTCGCTACTACTAATTAGCAGTAGCGCCCATTTTTAAACCGCGCTACTGATAAACTTCTGTGTATAAGGTTTTTCCTAGTAGTGATGGCTCACCCCCTCCTAGCTGGCGCGCCCCCTCTCGTGCTCCAGTACGCCGATGATACCCTCATCGTCCTTCGAGCTGACCTGGGCGCTGTCAGACGCCTCAAGGGCATCTTGGACGACTTCGCGGCAGCAACGGGGCTTGTCATAATTTTCCACAAGAGCACGGTGGTGCCAATGCATGTCCCGGTGGACGATCTCCATGACATGGTGCAGGTCCTGGGCTGTCAGGTTGGGAGCTTCTTGCAGGTGTACCTCGAGCTCACCCTCTCCAACCGCAAGCTCACGTTGGAGGACTTCCTTCCCCTCATCGCCAAGGCCGAGCGCTACCTTTCCGGGTGGCGGGCACAACTGCTCTCCTTCGGGGGGGCGTCTCGTCCTGCTGAATGCCGTCCTAGACGCGCTGCCCACCTACACCATGGCGGCAATGGAGTTGCCGCCGTCGGTGCTGCGCGCCCTGGACGCGCTTCGGCGTTCCTCCCTGTGGACGGCGGCGGAGGCGGCCTCCGGTGCCCAGTGCCTGGTCGCCTGGGAGAAGGTGGTCCGGGCGAAAAACAAGGGTGGACTCGGAGTGCGAGCTTTACCGGTCCAAAACCGCTCCCTGTTGCTGAAATTGGTGCACCGGCTACACTCGCAGCAGGACTCTCCCTGGGGTGCCTGGGTCTGGTCAAAGCTTGGGCGCTCCCTCCTCACCCCGATGGCGGCGTCGGCCCTCCCGGGGCCGCACTGGGCCTCTCTGGCCGACCTGATGCCAGTGTACAGAGCTCTCTCCTCCGTCCAGGTGGGGGATGGACGGACAACCGCCTTCTCGCTTGGCTACCAGGGGGCGCCCTCTTCTGGCGGCTGCCGTCGCTCTTTTCCCACACCACCGTGGCGGAGGCCTCCGTGGCGCAAGTCCTCCGCGGCGGCATCGATGGAGTGCTGGTCCCTCGGCTGAACCATGTCAGGGCTCGCGACCGTGCCATCCTTCTCCGGGCCTTGGAGGGGGTGGCCCTCTCGGAGGCGCCCGACGAGCGGGTTCTACGCCCCGGCTGCGTCAAGGGCAAGCTCCTCTCGTCGGCCGGCGTGTACCAGCTGTGCCACTTTGGGGGGCTGCAGGTGCCCTTCGTGGATTTCGTCTGGCGGAATTTTGCTCCGAGCCGTGTCCGGTTCTTCGCCTGGCTACTGGTTCAGGCCAGGGTGCACACGCGGGACGTCCTTCTTCGCAAGCACATTGTTGAAGACATGGGCGCGGGTTGCCCCTTATGTTCCTCACCCCTAGAGACGGCGGATCACCTCATCTTCGGGTGTGCGTTCGCCCGACGCTTCTGGCGGGTGGTTGGAAAGACCTCCTTCGAGGCCACCTCCGTTAGGCAGCTACACATGCTCACTCCCCTGCCTCGGGTGCCCGTTGCGATGGGCTCCACCTTCCTGCTACTCTGCTGCTGGCAGCTGTGGAAGCACCGAAATGCGGTGGTCTTCCAAGGGATGCCACCATCGCTCACCAGGCTGCTCGCAGCTTGCAGAGAAGACGCGGTTCTCTGGCGTGTTCGGCTCCCCCGCCTGTTGAAACATGCAGCTGATGCTTGGTTGGATTGTCTGACCGGCGCCGACTGACACCCCTCTCTCTCCTTGGGCTGTGTG
>LR880972.1:131527386-131549677 GCA_904067115.1 Aegilops sharonensis
ACATCTATAAAAGATTCAGGTGGGGAGAACTCCCCCCGTTGAAAATTCAAAAAAAAAAAAAACCCATCAATTATCTTGCTTTGAACTCCTGTCAAAATCCAGATACCACATTTTGATGATAGAGCGTCAGGAAAGCCCAAGCTGTGAAGCAAATCCGCATGAACGTTTACCCTGGTAAATCTCCCTACAGATCGAGTGGATGAAATGCTGACAATATCCAGGTATAATGTAAACGCTAATGTGATCAATCAACGTACCTGCAGGTTGGCATTTCTGAAAGCATCCACAAGATGAAGGGAGCAGTGCCCGTCGAGCAAAGTTGGGAACCCCATCAGCACGGCATATGATGAGTGTTGTCTTGATCAGTATTTTCCTAGATATTTTGTCTACATGTGTGAGTCAGTGCAGGCAGATATGTCTTGATCCATTTTCTCGACATGTAGATGTCAGTAGGAATTTTTATTTGCCTACAACTTTGCAAATTGTCCCTTGGCTGTCAGAGCGTTTGTGCGTGTCGTTGTTGTGAATGTGGTGTGGCTGAGCCTGGATAGGAGGTGTGTGTGTAGCCCCGTAGGTGCATAAACTCAAGCACTTGTCGAGTGCTTCGTCAGTTATTGAAAAAAGCAAAGTCTGAATTCCCATGTCTCCTTGTCTGTCCCCAGTCCCCTTTCTTCTTCCTCTTCACGCCTAGCAGGTTGAGTGTTACCGGAACGAAGCCAAGAGCGCAACTGGCTGACACCGAGATACTCTGAAACTTTGGTATACTGAAGCTTCCCCGCATAAAAAGCATACTGAAGCACGGAAGCAACACTTACAAAATGGTCCATCGCAATTTACTTTGCTGCGATAACAGTTCGTCTTCAGATCTTGTTACGACTATGAAACATAAACTTTTTTTTTTTGAGACAACATAAACTTTTTTTGGTGCGTTGAAAAATCCAGCTCCATCAGAATTCAGATACCTTTTCTTGGGCTTCTAATTTATTTTTTCTCCCACTCTCGTCTGAAGTTCTTTATTCGGGTTGACATTTTTGGGTTCCAGGATCTCAATGAACTGCGCATAACATAGTGAAATTCTAATCTCTAAGCATGCAAAGTATGGCTGGAGGTCTGAAGCGCCGAAATTAGTTTCGCGGCATATGTTCAGTGCGGGCGTTCAAAACTATTTAATCAGGGGTATATTGTTATTCATTTCTCAACTAGGAGAAAATGTAGGCTTTATTATCGTAGCTATGGGTGAGTTAAACGGCTAAACCAGAGTCTTCTTGCCCTTCAAGAGACCCATGAGATGTTCGAAGACTCCCCTAAAAAAAGATGTTCAAAGACGTGTATTCGGTGTTTTTTTGTTTCACTTAAAAAACAATAACATTGTAAAGATTATGATTTTTTTAAAAATCATATTTTTTTATATTCATGAATAAATTAAATTAATTTGTTCACATTTGTATAAAATAAAATTTTAGGAAATTTATGAACATTTATAATATTTTGTGATTTTTTAAAATTGTGAACACTTTTTTGAATTTTTTTAATCATTTCTAAAAATTCATATGCTTTAGAAAATTCAAGAAAAGGATTTAAACTCAGTACGTTTTCAGGTAATATATATTTAATATTTTTTCCTGAAAATAAAAACCAGCCAAAAAACGTATGGGTAAGCCGTTCGTCCAGCCATCAATCACTAGGCCGAGGAAACGCTCGATGGGCCGTCCCGCCGCTCGTTTTGGGGATTATTTCACGGAAAATAGGAAGCCCAACTGTAGCCCACATCAGACAGCTGAAACTAAAACCTTTTCCTTCCCAGTTTTGCGTCACAACGCAGCCGCCGCCGGTCCCTGTTCCTCGACCAACGGCGCAGCCCCTCCATCCACAAGCAGCGGAATACTTCTACTCATCTCCGTCAAATTAGCTGTACGGCAGCCGAATAGTATGTTTTCATCCCTGTGTCTTCCCAAATTCAGCATCAAGTAGCCCCGTTCTTGGCCTAAATTTTGCACATGCGATGCGAAATTGAATTACTCACATTATTTTCGCGTTTGTGCTTAATTCTAGAGGTACCCATTTGATTCAGAGAGTGCCCAAGAGGAAACGAACGATGGGAAGGTTGATTCAGTTCACCACCAGCCCCTTGTTCACCGGTGGCCTTCTTGTTCTTTCTACAGATCCAGCCACCGACATCCAACCATATCAAGGTGCTCTCATTCCGTATCTTGTCTGTATTTAAGCAGCTTGTGCGGTGAGAAAGTAAACAGATAGATAGACAAGGAGCAATGGACGAACAATTGATTTTGTATCCCATACTAAGACAGTAAGTTCAGACATTCACTGTATTGATCGGGAAGATCTGGAAAATATCAAGTCAGAACATTAATTTTCTATAACCGCAAATTTAGACATGGTCCCTATTACCTTCCACAAAAATTAACTTCATATCGGACAATAACACATTAAGTAAGATTCATACCTTTGAAGCTTATTAGTGTTTTCAGAGGAAAAGATGGTGCATGAACAGAAAGTCAAATTTTGGAAAGTTTTTTTTTTCAAAACAAATATTTCGTGGAACTCCAATTATGTTTTCTTAGTTTCATGATATATTTGTTTATCGATACAGGAAGTTGATTCTAGAGACCATTAATCTGTGCACGTGCTGATTATTTCCTTTGCCATGGAATATGGTATATTTTTCGAGTATGTGTAAACAAGGCCCCTCTGTGCCGTCTCGCCCATGAGCCCCCAATACTCAGTGGACCGGCCCTGGATATAACATTATCGAATCAACCGAGCAAAACTTATGGTCAATAATGAAGCGCGCGAAGGAGAACACGATGTTTGCATACGAAAGAGCGGAAAATCAATTCGGCTCCCGGGTGCAACCCGGGGCCATTTTTTATTTTTTCAAATGTCGAAAAAATTGAAACAAATTTTTTTTGTCATCTTTGTCACATATAAATGCGACCCGCAAAACTTGAGACAAAAATGCTAATCATTTTGGCTTGCGCAAAAAAAAACAAATCAAAGACCAAACGTCACCTCAAAATGTCACCCAAAATTTGTTTTTTTCACCGACGAAACACCGCTGCTCCGTTCCGGGTGAATTTCGTCAAGCATGTTTGCGACACCAACATGATCATCTACAATTGTTTTCAGATTTTTTTGAAAACATTTAATTTGTTTTTTTGGGGTACTGTTCATCCGGGTGCAAATGCAGCCGGGAGCCAAAACGCCTGAAGAGAGCATAGGTTTATACAATGTGAAAGCCACCGAGAAGTTGCGTGGCCATGTTATACAATTATATATGCTGAACCCGCATAGGCGTATGCGTATGGCATGTAAAAGCAAGCGATGGCTACGAGGCCGACAGATTATATATTTACTAGCCAAAATTGTTCTGCCACTAACAGATGTTGGACTGCTTTCTTTCCCCCCTTCTTTTATGTTTCTCTTCTTTTCCCCTCGCCTCTCTTTGTCTTCCTCTTCGTCGGTTGCTGGCGCCTTTCATTCTCTTTTCACCAACCGCAACATATACCTGTACCATTCCCATAGTAGCCTTGGTGACTGGCGAGAGGGGAGGCAACGGCGCGAGCAGCACTATCACTGCTCTTTCATCAATTTGGGTCTGATCGACTTTGGGTGTTGTTGAGGTGCATGCTCTCCTCCATTAAACTTGGGTGTGTTTTGTTCTTCTTGGGTTGTTCCTCATCTGTCAGCGCTGACTCTCTCTTACCTTCTTTCAGATATTGCAGTTTCTTCTTCCTCCGATCTTCAAGATCATGGCCGAATCACTGCTTCTCCCTGTGGTGTGTGGTGTGGCAGGCAAGGACGTAGATGCGCTCGTCCAAACCATGACACGCATGTGTGGCCTCGACGACGACCGTGAAATGCTGAAGCGCCATCTGCTAGCCGTGGAGTGCAAGCTGGCCAGCGCAGACGAGAAGAGCCAGACAAATGCCTACCTCAAGAGCTGGATGGAGAAGCTCAAGGCCGTTGCCTACGAGGCCGACGACGGCCTCGACGACTTCCAATATGAGGCGTTGCACCGCGAAGCCCGGATCGGCAAGTCCACTTCCCGCAAGGTACTCAGCTACGTCACACACCACAACCCGCTGCTGTTTCGTTGTGCCATGAGCAAGAAGCTCAAGGGAGTTCTCGAGAAGATCAAGGAGCTAGTTGAGGAGATGAACACGTTTGGTATTGAGAAAATTTTGTCCATCGGCAAGAGCCGCAACTTCCTTGGTGGCAGACGCACTCCAAACTGGACGAGTCTGCCGAGATCATTGGAAGAGGTGATGACAAGGAGCGAGTGGTGAAGTTACTGCTAGACCAACAAGATCAGCGGAAGGTGCAGGTGCTGCCCATCTTTGGTATGGGAGGTCTTGGAAAGATGACACTTGCTAAGATGGTATACAATGACCAAGATGTCCAACAACATTTCCAGTTGAAGATGTGGCACTGTGTTTCAGACAATTTTGATGTTACTGCTAGTGTGAAATCAATCATTGAATTGGCTATAAATGACTTGCCAGAAAAAGAAAGAGAGGCATTGGCTAGAAAGGGAAATTGGTACCTTTCTAGCAGCATTGAACTATTGCAGAAGAAACTTGACGAAGTCATTGGCCGGAAAAGATTTTTACTTGTTCGTGATGATGTATGGAATGAAGAGAAGAGGATGTGGGAGGATGAACTGAAGCCACTATTGGGCTCTGTTGGTGGACCAGGAAGTGTTATAGTGGTCACATGTCGAAGCAAGCAAGTGGCCTCTATAATGTGCACCGTTAAGCCACATGAGCTAGCATTTCTGAGTGAAGAAGATTCATGGAAATTGTTTTTGATCAAGGCATTTAGCAATGGAGTAGAGGACCAAGCAGAGTTAGAAACCATCGTAAGATGTATTGTCAATAAATGCGGGGGTTTGCCTCTTGCTCTGAAGATAATGGGTGGATTGCTCAGCTCAAAGCAACAAGTACATGAATGGAAAGCCATCGAAGAAAGTAAAATTGGGGATAATGTTGCAGGCAAACATGAGGTCATGCCCGTACTAAAGTTAAGCTACAAACACTATCACCTGAAATGAAGCAATGTTTTGCAATCTGTGCAGTTTTTCCGGAAGGATTATGAGATGCAAAAGGATATGCTGATCCAACTATGGATGGCAAATGGCTTTATTCAAGAAGAGGGAACAATGGATTTAACACAGAAAGGAGAATTCATTTTTGAAGAGTTAGTTTGGAGGTCCTTCCTCTAGGATAAGAAAGTGAAAGCCATATCTGGTTCGCGTGCTAGTAGCATCGAATATGAGACGATAGTATGTAAAATGCATGACTTAATGCACGACTTAGCTAGAGATATTAGCAATGAGTGTGCCACCATAGAAGATTTGTTTGAACAGAAGGCATTGGTAAACAATGTTTGTCACTTGCAAATGTCAGAGGTTAAATTGGAAAAGATCAGTGGATTGTTCGATGGCAATTCTTATGTCCACACTTTGTTAGCTCCTTCAAAGATACACCTGGATTTTAAACTGCTGCCACATGTATCATTATGAGCATTGCAGTGGCAGAGTGTTCGCATCAGTTTCAAGGCCAAAAATGCAAAACATTTACGGTATCTTGACCTCTCCAATTGTGACATCAATGCTAGTTTGCTAGATTCCATATGTCTGTTGTATAACCTGCAAACTTTGAGGCTCAATCACTGCAAGGGACTACAGCAATTTCCAGAAGACATGATAATGAGCCTGAGAAAGCTCATACATATTTATCTTTTTGGATGTCATGATCTGCAGCGGACACCTCGAAATATGGGTCAGCGGAATGACCTTCGCACACTAACAAGATTTATTGTGGATACGAGAGATGGTTGTGGTATTGAGGAGCTCAAAGACCTGCGACACCTTAGCAACAGGTTGGAACTGTACAACTTGAGAAAAATAAAGAGTGTAAATCATGCAAAAGAAGCCAATCTCCAGCAGAATTTTTTTTGAGTGAGTTGTTGTTCTCTTGGGGCCTTGAAATACCGCAATGGATGAGTGATCCTCGGATGTTTCAGTGCTTAAGAAAACTCATAATTTTCAACGGGACAAGGTGTAAGAATATACTTGTAGTATGGCTCTCACCCTCACTGGAGTTATTATGCTTGCACAACATGGGTAAACTGAAGATATTGTGTGATAACCTTTGCATAGAAGGTGGAGGGCGCAGTACCCCTCTACAAATTTTCCCAAAGTTGAAGGAGATGGTCTTGTTACAACTATGTAGTCTAGAGGGATGGGCAGAAAACAGTGCGGGTGTGGCCATTGATAGCTCAGTAATATTCCCGGTGCTTGAGAAGCTATATATCAGCCGCTGCCCTAATGTTGCAAGTTTTCCACAGAGCCCTGTTCTCAAAGACCTGAATTTATCGGGATATTTCTTTGAGATGGAGTGTTTACGGGATATTCCAAGGCTGCCTACATCCCTTGAAAGTTTGTGGATTCANTTGTGGATACGAGAGATGGTTGTGGTATTGAGGAGCTCAAAGACCTGCGACACCTTAGCAACAGGTTGGAACTGTACAACTTGAGAAAAATAAAGAGTGTAAATCATGCAAAAGAAGCCAATATCCAGCAGAATTTTTTTTGAGTGAGTTGTTGTTCTCTTGGGGCCTTGAAATACCGCAATGAATGAGTGATCCTCGGATGTTTCAGTGCTTAAGAAAACTCATAATTTTCAACGGGACAAGGTGTAAGAATATACCTGTAGTATGGCTCTCACCCTCACTGGAGTTATTATGCTTGCACAACATGGGTAAACTGAAGATATTGTGTGATAACCTTTGCATAGAAGGTGGAGGACGCAGTACCCCTCTACAAATTTTCCCAAAGTTGAAGGAGATGGTCTTGTTACAGCTATGTAGTCTAGAGGGATGGGCAGAAAACAGTGCGGGTGTGGCCATTGATAGCTCAGTAATATTCCCGGTGCTTGAGAAGCTATATATCAGCCGCTGCCCTAATGTTGCAAGTTTTCCACAGAGCCCTGTTCTCAAAGACCTGAATTTATCGGGATATTTCTTTGAGATGGAGTGTTTACGGGATATTCCAAGGCTGCCTACATCCCTTGAAAGTTTGTGGATTCAATGCTTCGGAGGTTTGGTGGTGCTGCCTTCGAACCTTGGAGATCTGGCAAATGCATCAGCCTGAAAGGGTTGCCTGACGGGATGGATGGCCTCACGTCTCTTCGGAAATTGACGATCATTGGTTCTCCAGATATAGAGGAATTCCCAAATGGTCTCCTTCAGCGGCTGCCAGCCCTTGACGAGCTAACCATAAGGTGCTGCCTCGAGTTGGAAGGACGAGGATCCTCTGCCGTGCCCCAGCCTACCTTTGAGTCACTGACACATGGGTCCCACAGAGCATTGGGCAAAGTCAGAGGATCCACATCCGAGTTGGAAAGACAATGCGGAGAAGGTGGGGAGTATTTCCAGAAGCAGAAGCAGAACACACAGTTATAGCACCAGAAGCAGAAACGAGCGGAAAGAAGTTTCTAAGAAGGCTCCTCCCCTCCTGTGTTCACTCTGAGTCTGACGATAACTGAGGTGCGTATGACACAAGTCCTTTCCTCGTGCTATATGGCTTAGTTAACTATCTTTCCTCGTGCTATATTCCAGTATAATATAAGTAACTCCCAACTGGTTAAGTTTTTTTGGTTTCATAGGATCTGATGATTCTGAAATCTTTTGATCTTCGGTCTCGGTGCCACATTCTGTACACATTTTTTGGAAAAGTATCTTCCTTTTTCTTGGACAACTATATCTTGTTGCTTACCACCTTCTCTGCATCGTCTCAATGATCACCCAAGTAGCATAGAGAGGTACACTTCTAATCCAGCGGCACCTTGAGTACTTCCTGCTGTTAATGTCAGTGTGCCAGTGTTAATATGTTTGCTGTGCATCTCTAGGAGTACTTCCAATCATAGTCCAGTGACATCTTTAATACTTCCTGCTAGCGCCTAGTGTTAATCTGCTTGCTCCAGCTGGAGGCGCGGTTGCAGTTTACTGCAGATTCCCAATGATAATTATCAGTGCCACATCAACTCAGCACAGTACTTTATCTAGTTAAACATCTGTTCTGCATCAAAAATCAACACCAAAATTGCTTTGATGCGATGACAAAATGTTTTCATCATCTTTATTTGCATCTCTCTCTGTAATCGTCAAAGAAATTGGTTATCAGACTAGTAGATACTGATTTACCTACAAATATCTTGCTTTCAACTCCTGTCAGAATTCATATACCACTATTTGATGATAGAGCGTCGGGAAAACCCAAGCTGCGAAGCAAATCCGCATGAACGTTTACCCTGGTAAATCTCCCTACAAATTGGGTGGGTGATATGCTGGCAATATTCAGGTATAATGTAAACGCTAATGTGATGAATCAATGTACCTGCAGGCTGGAATTTCTAAAAGCATCTGCAAAATGAAGGAAGCAAATGCCATGCCTATCAAACAAGGGGTGGGGATGGAGTTTGACGTCCGCTGGCACGTCTCCTTCGCGGCGGACCTTGTGTCCGCACGCTCCATCCACTTCACCGACGGTGAGATCTTCCTCCGCCGTGGAGCGCTTCGGATCGTGCTGATCGACGACAAGGGGGTGACGGTGGACGCGCGGTACCTGCGCGAGGGGGAGTCCATCGACGTTGGCCAGGTCGTCTCCTTCCCCTGCCACTTTGCTAGGGTTCGGGACCGTATTCCGACGAGCGACACGGGTGCGGGTACACGGGAACGTGCGGCGCGTGGTGGCGCGTGCGGTGCACCGAGCCACGTTCTGGACGGACGATGGCGGGGCCCTGGGATTCTAGGGCCACATCCAGGGGCGAGTGGGGCGGCCGCCATTTATGCTCGACACGTGGACGGAGATCCGCGCGGCCATGGGGTGCTACAGGATGCCGTGGGTTCAAAAGCCGCTCCCACTCCGATCCGTGACCTAGACGCCGCTCTATCTCACTTCTGGGAGACCCCGAGAAACCCTAGATCGAGATTCCCCTTCTCCTTCCTCTGGTGGGAGGGGAAGATTGGAGACGACCATAGATCCTACGCAGCGGTGGTTACTTCCAATCCAAGCGAGCAGAGCAAGATGGAGAACCGCGACGGCCATGCCTTCCGCGGAAATCGTCGGGAGGGCTTCGGATCTGGGCGGATGGGGCGCGGAGCCGGTCGATTCGACCGAGGGCGCAGTCGGGGCCGTTTCTCATGGTCCAGGGACGCCGACAGCGACGACCTCTCCACCAACAAGAAGGCGGCGTCGGCATCGGACGACACCGGGCGGTGGGATGAGGCTGCGGAGAGAGCCAAGAGGGCCAGATCTGGGGGGGTTTGGGTGGAGAAGAACCCTAATCCTCCTGGTCTCAACGCTACAGAAATCCACAAGAAGAAGCAGATCTACGACTCCGTTGCCCGAGCTGAGCCTTCCTCTCAGGTGCCCCCACCCAAAGCTTATGATCCCTGTTTAATCTGCAAATCTACTAGCCATACTCCTGCTTGTTGTCTGCAAGCCTTTTGTGAGAGATGCAGTAAGATGGGACATCTAGCATCGGTTTTTGTTGCTTTCCTGCCATGGGAGTGTGTGGCACCGATGTGTGCTTTTCAGGCCAAGGGCCAGGGTTTTTTCTATATTCCAGATTCATGAACTGCTAAGCAACTAAAAGAGAGCTACTAGTGTAGTAATCACAGTGATCGAAGGAGAGGCTAGTGTGAAGGAACTTGAGGATGCTTTCTCTGATTATATCGGGACCAAATGGCATTGTACTGCTTGCTCTATTGGTCCCAATACTTATGTCATGCGCTTCCCTAATCAAAGAGATGTTAAAAAGGCCTCTTATAATGATAAAATGACGCTGAAATTGTTGGGGATTGTAGCAGAAATTTAAAATTTTCTATGCATCACCAAGATCAATCTATGGAGTTATCTAGCAACGAGAGAGAGAGAGAGAGAGAGAGAGAGAGAGAGAGAGAGAGGAGTGCATCTACATACCCTTGTAGATCGCGAGCGGAAGCGTTCAAGAGAACGGGGTTGATGGAGTCGTACTCGTCGTGATCCAAATCACCGATGATCCTTGCACCGAACGGCACCTCCGCGTTCAACACACGTACGGAGCGGAGACGTCTCCCGCACCTTGATCCAGCAAGGAGGAGGGAGAGGTTGAGGAAGAGAGCTCCAACAGTAGCACAAGGGCTTGGTGGTGGTGGAGAGGCAGTACTCCGGCAGGGCTTCGCCAAGCTCTTAACGGAGGAGGAGAGGTGTTGGGGAGGGGAGGGGCTGCGTCTTGGATGTGGTTTGCAGCCCTCCCCTCGCCCCTCTATTTATAGGGGAAGGGGAAGGGGGGCGGCCCCCTCTAGATAAGATCTAGAGGGGGGGGGGGGGGGGCCAAGGGGAGGGGGCTTGTCCCCCAAGCAAGGGGCACTACTAGGAAAAGAGATATAGATAGGATTGACACTAATGACGCACCAGGAAAGCAGTGCGCCACTACTATATACTAATGGCGCATCGGTTTATGATGCGCCATTAGTGTGGAAGACACTAATGGCGCACCATGCAAAAGGTGCGCCAATAGTGATATTTTTTTTCATTTTTACATACATACTAATGGCACATCCGACCGTAGTGCGCCATTACTAGTTCTAACTAGTAATGGCGCACCAGTCTAGGAGTGCGCCATTACTGTATGTTTTTTTTGCAAAACTACTAGTGGCGCACCGTGTCACAGTGCGTCATTACTAGTTTAAACTACTAATGGCGCACTACATGCAGGTGCGCCATTAGTAATCAGGGTTACTAATGGCGCATTTGCATGTGGTGCGCCATTAGTAACCTGGGACCCCAACAAGATATTTTGGTCAGCCCCACACCTACCCACTCACTTTCCCCACTTCATTCCCTCCACCTCCTTCTCCAAGCTTTCGGCTGCCTCCCCCTCCTCACCTCATTTCCACCATAGATTCATCAAAATTAAGTGGTGAAATTACCTTTTTTTGATAGGTAAGTAAGGGGAAAACCATCTTCATTATGTAGATCTACTTTTTTTCTCCCTAGCTCGCTCCAACAACATGCACATGCACTTTTTGTGGCCTAGCTAGATCTATGTATGTTTGTGGTGTTGCATATATGTTTGTGTTTGCAGGTACCAGTATTTGAAATGCGATAGTTGCCAATATTTTGCCGGAATATTGATTCATTTCCGTTTCGGCGAGAATTTTGGCACTATGCATTCTTTTTGGTCCTATTTTTAGGGAAGGTCATGCCAAATTTTTTCTTGGTTCTAAAATATCGTTTTGCTCTACCCCGCAGGCGACCATGGTCCGCACGATGACCGAAGGCATCGTGAATAGGTTTTTGAGCTCCGCGAAGGCCGAGATGCTTCAAAAGAACGAGACGGAGATAAGATGTCCGTGTCGAAGATGCAAGCTGAAGAGCCTTATTGCGGACCCCGATTCCGGGCAGGTGTGGGACCACCTGCTCTTGCGTGGTTTCATGGATGGCTATCGGTGGCAAGGTGATGAAGACGACTATGAAGTCTTCCATGGGGCCGGGCAAGAAATGAGGAAGGGCAACAAGACAAGTACCACCGCGGCGAGGGCGGGCGAGAAGACGAAGAATCTCCAGGACATGATCACGACGGTGATGATGTACACAGTCATCATGTAGAAGATGTCGTACATGATGATGAGGAAGATCAAGACGAAGGGCATGATCATGAAGATGAAGATGCCGGAGCAGACGACGATGGAGGCTGGGTGCAGGACCCTCATATTCAAGAGCTGCTTCTCAAGCAGACGGATAACGCAAGAGCTGCCGCCCGAGAGAAAGCCAAGCTGGATCAACTGGAGATAGACGCGGTTACTCCATTGTATGAAGGATGCATGCCCGAGGATACCCGCCTGAAAGTAACGCTCATGGCTCTGGAGATGAAGGTAAAACACAAAATGACCGACGCATGCTTCGACGAGAACATGTCATTCTGGCACGAACGTCTTCCCAAGGGGAACAAGTGACCGACCAGTTTCGAGGAGGCGAAGAAAATCGTGTGTCCTCTGGATTTACCGCACGTGAAATACCATGTGTGCATGAACAATTGCATCATTTATCGGGACGAGCACGCGGAGTCTACCATATGTCCGGTGTGCGGTGTCACTCGATACAAAAAGAGGAAGAAAGCTCCTCGAAAATCGGTGTGGTACTTTCCGATCACTCCTCGTCTGCAGCGGTATTTCGCGGACCCTAAGGTAGCAAAGCTCCTGCGTTGGCACGCGGATAGGGAGGACAAGAAGCGGGAAGATGACGGAAATGATCCGGAGATAAATAAAAAAGACAATATGCTGAGTCACCCTAAGGATGCGAGCCAGTGGCAAGCGTTGAACTTCCAATACCCAGAATTTGGGAAGGATCCAAGGAACATCGTGCTGGGCGCGAGCACCGATGGAGTCAATCCGTTTGGCAGCCAGAGAAGCACACATAGCACCTGGCCTGTGTTTGTGTGGATGTACAACCTTCCCCCCTGGTTGTGCATGAAGAGGAAGTACATTCACATGAGTATGCTAATTGAAGGGCCAAAACAACCAGGGAATGGCATCAATCTTGTATCTGGGGCTGCTGAAGGAGGAGCTAGACACGTTGTGGAAAACGCCAGCCAATACGTGGGACGCCGCAGAGAAAGAATATTTCCCTATGAGAGCCGCACTGCTCACGACGGTGCACGACTATCTCGGTTACGGATATCTCGCGGGGCAGGTAGTCCACGGATTTTCTGGATGCGTAAGGTGCATGGATGACACAACGTATCGCCAGCTAGATAGAGATCCTGGTTCTTCGAAAACCGTGTTCATGGGACATCGAAGGTGGCTTCGCGACGATGACCCGTGGAGGAAACGCAAGGATCTGTTCGATGGTGAAACCGAACCCCGAAAACGCCCGTGTACGAGGAGCGGCGAGGAAATAGACGAGCTGTTGAAAAATTGGAAAGACTGCCCACTGTCGGGAAAGAAGCAAAAGGCGCCAGAGCCGGGAAAGAAGCAAAAGGCGCCAGAGCCGCTGCTGAAGGTATGGAAAACGAGGTCTGTTTTCTGGGACTTGCCGTACTGGAAGATCCACCGTGTGCCTCACAGCCTTGATGTCATGCATATCACGAAGAACGTGTGCGAGAGTCTGGTTGGTACCCTGCTCAACATGCCAGAGAGGACCAAAGATGGACCGAAAGCAAGGGCAGACTTGAAATCAATGGGCATCAGGCAGGAGCTTCACGCTAATGATGATGATGATGATGATGATGATGATGATGATGATGATGATGATGATGATGATGATGATGATGAGGCGAATCAGGACACCGAAAGTCGTCGCAAAGGCAAAAAGGCCAAGAAGACCAGAAATGACTACCCTCCCGCGTGCTTCACTCTAAGTCAGGAGGAGATCGAGCGGTTTTTCACCTGCCTCCTAGGAGTAAAACTTCCTTACGGTTACGCGGGGAAGATAAGTAGATACCTAGACCCAGCGAAGCAGAAGTTCAGCGGGATGAAGTCTCACGACTGTTACGTGCTGATGATGCAGATACTTCCAGTTGCAATCCGTGGGATCATGGACGCACACGTCCGTGAAACGCTATTTGGCCTATGCAACTTTTTCGACGTCATCTCTCGGAAGTCGATTGGCGTGAGGCAACTCAGAAGCCTACAGGAAGAGATCATGGTGATACTATGCGAGCTTGAGATGTACTTCCCGCCCGCATTCTTCGACGTTATGGTGCATCTGCTGGTCCATATCGTGGAGGATATCATCCAACTCGGGCCGACGTTCCTGCACAACATGATGCCGTTCGAAAGGATGAATGGTGTCATCAAAGGATACGTTCGCAACATGTCACGTCCAGAGGGAAGTATAGCCAGGGGCTTTCTGACCGAAGAGTGCATCTCCTACTGCACGAATTATCTAGGCATCGAGAACCCCGTTGGTCTGCCCGTCAACAGGCACCTCGGCAGGCTCGCTGGATGGGGCCACCGTGAGGGTCGCTGCGAAATGCATGCCGACTTCGAGGGTCGACTCGCCGACTTTGAAAGAGCAAACCTAGTCGCGCTACAACACGTAGACGTGGTCGATCCTTGGGTGGTAGAGCACAAAACCTTTATTGAGAAGATGTACAATGACCGAGGCCAACAGAGGACGGACGGAGATATAATCAAAGAGCACAACTCATGTTTCACGCGTTGGTTCAAGCAGAAGCTTCTGTCGTACCCTTTACATGAGGATTCTTCCGCGGAAGAACAACTCATATTCGCCTTGTCACAGGGCGCCGAGCACGACCTGATGACCTATGAGGCGTACGATATAAACGGCTACACATTCTACACCGAGAACAAGGACATGAAGAGCGATGGTTATCAGAACTCCGGGGTAACGATGGAATCCTACATCGGCAACGACAAGGACAGATTCTACAGAAGGATCGAGGAGATCTGGGAGTTGAGCTACGCTGGAGAGAAGGTCCCGATGTTCCATGTCAGATGGGCCAAGAGCGTCCTAAAAGAAGACCGGTATTTCACCACCATGGTTATACCCGAAGCCAAATCCAAGACCGCGGGCGCAAACGTCACCGCGAAAAATGAGCCATGGGTACTGGCTTCCCAAGTGGACCAATGCTTCTTCATTACCGACCCGCCAAAGCCCAGTCGTGTTGTCATGAGGAGAGGCAAAAGGAAGATCATCGGAATGGATGGAGTAGCCAATGAGCAAGACTTCGACAAGTACGGCGACCCGAAGATCGAACATGACGACGACGATGAAGTAGCAGCACACACCACAAGAAGAAGCAGGACCACCCTACCTAAAGGACGCCCGTTCCACAGAAGAACTCCATTTGCGAAAAAGAAGGGCAAGAAGATTGTGAACAGATAGCTAGCTAAGAACGATTGTATTTAAATCGTAGTCTTCATTTCTTGATTGTATTTCATGGGCACTTTTTGATATCATGAATATTTTTAAATTTCATGGGCACTTTTTGAATTCATGAGGACACTTGATCTCGACCCCCCTACATCTCGATCTCGATTCCCCCCTCCATCTCGATCTCGATCCCACCCGCACCCTCCCCCGCTAGCTCCACCGCCGCCGACGACCCACCGCAACCCTCTCCCGCTCCAACACCGCCGACGAGCACCCGCCCCCCCCGCACCCTCCCCCGCTAGCTCCACCGCCGCCGCCGATGATATTTTCAAGTAACAAATTTGAACATATTTGTTAAAAAATTATTACTGTTTTTATAAAAAAATATTACTATTATGATTTAAACAAGTTTGAACATATTAAAATCCCCAATCTCTCTCATTTCTCTCTAATACCTCCCATGCCTCTACTCACCTGCGCCTGACCACCTCCCCCCCACCCCCTCCCCCGCGCTCGCCACCCCCGGCCGTGCGCGCGCCCCCCGCCGCACCCGACCACCTCCCTCGCCGCCCCCCATCCGCCCGGCCCCGCGCCCTCGCCGGCCCCCTCCCCCCGCGGCCCCGCCTGCGTCAACCTCCCTCCTGAGCGCGACAGCTAGGGTTCCTAGCCGCCGCCACCGCTGCCGGCCCCCTCCCCCCGCGGCCCCGCCTGCGTCAACCTCCCTCCTGAGCGCGACAGCTAGGGTTCCTAGCCGCCGCCACCGCTGCCGGCCCCCTCCCCCCGCGGCCCCGCCTGCGTCAACCTCCCTCCTGAGCGCGACAGCTAGGGTTCCTAGCCGCCGCCACCGCTGCCGGCCCCCTCCCCCCGCGGCCCCGCCTGCGTCAACCTCCCTCCTGAGCGCGACAGCTAGGGTTCCTAGCCGCCGCCACCGCTGCCGGCCCCCTCCCCCCGCGGCCCCGCCTGCGTCAACCTCCCTCCTGAGCGCGACAGCTAGGGTTCCTAGCCGCCGCCACCGCTGCCGGCCCCCTCCCCCCGCGGCCCCGCCTGCGTCAACCTCCCTCCTGAGCGCGACAGCTAGGGTTCCTAGCCGCCGCCACCGCTGCCGGCCCCCTCCCCCCGCGGCCCCGCCTGCGTCAACCTCCCTCCTGAGCGCGACAGCTAGGGTTCCTAGCCGCCGCCACCGCTGCCGGCCCCCTCCCCCCGCGGCCCCGCCTGCGTCAACCTCCCTCCTGAGCGCGACAGCTAGGGTTCCTAGCCGCCGCCACCGCTGCCGGCCCCCTCCCCCCGCGGCCCCGCCTGCGTCAACCTCCCTCCTGAGCGCGACAGCTAGGGTTCCTAGCCGCCGCCACCGCTGCCGGCCCCCTCCCCCCCCCGCCCCCCGTGCGCGCCACCCCCGGCCGTGCGCGCGCCCCCCGCCGCACCCGACCACCTCCCTCACCGTCCCCCATCCGCCCGCGCCCGCGCCCTCGCCGACCCCCTCCCCCCGCGGCCCCGCCTGCGTCAACCTCCCTCCTGAGCGCGACAGCTAGGGTTCCTAGCCGCCGCCACCGCTGCCGGCCCGCCGCCGCGGCGCGCCCAGCCGGCCGAACCCTCCGCTGCCCCGCCTCCGGTACAGGACCCCAGCAGCGCCTCCCCCCATCAAGCAGCCGCTCCAACCAGCGGCGCCCCCTCCCTGGAGCAGGCGCTCCTGCCCAGCAACGCTGCCGCCCGGAGCTACGCCGGCGACCAGTCCGTAGGCAGGTAGCCACCACTCCTTCGTCCTTCCTCCCTCTTCCCTCATCCCCCCTCCCTCCTTCCTCTTGCATCCTTTGTTCAATTTTTTTCCTGATTTTTTAGTGGATGAGTACTTGATGTAGACTCGATACTGTGGGAATATAATGATAGTTATTTCTTGCTTGCTGCGTGATTTTTCCAGAGCATGCTCAAGTTTACATGTGAAAGGATTGTGCTTGATAGGTGTTTGTGATAATGCCTCTAAGGGCAAATGTTTACAAATTGTAGGTTGAATATTTTTCATGAGCAAATGTTTTGGTTTAAACATGTTAGCAAATTTTAGATTAAGTTGTTTTATCTGCAATTTGAGAGAGCAGGAGCTTTGTGTTGGGTTATACTGGCCGAAATTGGTTAACACATATCTTCCAGAGAGATCCCTGTTCTAGGATCTGAGCTCTCTCTTCTCTGAATTCAACTAAGGCATGAGGAACAAGGGGGAGATAGCTATTAGATCCATGTCTTAGTAGTGGTAAACAATCGTGTTGGTCAATTTTGACTCTGATCTTGAACTACAGGGTTGCAATGTTTTGGCATCAACACTTGTAAGAAAAGAAAAAGCAGGAGAATGGAGATTATATTAAAAAATGGTATTAGTAGTGGTAAACAAGCATATAATCCCTCCCAGGTAGTAACAATAACTTTATGCAGGAGAGTGAAAGAAGAAGCATAGGCTTAATTGAGCTGTGGAGTTCTTGTTACCTTGTCTGTCTGTCCTCGTTAGTTACATGTATCTCTCTGTTTGTGTTTCTGCGTAACAGGTTCGATCACGGTTGGAGAAAAATTGAGGCGTTTGTTAGCTCCAAGACAGTGATACAGGTATATACATGTGCTCTGCTTACTTGTTTGGTTTACAATAGTGGTGAGCCTCCTCCACCCCCACCCGTTCTCCCCTCTGTCGCATGCACCCGTCGCCCCCGTCGGGTAAATTCTATTATGAAATAATTCCTACTGTTATTCAAAATATAAATGAAATGATTTGGAACACCAAGCAAGAGTTACGTTTCAAGTTGCTGAACCTTTTCATATAAGCTTGCAGAAGATTTAATTGATCATACAGAAAATGAAAAACGAAGGTCATACCGATCCTAGTTGGTATTATTTTCCTCAATTTTAAGTGTTGAATGAACAGATAAAGAGAGTGCTAAGTGATTTCAATATATCAAGTTTCAGAATAATATATAGGATTGTTGGTTTTTAACCTTGGTTGCCATTGTTTCTATTTGTAACGGTCTGAAGAATGACTCATGCTATTTGTGCTAACAATCTCTAAGTGAAATCAACTAGTTGGAGTAGATTTGTGCACACAATACTCCTTCCAAGACAATTTGCTTCCAGGGAGTAGTTTCAGTTTAATTGCAAGGAGTAGTTTCAGTAAAGTTTCAGCATGGTTTCAGTATAGTTTCAGCATGGTTTCAGTTTGCTTCCAAGGAGTTGTTCTCTGTCTGGTCCAATTCTGAAGAAATAAAAAGTGAATAGTTTGTTTGTTCCCTGTGTGGTCACTCTATTTTTTGAGTACTGACATTACTTATGTTTGTTAGCAGCAAGATATTTAAATGAAGCTTGTTATTTTTCAACTGTTCAACTGATGCCATGAAACTGAATATAGTAGTTGAAAACCCTGTTTTTCTTCCTGATCGTGAAAATTTGAAGTCCTGTTTGTGTTTTGGTTTTGTTGGTTGACAATTATGTTTAGTTTTTCATTTCATGGGTGCTGTAAAATGTGCAGGTGGTGAGTTGAGGTTCAGCATACAGCTTGTTTGGACTAACCAAGAGGACGAGGTATGTTGCTTGCCCAAGCTAAGTGACACGTACGCGCCAAGTTTTCTGTTATATAATTACCTGTTAGTGCTTAGTTAAACTGCATGATACGGCCATAGCAGATGGATGGTACTAGGTGTTGTTTTGTTTCTTGCCAATGTATTCAGAGAGCAGATGTGCCACTGCAGATTTCTTTTCTTGAAGGCAGCTCACATAAGTTGAGCTACAAGTGAACAACTTGCTGATATTAGATCTGGAATGGAAGCTCACATAAGCTGAGCTGATTTTTGTCCATATGAAAGTATAGGACCATATGGTCTGTGGCCTTTTCATCCATATGAAAGTAGAGGCACATTGTGGTGCTAGTTTGCTAGGTTTTGTCTCCGACCATCGTGTCGTGATGAATTTGCAGGTACCCCGAGAGGCCCTTGAGTTTGGCGGAATGTTGATTAACTTCCGTTCCGGCAAATTCGGGTACTCCATATGTCCTATTTTCAGCAAAGGTCATGCTGAAATTATCCGTGAATTTTAGCATGACTTTGCTAAAAATAGGACATATTGGGTACTTGCGACTAATGCATGGGCCGGGGTATCTTAGTACTTAATTAAGTAGGATCAACTGCCCCTTTATTCTTGCTGCATTAAACCATAGATGGCAATAGAGCCAAGTGATTGGGCCCAACTTAGAATTCTCCTTAGCATCGATAAACCCTAGATGATAAACCCAACATAGGTGGCAATAGAGCCAAGTGATTAGGCCCAACCTAGGGTGCCTCGGCATCGATAAACCCTAAATGATGAAAACTTAACTTGGCTGCCCCGGATGCCTCGGTGTCGATGAGAACCTAAATGATGTACGCTTAGGCTTTTAGGGTGCCTCGGCGTCGACAAACCCCAAATGATGAAAGCTTAGGCTTTTAGGGTGCCTCAGCGCCGACAAACCCTAAATGATGAGACCATGATATTGTTCCTTGACAATAACCAACTTTTTGACCAAACTTTTTTCCTATTTAGAGTGAAACATGGCCCACAACGATGAGGCCGGTGGTTCGGGCGGCAAGCAATTCTGGGAGCTGTCCCAGGAGATGGAGGAACAACCTCACCGCTATGAGGACGCTGCGGAAGACACTGATCCTGACTACACGACCCCTAGTGGCGTCGGGGATGACACACTGATGGTGCCGCCGAGGATGCCACCACTGATGATGGCGGCGCACACACAGATGGCAGCCAACCGAAGAAGCAAAGGAAGGACCGGCCCCCGAATGCGCTCCGCACCCTCAAGGAGGAATTCACTCAAGTGGACTCCGACGGGCATCCAACGGAGCCCAAACATATAGTCAAGGGGTACTCGCTTCAGCTCGGTGCATTCTCCGGAGCACCATCTCGATCAACACCGATAACCTTAGGCATAAGGACCACGGGAATTTGCGCAACCTCCTCTTCACGAAGCTGCACGAACGATACAAGTTCCCCGCCGAATTTGAAAACACACGCCTCTCAGGGAATAAAGTGAATAGTGCCGCCCTCACGAGGATGAGCACGGCCCTGTCTACTTGGAGAAGCGCGGTGAAGAGAATGATTGATAAAGGTGATAGTTATGAGAAGATCAAGGCGAAATATCCTTTGATGAGCGAAGATGAGTACAAGGAGTTCAAGATCAAGTGCGAGAGCAGCGCAACCTCCGAATCAAGTTAGTGGGGGAAAGAAATGTGGGAGTTGAACTTAGGGGAACACAAACTCGGTCCCAGCAGTTACAAAGTGGCGGAGCCTATATGGGACAAGGAGGACGCGGAGCGTGCCGAGCAAGGCCTACCGCCCCGCTTCGAGAAATACAGCGGTGACAAGCAGACCAGGAACTTTGTCACGGCCCGGTACAAGGAGGACCCGATAACAAAGGAGCTTACCACGGATCCGAAGACCAGGGCGCTTGAGCTTGTTCTGGTAAGGAATACACCCCGCGTAATTAGCTCCATATGGTTGCACTCTAATTAATCCCCAATATTTCTAAATGGTTCACGTTCCTTTCGCAGGACACTGAAAGCAGTAGCTCGGGGTCGTCTTAGAGCTCCCCTTTCGACACCCCTTTAAATAGGGCGTTGAACGTAATGAAAAACAAGGATAAACTCAGTAAGCCGACGTCAGCTGGTCGTGTGGCTGGCAAAGGCTTGTCCACAAAATGGGGGTCATACTATACTGCTGGTGTGCGGAAAGGAGAAAAAGGCCAGCTCGAAAAGCCAGACGCGCGAGGTTGAAGAACTCAAGGCACAAGTGGCGCGGATTCCGGAGCTTGTCCAAGAGCAAGTGGAACAACAACTGGGAACGAAGCTCAACGCCATGGTGCCTACGTTGATTCATGGGCTGACGACGTGGATTGCGGGCGGCCAACAGGGGCCTCCCCCGGTTCCCAGCTTCACGGCCAGCAACTCGCACAGCGCGCAGGCGGCGCCATTGGTGTCTCCGGCGGCGGCGCCATTGGTGTCTCCGGCGGAGGCGGTATTCGTCTCTCCGGCGCCGTCACGGGCATTGGAGCTTAATGCACCCGGGTGTACGCCGGCCGGCACCTCGCCAGCAAGCGCCCCCTTCGTCAGTTGCACGCCCGCCGTTGGCGGTGCCTCGACATTAGCCGAGCTCGACGGCATCACAGTAACTAAGCCTCTCAGCCGATGACTTCATCTCCTTGCCTTTGACTGGGCATCCCCGACGCCCTGTACATGTTTTCGCAGGGCACCGCCGACGTTCCTTGCACTCTTCTGCACTTCGTGGGCGTCGAGTTGGTCGATGTCGCCAAGGGCAGAATCGTTCAACCGGGCAACCCCATGTTCCACGGTAATCCGATGCCACCCACAGTGTATAGGGTTGAAGTGGTTCGGGTGCTGCCAGGCTGCGACGAGCTGTTACCTCCGATTCGACCCGCTGGGGCCGACGAAGAAGATGATATGACCCTCAGCGCCTGCATAAGCTGGCCCCTGCTTTGGCCGAAGAGCCAGATTCGTTTGGGGGCGGGGGACACCACCCCACAGACAAGACCGCCAGTCGTGCCGGCGCCAAGCCATGGCAAGAACGCCGCAACGCTACCGGACCTGCCGGACATCCCTATGGCACAGGATCCGGACAGCCCTATGGCACAGGATCCGGACGGTGACGACAACGACGACGGTACATTTACCAAAGTAGATAATTACTTTGCCGAACATGGGTACGCTGACGAGTTCTGCGGGCCTCTTTCTCAAGAACCCAACCAAGACGACCGCGATCTAGCTGGTACGGCGGAGAAATCCAATTGCAACAGGCGTCGTCTGGCGTTCAGTTCTCAGGACACGCCTCCAGCTCCCGCCTTCACCGAGCCTCAGATAGCTGAGGTGCGAAATATTATCAGCCCCAACACGCTCAAGAAGGCGGTCTGTGAGCAGAACTCGGTCCCATTACAGGAGATCAAGAAGAAGGGACGGAAAGAAAGACTAAAAAGGGCGCCGGTGCGAGCCAGCCGGCACCGAGTTTGATCCGTGCTCAGGACGGGCCACCTTCACCTAAGGATATCTCGAGGAGGGTGCATGTGGCGGGTAGGGCGATGCTACCGCCAAA
This sequence comes from Aegilops sharonensis, assembly GCA_904067115.1. Taxonomy (NCBI): domain Eukaryota; kingdom Viridiplantae; phylum Streptophyta; class Magnoliopsida; order Poales; family Poaceae; genus Aegilops; species Aegilops sharonensis. Next base: position 131,549,408 of record LR880972.1, read on the forward strand.
TATGCTGAATGCTGCAACCGGTGCTATGCGGAGTCTGCACGACAGTGTTCTTTCTTTGGAGAAGCGGCGTCTCAGAGAGAAGGATGTGGCATACCCGGTTTTCGTGGCCAAGGTGCCAGAGGGCAAGGGCTTTGTGGATGGCGACATCGGGGGTACGATCGTCCTGCGGTTTGATGACATCTTTGCTATGTTTAACCTTCATCCGCTGCACTACACCTTCGTTCGGCTGTTTTCGCTGAGTATGGAGATGCGGATCATTAGAGACAAGAC
>LR880972.1:131550481-131579244 GCA_904067115.1 Aegilops sharonensis
GGTACGATCGTCCTGCGGTTTGATGACATCTTTGCTATGTTTAACCTTCATCCGCTGCACTACACCTTCGTTCGGCTGTTTTCGCTGAGTATGGAGATGCGGATCATTAGAGACAAGACCCCGGACATCGTGATAGTCGACCCCTTCTACATGCGTGCCAAGCACTTGAGCAGCGCTGGGGACCGCCAAGTTGCGAGTTCACACCTCGAAGGCGTCATTCTGGAAAACCCAGATAAGGATAACTTCCTTGTGGCTTACTTTCCCGAGTAAGTCATCCCTTAACCGCCCCGCAACATATGATTTCTTAGATTTCGATCGTTCTTTTTTTTTCTAACATTCCGTGTTCTGTGCAGTGACACACATTGCACACTCATCCTCTTAAGCCCGAAATATTCCATGGCCACGTATTTCGACCCGAACCGTAACTCCAAGATAGACTACATAGATGTCAAGAAAGTTCTTGATGATGTTCTCCCCGGCTACGCCAAATCTGGAGGCACCTTCACCAGGGCAGTTCGTAAGTACGGCAAGCACATGTTCTCACACAATACGAAGTTCTGCTGCGTCAAGCAGCCGCCTGGCGGTCAGAAGGATGCCTACTACGCCCTCCATCACATGCGGGCGATCGTAAGGGACCATCATCAACTTCTGCTACCAGATAATCTCAAAGATTGGGCCGCGAGCTTGTCGGCAGTTCAGAACGCGGACCTCAGACAAGAATTCTTTCGCATCCAGTCAGAGTTTGCGGACATCATCCATCAAGATGTCCTTCATACCTCGGGGCAGTTCTTCCTCAGATATCAACTGTCCAACAGTGAGATAGATGAAACGCTACAAATGCAGGGTGAAAACAACCGCGATTTCATGACCATCACGACAGACGGCGGCTTCATCCACGCTCCTGTCCGATGAGTCGAGTCGAAAGTAGTGATGTATAGTTCTGAAACATTGGTTGGCTCATGTTGTAATTATACTTTAATGAATTCGTATGTCTCTTTGGTTTGGACAGTCGTTCAACTTAGATGTAATCGATGCTATTTATTAGTAGGGCCATGAATCGTGCTACTAATGTCTTGCTTTTCTCTTCCGATCCTTTTGTTGCATACTTACATATTGCTTATGTATTGTCTGTTGTTTGGCTTGTGCATAGAGATGCCGTCGTATGTCGTGTACAAGGGTAAGGTTCCCGGAGTCTACGACGACTGGGAGGAGTGTCGGAGACAGGTTCACCGTTTTAGCGGTAACAGTTACAAAGGGTACACCACTAGGGCGGAGGCCGAATCTAGATACGCCCGCTATCTAGCGGGAGAGAGGAGGGAGCGTTGGAGGAACCGGATGAAGACCAGTTTGATCGCGATGATGCTCATCGTGATGACCACAACTCTCTTCTATGTGATGGTAGTTTAGATGATCGATATCGACTTGTAATGTGAAGACAAACTCGATACTCGCGGTCTTGAGACTTGTAATGTTTTATATTTGTTCGGTCTTTTGAATTCGGAGACTAATATGATGAATTGTATTCGGAGACTAATCTTCTATTGTATTCGATGAATCTGATGTTGCTGTGTGCTGTTGTCTATATTCTGTGCAATAATATATTTTGTAACCTGTGCAAAAATCAGAAAAGAAAAAAAACCAAATATTCATACTAATGGCGCATCACCACCAGGTGCGCCATTAGTATGCCAAAGGATACTAATGGCGCATCAACACAGAATGCGCCATTGGTATGACAAAGCACATGCTTACGTATGGCCCCCCGGGAGGCACACTAATGGCGCATGGTGTTACATACTAATGACACACTGCTTGGTGCGCCATTAGTATACCAGATACTAATGGCGCACCAGTGGTGCGCCATTAGTAAGAAATACTAGTGGCGTGCTACTAATGGCGCACTGGTAATGCGCCATTAGTAGGCAAAACCAGTGCGCCATTAGTAGGCCTTTTCCTAGTAGTGGGGGCGCCCCCTCTAGGGTTCCCCCCCCAACCCTAGGCGCATGGGCCCAAGGGGGGGATGCGCCCAGCCCTCCAGGGGCTGGCTCCCTGCCCACTACGGCCCATGAGGCCCTCCGAGAGAGGTGGCCCCTCCCGGTGGACCCTCGGAACCCCTCCGGTGGCCCCGGTACAATACCGATATGCCCCCGAACTTTTTTGGTGACCGTATGACAACTTCCCATATATAAATCTTCACCTCCGGACCATTCCGGAACTCCTCGTGACGTCCGGGATCTCATCCGGGACTCCGAACAACATTCGTTAATCACTTACAAGTCTTCCTAATAACCCTAGCGTCACTGAACCTTAAGTGTGTAGACCCTACGGGTTTGGGAATCATGTAGACATGACCGAGACAGCTCTCCGGCCAATAACCAATAGCGGGATCTGGATACCCATGTTGGCTCCCACATGTTCCACGATGATCTCATCGGATGAACCACGATGTCGAGGATTCAAGTAATCCTGTATACAATTCCCTTTGTCAATCGGTACGTTACTTGCCCGAGATTCGATCATCGGTATCCTAATACCTCGTTCAATCTCGTTACCGGCAAGTCACTTTACTCATATTGTAATGCATGATCCCGTGACCAACCACTTGGTCACATTGAGCTCATTATGATGATGCATTACCGAGTGGGCCTAGAGATACCTCTCCGTCATACGGAGTGACAAATCCCAGTCTCGATCTGTGTCAATCCAACAGACACTTTCAGAGATACCTGTAGTATACCTTTATAGCCACCCAGTTACGTTGTGCGTTTGGTACACCCAAAGCACTCCTATGGTATTCGGGAGTTACACGATCTCATGGTCTAAGGAAATGATATTTGACATTAGAAAAGCTCTAGCAAACGAACTACACGATCTTGTGCTATGCTTAGGTTGGGTCTTGTCCATCACATCATTCTCCCAATGATGTGATCCCGTTATCAATGGCATCCAATGTCCATGGTCAGGAAACCGTAACCATCCATTGATCAACGAGCTAGTCAACTAGAGGCTCACTAGGGACATGTTGTGGTCTACGTATTCACACATGTATTATGATTTCCGGATAACATAATTATAGCATGAACAACAGGCAATTATCATGAACAAGGAAATATAATAATAACCATTTTATTATTGCCTCTAGGGCATATTTCCAACAGTCTCCCACTTGCACTAGAGTCAATAATCTAGTTACATTGTGATGAATCGAACACCCATAGAGTTCTGGTGTTGATCATGTTTTGCTCGCGGAAGAGGTTTAGTCAACGGATCTGTGACATTCAGATCCGTATGCACTTTGCAAATATCTATGTCCCCATCTTGAACATTTTCACGAATGGAGTTGAAGCGACGCTTGATGTGCCTAGTCTTCTTGTGAAACCTGGGCTCCTTGGCAAGGGCAATGGCTCCAGTGTTGTCACAGAAGAGAGTCATCGGCCCCGACGCATTGGGAATAACTCCTAGGTCGGTAATGAACTCCTTCATCCAGATTGCTTCATCTGCTGCCTCCGATGCTGCCATGTACTCCGCTTCACATGTAGATCCCGCCACGACGCTTTGCTTGCAACTGCACTAGCTTACTGCCCCTCCATTCAAAATATACACGTATCCGGTTTGTGACTTAGAGTCATCCAGATCTATGTCGAAGCTAGCGTCGACGTAACCCTTTACGACGAGCTCTTCGTCACCTCCATAAACGAGAAACATATCCTTTGTCCTTTTCAGGTACTTCAGGATATTCTTGACCGCTATCCAGTGTTCCATGCCGGGATTACTTTGGTATCTTCCTACCAAACTTACGGCAAGGTTTACATTAGGTCTGGTACACAGCATGGCATACATAATAGACCCTATAGCCGAGGCATAGGGGATGACACTCATCTTTTCTCTATCTTGTGCCGTGGTCGGGCATTGAGCTGAGTTCAATTTCACACCTTGCAACACAGGCAAGAACCCTTTCTTGGACTGATCCATATTGAACTTCATCAATATCTTATCAAGGTATGTGCTTTGTGAAAGACCTATGAGGCGTCTCGATCTATCTCTATAGATCTTGATGCCTAATATGTAAGCAGCTTCTCCAAGGTCCTTCATTGAAAAAACTTATTCAAGTAGGCCTTAATGTTGTCCAAAAGTTCTATATCATTTCCCATCAAAAGTATGTCATCTACATATAATATGAGAAATGCTACAGAGCTCCCACTCACTTTCTTGTAAACGCAGGCTTCTCCATAAGTCTGCATAAACCCAAACGCTTTGATCATTTCATCAAAGCGAATGTTCCAACTCCGAGATGCACTACTAGGAAAATGCTTATACGTAGACATTTAGCAGTAACGTTGGTTATATACCCCTCGCTACTGCTATTTAGCAGTAGCGTCGGCTAGCACCAGCGCTACAAGCACACGTTAGCAGTAGCGCTAGATTTCACGGCCAGCGCTACTACTAATGGGCCACGCTCTCGGCCCCCCGTTGCAGCTTTAGCTATAGCACTGGGCCTCCTCCCCCGCGCTGCCGCTAAGCCCACCTCTTCCTCCCGCACCGGCCCGCTCACACTCACACTCACACGCTCACACCACCAGATCGAATCCCTCAGCCGTCCCCCGATCCGGCCGCCGCCCCCGCGTCCTACTCCGGCCGCCCTCCCCCGCGCCGGCCCTCCTCCCCTGCCGGCCGCCCTCCCGCACCGGCCCGCTCACACTCACACTCACACGCTCACACCACCAGATCGAATCCCTCAGCCGTCCCCCGATCCGGCCGCCGCCCCCGCGTCCTCCTCCGGCCGCCCCCCCCGCGTCCACCACCGCCCGCCAGCCCCCGCCCCGGCCCTCCTCCCCGGCCGCCCCCCCCGCGTCCACCACCGCCCGCCAGCCCCCGCCCCGGCCCTCCTCCCCGGCCGCCCCCCCCGCGTCCACCACCGCCCGCCAGCCCCCGCCCCGGCCCTCCTCCCCGGCCGCCCCCCCCGCGTCCACCACCGCCCGCCAGCCCCCGCCCCGGCCCTCCTCCCCGGCCGCCCCCCCCGCGTCCACCACCGCCCGCCAGCCCCCGCCCCGGCCCTCCTCCCCGGCCGCCCCCCCCGCGTCCACCACCGCCCGCCAGCCCCCGCCCCGGCCCTCCTCCCCGGCCGCCCCCCCCGCGTCCACCACCGCCCGCCAGCCCCCGCCCCGGCCCTCCTCCCCGGCCGCCCCCCCCGCGTCCACCACCGCCCGCCAGCCCCCGCCCCGGCCCTCCTCCCCGGCCGCCCCCCCCGCGTCCACCACCGCCCGCCAGCCCCCGCCCCGGCCCTCCTCCCCGGCCGCCCCCCCCGCGTCCACCACCGCCCGCCAGCCCCCGCCCCGGCCCTCCTCCCCGGCCGCCCCCCCCGCGTCCACCACCGCCCGCCAGCCCCCGCCCCGGCCCTCCTCCCCGGCCGCCCCCCCCCGCCCGGCCCCCCCCCCGCCCCCCCCCCCCCGCGCCGGCCCTCCTCCACCGAGAGGTACTCCTCCCTCCTTCCTCCTCCTCCCTCCCTCCCTAGTTATAGTTATTAGAGAGTAGTTAATTATTTTGAATCCTAGTTGAAAAAATGTAGGTTCTTAGAATAATGTAGGTGTTTTAGTTGAATTTTTAGGTGTTTTAGTTAAATTTGTAGGTGTTTTAGTTAAAAATGTAGGTTCTTAGAATAATGTAGGTGTTCTTAGAATAATGTTGGATTTGTTTTAAGTGTATTTAAAAGAGTTTTAGGTGTTTTAGTTGTTTTAGGTGTAGTTAACAGAATTTTAGGTGGTTTAGTTGTTTTAGGTGTGGTTAACAGAATTTTAAGTGCTTTAGTTGTTTTAGGTGTAGTTAACAGAATTCTAGGTATTTTTTTTAGTTAAAGCAATTGTTGTTATTTTTTTTGTTAAAGCAATTTTTCCTGTTATATGCAAATTTGCAGTGGACATGTCATATTTTGAACATGTCACATTTTGGTCATGTCATATTTTTCCGAGTGGCCTATGTTTTGCCAGAAATGTCGATCTGTTTATGCTCTGGCAAATTTCAGGCGCTCGATTGGTCCTGTTTTTAGCAAAGATCATGCCAGATTTTGCTAAGTGTTTATTAATTTTGTTTTCATAATTAAGCATTTTGTTCTCGACGTCGACGATGCCTATCCCGCATCCTCGTCGTCGACTCGTAGCTTCTTCTGGTGAGCCGAGGCGCCATGTCCGGGACTGGGCTCCGCCAGGCTGGTACTGGGTTGTACTACCTTCTGGTGAGCGCAGCTTAGTGAGGAGCCAGCCCGTCGTCGACCCGGAGCTTCTCTGGTGGCGGTCACGTGGGCCTACATCGGTGGAGAGGCTTGAGTCCCCCGCGCAGGTGGTGCAACACCGTGTCATGGAGGAGAACGTGCACGTCCAGCGCTACTTGGTTGAGTTGGCGAACGGCCGGTTCTCCAATACCTGGCAGTTTCTTTGGTGATCTCACCGGAGCTATGATCCGGTGATGGTTCCTTCTCTTTGGGTGTCCACCGCGGCACACTGAACCTAGAGGAGCTATTATTCGAGATGTATTAGTGATATTATATGATGATCTCTTTGCTACAAGCTACTATATATGTATTCGATGATGGCTTATTAATTACCTATTAGTTATTTGCTTATTGAATGCAAAAGATATGTATTCATGATGGATTATATGATGATCTTTGCTACAAACTACTACAAACTTCAAATTTTAGGTGTTTTAGTTGTTATATGATGATCTTTGCTACAAACTACTACAAACTACAAATTTTAGGTGTTTTAGTTGTTATATGATGATCTTTGCTACAAACTACTATATATGTATTCGACGATGGATTATTAGTTACCTATTAGGAAATGTCTGACGACAAAAGGGAATTCGCTATGTGCGTTTACTGCGAAGATAAGCGCGGTATGTGAGACAGGCCTCACCTGGTAGAAGGTCGGCGCTTCAGCATCAAGCTCCAAGAGACCTTCGATGTTGATACGGTACGCAACGATGACAAGTGTTTTTTGTTATTTTCGAACGACTTCTCTGCTTCTTCAACGTGTAATTTCCGTCTTTAACAATTCGACTAGCTTATCCCATGCCATGCAAGACGCTATGTCTTGGAGAAGATGGGGTTTGAAGATCATGAAAGCACGGAGACAAAGATAATTCAACTAAGGACCCATCATGGTTATGATTTTGCTGTAAAACTATACAATTCTGTGAACTCATCCAATTTTGGTTGCCGAATTGGGAAGCCCTTTCCAAGGCGTATGATTTTCATGAGGGTATGCTTCTCACCTTCGATCTTGGTGATCCTGACATCAACGAAAATGATATGACCATGTGGGTCCTTGTTGACACGCTTCCAGTTCTACCGCTGTGTGAGTTTCTTAAACATATTTACTAAGTAATTTATATTGTTTATTTCAAAATATTTGACAGCTTATTTCCATTGACAGCTTATTTTCATTCTTCAAAAAAATGTACGGAAGATGGTAGACAGAACCTACTACTACAATGATGAAGCACAATTAACTTATAAGGAGAAAGATGGTATGATCACATTTTTTACTGATCTTGAGAATTACAATAGATATTATCGAATTCCTCAAAATTATGGTCCATATGTGCCACTAGTGCACGCGGTGTGCTACGGTAACATCAATGGAGATATCATGGTAAGATTTTGTACTATTACGACATCCGTGCATCTTTTGCATAAATTTTTCTAAAACCAAACTACATTGCTAATGACAAAGCTATTACTATGTTTTTTAACAGAAAATCCCGATGGATTGTGTGCCTCATCTGATGTTGCCAAGAGTTCGCGTTGATGTTATGAGCTTACGGCCACCACGGCCAGGTTAGCCACAGTATCCACATCACTCCTGTCCATACCAGATTTCTAAAAGCGAGGAAGCCATGATAATAAAAGATTGGAAAAAATGTTTCAACCATCGTAGAGAGCTACTTGGAAGCAACATTGTGCGTAGGCCAAGACTTGGAGACAGGATGATCTTCGTTCTTCATTATGGAGAGTCTAGTTTCCTTAATGAAGAGTCAATGCCTATCTTGTTTTATGATATTTTACCTAAGAGAGGGTAGAGTAGGTCCTATGAGAGGAGTAGGTCCTAGGTAGAATGTCTTGTTATGTGTTATAATGTGTTAGAGTTGATGAGGAGGATGAGGAGTTGTGATTATGACTAGTGACCAACTTGTTATATATATGATGTCTCATTGACGAACATTGTTTGGTGGTGATGACTAGTGGTAATGAATATGCTATTTAAACAGACTAGTTCATGATGAGTTGTTATTGTATAAAAGATATATCTGTTTAAACATGTACAACGCCAAAAAATTAAAAAGGACATAAATTGTTAGCAGTAGCGCTGTCCTAAAAACACGCTACTAGTACTTGAACTTACCAGTAGCGCTCGTCCAGAACGCGCTACTGCTACAAAATAGCTGTAGCGCCGTAGCAGTAGCGCTGGTCCCCGCGCTACTGGTAGCAAAAAACCAGCGCTACTAGTAAGCTTTTCTCTAGTAGTGATGCTTGCACCAGCCCATAGATGGAGCACTGGAGCTTGCATACTTTGTTAGCATTCTTAGGATCAACAAAACCTTTCGGCTGCATCATATACAATTCTTCCTTAAGGAAGCCGTTAAGGAATGCCGTTTTGATGTCCATTTGCCATATCGCATAATCGTAGAATGCGGCAATTGCTAACATGATTCAGACGGACTTCAGCTTCGCTACAGGTGAGAAGGTCTCATCGTAGTCAACCCCTTGAACTTGTCGATAACCCTTAGCGACAAGTCGAGCTTTATAGATGGTAACATTATCATCCGCGTCCGTCTTCTTCTTAAAGATCCATTTATTTTCTATCGCTCGCCGATCATCGGGCAAGTCTGTCAAAGTCCATACTTTGTTTTCATACATGGATCCTATCTCGGATTGCATGGCTTCAAGCCATTTGTTGGAATCTGGGCCCGCCATCGCTTTTTCATAGTTCGAAGGTTCACCGTTGTCTAACAACATGATTTCCAGGACAGGGTTGCCATACCATTCTGGTGTGGAACGTGTCCTTGTGGACCTATGAAGTTCAGTAGCAACTTGATCCGAAGTACCTTGATCATCATCATTAACTTCCTCTCTAGTTGATGCAGGCACCACAGGAACATCTTCCTGAGCTGCGCTAATTTCTGGTTCAAGAGGCAGTACTTCATCGAGTTCTACTTTCCTCCCACTTACTTCTCTCGAGAGAAACTCTTTCTCTAGAAAGGACCCGTTCTTAGCAACAAAGATCTTGCCTTCGGATCTGAGGTAGAAGGTATACCCAATGGTTTCCTTAGGGTATCCTATGAAGACGCATTTTTCCGACTTGGGTTCGAGCTTTTCAGGTTGAAATTTCTTGACAAAAGCATCGCATCCCCAAACTTTTAGAAACGACAGCTTAGGTTTCTTCCCAAACCATAATTCATACGGTGTCGTCTCAACGGATTTAGACGGTGCCCTATTTAAAGTGAATGTAGCTGTCTCTAGAGCGTATCCCCAAAATGATAGCGGTAAATCGATAAGAGACATCATAGACCGCACCATATCCAATAGAGTGCGATTACGACGTTCGGACACACCGTTACGCTGAGGTGTTCTAGGAAGCGTGAGTTGTGAAACAATTCCACATTTCCTTAAGTGCATACCAAACTCGTGACTTAAATATTCTCCCCCACGATCTGATCGTAAGAACTTTATTTTTCGGTCACGTTGATTCTCTACCTCATTATGAAATTCCTTGAACTTTTCAAAGGTCTCAGACTTGTGTTTCATCAAGTAGACATACCCATATCTACTTAGCTCATCAGTGAGAGTGAGAACATAATGATAGCCTCCGCGAGCCTCAACGCTCATTGGACCGCACACATCAGTATGTATGATTTCCAATAAGTTGGTTGCTCGCTCCATTGTTCCGGAGAATGGAGTCTTGGTCATTTTGCCCATGAGGCATGGTTCGCATGTGTCAAATGATTCATAATCAAGAGAATCCAAAAGCCCATCTGCATGGAGCTTCTTCATGCATTTGTCACCAATGTGACCAAGGCGGCAGTGCCACAAGTATGTGGGACTATCGTTATCAACCTTACATCTTTTGGTATTTACACTATGAATATGTGTAATATCACGTTTGAGATTCATTAAGAATAAACCATTGAACAGCGGGGCATGACCATAAAGCATATCTCTCATATAAATGGAACAACCATTATTCTCGGATTTAAATGAGTAGCCATCTCGCATTAAACGAGATCCAGATACAATGTTCATGCTCAAAGTTGGCACTAAATAACAATTATTGAGGTTTAAAACTAATCCTGTAGGTAAATGTAGAGGTAGCGTGCCGACGGCGATCACATCGACCTTGGAACCATTCCCGACGCGCATCGTCACCTCGTCCTTCACCAGTCTCCGCTTATTCCACAGCTCTTGTTTTGAGTTACAAATATGAGCAACCGCACCGGTATCAAATACACAGGAGCTACTACGAGTACTGGTAAGGTACACATCAATTACATGTATATCACATATACCTTTGGTGTTGCCGGCCATCTTGTCCGCTAAGTACTTGGGGCAGTTCTGCTTCCAGTGTCCGCTTCCCTTGCAATAAAAGCACTCAGTCTCAGGTTTGGGTCCATGCTTTGACTTCTTCCAGGCAATTGGCTTACTGGGCGCGGCAACTCCCTTGCCGTCCTTCTTGAAGTTCTTCTTACCCTTGCCTTTCTTGAAACTAGTGGTTTTATTGACCATCAACTTGATGTTCCTTTTTGATCTCCACCTCCGCTGATTTCAGCATTGAAAATACCTCAGGAATGGTTTTCACCATCCCCTGCATATTGTAGTTCATCACAAAGCTCTTGTAGCTAGGTGGGAGCGACTGAAGGATTCTGTCAATGACCGAGTCATCCGGGAGGTTAACTCCCAGCTGAGACAAGTGGTTGTGCAACCCAGACATTTTGAGTATGTGCTCGCTGACAGAACTATTCTCCTCCATCTTACAACTGTAGAACTTGTCGGAGACTTCATATCTCTCGACCCGGGCATGAGCTTGGAAAACCATTTTCAGCTCTTGGAACATCTCATATGCTCCGAGCTGCTCAAAACGCTTTTGGAGACCCGGTTCTAAGATGTAAAGCATGCCGCACTAAACCAGGGAGTAATCATCACTACGCGAGTGCTAGGCGTTCATAACGTCTTGAGTTGCTGGGAAAACGGGTGCTTCACCTAGCGGTGCATCTAGGACATATGCTCTTTTGGCAGCTATGAGGATGATCCTCAAGTTCCGGACCCAGTCCGTATAGTTGCTGCCATCGTCTTTCAGCTTGGTTTTCTATAGGAACGTGTTGAAGTTGTGGGCAACATTAGCGTGGGCCATTTGATCTACAAGACATATTGCAAAAGTTTTTAGACTAAGTTCATGATAATTAAGTTCATCTAATCAAATTAATTAATGAACTCCCACTCAGATAGACATCCCTCTAGTCATCTAAGTGATCCATGATCCGAGTCAACTAGGTCGTTTCTGATCATCACGTGAGACGGACTAGTCATCATCGGTGAACATCTTCATGTTGATCGTATCTTCTATATGACTCATGTTAGGCCATGTCTATACATGCTAGGCTCGTCAAGTTAACCTAAGTGTTTTTGCATGTGTAAATATATCTTACACCCATTGTATGTGAACGTTAGAATCTATCACACCCGATCATCACGTGGTGCTTCGAAACAACAAACTTTCGCAACGGCGCACAGTTAGGGGGAACACTTTCTTGAAATTATTATGAGGGATCATCTTATTTACTACCGTCGTTCTAAGCAAATAAGATGCAAAAACATGATAAACATCACATGCAATCAAATAGTGACATGATATGGCCAATATCATTTTGCTCCTTTTGATCTCCATCTTCGGGGCGCCATGATCATCATCATCACCGGCATGACACCATGATCTCCATCATCGTGTCTTCATGAAGTTGTCACGCCAACGAATTACTTCTACTACTATGGCTAACGGTTTAGCAATAAAGTAAAGTAATTACATGGCGTTATTTAATGACACGCAGGTCATACAATAATTAAGACAACTCCTATGACTCCTGCCGGTTGTCATACTCATCGACATGCAAGTCGTGATTCCTATTACAAGAACATGATCAATCTCATACATCACATATATATCATTCATCACATCCTTTTGGCCATATCACATCACAAGGCATATGCTGCAAAAACAAGTTAGACGTCCTCTAACTGTTGTTGCATGTTTTTACGTGGCTGCAATAGGGTTCTAGCAAGAACATTTCTTACCTACGTCAAAACCACAACGTGATATGCCAATTTCTATTTACCCTTCATAAGGACCCTTTTCATCGAACCCGATCCGACTAAAGTGGGAGAGACAGACACCCGCTAGCCACCTTATGCAACTAGTGAATGTCAGTCGGTGGAACCTGTCTCACGTAAGTGTACGTGTAAGGTCGATCCGGGCCGCTTCATCCCACGATGCCGCCGAAACAAGATAAGACTAGTAGTGGCAAGTAAATTGACAACATCTACGCCCACAACAAAATTGTGTTCTACTCGTGCATAGAAACTACGCATAGACCTAGCTCATGATGCCACGGTTGGGGATCGTAGCAGAAATTTAAAATTTTCTACGCATCACCAAGATCAATCTATGGAGTTATCTAGCAACGAGAGAGAGAGAGAGAGAGAGAGAGAGAGAGAGAGAGAGAGAGAGAGAGAGAGCGGAGTGCATCTACATACCCTTGTAGATCGCGAGCGGACGCGTTCAAGAGAACGGGGTTGATGGAGTCGTACTCGTCGTGATCCAAATCACCGATGATCCTTGCGCCGAACGGACGGCACCTCCTCGTTCAACACATGTACGGAGAGGAGACGTCTCCCGCACCTTGATCCAGCAAGGAGGAGGGAGAGGCTGAGGAAGAGAGCTCCAACAGCAGCACGACGGCGTGGTGGTGGTGGTGGAGAGGTAGTACTCCGGCAGGGCTTCGCCAAGCTCTTAACGGAGGAGGAGAGGTGTTGGGGAGGGGAGGGGCTGAGACTTGGATGTGGTTTGCAGCCCTCCCCTCGCCCCTCTATTTATAGGGGAAGGGGGCCGACCTCCTCTAGATGAGATCTAGAGGGGGGTGGGGGGGGGGGGGCTTGCCCCCCAAGCAAGGGGGCGCCCCCTCTAGGCCCCCCCCCCAACCCTAGGCGCATGGGCCCAAGGGGGGGATGCGCCCAGCCCTCCAGGGGCTGGTTACCTGCCCACTACGGCCCATGAGGCCCTCCAAGAGAGGTGGCCCCTCCCGGTGGACCCCCGGAACCCCTCCGGTGGCCCCGGTACAATACCGATATGCCCCCGAACTTTTCCGGTGACCGTATGACAACTTCCCATATATAAATCTTCACCACCGGACCATTTCAGAACTCCTCGTGATGTACGGGATCTCATCCGGGACTCCGAACAACATTTGGTAATCACTTACAAGTCTTCCTAATAACCCTAGCGTCACCAAACCTTAAGTGTGTAGAGCCTACGGGTTCGGGAATCATGCAGACATGACCGAGACAGCTCTCCGGCCAATAACCAACATCGGTATCTGGATACCCGTGTTGGCTCCCACATGTTCCATGATGATCTCATCGGATGAACCACGATGTTGAGGATTCAAGTAATCCTGTATACAATTCCCTTTGTCAATCGGTATGTTACTTTCCCGAGATTCGATCGTCGGTATCTCAATACCTCGTTCAATCTCGTTACCGACAAGTCACTTTACTCATATTGTAATGCATGATCCCGTGACCAACCACTTGGTCACATTGAGCTCATTATGATGATGCATTACCGAGTGGGCCCAGAGATACCTCTCCGTCATACGGAGTGACAAATCCCAGTCTCGATCCGTGTCAACCCAACAGACACTTTCGGAGATACCTGTAGTATACCTTTATAGCCACCCAGTTACGTTGTGACATTTGGTACACCCAAAGCACTCCTATTGTATCCGGGAGTTACACGATCTCATGGTCTAAGGAAATGATACTTGACATTAGAAAAGCTCTAGAAAACGACCTACACGATCTTGTGCTATGCTTAGGATTGGGTCTTGTCCATCACATCATTCTCCCAATGATGTGATCCCGTTATCAATGACATCCAATGTCCATGGTCAAGAAACCGTAACCATCCATTGATCAACAAGCTAGTCAACTAGAGGCTCACTAGGGACATGTTGTGGTCTACGTATTCACACATGTATTACGATTTCCGGATAACACAATTATAGCATGAACAATAGACAATTATCATGAACAAGGAAATATAATAATAACCATTTTATTATTGCCTCTAGGGCATATTTCCAACAGAAATCTTGTGGAGTGGTGGTGAAAATTGTTCCATGGTCGGCTAATGTTGGGCCTAAGGGTGTGATGGAAATAGCTTGGGTCAAGGTAGCAAACGTTCCATTGGAGAGGAGGAACGAGAGAAATTTGGCTTATGTTTCATCTCTGGTAGGTGTACCACTTGAAATCGACATGGCCACCCTACATAAGCCAGAATTTGTACGGGTCCGGCTTGGATGTCGCAATGTGGATGAACTACCTGGAGTTGCAGAAGCAGTCTTGGGCACACATTTCTTTGACTTCTTTTATGAAGTTGACAAGGTTTTGGTGAGAGACCCAGAAAGAGAACTTAAGAGTGCCCAGGTTGGCAATGTAAAAGGGAATTCACCATATGACAAGCAGTTTTCTCGGGCATGCCCCAAGTCTAATGAGGAAGAAAGAGGGGTTGGGCCCAGTAAATATATGGATGCTGGAAAAAATGCCCCAATTGAATCTGTGGAAGATGAGCAAGAGGAATCTGAGGAAACTGATTATAATACTCTCCTGATTGAAACTATAGCCGTGAGGCATGTGAAAGTGATAACTTGTTTAAATCCATCACAATTCCTGCTGCAAAGAACTTTGAGCAGCATATGGATGAGATACAGGTAGTTAAGAGTCTTTCTGGTAATGACTTGATTTCAAAAGATATATCTGCTTTGCATATATCTCATTTGGATCAACAAAAAAATGAGCAGGTCGAGGAGCTTGAGGGAGAGGAGTTTGAGAAGGAAGGGGGGAAAACTGACTATATGGTATAGTTCCCCACATCTTCTGATGATATGGGGGAAGTGATTCCTACCCCTCCTCTTATCCCAGAAGCTGGTCTGAGACTCAGTGTGAGGAATATGCAGAATATGGAGGCCAAGATGCAGGATAAAGCTGCTGCTATCTCCAAAAAGAGAAATCTGGAAGGTAATGAACCGACCCATAACTCTTTTGAAGTTTTATCTAATCATGAGATGATGCTTAGAGTGACTAAAATGGGAGTAATGATCCCTGATAATAATTTTTCTAGTATTTATATCTTAAGAGAGCTAGAAAGAGTTAGAAGTGAGGGAGAAAAAACAGATACTATATCTGAAAAAGGCATGGAAGGAAAAATGTTGTACATCACTAATGCCAAAGGAGATATAACTCCTGTCAGTGATGATTGGGCAAAAGAAGTAGATGAGTTAGAAGAGGAATTCACCTTGGTCAGGTCTAGGAAAAAAAGAAGTCCAAAAGTCCATGTGGTTATTTCCAGGCCAGTGACTAGGAGTCAAAACCCTGACAGGGGTGGGGAAAAAAGACCTGGTAGCCCTGTCCATCATTCCAGGGCCACCAGGGGAGGGGGGAGAAAGAAAACTGGTGTTAAATGATAGGTCTCTTTTGGAATTGTAGGGGGGCAGGGAAGAAAGGAATGAGCTCCTGTCTCTCTCATATCATTAGAGATCATCCCTTGGACTTTATTGGTCTGCAAGAGACCCACAAAAAAGTTATATGGACAATTTATTTAGAAAAATTGACCC
This sequence comes from Aegilops sharonensis, assembly GCA_904067115.1. Taxonomy (NCBI): domain Eukaryota; kingdom Viridiplantae; phylum Streptophyta; class Magnoliopsida; order Poales; family Poaceae; genus Aegilops; species Aegilops sharonensis. The sequence continues at coordinate 131,566,418 of LR880972.1, forward strand.
ATACCAGACATATGAATGGAACTTTGTTCCATCTATAGGCAGATCTGGGGGAATCCTTTGAGGAGTGAGAAAAGAAAGATTTGAAGGATTAGTGTGGAAGAAGGGCAGGTTTATTCTGCAAGCTTCATTTTATGATAATAAAGAAAAAAAAGAAGTGGACATTGTGCACTGTGTAGGGTGCTGCACATGATAAAGATAAGGAGGATTTTCTAACTGAACTTTCTGAGTTCTGTAGCCATATATCATCTCCTTTACTTATTGGAGGAGATTTTAATATCCTTAGGCATGCTGGGGAAAAGAACAAACCATGGCAACATTCCACTTATTCTGGTCTGTTTAACTCTGTGATTAATGCTATGTGTTTGAGTGAGGTTTATATGAGTGAGGGGATGTACACTTGGACCAATGGCCAATTCCATCCAACTCTTGAGAAATTAGACCGTGTCCTTATGAGTAGTGACTGGGAGGACATTTTCCCTCAAGTCAATATTAGGAAACTGGTCAGAGATGTATCAGACCATAATGCTCTTTTGCTGTCCTCTAAAAACCATGTTGTCAGATCTCCACAGACAGGAGAATTTAGATTTGAATTAAGTTGGTTGAAATCAGATGAGTTTCTTCCTTTAGTGGATAAAATAATCAATATGTGAAAGCCACTGACCCAATTGATATTCTAAATATCAAATTAATACATTTTAAAAAGTTCTTCAAAGGACGGGGCTCGAATAAATTTGGTCATGAAAAAATCAGAAAAAGGAAAATCAGAGAAGAGCTGAGATGGATTGAGGAGGAGGAAGAGAAAGGAAATATTGATCCTGGTATCTTTTGTAAAAAAACTGAGTTGTTAGTTGAGTTGAATGAAATTTTAATTAATGAGGAATTATTTCTGCTACAACAATCTAAAGAACGTTGGTTGCTTAAAGGAGATAGTAACACACCATACTATCAAAAAGTTGCTAACGGACATAAAAGGAAAAACACCATTCATTCATTGAATGTTGGTGATGTTGCTATTGAAGGGACTGAAAATATTTTGAGGCATGCCACTGATTTTTATAAGTCTTTGTTTGGGCCAGCCCCTGGGAATTTATTTCTTCTTGATCCTGAAATTTGGGGGGATAACGAGAGATTAGATGAGGCTGACAATTTGATTTTGACTAGACCTTTTTCTGAGGAAGAAGTCAAAACAGCTCTGTTCTCGATGAACAGTAACAGAGCCCCAGGGCCTAACAATATACCTGCTGAATTTTACCAGCATTGTTGGGAGATTGTTAAAAAACATATAATGAATCTTTTTCTAGCTTTTTATGAGGGGAGATTGGATGTGCATAGGCTTAACTATGGCATTATCACTCTACTCCCAAAAGTTAACGGAGCTAATAAGATTCAGCAATTCAGACCCATCTGCTTGCTTAGATGCCCCTATAAATTGATCACGAAGGTTCTAGATAATAGAGCGGCTCCCTATGCTGATGTGTTGTTCAGTAAACACCAAAATGCCTTCATTAAAAACAAGCACATCATGGATGGGATCATGTCCCTCCATGAGATCCTACATTACACCCATATTAGGAAGAAAGTGGGGATTGTCATTAAGCTAGATTTTGAGAAAGCTTATGACAAGGTGAATTGGGAGTTTTTGCTACAAAGCTTAGAAAACAGAGGTTTTGGCGCCACTTGGTGCGGGTGGGTGAAGAAAATCATTCAAAATGGAACAGTTAGTGTCAAACTAAATAATACTTTGGGTCCATATTTCCAATGTTACAAAGGAATAAGACAAGGAGAATCTATTTCTCCATTCTTATTTAACATTGCAGCTGAATGTTTGTCCAAAATGGTGCATCAAGCACAGAATAATGGACTGATTACTGGGCTTGCCCTTGAATTAGTGGAAAATGGTGTGGCCATCTTACAGTATGCTGATGATACGGTGATTTGCATCGAGCATGACCCTGAGAAAGCCCTAAATATGAAAATATTGCTCTATATGTTTGAGCTAATGTCAGGATTGAAAATCAATTTCCAAAAAAGTGAGATTTTGTGTGTTGGAGGGGACGATGATATTCTGACAACATATGCTGATATGTTTAATTGCCAGATTGGGAATTTCCCCATGAAATACTTGGGAGTACTAGTAAGCTACTCAACTTTAAAAGGAGTGGACTGGGAATTTTTGGAAGAAAGATACATTAAAAGATGTGAGTCCAGTTTAGGGAGCAATGCTTCCTCGGGAGGTAGACTAACTCTGCTCAATGCTAATATCTCAAGCATTTCCTTTTACTACCTGTCCATGTTCTTGCTGTCAAAGACCATGATTGCAAGATTGGATAAACACAGAAGAAGATTTTTCTGGCAAGTTACCAAGAATAGAAAAAGGTATTATTTGGTCAAATGGACCAGATCTGTCGATCTAAAAACAAAGGGGGCTGGGAGTTAAAGACTTGCATAAACAGAATCTGAGTTTGCTCACCAAGTGGTGGTGGAAACTGGAGACCAAAAAGGTTTATGGCAAGATATTATTAAGGCTAGATATCTTCGTAAAGATACTATTGCCTCGGTTAAAGGGAAAATCAGCGACTCCCCATGTTGGAAGGCGATAATGAAAGTGAAAGACCTTTGTATGGCAGGTAGGCGTGTGGTGATACAATCTGGCAATATTGCCAGGCTTTGGAGGGATCCTGTTGGGGATCAATTACCATTTTGTGAACAATTCCCCAGATTGTTCTCTGTATGCAATTATCCTGACTATACTGTCAATGCCTGCCTAGCGGCTGATCCTCTGTCCTTCTTTCGAAGAAGGCTAAATCATGAAATGGGGGAGCAATGGCATCAGATGGTAGATACAGTCAGTAAGATTTGCATTTCTAGTGAGGGTGACAAAATCAAGTGGGGGCTAGGTTCCAAAAACTACTCACCACTCGCTCAGTTTATGCATTCCTAGAGAGACATATTGCGGGATGTAACTATAATTGGATTTGGAGAGCGAATATACCTCTGAAGATCCAAATATTTATGTGGCAATTGTCACAAAATGCAATCTTAACCAGAGAGGTGATGAAACACAGGGGGTGGAAAAAAGATCCTAAATGCTCCTTTTGTGCTACAAAAGAAACATCTCAACATCTCTTTTTTACCTGCCTAGTGGCCAGGGTAACTTGGAGAGCGGTGGCTTGTATGCTTGGGACTGATTTATGTCCAAATAACCAATGGCAAGTATATGCGTGGTGCTATTCGTTTTTCCCAGAAGGGGAAGTGTTCTACACAGTGGGCATTGCTGCCATATGCCGGGCGATTTGGAGTGTCGCAACAGAGTTACTTTTGAGTTTATACCTCTCAGAAACCCATTTGAATGCACTTTCTCTACTTGTGCTCTTCTTTGTTACTGGGCAGGGCTGATGAAACAGCATAAGGATGCGGAGGACCTGAGGACTGGAGCGAAGATGCTGAAGAGCAACGCCTCAAGACTGATGCAGATCTGTGCCGTGGCGCACCAGGAAGATGGGGCTTGCTGAAGGTCAACCAGGCCAGAACAAAGGAAGAGAACTAAAAAGGATGATGTTTGCTGCTACACAGGAAGGGCTGCTGTTCTTGTTGGTTGGGTGCTTAGGCCCTTTGTCCCTTGGCTAGTTAAAACTAAACTGTCTGTTGGTTTCGGCTGATGTTGTGATGTAATGGTGTCGTCGGGCTTTCGCCCCACAGTAGGTAATCTTAATGACGAGTGCTTACAGTGGGTTTTCCGGCGATGCCTGAACTCGCTTTCCCCTTTCCCGCCTCCTCTCTGAACATTTGATGTATTTCCGCTATGTCGCAGTAATGGAAAGGGGTAATGCCCGGTTCAAAAAAAATGCCTATCAAACAAAGTCAGAACTCCATCGTCACGGCATGTGATGAGTGTTGTCTGAAAGTAGATCCAACAAACGGAACTAGATCATGTTGTGGCCGTCATCGCGTTCCCTACAAATTTTCTCTACGTGTGTGGCAGTGCAGACAGATATGTGACATGTGAGTGAGAGCGTTTGTGTGTGTGTTGGCACAGCCTGTCCGTGTGCGTGTCGTTGTTGGGCATTGGTGTGGTGTGGTGTGGCTGAGGCCTGAATAATATATATGAGGCGCTTGTGGTGTGGTGTGTGGGCGGGTGTATAAACCAAGGCGCTTGTCTGAGTGTTTCGTCAGTCAGGGAAATAGCAAGCTCTGTCTGAATTCTCTGTTCCCAGTCCCCTTCCTTGTTGCTCTTGCAAACTCTGGCAAATTGCAACGTGGAAGCAAGAATTACAAATCATCCTTCACTATTTACTTGGATCTGATAACAGTTTGTCTTCAGATCTTGTTATGAACATTATGAAGCATATATAAAGTCTGAACTAGCACACTTTCTCGGTGCGTTGAAAGTCTAGTCCCGTAAGAATTCAGGCCAACTCCAGCGCTAGACCCCATCCGTACGTCCGCTTTTGTCCGTTTAGGGTGCGATTTGGCGGACGTCCGAAAGGCGGACAGGAGTATGGGTCATCAGCGCCCAACGCGCAGAAGGCCCTCGCACCCTAAAAACGGCCCGTCCCGCCTCGCCCCGAGCTCTCTATGCCGCCTCGCGCCGCGCCGAGCTGGCCGCACCCCGCGCCCGCGCCTCGCCGCCCCGCACCGGGCTGGCCGCGCCACGCCGGGCTGGCCACGCCGCACCGGGCTGGCCGCGCCCCCGCGCCGCGCCGCGTCGGGTTGGCCGCGCCCCCGTGCCCGCGCCAGCCGTGCCGCGCCGCGCTGGCCTGGCCGCGCCCCCGTGCCCGCGTCGTGCCGGGCTGGCCGCGCCCCCGCGCCGGGTGGCCTGCGCCCGCGCCACGCCGGCCGGGCTGGCCGCGTCCCCGTGCCCGGCTGGCCTGCGCCCGCGCCTCGCCGGCCGGGCTGGCCGCGCCCCCGCGCCCGCGCCCACGCGCCCGAGCCGGGCCGGCCGCGCTGGCCTGCCCGCGTCTCATTGATTCGTGGGCCAGATGACGGACAGGGCCGGACGGGGACGGACAAGAGGGACGAGAAAAGCGTTCGTTTTTTGTCCGTTCGGAAGTATTCATGGCTCAATTTTGGTCTAGGTTTGGGGTTGAGGCGGACAAAAACGGACGTGAACGGACGTGCTTGTCCGTTTGGGTGTGCCCGTTGGGCCAGATTTTGCCCCATCCGGACAAAACCGGACAAGATGGGGTTCTGCGGTGGAGTTGGCCTCAGATACCCAAATCCTCAAGGGCTTGTAAGTTGTTTTTTTCATCCTCTTTGTCTGAAGCTATTTATTCGGGTTGACATGTTCCGGCTAGTAGATAGGTTAGGATTTTAGTCTTTGTAGGGGCCGCGTTTCATTTCCGAGTTGGTCTTTGAGCTTCGACCCTTCTCGAATTCATCCATCATGACGGATTACATGGAGCTCTGGCATAGATTTTCGCCGGCTCCTTGGGACTGTGAGGTTAAAGTTTCTCGTCATGCATATGCAATGGTAGATTTGATGCAGGTTCTTTGATCGATTCAAGGGTCAACGGCGACAACTGCGGCTCCGAGGCGTTGGTCCTTAGGGGCACGTGCACGAAGACTTTCTGACTGTCAGACAAGGCCAAGCCCGCTTCGGTACGGGAGCGGCGACAACAACATGTCGGTGGTTCAATCTGAAGACGGTAGTGGTCCTTCGGTGGTCCAGGGGCCTCGATGTATTTTTTTTATGTTTAGGATGCTTGGTACTTTTGGTGAACCTTTATAATATATTTGGGTCATTTTCTTTTTGCAAAAACAGCACGAGTTCGTCTTGACATGACTTACCCCAAGGCGTTCAAAAGTTTTTTTTCTTCGGCCTTCTCTGTTGTTTACTCCTACTAGTTTCAGTTGGTTTTTTGTTTCTTGTTTCTTTTAGTTTTTAATAATTTATGAATACTTAAAAAAACGAGCATCTTTTACAAAATCTAAATTTTTAAAAACTCATGATGTACTTTTATAAAAAACTTGAACATTTTAAATTCTTTTTTTTTTTTGAAGAAAAGTATGGAAGTTTTAAAATAACTTGTGAACATTTAAAAAGCTGAACATTTTTGGAAGATCATGAACATTTTTAAGAATTGGTCAACTTTTCCACAATAATATTTATATTGAATGTCATATTTTCCGGGGAAAAAGGCTGAAAACTGTAACAGAAAATCCATTGCCCAACCCTACAATTCGGTGGTCCAGGTGCACGAAGTGCTAGGTTGACCGGTCCAGCCTACATTTTGGATATACGATGAATAGGAGCATTCGGTGTTCTCAAGTTTGGTTTGGTCAGTAATCCTCATGCTTTGTTCTTTTGTGCTCGTGAAAATTTTCCTTGATAGTATGATGGTAAATCAACGATTTGACAACTTATCTTGCCAGGGTTATGTCCCCGCCCACAATGCATTCAACAATCATAAGTTCTCGCCTATTGGGGTGGACGACTCAAGCAACTCTTCAAACCTTTTAAGGTTAGTTCAGCCTGTCCAGGTTTGGTTTTCCGTGAATTTTTATTGGTGTTCCAGAGAAATGTCAAGATGCAAAATGTGAAGTTAGAGTGGATGACTCGAAGATTTTTTATATAACTTTTAGTTTTATCAAGAACCTTTCTTGTGCTTGTGTGTGCCTCTTTTTCGCGATTTGATATATTCTCATTAGTTTGTCAATAATTTGGGATCGTTCACTAGAAAAACATGCCAAATCGTAATTCATGCTCGTGTTCAAGTGTTGACATGACGGGCATAGTGTCGATCCATGGTCCGACCAACTAGACAACAAGTGCTACGTACATCGATGTTTTTCGTTCCGTTTCTTCCTTTGGTGGTTTTTTCTAGGTTTTCTGTGTCTCAGTTCTATCTGTTTCTTTTATTTTGATTTCCGGATCTTTTTTGTTTTGTTTTCTTTCTTTGGGTTTATGGTTTTATTCGGGTTTTTTCTGGACTTTTCCTATCCCTTTCTTTTTCCTAAAGTTTTTTATTTTCATTTTTCGTGTTTTCCATTCCTTTATTTTTTCTGTATAAAATTCATAAAATTTTAAAAATGCAGGAACATTTTTTTATTAGAATACGTTTTAAATTATCTAATGTTTTTANTGTGTGTGCCTCTTTTTCGCGATTTGATATATTCTCATTAGTTTGTCAATAATTTGGGATCGTTCACTAGAAAAACATGCCAAATCGTAATTCATGCTCGTGTTCAAGTGTTGACATGACGGGCATAGTGTCGATCCATGGTCCGACCAACTAGACAACAAGTGCTACGTACATCGATGTTTTTCGTTCCGTTTCTTCCTTTGGTGGTTTTTTCTAGGTTTTATGTGTTTCAGTTCTATCTGTTTCTTTTATTTTTATTTCCGGATCTTTTTTGTTTTGTTTTCTTTCTTTGGGTTTATGGTTTTATTCGGGTTTTTTCTGGACTTTTCCTATCCCTTTCTTTTTCCTAAAGTTTTTTATTTTCATTTTTCGTGTTTTCCATTCCTTTATTTTTTCTGTATAAAATTCATAAAATTTTAAAAATGCAGGAACATTTTTTTATTAGAATACGTTTTAAATTATCTAATGTTTTTAATTCACGATTTTCTAACATTTAGCAAACATTTTTAGGGATTCACAAGAATTTTACAAAATTTAAAACTATTTTCAATTCCAGAATATTTTTTAAATACGGGGACAGTTTTTAGAATTCATGAATTAGTTTCAATTTTTTTAAATTTTTTCCAAATTATACTCCCGCTGTTCCAGAATTCTTGTTATGGTTTTAGTTCAAATTATAACTAAAGGCACAACAAGAATTTTGGAACATAGGGAACAGATCATTTTAGGAATGAATTTGTGAATTGTTCTTAAAATTCATGAACATTTTGAAACATACCCAACGCTTTACATGACGGGCCCAAGAAGGCGAGGGCCATGTGTATGTTTGCCTGTGAATTTGACGCCGGGAGCAGCCAATAAGGAGCTATCCACCGAAAGTGAATCATTTGCTCTCCGCGCCGGCCTTTGGACGAGCTCCGACGGATCCGCGCACGGCAGCAGGACCCGCCGTCGGGAGACCAGCGCCCGAACAATGGCCGCCGGCGCGACGCTGGAGCTCCCGGAGGCGCTATCCTGGCGCGCGCGATCTCAGCCAGCGCGTTGAGGAATCCCCAGAAGGCCGTCCCGTCGGCTAGCGCGTGGTTGCAGACGAAACCGACGAAGACGCCGTCTGCGAGCTCCGTGACCTGCGCGGCGAAGAGCGGGAGCTGGTGGGCGTCATAATTGACGGCGTCGTTGAGCGGGAAGAAGGCCTCGATGACCTTCGGGGCGTCCACGCCGGGAGGGACGACGTCGGCGACCGCGAGTCCGCGACGCGTTCGACGACGGCGTGGAGGAGCTCCACGCCCTGGCCGTCGCAGTTAAAGGAGAGCGAACAGCCAATGACGTCCCCGGCGTCATCACGGTGGCGTTCGGCGACGAAGCGGCCGGCGATGGGGAAGCGGCCGGAAGCGAGCGCGTCGGCGGGGTGGTTGGCGACATCGGCTCCTGTGGGTGCCGGCGCAACCCGCCTGGATGTAGAGGGCGGATACGACGGCGACGTCCCAGGAGGTGAGCGGGATTCGCTCGCGCGGCCGGCGGCCACGGCATTGTCGACATGCTTGTCTTCTCTAGGCTCGAACCGAGATTTCGTGCTCCTTGTTTCTTGTTTGAACGGGATTTAAATATACAGACTCAAACGAATGCTGAAGAAAAATATGAACTCCAGATCAAACAAACTGATCTCGATAACAAGCGCCGGCATCATATCGGAATTTGAGAATTAAGTAATCTACCGATGATTCATGTCGGAATTTGAGCACCTAATCCGGAAAACACACACATGCCTGAGCTGCTGAAATGACAGCGTAATAGCTCTTGGTGAATGGATGATACGCCGGCAAAGATCAAGATATATCCACATATATACAGTATATAAGATGAAATGTTTGACATGATTATTCATACTAGGCGTTTGATGAAAACGATACATGCATATCATTACATGAAATCGGTACTAGCATATACTTCCTTCATTTCTAAATACATGTCTGGATGTATATAAATATATTTTCACTGGCCAATCGGTACTAGCATATACATGCATATATTTTCAGATTTTCATTGAAAAGACATTTTCACTGGATACTTCGCCATCTAAAAAAAAGGGAAAGCAAGTCCCATGATCTGGCCACTCTGATCACATCGATATTTTCCTCGTGAGGCAAGAAAAGAAATAGGAAGTTAATCTTCATCACTTCCTTTTTAAACCAGCATGGACACACTATATCTGGAACGAAACCACCAGCACTTTCCTTGCTCCCTGGATAACCATATCTCTCCTTTTTTTCTTTGAATATCAATCAAACATGCTACTGTATGAGTCATTTCTTTCATGCACGTACATGGCTGGTGGTTACTAATTAATCCCTGGCCGGATCCACTTGCATGTGTACGTCCTCCTTGACCCTCCAATGCATACGTGCATGAACACCCAACATTGAAACTCCCAGGCTCAAACATACGCATCTCTTGTGGCAACCAAAGCTTCGAGTAGTTAGCATGCACGATGCAATACACGTATTTATTAAGAAAATACATGTTCATCTAGTGATAAAACAATTCTAGTGATGCAGCAGAAATAAATTTACTGAATCTGAAACCTCACACATTATTTGCCATACAATAAGCTTGGGAGACACCTACTGCATAAGGGAAAAATACTGCTACAACACAAGATCGCAATAATCTATTCTTATAGAAGAAGAGGTAAGATAACTAAAAATCTAGGGTCCGGATAACTGCCACACGTCCGGTGTGTGGGGGGTTGTGCCGCACGTCTCGTGCGGCATGGACAACAACCAGCCCGCACGACCACGTTCGCGCGCACAACGGCACGGCACGTACGTCCGGTGCGTGGCAACCCCGCCCGGACGTGCGGGCCAGAGGACCCAGCAGCCCGCACGATCCAGCCGTCCGGCCTCTTCTCCCACCTCCAGCATCCCGACTGCCGCCCATATTCTCCCTCTTCCCGAACCCCTACCTCCATCGCCGGCCTTCTCTGGTTGCCATGGCAACCAGATCAGATCCATAGGGCATTCCCACCCTCGCCCCACCCCCACCCTCCCCCCACCCCTCCCCCCACCCCCAATCTAACAACGCCCTCCAAAGAAGACCAGCTAAAAAAACAGGTAATCTCCCGATCTAACTACTACTTCTCATCCTTCTACGTGGCGCAGAGTACAAAATTACCGACGAGGTTGGCAACTAGATCCATCCTACGTGGGTTGTGTGTCTTCGCAGTTGCCAAGCAGAGTACACTAGATCTGCCATGTACTGTGTTAGAGATAACCGTAAGTTCTCTATAGATTGATGCACGTAGTTAGTAAATGAATGGATGTGTAGGAATCCATAAAAAGGTAGAGAAAATTGGGAAATTTGGAATAGTATAGAGTGTCAAAAATAATTGCCACTGGTGTCTAACGTCAGTTGCCACCTATCATTGTCGTCAACTGCCACCATGTCAACTTATAGCTTGCCATCCTATTGTAGAGGCTGATGCCATCGAATCGAACGATTAGCTAGCACCCATATTTTAGAAAAATGGTAGTTGATGTACATGTCCTACTAGCAATGATATGCTGGTTACCTACGCATGGAAATGTGATAACACTGACGTGTTAACTTCTACATGCAAGCAGCACAAAGGATACATTTTTTGTGGATTGTTGATGCGTTCTGGTTCATGCAGTGATTGATAGCACGGTGGCAAAAAATGAGACGCGGGAAAGAATGAGTCACGTAGATGGCACTGATCTTTTCGGTTCTCAAAGGCCAGAAACGCCCCCTTGGGATGCATCAGAATACAGTCAACTCATTTCTGCAGGGCCGTTGTTGCCACTACTAGAACAGTACGCAGGCATTGGTATGATGCATGAAAAACATAAGAAAAAGAACATTTGCCATGGTTGCGACGATGAAGATGATATTGTACTTATGTCCTACGCTGTCATTTTTTTGCAGGTTCTTATGACCAAAACACACTCAGGGAGGCACCATGGCAAGTTCAGTCGCAGGGCGCTAACACTGACAAATGTGCGGGCAGCCAACTTCAAGTAGCTAATGTGGCAAGTCAAGGTAACGCATACGAAAATGAAACATACTGGTCTGAACATGAAAAATAAACTTGCAAAGGATGGCAAAAGACTCACGAGTTATGTCGGGGAAAAAATGCAGAGCCTTCGTGCAGCACGTGGCGGTAGTCGGCACCCATGTACCTGCCATCGACGTCGTACACAGGTTAGTCCATTATAAGTGAAGTTGTGGACAATGAATTAGCAGATGGAGTTGTTGGGGAACGTAGCAGAAATTCAAAATTTTCCTACGTGTCACCAAGATCTATCTATGGAGAAACTAGCAACGAGGGAAGGAGAGTGCATCTACATACCCTTGTAGATCGCTAAGCGGAAGCGTTCAAGAGAACAGGGTTGAAGGAGTCGTACTCGTCGTGATCCAAATCACCGGAGATCCTAGTGCCGAACGGACGGCACCTCCGCGTTCAACACACGTACAGCCCGGTGACGTCTCCCACGCCTTGATCCAGCAAGGAGAGAGGGAGAGGTTGAGGAAGACTCCATCCAGCAGCAGCACAACGGCGTGGTGGTGGTGGAGGAGCGTGGCAATCTTGCAGGGCTTCGCCAAGCATCACAAGAGAGGAGGAGGAGGAAGAAGAGACGCAGGGCTGCACCAACGAGAGATCGAATCGCGTGTATTGGGCAGCCCCTAGGCCTCATATATACAGGGGAAGGGGAGGAGGGTGCGCCCCCTCTAGGGTTCCCACCCCTAGAGGGGCGGCAGCCCCAAAACCCATCTATGGGTGGCGGCCACAAGGGGGGAGGAGAGGGAGGCGCAGGGAGTATGGGCCTTAGGGCCCATCTGCCCTTAGGGTTTGCCCCCTCTCCCCTTCTAGCCGCATGGGCCATGGTGGGAGGCGCCCTAGCCCACCTAGGGGCTGGTGCCCTCTCATACTTGGCCCATGTATGCCTCTGGAGCATGTGGCCCCACTTGGTGGACCCCCGGGACCCTCCCGGTGGTCCCGGTACGTTACCGATAAACCCCGAAACTTTTCCGGTTACCAAAACAGAACTTCCCATATATAAATCTTTACCTCCAGACCATTCCGGAACTCCTCGTGACGTCCGGGATCTCATCCGGGACTCCGAACAACATTCGGTAACCACATACAAGCTTCCTTTATAACCCTAGCGTCATCGAACCTTAAGTGTGTAGACCCTACGGGTTCGGGAACCATGCAGACATGACCGAGACGTTCTCCGGTCAATAACCAACAGCGGGATCTGGATACCCATGTTGGCTCCCACATGTTCCACGATGATCTCATCGGATGAACCACGATGTCAAGGACTCAATCGATCCCGTATACAATTCCCTTTGTCTAGCGGTATAGTACTTGCCCGAGATTCGATCGTCGGTATCCCGATACCTTGTTCAATCTCGTTTCCGGCAAGTCTCTTTACTCGTTCCGTAACACATCATCCCGTGATCAACCCCTTGGTCACATTGTGCACATTATGATGATGTCCTACCGAGTGGGCCCAGAGATACCTCTCCGTTTACACGGAGTGACAAATCCCAGTCTCGATTCGTGCCAACCCTACAGACACTTTCGAAGATACCTGTAGTGCACCTTTATAGTCACCCAGTTACGTTGTGAAGTTTGGTACACCCAAAGCATTCCTACGGTATCCGGGAGTTGCACAATCTCATGGTCTAAGGAAATGATACTTGACATTAGAAAAGCTTTAG
>LR880972.1:131589288-131600906 GCA_904067115.1 Aegilops sharonensis
TACAAGCTTCCTTTATAACCCTAGCGTCATCGAACCTTAAGTGTGTAGACCCTACGGGTTCGGGAACCATGCAGACATGACCGAGACGTTCTCCGGTCAATAACCAACAGCGGGATCTGGATACCCATGTTGGCTCCCACATGTTCCACGATGATCTCATCAGATGAACCACGATGTCAAGGACTCAATCGATCCCGTATACAATTCCCTTTGTCTAGCGGTATTGTACTTGCCCGAGATTCGATCGTCGGTATCCTGATACCTTGTTCAATCTAGTTTCCGGCAAGTCTCTTTACTCGTTCCGTAACACATCAGCCCTTGATCAACCCCTTGGTCACATTGTGCCCATTATGATGATGTCCTACCGAGTGGGCCCAGAGATACCTCTCCGTTTACACGGAGTGACAAATCCCAGTCTCGATTCGTGCCAACCCAACAGACACTTTCGAAGCTACCTGTAGTGCACCTTCATAGTCACCCAGTTACGTTGTGACGTTTGGTACACCCAAAGCATTCCTACGGTATCCGGGAGTTGCACAATCTCATGGTCTAAGGAAATGATACTTGACATTAGAAAAGCTTTAGCATACGAACTACGATCTTTGTGCTAGGCTTAGGATTGGGTCTTGTCCATCACATCATTCTACTAATGATGTGATCCCGTTATCAATGACATCCAATGTCCATGGTTAGGAAACCGTAACCATCTGTTGATCAACGAGCTAGTCAATAGAGGCTTACTAGGGACATGGTGTTGTCTATGTACCCACACATGTATCTGAGTTTCCTATCAATACAATTATAGCATGGATAATTAACGATTATCATGAACAAGGAAATATAATAATAACTAATTTATTATTGCCTCTAGGGCATATTTCCAACAGGAGTGTAGTTGACAACTGCAAGTTGCCATCCCATAACAAGTGCAGTTGCCATCCCTGGACAACTTGCAGTTGCCATCGATGGACAACTTACAGTTGCCACCCTGGACAACTGCATTTGCCATCCTGAACAACTTGAGTTTGCCATCCATGGACAACTTGCAGTTGCCATGCATTACCCATCTAAATACCATGTTTACAGGTTATTACGATGCTTCTACCCCGACAAATGTCTCATGGCAAGCTTCACACAATGCAGATGCAGCACATCAATTTGGTGTTATGGAACACACAAGATGAGCACATATAGCACAGCAAGGTAAAATGAAAAAAATTGCATAGTGAGCTCGAGACTAGAATATTAAAAAATTGATGCTAGAACACACTAGTTTGCCATGCGTTGGCCGCAGTATTTGCCATGTATGCAGGACTACAACTGCCATGGACATAAAATCCAAGTTTTCATACTGAAAAAATGAGCTGGTTGCCATGCATGACTAATGCAACTACTGAAAAACCAGTAGTTGCCATGTTTGTTGGACAGTAGCTGTCATGACTAGACAACTACAGTTGCCATGCATGTCGGCATCCAGACTAACAGCTTGCTTGTTTGAATGATGTCATGCCAAATCACTTGAAGTTGATGTACTCTGTTACGATAAACATGTCATTCAAGCAATAGATCTTATGCTTGTCCCCGTTTTTTATATTATAGGGCCTACGACTAAAGTGAACAACGGCGCAGGGGCATCTACTGCGGGAAGCTCTGAGCGCACGGAAGACGCGGTCCTCCAGCCAGACACAAGCCATGCCGCAGACAATACCGAGTCAGAGTCAGAAATGGCAATCATTCCTGCAATGCCGACAAGCACCCCTTTGAACACAAGCACTGGCAACACTCAAGCAGATCAAACCGCCACCGATACTGAAGTGAATGATGAGACTGACGACGAGGCACAAGGGGATGAAGATGGTGGGAAATCAGAGATCGTGGTACCTCAGCCACCGTACGTTGGGCAGAGATTTGAATCGTTCGAAGAAGCAAAGGAATTCTACCAGACATATGTAAAGTTCCATGGGTTTGCGGTCAACACTGAATACCATAGGAAGATTAAGAAAACAAACGAGTACAGCAGAGGTGAGATGAGGTGCCACAAGGCACGAAGGAACAAGAAGGGGAAAGGTGTTGCACCTGTCGTTCCGGAACGAATGAGAGGGGTCATAGTCAAGACGGGATGCCCTGTCCGGTGTAAGCTAAACGTAGATGGAACACAGTATGTGGTCACTGACTATTTTGACGAGCACAACCACAAACTCATAAAGAAGTTCGACCTGGTAAAATTTCTGACCGCCCACAGAGGATTCACCCTAGTCAAAAGGCAATTCGTAAAGCTGCTACATGATTTTAGCGTCTGTCCATCAAGAATGGTCCAGATACTATCACTCATCCACAGCAAAAAGGGGAAGCTGAGTAGCATGCCCTACATACCAGCTGATGTCACAAACCTACAGGCCAAGTACCGTAGAGAGAGCAAGTTGGCTGACATAGAGGCCACAATGGCCTACTTCGATGAGAAAGCGAAGGAAGATCCAGATTTCTTCTATAGGATAAGGTTGGACGATGAGGACCGTGTCAGGAACATGTATTGGGTGGATGGTGCTGCAAGGAGAGCCTACAAACATTTCGAGATTGCATTTCATTCGACGCGACGTATCTGACTAATATGTACAAGATGCCATGCGCTCCGTTCATAGGAATAAATAACCACAATCAGTCGCTGCAGTTCGGATGCGGGCTCGTTCGGAACGAAGACATGGATGGGTACGTTTGGCTGTTCAAGACCTTCTTGGAGTGCATGGATGGACTTGCTCCGTTGAACATAATAACATACCAGGATTTCAGCATGCGTGCATGCATAGAGGAGGTATTTCCGTTGGCAGTGCACAGGCACTGCAGGTGGCACATTATAAAGAAGGCTGAAGAGACGCTAGGACCGTTCTTTGCTGACCGTCCAGAGCTCCACAAGGCGTTCGAGTTGTGCGTGGACCACAGATTGACGGTGGAGGAGTTTGAAAGGAGCTGGATGGCCATGATTGAAACATATCAAGTCCAAGACAACGAGACGCTTGCTAACCTATGGGAGAAGCGAATGTACTGGGTGCCGACCTACTTCACGCAGTGCTTCTTCCCCTTTCTGCAGACTACGCAGCGCAGCGAGGGGTTCAATGCTGTTTTGAAGCGGTACGTGAGCCCTGGCAACTCATTGCTACAGTTTGCCAAGCAGTACACAACTTTGCAACAAAAAATTCTGGGATCTGAGCTACAGCAAGAAGCTACCACCGCGCTAAAGCAGCCGAAATTGCTAACGTATTTACCAATGCAGAGGCAAAAGAGCAATATATACACAAACAAGATCTTTAACAAGTAAGTCAGTTGCGTTACAGTCTTATTTGCGCAAAAAGCACTAAGGCAGTAGGTGCCTTGTAGAGTGCAATGCAGTTGCCATGATATGCAGTTGCCATATTCAATGAAAATACTGTTTGCCATGCTTACTCAGCTGCAGTTGCCATGTACAATGAAAATTTTGTTTGCCATGCTTGCTCAGATGCATTTCCCATGTTCAATGAAGTGCAGTTGCCATGTTTAATGCACTGTACTGCCATTGGGGCATGTTGGTATGCAAATGCCCATGTCAACTGAAAAGTGTTATATTCTCGACGCATATGCTGAAATGCAATTGCCATGTCTACTGAAAATGCAAACTACCATGTTTGTTGAAAATTGCAATTGCCATGTTTACTCAACTATAGATGCCATGTTAAAAAAAAATGCAGTTGCCATGGTTTATGCAAAGTGCTTAAAGTGAGGAACGTTGGTGTGCAAATGACAATGGCCAGTTGAAAATGCACTACAGTTGCCTTTTCTAGTTTACTGCAGTTGCCATGTTCAGTGTACTATGTTTGCCATGTTCAGTGTACTATGTTTGCCATGTTCAGACAAAATGTATTTCTATTTCCATGACAACATAAGGTGCTACAAAAAAAAGATCGCACGATAGTTTAACAGGAAACACACAAAACTTGCAGATTCCAGGAAGAAATAAAGCGTGCCTGCATGTTCACGGCTTTCCAGGTGGACGAACATACGTTCAAGGTGTGTTCTATTTTGGGCATGTCAGATTCAGAACCTGAAGACCCGGACAAAGGAAGGAACTACTTCGTCAAAGCCTCGATAGGCGAAGGCGAATACTACTGCCAATGCTGCAAGTTTGAATGGGACGGCATTGTGTGTTGTCACATACTAAAAGTAATGGACATGAACGCTGTGACACGGATGCCCCGCTATTACATAAGGCGATGATGGACTTGGGACGCTGACGACGCGTTTGCGCCACAGACAACAAACGCAGTTCTGGCTGTGCATGACGAGAGACCTGAGGCAACCATGGAAGCCGTGAGGCACGTTGTGCTGACAAAGAACTATGCTGAGCTAATTGATGAAGCGTGCAAGAGTGATGAGACAGCGAGAGTCGCAGAAAAACACAGGAAGGCCCTGAAAAGAGAGCTTGATGAGATCAAGAAGAGGAAAGCTGAGGAAGCCTTACACCGGTTCCCCCGCACATCAAGTGTGCCTTCATCCACGTGGCCATCATCTGAAAACTTTGAGATAGGATCTGGAACAGCAAGCACACAAACCCAGGTCAGGAACCCACCCCGTTCCATCACAAAGGGTCGTCCAAGAGAGATAAGGTACAAATAGGGATTGGAGATTCAAGCAAAACACAAGAAAACGAAGAAAGGGACGGGTAATCCATAAGCAAAAATTGGGGCGCTGTGACATGGTCCTTGTGGACATTTTGTTTTGTACCCTACATGTTGTGAATGTTTTTTAAATTGGGAGAATGACTCTTGAGGGGCTTCAGAAGTTGAAGGAAAATGCATTGAATGGATAAATGTAGTTGCCATGTTATGGGTACTTAATCTGCCATGTTATGGGTACTTAATCTGCCATGTTATGGGTACTTAATCTGCCATGCTATTTTACACTAAATATGCCATGCTATTTTATACTAAAAAATATGCCATGTTAGTTGTACTGGATCTGCCATGTTAGTTGTACTGGATCTGCCATGTTAGTTATGCTGGATCTGCCATGTTAATTATGCTGGATCTGCCGTGTTGTTTGTACTGGATCTGCCATGTTGTTTGTACTGAAAATATGCCATGGTGTTTGTAATGACTCTGCATCGCGTATATTTTCATGACAATTCGACGCGGTTTAGTAACACATATTATTTTGTGTGCAATGTATGGGAAACAAGTTGGAAAATGCGTAACGTGCATAAACAGCAGCAAAGGTTGTGGCTACATGATCAACCTACCATGCTAGCCGTTGAAGTTAGTGGTGAAAAGGAAGAAGCAAAACGTCCAAATGAACAACGACGATGACTTTCACTAACCATGTCTGATGAACTACATTTGCCATGTTTTAAAACATAGTGACGCATTTGAAGCAGCAAACGGGTGCTACAAACGATGAAACCATAGTAATAATGATAAACATAAAAACATATCTGTTGTCACGCCTAAATAGGTTCACATCCACACATATATTACAGAAACTATTCAAATGTCGCTCACACACTACCACTACGTAGTAGGCTACGCGTGGGTTGCAGTCATAACATAGCACACGAACATAGTTTTTGACGAGAACAAAAGAGATAGTACCTTACATTCCTCAGAAACAGAATGTAAGGTATGCGTCCGGTGTGTATCGCCGCGTGATCACTTGTACCTCTTGATGACTTTCTTGACAGCTTCCTCCACAAACTCGCGTGCTCCGGACCGCTTGTTGAAATCTTCATTCGTCAACCAGTTCCATGTGTTGATTTTTCGGAGCTCAACGACCGTTGCAGCTGTGACAGCGGGGACAAGTCTACCTTCCCACTTTGCAAAGTATTCAAACGCATGAAAGCCACAGTCCGTGCTGCACACGAAAAAGAGTCAGGTGAACTCGCAAAAAAGTACAGACATAGCAGTGATAGACTTCAATTCAGATGTAGCAACAAAAGAGGGGTTGGATTGATGTAAATGGCACATGAAGGAGGGGGTGGGTAGGAAATTACGTGTTCCCTTGCTTCGTAGTCGCCACGTACTCAACCGGGAAATGTTTGATCTGGACCTTTGAGTGTTCGTAGTGACGGTTCCATGTCTCTTTGAGGTTGTTGATGAAGAATTCAGCATGCGTAGTAAGGTCTGCATCAGCTGCCAAACGAATTGAATCAAGCACCTCAAAACGTTGGTTCTTCAGGTCAAGACAGATCGCATAGTGGTGACCACACTTGTCGTGTTGGTCATGTGGTGCAAGCTCCTGGAACATGGGGAACATGACCTGCATTTAAAAGTGAGGGAAATGAGAAGCAGAGTTCACATGAAGAACCGCAGTGGAACAAAAAAAGTAGAATCACGTAGAATGTTTGGTTATGGGTGGGGGTAGTTGAAAGAAAGTTGCCATCCATGTATGAACAAAATTTGTCGTGTATTTTTCTATGAAGTTTCCACATAGTTTGCACGAGATGCAATAATCAAAAAGTCAGGTTGCCCGGCAACTATTGCCACATGAAACATCTGCCACATAAATAGAGTGTAGAAGATGGCAAAAAACCATACCATGTGGAAAAAAGTGCAAACAGGGAACGAATACTCACATATTTCTTCATTGTGAGCTTGAATTCACCGTGTTGTGCAAAATTCTTCCTCAAGATTTTGTGGTGGAAGTCACCATCCCATATTTTGCAGGTTACACTATAATGCATGATTGTTTTGCCGGCACACACATCCATATGATTGTTGATGTAGTCAATCCCGCATGCAACTACATTCGTCGACATTTTACCGTTTGGCCTCACGGACTCGGCAAGATCACCCAGGTCGACGTACGTCGCTTCGCATTGAATGACCTTGGTTCTGTCCAAACATGAGCTGTATGAAAACGATATAACATGAAAGAATCATGCCTACTAAGTAAAAAAATGAAAGAACTAAAACATAAGCTGATCATGTATAGAAAGTACAAAAAGAAGATGAATGGTAAAAAAGGAACAAAGCAAAATGAGAGATTATGGGGGTGTGGTCATTTACGCTTTCAGCTCCTTCATGTGCTTGTTGCTGGACCTCGCGTTTCCAAAACGCTTGACAATATCGTACAGCTGGGTTCGTTCCTTAGTGGCCCTGAATTCAGGCTCGTAGTCTTCCACAGGAGGCGGGTGAACTACCCTCAGCTGCCTCACAGAACCAGGGGTGGCACTCCTGATGGTATCCTCAGATACCGTATCTGCAGGCACGTTGGAACTTGATTGCCCTTGCCCTCGTGAGGACCTCCTCTGCAATGCTGCCTCCTCGATCCTGCGGTAAGCTTCATCAAGTGACAGTGAAATCTCCTCAGGGGTGGCTGCAAGGATAAAAAAAGTGGATTATGATAACTAGAAATAAAAAACAGATGCATTGTGAGAAGATAGGGTGCATGATGTGAGATATATGTACAAAAAAGTGGGGAGTTGCGACGTGTGGTGCAACTACAATGGCATGTTTTAGCAACTACAGTTGCCATGTAGTTGCACTGTAGTTGCCATCTGGTTGGACTGGAGTTGCCATCTGGTTGGACTGTAGTTGCCATGTCACAGCAACTACAGCTGCCATGTTGTGCTAACTACACTTGCCATGTGCTTGCCGGGAGGAAGAATGCAGCATGGAAACAAAAAAAATGCAGGTGACATAGTGCAGCAAATCCAGTTGCCATGTGCAATGCACTGCATTTGCCATGTGAGAGCAAGTACACTTGCCATGTTGAATCAACTTCAGTTGCCATGTGGTTGCCCAAAATGTGAAATGCAGCATGGCAGCAAAAAAATGTAGGTGGCATGGTGCATCAAATTCAGTTGCCATGTCATCACATATCAGTTGCCCATCATAAGTGAGAACCCCCCAAAAAATATGATTGCGACAAAAGGCAAACTACAAAGATGTATACAAGAAAATGATATAAGCACATGATAAATGTACCTTGGACTATCGGCTCTGCGAACTTGACAGCCTTCCTGCCCTTGACCATTGGCTGCGCCATCATTGCGGGCATGCCTCCCGGGAAAGCAAAGGCAACTGGCATAGGATCTGGCACCACTTGTTCATCTTGACTGATGCCAAGACTGAAGCTCGGTGGGGTGAAGGCCATTGGGTGCCTCTCAAGCCTATTGGCCGGACCACGAACAACTTGCAGGGCAGAATCCAACGGTGAAAGATCAACAAACATATCTGAATCGGCCGCTACAGAATGACCGGGTTTATTTGTAGGGCGGGGGTGTGTTGTCAGCGGTATCAGCCGCAACTTTCTTGACAATCTTCTTGTTTGGGCTGTATGGGACACCCACATTGACTAGGAGACTGGAAGTGCGCAGATTTAAGCTGGGGATTTCCACTGCGGGTAAAGGCGCGGTCTGCTCCGGACGTTCACCTGCGTCAACTCATGCCCGGCTTGCCACCTACATCAGTTGTGCTCCGGTCTTCCGGTTTCTCCATCGCAATGCTTTTGGGAGGTGGGGGAACAGAGTGGACGCAGGAACATAACCAGACTCGTCTCTGCTGCTCCTAGCTACAGCCGGTGCGTTGGGTATGTCTCTTGATTGCTTGCGGGGGCTACGACGCCTAGGTGGAAGACCCGCATGCGAAACAGTCGCCTTAGCAGTATTTGCACCGACAGGAGCTGGAGCTGTTGTGCCAAGACTCTCACCTGTAGATGGCATATCATTGTGAACTGCCGCCTCAGCCGCTTCTGTCGTGGACACATGAGTGTCACCACGCACGCGCTTGGAATCAGTGTCAGATGAGCGGGAATCTTCCTTGCTTAGGTTGGTCTCAGGAGCGTCCACTTCAACGCTTGCTGATGGGGTGGCATGGCTCACAGCAACATCCTTCATTACTAGAAGAGTTGGCAATATTTCAGCTGTCCTGGCACATACCGACTCGTCACTCCCCGATGTACGGATGCCTGTTGTTCTGGCCTGCACATCTGCAGCCGGCGGAGATGGTCGGCCACTTGCATCAGAGTTAGTGGGAGCAGTTGATGGTGCAGCAGCAGTATTGTCGCCTGGCGCCTCGTGAACATCTGAGTTGCCCCCTGTTGACAACTTTGAATGCAGGCGTTCGAGTGGGTCCTTAATGATATGCTTGGACCCGCGCATAGTAGTCTTCTTCACCCTGCAAAAAAAGAAAGCACATAAAAAAGGTATTAAAAATGAACAAAATATATTTGCCATGGTAGAAATCTTAAAAAAATGAAAAACAAGTGGAAAAGCTGGTAGTTGCCATGTAAGGGGAACATGAGTTGCCATGTGACATAGTTGGTAGTTGCCATACAAAATCCAGCAGTAGTTGCCATATTAGCCAACTTGAAGAATGATAAAAATGACTGAGCACTATGGGATGAGCACACAAGCCAACGATAAATATGACAGTTGCCATTAGGTACAGTAAGAGTTGCCATTTGGCCTAGATGCCAGTTGCCATTTGGCCTAGGTGCCAGTTGCCATTTGGCCTAGATGCCAGTTGCCATGTGAAAACCAATAGGAGTTGCCATACACTTAAAAATGAAGGAAAAAATCATTTGAAAAACAGCAGTTGCCACGTGGGGGACGATGACAGAAGACCATGTGACAAGCTGAACGGATGCATTGGAAAATCAAGAAAATATAGCACTATGTCAATGAAAGCGCATGGAAAAACCTACTTCTTGACTGGCTTCCTCAGATCTGGCAACATGACAGGATCCCCGGTGTTGGTCGTCATTGTACGAGGAGTTGGCCTGGTGGAAGGGGTGTCACCGGCAATGGGGGCACCTTTGTTCAACCGAGCGGAAACACAGGTTGGCATTGGCGCCTGTTTCTTCGTAACTGCTCGTCCACCAGCTGTCGGCTCGCTGCACGTATGAGATGGAGGAAAAAAAGGTGGCAATTGTCAGACACCAAACTCGTTGCCGCGCTTGACAAAAAAAAGTGCAAAAAAGGGATGAGTCTGTTCCAAGAAAATAGACAAAGCAAAAAACTAAAATTAAAGTCGAACCTCCTCCTGGCAGCTACAGGATCGGTCCTAGACCTCTTGCCAGGAGAACCCTGCCCAACATCCTCTGGAGCCCTCCCCCTCTTTGATGGCAACACCCCCTCGCCTCTCGCAGCCGTATGTTCTTCGACTTTCTCCGGTCGGGGGACATCTGTTGCATCCTTGACCTTGTTACCACCTGCGCGAACTTCAGCATGTTCATCATCATCGGTGTCCTGTTGCACATTCTCCATGTCATCGTCGTCATCCTTGCTGAGACCAGCGTCTCCATCTAGTTCATCTTGTGTGTCACCAGGCTCTTGGGAGCTGTTGTAGTCATACCGGCCACGACAACAGGTTGGCCGATGTGTACGTTCTGGGACAAATGAAGTGAACTGCCTCGCAACCGTGTCGCTGTCAGAGCCACTGAGCGACGTCCACCCCTCAACCAACTTCCCGAGAAAGCCGGTCATTCCGGATGCAAACTGCCCAATTAGATGCTCAACAGGTGCCCTCGCCTATGCACGAAACAAGAAGCATCAATAACCACCCATATTGCAGTCACTAGCGCGACATCAAAAAATAATCCACGACAAACCATAGATGTAGATATTTTGATTACCTCAGTAGGGCAAGATGGAGCTGAGTGCACATCCATCCACTTTTCCATAGTTTTGAGGCCCCCCAAACACGCTATAGTCTATAGCATGCTTGGCCATCAGCTAGAAAACACAAAAAAATAGCTAGGATGTAAGAGAGAGAATGTAAGTTTCAGCACGAATGAAAGAGTTCCCATGTGGAGTGAGACATGGATACAATACGCAGACAGCCATGGATAACAAAGGTAGTCATCTCTTATGAACCACAGATAGTTGCCTCATGTCAAATTTGTAAGCATGCCGTGTGGACAGAGAAACCAGAGCTAACCTGCAGTTTTCCATATTTGGTATCAGTTACCCTGTCTGCGGCAAGCACAACCTTGACAGCGTTGATAGTCCACGCAGAAACAACAAACTTGTGCGTAGGCGGCGGGCCTCCTGTCCCAGTGAAATCCATGGTGGACAGATCAAGACAGTCGACGTACATGAGCTGATTTAAAACAATTTTACAAAGAAAGAAATATCAGTTGCCATCATGGGTACTTTGTGAAAAAAAACAGGATAATCTATCCCATGGTAATCAAGTTGATGTTCATGAAAATGAGAGAAAAATAAGAAGGTGCCATCTGTATGTGCTATTTGCCATCATAGAGTGATGGCAGTTGCCATATTGCCATGATGGCAGTTGCCATCATAGTATGATGACAGTTGCCATACTAATATGATGGCAGTTGCCATATTGTCATTATGCCAGTTGCCATATTGTCATTATGGCAGTTGCCATCTTGTTATGATCAGGTTGCCATGCATGAATAAAAGTGTGTTAAAAAAGAGTGTTCACAGAAAGGACTGGTAAAAAAGATAGCATTAAATGCAGTCGACAACCCTTTTGATACATCTTGCTTGAGAATGCATCGTGCTGGAAGTCGGCAATAAACTTACACCAATTCATGTTCTTCACATTTTTCAGATCCGCCTGCACCGCACAAAATTTCAGGACAAAAGGTTGTCGTATCAGAAATCAAATGAAAAAAAAACATCG
>LR880972.1:131636393-131653098 GCA_904067115.1 Aegilops sharonensis
TCAGGTACTTCAGGATATTCTTGACCGCTGTCCAGTGTTCCTTGCCGGGATTACTTTGGTACCTTCCTACCAAACTTACGGCAAGGTTTACATCAGGTCTGGTACACAGCATGGCATACATAATAGATCCTATGGCTGAAGCATAGGGGATGACACTCATCTCTTCTTTATCTTTTGCCGTGGTCGGGCATTGAGCCGAGCTCAATCTCACACCTTACAATATAGGCAAGAACCCCTTCTTGGACTGATCCATTTTGAACTTCTTCAAAATCTTATCAAGGTATGTGCTTTGTGAAAGACCTATGAGGCGTCTCGATCTATCTCTATAGATCTTGATGCCTAATATATAAGCAGCTTCTCCAAGGTCCTTCATTGAAAAACACTTATTCAAGTAGGCCTTAATGTTGTCCAAGAATTCTATATCATTTCCCATCAGAAGTATGTCATCTACATATAATATGAGAAATGCTACAGAGCTCCCACTCACTTTCTTGTAAACGCAGGCTTCTCCATAAGTCTGCATAAACCCAAACGCTTTGATCATCTCATCAAAGCGAATGTTCCAACTCCGANTAATGTTGTCCAAGAATTCTATATCATTTCCCATCAGAAGTATGTCATCTACATATAATATGAGAAATGCTACAGAGCTCCCACTCACTTTCTTGTAAACGCAGGCTTCTCCATAAGTCTGCATAAACCCAAACGCTTTGATCATCTCATCAAAGCGAATGTTCCAACTCCGAGATGCTTGCACCAGCCCATAAATGGATCGCTGGAGCTTGCATACTTTGTTAGCATTCTTAGGATCGACAAAACCTTCCGGCTGCATCAGATACAGCTCTTCCTTAAGATAGCCGTTAAGGAACGCTGTTTTGACGTCCATCTGCCATATCTCATAATCATAGTATGCGGCAATTGCTAACATGATTCGGACGGACTTAAGCTTCGCTACGGGAGAGAAAGTCTCATCGTAGTCAATCCCTTGAACTTGCCGATAACCCTTAGCGACAAGTCGAGCTTTATAGATGGTGACATTACCATCCGCGTCCGTCTTCTTCTTAAAGATCCATTTGTTTTCTATCGCTCGCCGATCATTGGGCAAGTCAGTCAAAGTCCATACTTTGTTTTCATACATGGATTCTATCTCGGATTTCATGGCTTCTAGCCATTTGTTGGAATCTGGGCCCGCCATCGCTTCTTCATAGTTCGAAGGTTCACCGTTGTCTAACAACATGATTTCCAGGACAGGGNTTCTTAAAGATCCATTTGTTTTCTATCGCTCGCCGATCATTGGGCAAGTCAGTCAAAGTCCATACTTTGTTTTCATACATGGATTCTATCTCGGATTTCATGGCTTCTAGCCATTTGTTGGAATCTGGGCCCGCCATCGCTTCTTCATAGTTCGAAGGTTCACCGTTGTCTAACAACATGATTTCCAGGACAGGGTTGCCGTACCACTCTGGTGCGGAACGTGTCCTAGTGGATCCGTGAGATCCGGATCCAGCCATCGGCCGACGAAGACGCAGCCACCGGCCGGCCCCGGCCACCAGGGGCGAACTTGCGGAGTCGAGGAGCGGCGAAAGACACCACCGCCCCCCCCCCCCCCCCCGGGGCCAGCACCCCCGGGGGGGGGGGGCGGGCCCCGCCCCCCCCCCCCCCCCCGGGGCCAGCACCCCCGGGGGGGGGGGGCGGGCCCCGCCCCCCCCCCCCCCCCCGGGGCCAGCACCCCCGGGGGGGGGGGGCGGGCCCCGCCCCCCCCCCCCCCCCCGGCCCCCCAGAACAGGGCACGAGACCACAGGGGGAGGAGGCCGACGACCGCGACTCCTCCACATCGGACGCAAGGGCCCAAAAGCGAGACCCAAGCACCGGTAGCGGAGAAGAAGGAGGGGAGAGCCCCACCCGCGGGGAGACAGGGGAGAGGGGAGGGAGAGCACCTGCACGCGGAGAGGAGGACGGCCGAGCACCGGCCAGCGGGACAGAGCGGGGAGCGGGACGCCTAGGGCGAGGAGGGGAGGAGGGGGATGAGGAGGAGAGGGAGGAGGAAGGGGGGGATCCATCATTTTCTTGCAGACGTCCGCGTCCCATATCCACCCCAAACATCGCTCGGAAGGAAAACAAACACAACGTGATCGCGAACAGATCCCGAACGGTGAGATGGCCAACGCGCGCGGGGCGGCGGCGGCAGCTCGATGCAAGGAACTGTGATGGCCAAGGCGTGGGCTCGGCGGGGCTGGCGTGGATCTGGCAGATGGCAACCGGATCGGGTCGACGATGGGCGGTTTCGGCGAGTCGGAGGGACAGCGGTGGCGGCTGAGTTCCTATGGCCTGTTGCGGTTTCAGGGAAAGAGAGCTTCGAAGGTGAAGAGGAGATAGAGAATAACAGAAGGAAGGGGGCAGGAGGAAGGGTAGGGGCGAGATGGCCTCGATAGTGAACCTCTGGTGGCGACGATCTCTGGCGAGAGGCGGACTCCCTTGCAAATTAGATCCAAAATCTCCACCGGAGCCCATGGCACGGATGCGCGCCGGAGGGCCTCTCTCAGCCGTGTGCCAACCATTGTCTGCATCCGTCGCTGCGCCGGGAGGAGTAGCGACGGGGCCGAGGGCCGCCGGTGCACTCCGGGATGGAGGCCGCCCTTTCGTCGAGGGCGGGGCAGCCGGAGGGTGTGTGTGTGTCGCCAGGATGAGGCCTCGCCACGCCAGGGTACGCCGCTGCAAGGCCGAGGCCGCGCCCTTGTCTGTTCTAGGTCGTCGCAGAGGATGACGAGGCTGACGCCGCCTGCCCTACATGTCTCCCCACGCAAGCTACCACTGGAGAGGCTTTCCCGGGGGGCGCGTATTGCCGAGCGCGCGCGGGACAGTGGCCACGGACGTTGTATTGGCCATTGACAGGACTGTCGCCGACAGCACGCTTTCCAGCCGGTTCCGCATGGGGGATGAGGCACTGACAGTGGCTGCACGGGTGAGCTCGTAGCCGGCGTGGGCAAAATTTCGTGTTTTGACCCTTTTTCCAAACCTATTCGAGATCTGACCCTAGTTTGAAAAAAATTCAAGATCTAACCGTTTTGCTACCGCCAGGGACCATGGCGGTAGGGTATAACAGCCTACCGCCAAGGCCCCTGGCGGTAGGATTGCATGCCCTACCGCCAAAAACCTCCTAAGTATTGAACACAGTGCATGCTCGTGCCTACCGCCAAGCACCTTGGCAGTAGGGTTGTGCAGGCTACCGCCAGCCCGTTTGGCGGTAGCGATGTTTCCTACCGCCAAAGTCTCCGGCGGTAGGCTGTTATACCCTACCGCCATGGTCCCTGGTGGAAGCAAAAGGGTCAGATCTCGATTTTTTTTCAAACTAGGGCCAGATCTCGAATAGGTTTCAGAAAAGGGTCAAAACACGAAATTTAGCCGCCGGCGTGCACTGTGGTGGCGGCGAAAATGAGGCCGGCGCACCCGCAAGATCAGATGCATGTACTGACCGGTAAGGCTTTTCTGCAACTCCCATTTCCTAAGAGTATTGTTTTCGAAGGGAAACTAAGAGAATCTAAAAGTCATTTGCTTATTGTCTTGAAGTAGCTATCCAAATCTCCCTTTCTTGACGGATAGAATCAGATGAAATTTCAATTTATTTCTAAGGGACATCTCTGCATTCTTGATTGACGCAAATAAAAAAATAATAATGTCCCTCATGAATATGATTTCAGCACAATGAATTGAGATTACAAAAAGCTGAACCACCGGAGAGCAATGAACAAACCAATATATTTTTTTCGAAACGGAGGCAAAAGATTTGCCTCATCTATTAAATGAGAAGGATAGAGTGTTTTGGAGTGTTACAAGACCTGACCCAACACACATCACGGCCTGACAATTACTCTCTTATTACAATGTTCCCTAAATTCTTAGCGCCGGCGGTTACCCAAAGCTTTGCCTCATCGGTTACAAGTTGGAGAAGGCTTGTAGGCGGTGCACTTTTGTGGCGAAATACCCTAGCGTTTCTCTCATTCCAAATTGTCCACGAGACAAGCATAGTGAGGGAGGCCATAGCTCGCCTGTGGGGGTTCGTCATGTCGGTCCTCTTGTCCCATCATTCGAAGAGGGATGCGTGGAGATGCCAAGTGGTGGTGTCGATGTGCGCAAGCCCAAATTTTTGGATGACCATGTTCCAAAGCCGTGTAGAGTAGCGGCACCGAACAAAGAGGTGAACGGTCGTCTCTTGTTCTCTCTTGCATAGGAGGCAAAGGCCACAGTTTGCCCAGCCACGACGCTCCAAGCGGTCGGCAGTCCAAATCCGCCCTTGCAAGGCAAGCCATGCGAAAAACTTAACTTTCGGGGGGGGCCCAGGCTTTCCACACCATGAAGTCCATATGGGATAGCGTCAGACCTAGGAACTGCGCCTTGTAAGCAGTGGACACTGAGTAGATCCCGTCCATGGAGTGCTTCCACACTATGTCGTCCTCGGCATCGTCATCTATGTGAAAGTCATGCGTGAGCATCCAAAGGGTGAAGAACTCCCGCACGTGGTCGCTGGTGATGACGGTGTCCCTCTTGATTTGAAGCATCCAAGCATTCACCCTGAGGGCGTCGCGCACCTTCCAAGTTTTCCTCTTTGAGGCTTTAAAGATCAGAGGAGCAATGTCCTTGGGCTTGCGGCCAAGAAGCCAAGGGGAGTCCCAAAAACATGTTTTTGCACCATTGCCCATGACTATCGTGGTGGATGCATAGAAGAAATCATGGTCTTCAACAGTACATGGGTTACCCAAACCCACCCAAAGTTTGCTCGGCTCCTTCCATTCGTACCACAGCCATCTCAATCTTAATGCACGAGCAAACTTGTCAGTGTTTAGCACCCCTAGGCCTCCGTATGCTGAAGGGCGGCAAACAATTTCCCAATTGACTTTGCACTGCGCGCCGGTTGTCTTGTCAGATCCAGACCAAAGGAAGGCTCTCTCAATCTTGTTCAGGTTGTGGAGAGTTCCTTGCGGGACAATCAATGGCGTGATGGAGTATATCGCTTGAGAAGCGACCACAGATTTGACAAGCGTCATTCGACCAATGGTGGTGATGTTTTGGCCCTCCCAAGTGACCAACTTGCCAGCCGCTTTGTCCTCCAGATATTGGAAATCGATTTTCCGAAGCTGCCAAACCGATAGCGGAAGGCCCAAATATTTTATGGGAAAAGAGGCCTGTGTCGCCGGCATATTGCTGAGGATGTGTTCCAGGTCCAGGTTGGCACATCTAATGGGCACCACGGAACTTTTTTGGAGATTGGTGCACAGGCCCGTGACATCGCCGAAGCCTCTGAGGATGACCGACAGGTTGTCGATGTCTGACTTGATCGGAGCCATGAAAACCGCCACGTCGTCAGCGTACAAGGAAGTTCTCACCATGGCCCCTCGCCCACGAAGCTTGTGAATAAGGCCCTTATGAGTTGCCAGCTCAAGGATGTGGTGAAGCGGGTCTATTGCTAGCACGAATAGCAGAGGCGAAAGAGGGTCCCCTTGCCTGAAACCGCTGCCATGCTTAATGGGTGGTCCAGGGATGCCATTGAGGAGGAACCGCGATGATGACGAGGAAAGCAAAGCTGCGACCCAATCCCTAAACTTATCTGGCAGACCTTTTCGCTGAAGCTAGTCCAGAATGTATTCCCATTTGACCGAGTCAAAGGCTTTCTTGATGTCTAGCTTGAAAAGGAGGGCGGGAGTCTTGCACTTATGGAGCCGGCGGGCGAAGTTGTGAACGTACATGAAGTTGTCATGAATGCTTCTTTTCTTAATGAATGCACTCTACGCGTGGGAGACAAGGGCGCCCATGTGGGGTGCGAGCCTTAGGGATAGCACATTGGCAATGATTTTTGCGACGGCATGAATAAGGCTAATGGGCCTATAATCGGAAATGCCCTCCGCCCCTTCTTTTTTGGGCAACAACACCACATTGGCAGAGTTGAGCCACTGGAGGTTGTTAGTGCGAAGGGCGCCGAAACAGCTAATGACTCTCATGATGTCATGTTTGATGTAGCTCCAACATCTCTTGAAGAAAAGCCCGGTGAACCCGTCAGGGCCGGGTGCCTTGTTGCCAGGCATCTCCTTAATGGCCTCCCACACCTCGTCCTCAGTTATATCATTGCCAAGCTCGTGGAGATCAAGGGGTTGAATGTTGAGCTCATCCCAGCTAAATTCAGCGGTAGGCGTGGAACCAACCCCCATGACCCCAGAGAAGTGGTCGTGGATAATCTTTTCCTTGCGTGAGTGCACCATGACCCATCCACTGGCCAGCCTAATTCAATGTATGTGATTTTTCCTTCTTCTCGCATTGACGCGGCGGTGGAAATTTTTTGTATTGGCATCCCCTTCCCTTAGGTTAGCAATCCTCGCGCACTGCCTTTTCCTAGCCCTTTGCAACACCGCAAGGCTAATCACCCTCCGCTTGAGGCGTGAGCGAAGGTCTAGCTCCTCCATAGAGAGAGTCCGCTCCTCTTGAGCAATGTCCAGGCGAAGGATGACCATGTGGGCTGCATGTAGGTGGATCTTGGCCTTAGAGAACATATTCTTGCTCCACTCAGAAAGCCGCAAAGCAGTCTTTTTGAGTTTATGGTGAAGCCTTAGGTAAGGTTCAGAGTGCTGCATTGGCTCATTCCAAGCTTTTTGGACCACCTCATGAAATCCAGGCAAAGAAACCCAGAAGTTTTCGAACTTGAAGGATCAAGGCCGTCTCGGCCCCTTGTCATCAGCTAGCAGTAAGGGGCAGTGGTCGGAGAGGGAGGACGACAGGGCATGGAGGACATGAGTGTTGAAAGTGGTGTCCCACTCGGCATTGCAGAAGAATGAGTCGAGCTTGCATAGCGTTGGGTTATTACGCTCATTGCTCCACGCAAAACGCCGATTCTGGAGGTGGATTTCCTTGAGTTCGCAGGTTTGCAACGCAGACCGGAAGCGGTTGATCCTACTACGATTCACGTTCCTTTTATTTTTGTCTCTAACTCGGTAGATCTGGTTGAAGTCCCTTAGGACGAGCCATGCCATATCCTGCAACGGCTTGTGGGCGATGATCTCCGCAAAGAAAGCATCTTTGCTAGCCTGGTCCGTGGGGCCATAGACAGTTGTTGCCTTGAAGCAGATTCCGGATGAACGAATTCGCACAGAGGCTGACAAACAGTAGTTGGTTGCAACAATGTCATTGACATCAAGAAGGTTCTCATCCCAAAGCAATAGGATGCCTCCCCTAGTTCCGATAGCCGGACGTTGCGCGAAGCCACGAAATCTAAATCCACCAATGGACGCGGCAGTGAACATGTTGACTGAGTTCAACTTCGTCTCCTGAAGGCAAATGAGATGGCAAGAGGACCCCTCAATTGTAGCTTTAACTGTTGCCCTTCGATCTGGGAAATTTAATCCCCTCACGTTCCAGCAAAGCGTGTTAATTGGTTGTTCTGTCATGGAGAACTATTGAGCACTCTAGGCACACAGAGGTGGAAAAGCAAACTGAATAACTAAGCTTGGTACAAGGGACACACCCAGCCATACTACAGCAATAGGGTCTAACGCTAACCCTTAGCATACAGACTCCAAAAGGTTGCATTAACATGGGCAACCAACTACACCCTACGTTATGGAATCTTGAAAGACATTGCTCACGCCATGACGTCTTGCTCTCCTCCATCTTGTAGTCCAGCCGCTCCAGCAGCTGGGTCAAGCACCCCCTCTCCCCCATGGCCAATCAGCGCGTCCTCAACTGCGTTGACTGCAGGGTTGTCGAGCTCAAAAAACTCTCTCATGGCTATAATCACTTCATCAGGAAGGTGCTGCTTGAACTTGTCCATGAATGCCTTAAGTGTGTCTTCAGTGACATCCAGCCTAATATTGCTTTGCAAGCAGATGGAGCTTTGGTGTAAATTTGAAGCATGACATATCCATTCATATCTGACAAACTTGGAAATTCAGTGGAAAGGCTAATTGTGATCTTCATTTTTCCATGATACTCCGTTTACTCGAGTGGTCAAGACTTTTCCGAACCTCTCATTGTAGAAGAGCATGTCGAATGTTTTTGTTATGTCTAAGCTATAGAAGAGCACGGGGTACGTCGATGGCTGTTCATGCAGCTGCAGCAGTAGGCATGGTTTGATGAAAGTGAGTACCAGACTAGCTAGCACTTTGCATGAGTCATGGGTCTCCCTGATTGGTGATGACACGCTTTGACTGAATATTGCATCAGCAATACTCGTGTTCAGCTTATCAAGATATCTGTCCATGCATATCTTCTTGAGGAACAGAACATAAAACCATGCATATCTTCTTGCTTTGACAGATTTTATGCATTAAAAAATAATTCTAACTGCATCCCTATTAGCAGAGAAGGCCAAGCGAAGGTTGCATGGACATGTGAATCAGTAAACAAGCCTCATCCTTCTTCAAAAATAATTCTAACTACATGCGTCAAAATAAAACTCTACAATACAAAGCAAACCAAGATACTTGGTATTAGTGAGATCCATAGATCAACTAGGTAAAGTACTCCCTCCGTCCCAAAATTCTTGTCTTAGATTTGTCTAAATATGAATGTATCAAGTCACGTTTTAGTATTAGGTACATCCGTATCTAGACAAATCTACGACAAGAATTTTGGGACGGAGGGAGTACAAAGCTGCGAATTTTCATGTAGCTATGTAAGTCTCGTGATGCTTTCCTACTTTTCAGTCTATAAGTAAGTTTATTAGTTGATCCAGTGCTGAAAACAATTCAATTGAACATGTTTGTTCTAGCACTTTTTTGGCAACCATTCACGTGCATATGCAGTTTTGATTCCATGTGAAGTCAATGACTGGTTTTTTTAATGAAATTCTTCAGGTTTGCTTGGTGAAGTTTCATTTATAAAAGAAGATATGTTTAATTATTATTTTGAGAAAAGAAGATATGTTTAATTGTGGGGAGTTTTTGCAGGTAATATCCATCTAGCACTACTTAAGACTGATGGGTGTACAATACTTAAAAGAGCTCATGTTGCATGGAGAACGTTTTTTTGTCCTATTGGTTGCACGTAAATATCAGACCGTCGGAGTACTGAAACAAAAGACAAATGGGTGTACAAAACTTAAAAGAGCTGATGTCGCTACTTGAGAACTTAATCATGCCTTTGCTCAATTTTAAATTTTTAACTTCAATTAGTGTCTACTTGGCATCTAATTTGCTGATTTTTGAGAAAATGATGGACATCTACTGTTATTTTTATCTTGGTGTTACATTGGAAAGTCATATGTGGTAACAGACATGTTTACCAGGGCGTAAGTTTGTGTATACCTGATTTCCGATGCACTATTAAATTTTTGGCAGATCTCTTGAACTAAATAATGGCTAATAGTTTTCAGAATAAACTATTTCTATTTCTGTTTTGGTCGAGCTAGCAAGCTACTCAGGAGAACAAATAATGTGATTCACCATGTATTGTAATTAATCAATTTTGTATAGTCCAATTCAACTAGCTTTTAAAGTCTTAATCATTCCATTGTGTTAGTGTTGTTCGATAACGGGTGTGCCATACGGCGTCTGAGCTCATCACTTTGGGATTGACCATGTTCAGATGCTTTGTGATTAGGCCGACATGCATCCACTATCGACAAGAGTGGGATGGAGGATAAGCGTCAACACGGGTGGGACTACGTTGAATAGAGGATGTTGTACTATGGAAGTCTTGAGCCATACTTATTGTGCTAGAGGCGTATGATAGTTTTTTCGCCCATAGCAAATTTTGATTCAAATCTTGACTCTCTCAAGTCACAAGACAATTACAGAGGTAGGGTGTTGCTTTTAGTCGTGCATAACTCTAGGTTTAGAAAGTTGATCCGAATTGGACACACGCCAGGCGACCTTATAATAAATCATATTAAGTAAAGACAGTGCATGCTTAGATGTCAAGGGCGCCCACTGCTTTAAGAGTGTTCATGCTACAATTCATTTTAATTTTCTATCATAATTGAACATAAAAAGTGGCAACATGAATGAGTCACTAGCAACATGAAAGGATATTTATTTTTAGCTGGGGATACGAACAATACTATCATTACCACCAACGGACATAAAAAGTGGCACTAAATGGTATTTCTCCCTGTGCAATGCCCGGGCACATCACTATCAAGAAAGCATGTTCAGTTTAGGTTACTTCCATCAAAACTTTGTTAGTATGTATGGTGCCAACTACGGGGCATGCATGTTGATTCTCATAACAATTCTTTTTCCGTGCACTTGCTCAACTACACGTAGAATGAAGCTTAATTAAGACAACATCCACCAGAATTGCATAAGCTTATTAGAAATCACTGAGATAATTATTTATGTTGTTGCTCTATGCATACAATGCTAAATTATAGTATTCCTTAAAACTCATTTAAATTATAGGTTGAATTGTTGTATTTTTAGTGCTATCATAATATATTCTATGCATGTGAATTTTCACATTTGGTTGTAATATTTGCCAGGACATGCGTTGCACGTGCATGCTTACTAGTTGCTTGTAATAATCGAAGGGGAAAGAGGATGATGAGCCATGGATGCTGGGGAGTGGGGCTTTGGGAGTGTGATTCAGGTCTATATCGAATGACTCCTCATGGACAAATCGGACAACAACACAAGGGATCTTGCCTCAGGAACCTTTCCTCGATCGATCGTATGGTGCCTAGTTAGTTCGCGGGTTGAGAGGATCAGAGATGTACCTAGCATTGAGCTGTCCTAGTGGGTCCGTNCGGGCATGCATGTTGATTCTCATAACAATTCTTTTTCCGTGCACTTGCTCAACTACACGTAGAATGAAGCTTAATTAAGACAACATCCACCAGAATTGCATAAGCTTATTAGAAATCACTGAGATAATTATTTATGTTGTTGCTCTATGCATACAATGCTAAATTATAGTATTTCTTGAAACTCATTTAAATTATAGGTTGAATTGTTGTATTTTTAGTGCTATCATAATATATTCTATGCATGTGAATTTTCACATTTGGTTGTAATATTTGCCAGGACATGCGTTGCACGTGCATGCTTACTAGTTGCTTGTAATAATCGAAGGGGAAAGAGGATGATGAGCCATGGATGCTGGGGAGTGGGGCTTTGGGAGTGTGATTCAGGTCTATATCGAATGACTCCTCATGGACAAATCGGACAACAACATAAGGGATCTTGCCTCAGGAACCTCCCCTCGATCGATCGTATGGTGCCTAGTTAGTTCGGGGGTTGAGAGGATCAGAGATGTACCTAGCATTGAGCTGGTCCTAGTGGGTCCGTGGCGGAGCTCCATGGGGCCAAAGGGGGCCATTGCCCCCCCCCCCCCACTCCAGAAAAATTATGCTTGAATATCAAAGACTTCTCAGAGTACATGCATAGTTTATCTTCTTCGTCCCTTAACTCTGCGCATGTTGGCGCTGCCCCAGTTGCACGTCCCGTAGTGGCATTTGTCCACCGGCCACAAGTCTAGTGTGGCGCAGATGAAGTAGTTGCTGGTGGACGCGATCGTGACGCGACCATCCACCTTGACGACACCGGACTCCGCCGCGGCGCCGAGCCGCGACAGCGCCAATAGGCACAGCGCCCCAGCGAGCCACACTCGGCATGGGACGACGTGGACGGAGCCCCTGACAGCTGCGAACGACGCCGACACCACGTCCGGCACGCCGGACAGCACCTTCTACCCGCGAGTCTCACGGACGACTCGACCATCATCTCCTCCTTCTCCTCCCCCGCGCTCGGCCGACCGGACAACGACGCCCCCTTGGATGCCGCAAGAGTCTGAATCGAACACCTACACAAACCAGCAAGGTTAGTTAACAAGGCAAAAGCAACATCGACGACCGGGAATACAAGAACAAGAAGAACAAGAACGAGAGGATCGACGAATCCACGCACCGATGCGGGCTGGATTGTGGATTGGGAAGAAGACCCCCCCCCCCCTCCTATCACAACTCCACATCATTGTATATCTTCAACAATTGTTTATGTTTTAGTACATATAAAACATGCTATTTAAATAATTAACATATTGATTTAAAGTCCTTATGAAGCCCTTAAGAATCTCACACCGCCGGGCTTGCACAAGGATTTTGGAAGTCAACGGACACGAACGAAATGCATCAAAAGACACTGCATGTTCCAGAGGTTTATGTCTAGATGTGGCGGCTTGGTTCTCCCTGCGGTGTCAGTCTTGGATGGTGCATCTATCAGTCACAGTTGTGTAGTACTTTTAATCCTTTCAGTAAATTTCCAAGTATTGGTATCGTTAGCAGCATTTGTTAGTACTTTAGATGCATACCATATTTATTCCTCGAAGGTTAATATCCATTGCCTTCCAGAGGCCCCCATCTAGTTTTATGTTGTTAAAGTCATAATCCCTCCGCCCCTAAATATAAGTCTTTTTAGAGATTTTAATATGGACTAAATGAATGAATCTATATTTTAAAAGGCGAAGTATCCAGTGAAAATGTCTTTTCAATGAAAATCTGAAAATTCGTATGTGAGCCATCAGATCTATAATGGACGCCATGGATCAAAGGTGGGATCCCTGAGCATCCACTTAAAAGCGATTAACAAATAACCCCCTATTCTCGTAATGATTAGCCAAAATCGTTGAGGATTGCCTTACCCAACTCCGACCTAACTCTCCCACACGTCCACGGGATGCTGCCGCCGGGAACGCCACGGCGGCTCCGAGACTTCTTGCGGCGGCGAGACCCAAGGCACGGCGACCACAACTGACGGAGACACGGGGACGCACCACGTCAGAGCTCCATCTCATCGTCGGTAGGACTCCCGAGGAGCCGAGGCGAGAACGCCGCCGCGGGGAAGACGAGGATATCCGCGGCGTCCGAACAGGCAGCTTCACCGACGACGCAGACCGTGTGAGGGGACGGGAACTGCGTAGGTGACGCGTATGCCGGCCGCACCGGCCATGGGGATGAAGTAGAGCAGCGCCATGCTACCAGGGCCACCAAGCTGATGCGCCGGGTGACGGTGGGTGTGACCTGCAGGTAGCCGCGTCCATCACAGTGGCATCCGCATGCGTCGACCTCGAGCGGCAACACGGCGGACGCGGGCTGCCCCTATGCTATTTAGTTCTCTGAAGAATTATACCTCAGTGATCCAATTTCTCTGACGAAATATTAGTGCAGTCTCTGTTCTATGAAGAATTGTACCTCAGTGATCCAATTTCTCTCACGAAATGTTCAACGCAGCCTCTGTTCTCTGAAGAATTGTACATGCAAATGCTGAAGCTTGTGCACTGATATTTGCTAATCTGTTAGTGCTGTGCAACTCCCCTGTAGTTTTTGAGGATTACTGTTCGGTGGTGATGAAAAAATTGAAATATCTGAATACACAACTTCAAATTCCATGCACAGTTTCAGCTTCATAAAATGTTGGCACAAAACCCATAAATTAACATCTTTGTAAAGTTTTGCAGAGCTACAGAATGCCCATTCAGAAATCATGTAACACACGAACTTGTAGTTCCAAATAAGCAACAGGCCATGTCAATTGATTAATGTGGTGGTCGTAAACTCTGGAGCTAGTGTTAGGTTAATCTCTACACTACATGGCCAGGGGACATAAGGTTCGCACGGACGAGAGTGAGCGCTGACGTTGAGTAATTTGAAGGTTGAGACGTAACTGGACGAGGGTGAGCAGCAGATAACAGATGCCAGTCACGGCCAACGAAGGGAAGGGCATGGCTCGAGTCGCCACCGAGGAAGGGCCCGTTGTTGCTGGCGGAGGGAACGACATGGCTCGAATCGCCACCGGAGTAGATGCCGACAGAGGGCCTGTTGCTGCCGGCGGAGGGCAAGGACTAGTGGCCGCCGGAACACGATTCTCCATCGTGATGTAGATTGGAACGTGAACCGATCCAAGGGATACTCACAAAGAATTTTTACTGCTTGATGATGGATAAGTTAGGGGATTATCTGCTAATTGCGTTTAAGTGGACGCTTAGGAATCCCATCTTTAATCTTTGGCGTCCATTATAGATCTGATGGCCAACATAGAAATTTTCAGATTTTCACTGAAAAGCTATTTTCATTGGATACTTCGCCTTTTTAGATTAGACAAACTTGCTTTGCTTATGTGCGACAAGATGGGGCCCACCTGGAGAGGCCAATGTGATTACAGTCCAGAGGGTTATTTTAATTTATTTATTTTACTTATTAGTAGCTTCTTCGGCGGGTCCCTAGTTACCTTTTTATTTTATATAAGTCGGTTATTTATTTCCATTCCAGATCGGTGCAAGTCAGAGTCAACGTAAAAGAGTACCGTCAATGTAAAACTGGCTATTTTATAATGAATTAGGCACTATGCATGTTTCTGCCATCGGCCATTATCGAACTTAGAGCATTGTTGTCATAAACCTCTACCAATATGTGAGACTGTGAGTTCCCGCGACGCGACGCGTCGGAGATTACAAGCTAAGCCTATACGGTTTGTCCACGTTACTCCTTCAGATCGAGGGGTTTTCTTATTGTTTCTATGGATTTTGTGAAGCCTCGATGTGATAGCATCGTCCTTTGTAAACGATCAAGACTGGTAAGTCCACCAGTCCAAACAGTTGTCCATATGTACCA
Source organism: Aegilops sharonensis (assembly GCA_904067115.1). Lineage (NCBI taxonomy): Eukaryota > Viridiplantae > Streptophyta > Magnoliopsida > Poales > Poaceae > Aegilops > Aegilops sharonensis. Next base: position 131,650,981 of record LR880972.1, read on the forward strand.
GTAGAAGATTCGGCAGCTACTGCAGTCCCTGCTTCTTCGGGCGGAACCCCAGGCTGACATATACTTACTGCAGGCGGAGCTTCATTGGTGACAACTGTGACCTACTCAACACAATAACGTTCAACTCAAACCCTGACTATTGACTATTAGAGTGGTGTTGCTATGTGTATGTGGGCGCGGGGTGCGGGGGGGGGGGGGGGCGGCCGGGGGGGCGGCGGGCGGGGGGGGGGCCGCCCCCCCCAATTTCCCCCAACCTTGAGAAAATTAGTAGGGCTTGGGATTTTCTATTGGCCAAGTTCATCGGCACCAACAATGATCTGCAAATCTAGATGACAATGCTCAACATAGGGCCTGGGCACGGATGCAGATGGGAACAACCCCATGATGTAGCCCATCATAGTGGATGCAGCGTGACACGTCGCCATTGCACCTCTGTCAATTGTGTTTGCTCACATCCCCGCATTTCCATGCCCGTGCACGTAGTTAACGGAGAGCGGATGTTTGGCCCCCGAGCGACAGGGCACTCGTTATCTCGAAAAACCCTATTTGGCACTTAGGTTGCCGAACAGAGGCTTACGCATATGAGGCACTCTCCCCTCTCCCAGTGCTTTTCCTAAACGGTCGGCCCATTTAGGGGCACTAAATTTCCTGAAGCTCCCAACCGGTTTTGGCAAAATTCCAGAAACTTCTAGTTGGTTTCCCCTTTTCTTTAATCTATGTGTTTTTGTCATTTTTTATTCGGTTTTCTCAATTTTTTTTCCTTTTTTCTTTTATTTTTTGGTTCATTTTTTAAAATGTGAATATTTTAAAATTCTGTAAATGCTTTAATATTTTGTGAACTTTTCTGAAAAGATAGAATATTTATTTCAAATTCATGAACTTTTGAAAATACCCAAAGTTTGAAATTCATAAAAAATATATAATTAATTAATTAAATTTAATTTCACTAAAAAGTAAACTCGTGAATATTTTTTCAAATTCGTGAGCATTTTAAAAAATTCCAGAACATTACTAATTTCCTGGTGTCTTCCAATTATGTGTACTTTTTTAAAACTGACTTTTTTTTCAAATTCTTCAACGATTTAAAAATTTATTTAAAAAATACGAATATTTATAAAATTTGTGAAAAAAACTACTCTTCTGAATGCATGAATTGCCTTAATCTATGGAAAACTGGAACGAGCGAGTTAATGAGTCATGACCCGCTATTGTCTGCCTGAGCGCGGCGTAGAATTGGAGCACTGCATTCGCTAGGGTTATTTTCACGCCTATAGCAAGACCTGTCCTAGCCTCACCTTTGGGGCGCCCCTATGTATCGCTTCAGGTGAGACGTAGGGAACTCCAGCTCGAAGGTAAGCGCAAGAACGCCCGGCCCAGGCATACGCGAGCCACAGCCTAGTTTTTTTTTATTTTTCACGTTTATAGTTTTCTTTTTCCTTTTATACTTTGTTTATAATTCCAATATTCTAAATAAATATGTCACAAAAAACACTTGACATAAAACATGTGATAAATATATATTTAACCAAGGGTTTGAAAAATGTTAAATGTGTACAGGGAATTATTTTCCTTCAGGATACAAAAATATGTATATGAAAAAAAAAAGATGTGTGAAAAAGTTGAGCATGTGTTTAAAAATTCCTAATCAAACATTTGAAAAACATATGTTAAAAAATTATTTGAAAAATGTTAATCAAGCATTTAAAAAATGTTAAACATGTATAGAAAAAACATTGACCATGCACTCAAAAAAGTCGATCATGTATTTGATAAATATTAGCCATGCACTCAAAAATATTGATCATTTATTTGACAAGTGTTAACCAAACATCTTAAAAATGTTGATTGTGCATAGTAAAAATGGAACCACATATACAAAAAGATTTAATTTCTTACTTGAAAAAATGTTAATCAAGCATTTTAAAAAAATGTTGAATGTTTGAAGCAAAAATGTTAACCATATATATATATAATTGTCAAATGTGTATGGAAAAAAAGTTGACATCCAAAAAAATAAGTTTAGAAAAATGTTAATTATGAATGCGCATGCAAAAATATTTCAGCTATATAAGGAAAATGTTTAATGTGACTGAAAAAAGGTAACACGTGTTGAAAGAA
>LR880972.1:131700605-131732367 GCA_904067115.1 Aegilops sharonensis
GGGGAAAAATATGAATGTGTACATGCAGCCGCTTAAGGACGAATTGCAAGAAGCCTGGGATAATGGGTTCAAGACATACGACGCCTATAGCAAACGAAACTTCATAATGCGTGTCTGGTACATGTACTCGACACATGACTTGCCAGCGTATGCGCTATTCGTTGGCTGGTGTGTGCATGGAAGGTTCCCGTGCCCCACATGCAAGGGAGCTCTTGAGTTTCGTTGGCTTCAGGTCGGTCGCAAGTTTTCTTGCTTCGACATGCATAGACAGTTCCTGGATCCTCGCCATAAGTTCAGGAAAGAAAAGAAGAACTTCATCAGAGGTAGAGTTGTAAAAAATTCTGCACCACCTGCGTTGACAGGCCAACAGACCCTGGATCAGTTAAACGCTCTCGAGCCAGATCCAGAGCGTCCAGGGTACTTCAAGGGGTGTAATTCTGAGCACGCCTGGACTCACAAAACATGCTTATGGGATCTGCCTTAGTTCAAAGACCTCCTTTGCCCACACAACATCGACGTGATGCACACTGAGAAGAATATCGCCGAGGCACTTTTTGGTACATTGTTCGGCATAGATGGGAAGTCAAAGGATAATACTAAGGCTAGAGTCGATCTGGAGACGCTATGTGATAGGTCGTTACAAAACATGAAAGAACCGAAAGGAAAGCAGAACTGGACGAAGCCAAAGGCATGATTCAATCTTGGAAGGCCAGCTATGAGGGAAATTATCTTGTGGGTGAAAATGCAGTTGATGTTCCCCGATGGGTATGCAGCGAATCTAAAGAGGGGAGCGAGTCTTGATAAATTGAAGATATTTGGTCTCAAGAGTCATGATTGGCACATATGGATTAAGCGGGTAATGCTAGTGATGTTGCGTGGCTTCATCCCTGAGGATGAATGGCTAGTACTGGCAGAACTCAGCTATTTCTTCCGTGTTCTTTGTGCGAAAGAACTATCGCCTGGCGTGCTAGAAGAAATGGAAGAGTTGGCGCCAGAGTTGATCTGCAAGTTAGAGAAGATCTTTCCACCGGGCTTCTTTAATCCAATGCAGCATTTGATTTTGCATCTCCCGACCGAGGCAAGATTGGGGGGGCCCGTGAAAAATCGTTGGTGCTACCCAACTGAGAGGATGCAGAAGACGCTTCGAGAAAAATGTAAAAATAAACGTAGAATTGAAGCGTCTATGGCTGAGGCATTCATCACTGAGGAGGCGGCAAACTTCGTGACAGCACACTACGAAACCAAAAATCGTCATTTGCATAATCCGAAGCCTCAGTACAATGCTGACGAGCCTAAAAAGGGTGGATCCAACCTCAGCCTATTCAAAGGGAATCTCGCACCAGCCAGTGTTTAAAATCCAGTATCTTTGGATAACGAAGAATGGCGTACCATTTCGTTGTATATCTTCAACAACTTGATAGAAGTGCGGCCGTACATCGAGTAAGTTCTCGGTACATTGTTTCGCAACTTCTATTTCCTTTGAACTGCTCTTATTCCTGGATATTTCATACAGTCGATACGTCGCCCTATTATCGTATGGAGCGGTGATCCAAAAGGATTCCATCGAAGAGTATGAGCTTCTCGCAAAGCAAGGAGGCGGCTATCCCGGTTTCATCTCTTGGTTCAAACAAACGGTAAATTCTATTAGAAAATTTCATTTCATTCGCTAATTTGTGTGTAATGCAACAATCCTTTCATATTAAACTTGTAGGCTAATTCAGAGTCTATGGACGCCGAATTGAGACAAGTCGCTAATGGTTTTGACTATAAGGTCCGTTCATTTGACAAATACGACATCAACGGGTATCGTTTTCGTACCTATGGCAAAGAGCTATCTATGGCCGACCGAAAGTCTACAAATTGTTGTGTATCTGCTATCGGCGAAGGAGGTACCGAGTATTATGGGAGAGTTGAAGCAATTTATGAACTTCTATTCTATGGTGAAAACCCACCGAATGTCGTAGTCTTCAAATGTGATTGGTTTCAGCCGAAGTAGACTAGAAGGACTCATGAACATATAGGGCTAGTTGAAATCAACCAAAGCACCCATTTAGATGTTCCTGATGTCTATATTACGGCTCAACAGGCGACCCAAGTATTCTATCTACCCTGGGCCTGCCAAACTAATCCAAATCTGAAAGGTTGGGATGTCGTTTATGAAGTGCCGCCACGTGCTAGACTATCTCCCCCAAAGGAAGAGGATTATGAACCTCACATTAACCCAGACACATATGAAGGAGAATTCTTCCAAGAGACACGTCTTTCCAAAAAGCGTTTCAAGAACCGGTATACTTCACCCCAAAACATTGAAGTAGACAGCGACAGTGAATCCCACATCACCCCAGAGGAGGAACAAGAAGAGCCGAAACAAGAAGAGGTTACTGCTGCGGACGACCTCTCAATGCTTGACCGATTACGTAAAGGTGGCCTTCCACATGTTGATGCCACTGAACCCTATGAGCCCGTCATTGATTATAGTGATTATGATGATTATGCATTTATTGATGATTCTGATCGAGATTATTAGTAGTGTCAGGTATTCAATTTTTTTATGTTGTACTTGATGATTATACACTTAAGTGATATACATATTATTATTCATGTCGGTATTTTTTTATGTTGTACTTGATGATGATACACTTATTTGCCATTTTGCAGATTTCATTCACTTCTCGGAAGCTAGCTTGCTATGATGGAGTGCTTGTTTTCTATTTCATTCTCTTATAGTTTTCTTCTAGCTTGCTATGATGGAACTTGCTATCTTGATGAAACTTTGCATTGTAATATGTATGTGCAACTTCCTAATGGTTGCAACTTATGTGTATGTGCAACTTGCTATATATGTATGTACGATGAAACTTATGTGCTGTTAAATAGCCCTGTGAAATATATCTATATATGTCATATATATTTGCTGTNGCCCGTCATTGATTATAGTGATTATGATGATTATGCATTTATTGATGATTCTGATCGAGATTATTAGTAGTGTCAGGTATTCAATTTTTTTATGTTGTACTTGATGATTATACACTTAAGTGATATACATATTATTATTCATGTCGGTATTTTTTTATGTTGTACTTGATGATGATACACTTATTTGCCATTTTGCAGATTTCATTCACTTCTCGGAAGCTAGCTTGCTATGATGGAGTGCTTGTTTTCTATTTCATTCTCTTATAGTTTTCTTCTAGCTTGCTATGATGGAACTTGCTATCTTGATGAAACTTTGCATTGTAATATGTATGTGCAACTTCCTAATGGTTGCAACTTATGTGTATGTGCAACTTGCTATATATGTATGTACGATGAAACTTATGTGCTGTTAAATAGCCCTGTGAAATATATCTATATATGTCATATATATTTGCTGTGAAAATTGTTGGATTTAAAAAAAACAGGGAAAAAAGCCAATATGCAGGCTCTTCGTCTGCCACCAACGGCAAAGGGCTCTTTGCCATCAGCATCAGACGGCAAAGAGGCCACATGGTAGGCAACTGTGCTTCCTGGGAGGCTGACCAATTTGGTCAGTTTGCCTACAGTGGCTGACGGCAAAGGCCTTACGAAGTTTGCCGTCAGCGGCCGACGGCAAAGGCTTGCCGTTAACCACCTAACGGAAGTAACAACACATTTATTGCCATATGCATTCTTTGCCGTCGGCTGCTGATGGCAAAGGCTCCTTTGCCGTTAGCCACCCGAAGCAGACGGCAACGTAGCTCTTAGCCGTCCCGTACTTTGCCGTCCGCCGCGGACGGCAAAGACCTTTGTCGTCCGCCATCCATGCGTTTGCCGTCCGCCGTGGCAGATGGCAAAGTAGCTGATTCCTGTAGTGATTGATATCTATTGATGGGCATCTCCATAGCCCGTTGATACGCCTAGTTGATGTGAGACTATCTTCCCTCTTTTTGTCTTCTCCACAACCACCGTTCTATTCCACATATGCTATATCCATGGCTCACGCTCATGTATTGCGTGAAGATTGAAAAAGTTTTGAAAATGTTAAAGTATGAAACAATTGATTGGCTTGTCATCGGGGTTGTGCATGATTTAAATACTTTGTGTGGGGAAGATGGAGCATATCCAGACTATATGATTTTGTAGGGATAACTTTCTTTGGCCATGTTATTTTGAGAAGACATAATTGCTTTGTTAGTATGCTTGAAGTATTATTATTTTTATGTCAATATGAACTTTTGTCTTGAATCTTTCGGATCTGAATATTCATACCATGATTAAGAAGATTTACATTGAAATTATGCCAAAGTATCACTCCGCATCAAAAATTCTCTTTTTATCATTTACCTACTCGAGGACGAGTAGGAATTAAGCTTGGGGATGCCTGATACGTCTCCAACGTATCTATAATTTTTGATTGCTCCATGCTAATTTATCTATTGTTTTGAACTATAATGGGCTTTATCTTCCACTTTTATATTATTTTTGGGACTAACCTATTAATCGGAGGCCCAGCCCAGAATTGTTGTTTTTTTGCCTATTTCAGTATTTCGAAGAAACAGAATATCATACGGAGTCCAAACGGAATGAAAACTTCGGGAACGTGATCTTCTCACCGAACATGATCCAGGAGACTTGGACCCTACTCCAAGAAGCACCAGAGGTGATCACGAGGGTGGAGGGCGCCCCCCTGGGCGCGCCCCCTACCTCGTGGGCCCCCTGACGCTCCACCGACGTACTCCTTCCTCCTATATATACCTACGTACCCCCAATAGACCAGAGGGGGAGCAAAAAAACCTAATTCCACCGCCGTACCTTTCTGTATCCACGAGATCCCATCTTGGGGCCTGTTCCGGAGCTCCGCCGGAGGGGGCATCTACCACGGAGGGCTTCTACATCAACACCATAGCCCCTCCGATGAAGTGTGAGTAGTTTACTTCAGACCTTCGGGTCCATATCTAGTAGCTAGATGGCTTCTTCTCTCTTTTTGGATCTCAATACAATGTTCTCCCCCTCTCTCGTGGAGATCTATTCGATGTAATCTTCTTTTTGCGGTGTGTTTGTTGAGACCGATGAATTGTGGGTTTATGATCCAGCTTATCTATGAATAATATTTGAATCTTTTCTGAATTCTTTTATGTATGATTGAGTTATCTTTGAAAGTCTCTTCGAATTATCCATTTGGTATGGCCAACTAGATTGGTAGTTCTTGCAATGGGAGAAGTGCATGGCTTTGGGTTCAATCTTGCGGTGTCCTTACCCAGTGACAGAAGGGGCAGCAAGGCACGTATTGTATTGTTGCCATCGAGGATAACAAGATGGGGTATTTATCATATTGCATGAATTTATTCCTCTACATCATGTCATCTTGCTTAAGGCATTACTCTGTTTTTAACTTAATACTCTAGATGCATGCTGGATAGCGGTCGATGAGTGGAGTAATAGTAGTAGATGCAGAATCATTTCGGTCTACTTGTCTCGGACGTGATGCCTATATACATGATCATACCTAGATAACCTCATAACTATGCTCAATTCTATCAATTGCTCAACAGTAATTTGTTCACCCATCGTAGAATACTTATGCTCTTGAGAGAAGCCACTAGTGAAACCTATGGCCCCCGGGTCTATTCTCATCATATCAATCTCCATCACTTTATTTACTTGCTTTGTTTTTACTTTTTACTTTGCATCTTTATACCAAAAATACCAAAAATATTATCTCTATCAGATCTCACTCTCGTAAGTGACCGTGAAGGGATTGACAACCCCTAATCGCGTTGGTTGCGAGTAGCTATCGTTTTGTGCAGGTACGAGGGACTTGCGCGTGACCTCCTACTGGATTGATATCTTGGTTCTCAAAAACTGAGGGAAATACTTACGCTACTGTGCTGCATCATCCTCTCCTCTTCGGGGAAAACCAATGCAAGCTCAAGACGTAGCATTGGTACCCCTGGATCTCCAAGTTTCTTTGGTATTCCACCTTTAAAAGTGTAATTAGCAAGCATGGTGGAAATTTCAGCTTCCGGTATCTTTCTTTTATTTGTAATGATATCCTTCATATATTTAGCATAAGGATTTAATTTAAGCATATCAGTTAAGCGCATACGTAAGAAGATAGGTCTAATCATTTCAGCAAAGCGCTCAAAATCCTCATCATCCTTTGTCTTGGATGGTTTAGGAGGAAAAGGCATGGGTTTCTGAACCCATGGTTCTCTTTCTTTACTGTGCTTCCTAGCAACAAAATCTCTTTTATCATAACATTGATTCTTTCATTGTGGGTTATCAAGATCAACAACAGGTTCAATCTCTACATCATTATTATTGCTAGGTTGAGCATCAACATGAACATTATCATTAACATTATCGCTAGGTTCATGTTCATCACCTGATTGTGTTTCAGCATCAGAAATAGAAATATCATTGGGATTCTCAGGTGTGTCTACAACAGGTTCACTAGAAGCATGCAAAGTCCTATCATTTTTCTTTTTCTTCTTTTTAGAAGGACTAGGTGCATCTAAATTATTTCTCTGAGAATCTTGCTCGATTCTCTTAGGGTGGCCTTCAGGATACAAAGGTTCCTAAGTCATTCTACCGGTTCTAGTAGCTACTCTAATAGCAAAATCATGTTTATTATTTAATTCGTCAAGCAAATCACTTTGAGCTTTATGTACTTGCTCTGCTTGAGTGGTAACCATAGAAGCATATTTTCTAATGAGTTTAAGTTCACCTTTAACTCTAGCCATATAATCACTCAAGCGTCCTATCTCGAAAGCATTATTCTTTAATTCTCTACCAACATAAGCATTAAAACTTTCTTGTCTAGCCATAAAGTCATCAAATTTATCTAAGCATGGGCTATGAAATTTAGTAGACAGAATTTCAACTTTATCATACTTATAGAGAGAATTTACCTTTACTACCTGTGTCGTTATCAAGGCAATGTGTTTCTTCGACAGGCGGTAAATTAAAACCATGTATTTCTTCAATGGGAGGTAAATTCTTAACATCTTCATCTTTAATACCTTTTTATTTCATAGATTTCTTTGCCTCTTGCATATCTTCAGGACTGGGAAATAGAACTCCCCTCTTCTTCGGAGTTGGTTTAGGAATAGGCTTAGGAGTTGGCTCAATTGGCTCAGGAAGTCCAATTATTTTCATTATTCAACATATTATTCAATAGTAATTCAGCTTGGTCGACTGTTCTTTCCCTGCAAACACAACCAGCACAACTATCCAAGTAGTCCTGGGAACCATCAGTTAGTCCATTATAAATGATATCAAGTATTTCATTTTTCTTAAGAGGATGATCAGTCAAATCATTAAGTAATCGGAGAAGCCTACCCCAAGCTTGTGGGAGACTCTCTTCTTCGATTTGCACAAAATTATATATTTCCCGCAAGGCAGCTTGTTTCTTATGAGCAGGGAAATATTTAGTAGAGAAGTAATAAATAATATCCTGGGGACTACACACACAACCATGATCAAGAGAATTAAACCAAGTTTTAGCATCACCCTTTAATGAGAACGGAAATATCTTAAGGATATAATAATAGCGAGACTTCTCATCATTAGTAAACAGGGTGGCTATATCATTCAACTTGGTAAGATGTGCCACAACAGTTTCAGATTCATAGCCATAAAAAGGATCAGATTCAACCAAAGTAATTATCTCAGGATCAACGGAGAATTCATAATCCTTATCAGTAACACAGATAGGTGAAGTAGCAAAAGCGGGGTCATGTTTCATTCTAGCATTAAGGGATTGCTGCTTCCATTTAGCTAATAACTTCTTAAGATCATATCTATCATTGCAAGCAAAAATAGCTCTAGCAGCTTCTTCATCCATAACATAACCCTCAGGAACAACAGGCAATTCATAATTAGGGGGAGAACCTTCATCATCACTATCATCAATAATTTCATCTTCAATAATTTCATTCTCTCTAACCCTAGCAAGTTGTTCATCAAGATATTCACCTAATGGCACAATAGTATCAAGCATAGAAGTAGTTTCATCATAAGTATCATGCATAGTAGAAGTGGCATCATCAATAACATGTGACATATCAGAATTCATAGCAGTAGCAGGTTTAGGTGTCGCAAGCTTACTCAAAACAGAAGGAGAATCTAGTTCAGAGCTAGATGGCAGTTCCTTACCTCCCCTCGTAGTTGAGAGAAAAATCTTAGTTCTTGCGTCTTTCAAGTTCTTCATAGTGATCAACAGATATAAATCCCAAGTGACTCAAAGAATAGAGCTATGCTCCCCGGCAACGGCGCCAGAAATTAGTCTTGATAACCCACAAGTGTAGGGGATCGCAACAACTTTTGAGGGTAGAGTATTCAACCCAAATTTATTGATTCGACACAAGGGGAGCCAAAGAATATTCTCAAGTTCTCAAGTATTAGCATTTGTGTTGTCAATTCAACCACACCTGGATAACTTAGTATCTGCGTCAAAGTATTTAGTAGCAAAGTAGTATGGAAGTAACGGTAACAGTGGAAAAAGTAAAGATAGCAGTTTTGTAGTAGTTGTAACAGTAGCAACTGAAAAGTAAATAACCGAAGCACAATATGTGAAAATCTCGTAGGCATTGGATCAATGATGGATAATTATGTCGGATGCGATTCCTCATGTAATAGTTATAACATAGGGTGACACAGAACTAGCTCCAGTTCATCAATGTAATGTAGGCATGTATTCCGAATACAGTCATACGTGCTTATGCAAAAGAACTTGCATGACATCTTTCGTCCTACCCTCCCGTGGTAGCGGGGTCCTAATGGAAACTAAGGGCTATTAAGGCCTCCTTTTAATAGAGTACCGGACCAAAGCATCAGCACTTAGTAAATACATGAACTCCTCAAACTACGGTCATCACCGAGAAGTATCCCGATTATTGTCACTTCGGGGTTGTCGGATCATAACACATAATAGGTGACTATAGACTTGCAAGATAGGATCAAGAACTCACATATATTCATGAAAACATAAGTTCAGATCTGAAATCATGGCACTCGGGCCCTAGTGACAAGCATTAAGCATAGCAAAGTCATAGCAACATCAATCTCAGAACATAGTGGATACTAGGGATCAAACCGTAACAAAACTAACTTGATTACATGGTAAATCTCATCCAACCCATCACCGTCCAGCAAGCCTATGATGTAATTACTCATGCATGGCGGTGAGCATCATGAAATTGGTGATGGAGGATGGTTGATGATGACGACGGCAACGAATCCCCCTCTCCGGAGCCCCGAACGGACTCCAGATCAGCCCTCCCGAGAGAGATTACGGCTTGGCGGCGGCTCCGTATCGTAAAACGCGATGAAACTTTCTCTCTGATTTTTTTCTCCGCGAAACGGAATATATAGAGTTGGAGTTCAGGTCGGTGGAGCATTAGGGGGCCCACGAGACAGGGGGCACGCCCAGGGGGAGGGGGCACGCCCCCACCCTCGTGGACAGAGTGTGGGCCCCCTGGCCTTGATTCTTTCGTGAGTATTTTTTATATTTTCCAAAAGTTATCTCCGTGGATTTTCAAGTCATTCTGAGAACTTTTGTTTTCTGCATAATAAACAACACCATGGCAGTTCTGCTGAAAACAGCGTCAGTCTGTGTTAGTTTCATTCAAATCATGCAAGTTAGAGTCCAAAACAAGGGCAAAAGTGTTTGGAAAAGTAGATACGTTGGAGACGTATCATATGCCTCTCCAGAAGCTGACTACTGGAAGGATGTGGTCCGTAGCAAGATGGATTCCATCATGGCCAACGGGACATGGGTGATCACTGACCGTCCCTATGGTTGCAAACCATTGGGATGTAAGTGGGTGTTCAAGAAGAAGCTTAGGCCCGATTGTACGATTGAAAAGTACAAGGCTAGGCTTGTTGCCAAGGGCTATGACCAGAAAGAAGAGGAAGATTTCTTTTATACTTATTCACCCGTGGCTAGACTGACCACCATTCGAGTATTACTCTCGTTGGCGGCCTCACGTGGTCTTCTCGTCCACCAGATGGATGTTAAGATGGCTTTTCTGAATGGAGAGCTAAACGAGGAAATCTACATGCAACAGCCAGATGGCTTTGTGATAGATGGTCAGGAAAGAAAGGTGTGTAGGTTGCTGAAATCTTTATATGGCATGAAGCAAGCACCTAAGCAATGGCATGATAAGTTCAATACAACTCTGACATGTGTTGGTTTCTTTGTTAATGAAGCTGACAAATGTGTATACTATCGCCATGGTGGGGGCGAAGGAGTTATACTGTGCTTGTATGTTGATGACATACTGATATTCGGAACCAACCTCAAAGTCATCAAGTCGTTTCTATCTCAGAACTTTGAGATGAAGGACCTTGGTGTGGCTGATGTTATCTTGAACATCAAGCTACTGAGAGATAATGAGGGCGGGATCACACTTCTGCAATCCCATTATGTTGAGAAGGTGTTGAGCCATTTTGGATATTCGGACTGCAAACCATCACAAACACCATATGATCCTAGTGTGTTGGTTCGAAAGTTCAAAGGCACAGCTAAGGATCAACTAAGATACTCTCAAATCATTGGTTCACTCATGTATCTAGCAAGCTCAACGAGGCCTGACATCACGTTTGTTGTGAGCAAACTGAGCCGGTTTGTTTCCAATCGGGGTGATGTACATTGGCATGATATTGAAAGAGTTATGCGATATCTGAAAGGTACTATGAACTATGAACTTCACTATACCGGATACCCGTCGGTACTTGAAGGGTATAGTGATGCGAATTGGATCTCTGATGCTGATGAGATGAAGGCCACAACTGGGTATATGTTTACTCTTGGAGGTGGCGCTGTTTCTTGGAAGTCTTGCAAGCAAACAATCTTAACGAGATCGAAAATGGAAGCAGAATTAATAGCATTAGACACATCTGGTGTCGAAGCAGGATGGCTTCGAGATCTTTTGATGGACTTGCCATTGGTTGACAAACCGTTCCGGCTATCCTTATGAACTATGACAATCAGACTGTCATCACCAAGGTGAAGAGTTCAAAGGACAACATGAAGTCCAACAAACACATAAGAATGAGACTAAAAGCTGTCAGAAAATTAAAAAACTCCGGAGTGATAGCGTTGGAATATGTTCATACGGCTAAGAATCTGGCAGATCCCTTTACAAAAGGGCTATCACGTGTTGTGATAGATAGTGCATCGAGGGAGATCGGTATGAGACCCACATGAGTTGTCATGGTGGTAACCCAACCTATGTGATCGGAGATCCCATGAAGTAGGACCCGGGAAAACAAGCCAGTGGTGAACTGAGGAGAGTAACTATATTAACCCACTCCGTTGGAGATGCAATACTTTCAATACTGTATGGTAGAATGACTACTGTCTTAATGTGTTCCAAAACTTATGTAAGCAAGATGCTATCCTACAGAACGATCTTTGGAGGAACACACCTATGTGAGCCCGACTGCTGGTCACAATCTATGAGATTGGGGCGATCTCTAGTAAGCTCATGAATAGGCTAGGAGTGTGACTTATATGCTCCACCCGAGGGGTCAGCCTTCGGCAGCCTAGTACTAGTAAGACATGTGGTGAAGCTTCTTTATGCCAAACTGACAATTCAAGACATAGTCCATTTTTCAGTTGTGAAGGAGCGTAGCTACTTGCTCTAGGTGAAGCTCAACCTTAACAGGTCTTCACTGAAACACTAATATATCGAAACATCAATTGGAACAGAGGACACAATGGGCCCTCAAGGTCTGGTGGGGGATTGCTGAAACTTGGGATGGGCTTTAAGCCCATATAGCAATTTCTGAAAATCTCTAAGGGCCCATGTGGGTTTATTGGCACTAGGTGGAGGTATACCTGGCCATACCTCGGGCCGGGCCGGGCTTCGGGCCGGGCCTAGCCAAGCCTGACGAAAAAAACTCAGGCCCGAGCCCGGCCCGGCCCGGCCATCGGGCCTGTTTTCTGGGCCCGAGCCCAGCCCGACCTTCAGAGAAATGCGAAAACGACGGGCTCGGGCCCGGCCCGGCCTTCCGGCTCAAAATCTAGGCTCGAGCCCGGCCCGGGGGCAGCGTCGGGCCGGGTCGGGCCGGCCAGGCCGGGCTTCCCATGGCCAGGTCTGGGTGGAGGTGGGAAGTTTAGTCCCACCCCGGAAGTGGAAGACGAGTTGGACCTCCTTATAAGGGTGGCTCTTCTAAATGCTACTAGAGCTTGAGAAGAGAAGAGGCCCTCGTGCGCTCCTCCTCTGCCGCCGCCCGCCTTGTCACGACACGACGTGGGTTGCGGGAATGAGCCGAGCCGAGCTCACACCTATGCGCTTATTTTTGCTAGTCACTAACGAAGAGTTTCTGACAGCTGGGCCACGATCTGAGACGTCGGATCGTGGGCTGTCACGGACTCGGACGTGGGTCAAGCCCACTTCTCTCCACGCGGCTGCACTTATATAAGTGAGCGGTGTCTCCTAACCCTAGCCGCCACGATCAGATCACATCTGCTCCACATGAACTGCCCACCGTCGTTCCTTTGCTGCTGCTGCCGCCGGTGACTCCATCCCGTCCGCCGCGTACACGGTCGACGGGAGAGCAGGTCTCCGAAACCCCGCCTCTCCGGTTCCTGTACGGGAGAGAGGCGAATAGGTTTTTGGGAAGCGACCACGCGGCTGCTCGCCTCTGATCCGCTACTTCCTTTACGTTCGCGACGCCCGCATCATCACCATGTCCACCGCCGCCGAACGTGCCGCCGCCGAGAAGACCGAGGCCGACAAGAAGGCCGCCGAGGACGCTGCTGCTGCCACCACCGTCGTGGCGGTTTCTGCATGGCCTATGGGAGGGTATAACACATTTATCCCTCTCTTGATTATTTCCGTATTAGCAGTGCTAGCATCATGTGTAGATTTGTCTACTATTTGCGTAGTACGTGCTTGTTTAGATCAGTATCAGTATGTCGTTAATTCTGTCAATGCCATGCTAGTCATCTATTTATGGATTAAATTAGTCGAAAAATTGTCTATTTACTCAGCACATGTGGTCACATTGATAAAGAGCGTGGCACGAACGAGTTTGCTGAAAACGACCTGAAGTGAGTGGGGGCCATGGCTTAAAGCAGACAGGGAGATTTGGAGAGGGTGCGGATTCTTATGCAGGCATACACGTGAAGGGAGGCGCATGGCATGGTGGGCGTGTCCGTGGTTGAGCAGAGCATGTTGATCGGAGGCTCCATCCGACCATCCGGGACGTGCCCCGGCCGTCAGCTCGAACGGGACGGACTCAGCCGAACAAATGCGGAAAAGGAATTTGATGACATTGGCTCAACTCTCTGGCCCTGTCAAATCGAGAGAAGGGCAGCTGTAGGAACCCAAAAGCTGTCAGCACTAATTTCATTTTAAAAGCCTTAATTACCAAGTAAATTTAAGGGATAATTAATTTGATGCCCCTAGTTGGGTCTCACTCGGCAGTTTTGCCCCTAGTTTCAATAAACCCTTGGTCTTGCCCAAATGCGTTTGGTATCTTTATGCTTTTGCCCTTCCGTCCCAATTCCGTCCGGTCAAAGGCGTTTGACCGTTAGTCAGACATTTTTCTGGACAATTTTGCCCTTCCCCTCTCCCTCTCTCAGTGTGCATCACCTATCTCTTTGCGTGCCCGCCTCCCATCTCTCTCATTGTGTGTAGCAGGAGCCGCCGCCGCCCTGGTAGTTCTCTGCCGACGGCCGTTTCGAGCGCCACCGCGAGCAGCCGTGCCAGATCCGTCAACAACTCCTCCGGATCGGCGCGACCACAACCACCTCGCCCCGCCTGCTGGAATCTGTCGTCGTTGACCTCCAGCGCCGCCACATTCCCCGCTCGCGTTCGTGCACCCGGTCCGGCGCTGCAGCCCAGCATCAACAGCTGCCATGGCGCTGCCCGCAACGAGCAGCAGGACACTGCCGCCCTTCTTCTTCTATTCTCCCTCTGTTTCTTCTTGTCTGAGCCCCATCGCCGTTCTCTCGCAGGTTCACGCCACCATGGCCATGGCGCCCTGAGCCCGGAGACGAGCAGCTCCTGCCCATGTGCCCTGTCGCTGGTCGCCAGTGCCTCCCCGACCTCCATCCTGGCCGGATCCGGTCCAGCCCGAGCATCCTGCAGATGGATCCGCCGTCTCCGCCGTGCCCCCATGCCCCGCATCGATCTCGGACTCCCCGGCATCGCGCCGCCGCCCCTTGCAGGGTTGACCTCGCCTGACACCTCCTCGCTCAATCGCTGTCGTGGGTGGCCTCGCGCCCTCCGGTGGCGATTCCTCGCCGTTGTTGTTGTTGCATTCCCGGTAGCAGAGAGAGTGAGAGAGGAAAAAGAGAGATTGATTTTTCTTTTTGGCTTTTTCCCCTTTTCTATGTGACTGGGGCCCACTTGTAAGTGCCACGTTTCTTCTTCTTTTTTTGACCGGAGTTGAAAGGAGGGGTAAATTGGTCCAGAGAAATATCTCTCTAGCGGTCAAACGCCTTTGACCGGACGGAATTAGGACGGAAGGGCAAAAGCATAAGGAGACCAAACGCACTTGGGCAAGACCAAGGGTTTTTCGAAATTAGGGGCAAAACTGCCGAGTGTGACACAACTAGGGGTATAAATTTGATTATCCCNGCCCTTCTTCTTCTATTCTCCCTCTGTTTCTTCTTGTCTGAGCCCCATCGCCGTTCTCTCGCAGGTTCACGCCACCATGGCCATGGCGCCCTGAGCCCGGAGACGAGCAGCTCCTGCCCATGTGCCCTGTCGCTGGTCGCCAGTGCCTCCCCGACCTCCATCCTGGCCGGATCCGGTCCAGCCCGAGCATCCTGCAGATGGATCCGCCGTCTCCGCCGTGCCCCCATGCCCCGCATCGATCTCGGACTCCCCGGCATCGCGCCGCCGCCCCTTGCAGGGTTGACCTCGCCTGACACCTCCTCGCTCAATCGCTGTCGTGGGTGGCCTCGCGCCCTCCGGTGGCTATTCCTCGCCGTTGTTGTTGTTGCATTCCCGGTAGCAGAGAGAGTGAGAGATGAAAAAGAGAGATTGATTTTTCTTTTTGGTTTTTTCCCCTTTTCTATGTGACTGGGGCCCACTTGTAAGTGCCATGTTTCTTCTTTTTTTTTGACCGGAGTTGAAAGGAGGGGTAAATTGGTCCAGAGAAATATCTCTCTAGCGGTCAAACGCCTCTGACCGGACGGAATTAGGACGAAAGGGCAAAAGCATAAGGAGACCAAACGCACTTGGGCAAGACCAAGGGTTTTTCGAAATTAGGGGCAAAACTGCCGAGTGTGACACAACTAGGGGTATAAATTTGATTATCCCTAAATTTAATGATGTCCTCCGATTTCTCTCATGCTCCAGGGCTCCCTAAACCAAGAACCCATACTGTCATATTTTTGGAACTTACAACGAAATATGTATCTCTCTTCAAAAGCACACACAGTGATTGTGTATATACGCTAGGGAGGTTTGGTATCGATGCTTTGAGCTCCTCATTGATGAATTATGTAGATGTGGATACTACCCATCACATGTTGATGAATTGTGTGAGTAGTCCCCCTTTATTTAGCTTGCTAGGAGTGGAGTTGTTGTAGATGTGTAATCGACAGTGTCTTGTACATCAACCTTGCTTTCTTCTATAAAAATATAGGAAGCCTTTGACTTTAAAAAAATACACAGAGTGTTACTTAAAAAGGAAAAAACGAGTACGCACGTTGTCACCCTCAGTGTAACTTAAGTAGCACATGCATGCACACAATCATGATTAGTATTTAGAGCTGCCACGAGACGAAATCGTAATTGGATGAACAAAATCGAGAAGAGGAGTTGAACTAATGAGTTGTTTCATTTTTGTTGGTCATGATGAGACTGAGAATTGACGAAACTGTGACAACTGCACAACTCGATAAGGTGTGTAGAAGAGCTCACATTACATGAAAAAAAAACCACATTACCACCCTGAACTAACCACTTGATTTAAGATTCACCCTCGAACTTCAAAACCAGTTATCCTACACCCTAAGCTTGACATCCTATTCATGAATCAACGCTCCTTTTGGTTTTGACTCAGTGAAGTAGTTTTGACCACATTGACTGCTGAATGGATAGTGCCATGTCAGCAGGTAGTGTCATCTAAGCCCAACTTAAAAAAAACTAAGCCATTCGGGTTGTCTCTTTTCTCATTGTGTGACTCTCATTCTCGAGCTCGAGCCCCCTCCCCCGGACAGCCCCACTACCCCCAAACGACAAATGGTGGTGCTGCATGTTGGCTGCGTTCTCTCCTTTCCCCTTGCCCGGGCCCCCTTTCCTCCTCGTGTGGCCACCTGCCCACCACCAGCCCACTTTTTCCCTACAATACCTCCCCAATCCTACCCTCCTTATTCCTTCCTTGCGGCAACTACACCCTGATCTAGGGCAACCGCTGCCACCATGCGAGCACGCACAACAAGCTTGGGAACGCCACAAGCCACCGCTCGGATGCCCAGACCCAAGGCAGCTCACCTCATACTCATGCCAACCTGGCCCTCGATTCACCACCCATGACAGTCGGTGCGGCGTTCCTGACCATTCTCGGCCTCCCGGCGCCGGGGAGCTGCGTGGCCGTGGATCTCGATGATCGCCGCCAGCGAGGAGGTGTGTGCTCTCGGTGGATTCCTGCGGGAGGAGGACATGTGTAGGGCTCCGTCAACCAAAATTGGAGGTTGTACATCCTTGGTGATTTTGGCAAGGAATACCGGATGCGTCGGACCTGTTAGAGTTATATTGGTGATGGCCTTTGGCCTTTTGTATTCTAGCCTTTTGGCATCCTCTTGTACATATATATGATGGCTTTGGCCTTCTAGTAATACAAGTTGCATAATCATAACATGGTAACAGAGCTTAGGTTCCTCTTTCGACGCCGCAACTCGTCTTCGATCTGATTTTTTCTCTCCAATCTGTTCCTGTTCTTGGTGAGATCGTGCTTGCTGGATCATTTCCGATTGATTCAAGCAATTGTGCTTGTGGTTCCCCAGTGTTCGGCTGTCTCCTGGACATATCCCCACGTCTTCCTCATGGGCCTCTCGTCCCGCTGGCTCCGGTCGCTGGTGCCGGCTCTTCGTCTTCAAGCTCCGGTCGCCGCAGCCTGATTGGATTTCGCCCTCAGACTACCGACGGTGTTCCATATATTGATCTCGTCTTGCATATGCGCCGCCGCTCAGTGCTTGGTGCTTGTCCGCCTCTGATGTGGCCCTCTATGGCGTCTTCAATAGGCTGTGATGGTCGTTACACGTTGACTCCTCTCGCGGCTTCCGCCCGCGGCGGTGACCACTCTATGTCGAATCCTCTTGCGACTTCCGCCCGCGGCGGTGACCGCTCTACGACGACTCCTCTCGAGGCTTCTGCCTGCAGCGGTGACCACTCTATGTCGACTCCTCTCGTGGCTTCTGCGCACGCCGGTGGCCGCTCTACGTCGGCTCTTCTCACGGCTTCCACGCTCGCCAGTGACCACTCTTCATCGAATCTACACACGGCTTTCACGGGTGGTGGCGACTGCTCATCATCAGCAGGTGTTTCTACCTCGACCTCTTCTGCACCGTCCCTGTCTGCGCATGAGATTGCGCAGCTGCGATGCTTGCTTGCTACTTGGGATTCTTCACCGATAGGTTCTCCATGTTTTGTGGCTGACCCTTCTGGCACCGAGAAACCACCTTCTACCCATTCAGGTACATCCCCATGGATTCTTTATATCGGAGCATCTTTTCATATGACTTATGATTCTTCCACTTTGACCTCCATTCGACCTGTCGAGTCTCCTGTTCATGTTCTTATGGCTGATGGCACTCCTCCCTGTAGCTAGTCGAGGCACTCTTAGCACTTCTTCATTTCATGTTCCCTCTGTAGCTCATGTTCCCCGACTTACCATGCAGCTCATATCTGGTGGTCAGATTGTTGATTCTAGTTGTAGGGTCATTCTCGACTTTGATTCGTGTTCTGTTCAGGATCGTTGCATGGGCGCTCTGCTTGGTGCTGGCCCTCAACGCTCTAATGGTCTCTGGGAGCTTGACTGGCTTCGTATTCCCTCTGCTGCCACTGCCGCCAGTCTCACCACCCCTGTTGCTGCAACTACCAAATCTTTTCAATAGTGGCATCATCGTCTTGGCCATTTATGCGGTTCTTGTCTCTCGTCTTTGGTTCATCGTGGTGTTCTGGGGTCTGTCTCCGGTAACGCTTCATTGGATTGTCTGGGTTGCAGTCTTGGTAAGCAGATTCAACTACCCTATCCTCATAGTGAGTCAGTGTCCGAGCGTCCCTTTGACCTCATTCACTCTGATGTTTGGGGTCCGGCTCCCTTCGCTTCGAGAGGGGGTCATCGCTACTACATTATCTTTATAGATGATTTTTCCCGGTACACTTGGATCTACTTTATATCTTCTCGTAGTGAGGTCTTGTCTATATACAAAAAATTTGCTGCCATGGTTCGCACCCAGTTTTTCACTCCTATTCGTGTTTTTCATGCAGATTCAGCTGGTGAGTATATCTCCCATGCACTGCGAGAATTCCTTGCTGAGCAGGGTACTCTTGCTCAGTTCTCTTGTCCTGGTGCTCATGCTCAGAATGGTGTGGCTGAGCGCAAGCATCATCACCTTCTTGAGACAGCGCGTGCGATGATGATCGCCGCCTCTCTTCCGCCTCACTTCTGGGCTGAGGCCGTTACCACTTCCACCTATCTCATCAACATCCAGCCATCTGCTGCTCTACAGGGTGGTATTCCTCTTGAGCGTCTCTCTGGTCGTTCTCCTGATTATTCGGTGCTTCATTTGTTTGGTTGTGTTTGCTATGTTTTACTCGCTCCTCGTGAATGCACCAAACTGACCACTCAGTCTGTTGAGTGTGTCTTTCTCGGATACAGTGATGAGCATAAGGGCTATCGATGTTGGGATCCTGTTGGTCGCCGGATGCGTATTTCTAGGGATGTCACTTTTGATGAGTCTCGTCCCTTCTACCCGCGTCCATCCTCCTCGGCCTTTTCCATGGAGCACATCTCTTTTCTTATGTTTCCGGGCACACCTCCCTCTGTGCCCAATATTCCTACACCTCGCCCCGCTGTCGCAGATCCGACACCGTCTTCTCCTATGGTTTCTTCTCCTCCCTCATCGCATGACTCTCCACCTTCATCACCGATACCTTCCTCTTCTCCACCTTCATCACTGATACATTCCCCGTCTCCATCTCCAGTGATTCCACCTCTCCCCTCCTTTCCTGTCCATTACACTCGTCGTCGACGTGTTGTGGATGAGTCTAGTGATGTGCCCACTACTTCTGGTGTGTCGTCTTCCTCCTCTCAACCGACTTATGGTCTTCGTTCTCGGCCTTGTCCGCCCCCTGACCGATATTCTCCTTCTCGCTATGGTCTTTAGACCATTGTTGAGTCGACTTCTTATCGAGATGCTATTATCCGTCCTGAATGGCAGTTTGCCATGGCAGAGGTGATTGCTACCCTTGAGCGTAATGACACATGGGATCTAGTTTCTCTTCCTCCCCATGTTCGTCCCATCACTTGTAAGTGGGTTTATAAGATTAAGACTCGCTCTGATGGTTCTCTTGAGCGTTATAAAACTCGTCTCGTAGCTCGTGGCTTTCAGCAGGAGCATGGTCATGATTATGATGAGACTTCTGCTCCTGTGGCCCATATGAACACTGTCCGCACACTTCTCGTTGTGGCCTCTGTTCACCACTGGTCCGTGTCTCAGCTTGATGTTAAGAATGCCTTTCTTAATGGTGAGTTGAGTGAGGAAGTTTATATGCAGCCATCACCTGGGTATTCGGTTCCTGATGGCATGGCTTGCCGCTTTCGTCGCTCTCTTTATGGCCTTAAGCAAGCCCCCCGCGCTTGGTTTGAGCGTTTTGCCTCTGTGGTCATTGCAGCTGGTTTTTCGCCAAGTGCTCATGATCCAGGGTTGTTTGTCCACCTTTCTTCTCGTGGTCGTACTCTTCTTCTTCTATATGTTGATGACATGATCATCACTGATGATGATTATGAGTACATTGCCTTTGTCAAGGCCCGTCCTAGTGAGCAGTTTCTTATGTCTGATCTTGGTCCTCTTCGTTACTTTCTTGGGATTGAGGTTTCCTCCATCTCTGATGCTTTTTTTATTTCCCAAGAAAAGTATATCAAGATCTTCTTACTCGTGCGGCTCTTAGTGACGAGTGCACTGTTGAGACTCCTATGGAGCTCAATGTTAACCTTCGCGCTTCTGATGGTAAGCTCTTGTATGATCCGACACGTTATCGTCATCTTGTTGGGAGCCTTGTCTATCTTGTTGTTACTCGTCCAGATATCTCCTACCCTGTCCATATCCTGAGTTAGTTTGTTTGCGCTCCCACTTTAGTTCACTATAGTCACCTTCTTCGTGTTCTATGATATCTTCGTGGCACGATCTCCCATCGTATGTTTTCCCCCCGTTCCAACTCGCTACAGCTCCAGGCCTATTCGGATGCTACATGGGCTAGTGATCCTTCGGATCACCGTTTACTTTCTGCTTACTGTGTTTTTCTTGGTGGTTCTCTCATTGCCTGGAAGACAAAGAAATAGATTATAGTGTCCCGTTCGAGTGCAGAGGTTGAGTTGAGAGCTATGGCTCTTCTAACGGCAGAGGTGACTTGGCTACGATGGTTACTGGAGGATTTTGGTGTTCCTGTTACTACACCTACCACCCTTTTGTCTGATAGTACAGGCGCTATCAGTATTGCACGGGACCCCGTGAAGCATGAGCTTATCAAGCATATTGGCGTTGATACTTTTTATGTGTGTGCTGCTGTGCAGGATCATGTTGTTGCTCTTCAGTACGTGCCTTCCCAGTTACAGTTAGCGGACTTCTTCACGAAGGCCCAGACTAGAGCGCAACATAGATTTCACCTCTCCAAACTCAGTGTTGTAGATCCACCATGAGTTTGAGGGGGGGGGGGTGTTAGAGTTATATTGGTGATGGCCTTTGGCCTTTTGTATTCTAGCCTTTTGGCATCCTCTTGTACATATATATGATGGCTTTGGCCTTCTAGTAATACAAGTTGCATAATCATAACAGGACCATGGCGGCAACAAAATTAATGGTCATTGACTGGAATTGGTGAAGAAGAACAGGCTTCCTCTGTTGAGGATCTGCGGTCAACACGGTCAAAACTAGTCAAAATCAAGTAGGTAGGGTGTAGGATAGCCGGTTTTGAAGTTGATGATTGAATCTTAACTGAGTGGTTAGTTCAGAGTTGTAATGGGGACTTCTCTGTATGGCATGTCACCCGCCAAAGTTAAAGGGATGCACACTAATATTTCAAGAAACACCAAGGTTATTAGTATAATATAGATACACATGCACACATGCAAAAGAAAATCACATTCAATAAGATATCTAAAGTTCTATTGTCAGTACAAATAAGTTCATTAAGAAACATCAAGTAGTAAAATATGCGCACACCACCATAGATGAAACAAATGATAATCCAATTAAACACCAACATCCAAAACCTATTCCATTGACCGATATATACATTTCATATGCTATCAAATGATAATGCAATGCTATTCCAACGTAAAGATTCTACAAAAAAAATTTACGTACCAGTTCAAGTGGAAGATGATTAGCTGAAATCAAGGAAGCAGTTACCAACTTAAAAGAACTTGTACATACAGATTTTGTAGAATCTGTACGTAAGAATGGCATTTTTGTTCTTCTAATGTCGACTAACTTTTGATGCTTGAGAATTTCCGTTTACCTCACAACCATCATGGCATGGAGGTTCTCACACATTTCTTAATTAGGATGTACATGAACATTCCGACAAGAAATTGGGAACCACACAGTGCTATGGGTAATATGGAAAATGAGGACGACTATATTTCTTAATAGTTACATGTGCTCATAACCAATTGCGAGTTTAGCATGCCAATGGAGATAGGCTCAAAACATCAAGTTTCTACCTAATTAGCAAGTGTATTGCAATGTTGCAAGTAAAACACCTAAAATTTCAAAGTGAAATATTTATTTAACCAGGTAGTAATAACATTTTTAAAGGGTAGGTTTAAGCCTGTTAAAGTCCCCCCTAGTAGAAGATATGACCAATTATATTTGTATTGGGGGACTATTTTGCTTTCAAGTCCACATCTTCTTCTTCTTCTTCTTCTTCTTCTTCTTCTTCTTCTTCTTCTTCTTCTTCTTCTTCTTCTTCTTCTTCTTCTTCTTCTGCTTCTTCTTCTTCTGCTTCTTCTCCTTCTTCTTCTTCTNAATGGCATTTTTGTTCTTCTAATGTCGACTAACTTTTGATGCTTGAGAATTTCCGTTCACCTCACGACCATCATGGCATGGAGGTTCTCACACATTTCTTAATTAGGATGTACATGAACATTCCGACAAGAAATTGGGAACCACACAGTGCTATGGGCAATATGGAAAATGAGGACGACTGTATTTCTCAATAGTTACATGTGCTCATAACCAATTGCGAGTTTAGCATGCCAATGGAGATAGGCTCAAAACATCAAGTTTCTACCTAATTAGCAAGTGTATTGCAATGTTGCAAGTAAAACACCTAAAATTTCAAAGTGAAATATTTATTTAACCAGGTAGTAATAACATTTTTAAAGGGTAGGTTTAAGCCTGTTAAAGTCCCCCCTAGTAGAAGATATGACCAATTATATTTGTATTGGGGGACTATTTTGCTTTCAAGTCCACATCTTCTTCTTCTTCTTCTTCTTCTTCTTCTTCTTCTTCTTCTTTTTTGGCGAGTGTTGCTCCATCGTATGCACTTAGCCTAATTTATGAGGGTTGTAAAGATAGGACCAATTAAATTTGTTCTGTGTCATGATTTCCTATGAACGCATACACCACACTCTACCCTTATGAGCACCTCCTAAAGACTGAGCCGACGGACATTGATGTGACACTCCAAAAATATTCTTCTGGTTTCTTCAAAAAATTTGTTGGATTTGAAGAAGGTCTTCAAAACCCTTCCAAAAATCTCTCTCAAAAGCTCTTCCCCTTTAGCAAATATTTTATTTTTGCATCTCCTTCAACTCTGGAGTTGGTTTTTTTTTATTTTTCTTCTGATTACCCTTTTCTCAAAATTTCAAGAAAAATCTTTGGAGTTTATTTTCTTTCAAAAAGAAAACTCTAGGAGTTTTTCACCCTCTCCCATATTTGAAACCATTCATGATTTGGCCATGCACCACATGGTAAAATCTTCCTAAAAACTTTTCCTTCCACTTTGGGCAATCCAAACATTCTGTCTCAACAAGTTCAACCCTCTTCTGAATTTTTATTTCATTTAATTCTTTCCCAAATCTTTTTTGTCTATTATTTTGAGCCTAGGTGATTTGCAAAGCAAGTACCTAAATGCATTTGAGTTTTGACCTCAAACCAACTCCCCTGGATGGTCCTTGGTACCCACAACCTAGATCAATCAAGATCCACTCCTCTTCTGTTCAAAAATTTCAAATTATAGTCTCTGCAAGTTTGGACCAGATTTGCCAAATTTGGTGAAATTCATATCTACACTTCTCCAAAAATTCCACAAATATTCAGGCAGCCTCTAGATGCAATGAGAGGCCCCTCCACCAAAAACCAGCTCAAGGAAAAATCCCTACATGCCTAGATCATTCTGTCGAACACCTTGCATGCACTATTTTTGCTCATCTTCAGTTAAGTTCAGAGTTTAGTGTCGATCTCCGTCAGAGTTTTAGTCACATGCCCACAGTGCACTTGGCACGTTGGTCACGGCCTAGCTTGCTTGTCCGGAGCCTCACACGCGTGCTTGGCGCGTTCCTGGCGTCGGTGGCACCCTGGCCCGCCTGCGCCGGCGTGTCTTGCGGTGGCCGAACCACCGTAGCGGCCGACAGGGAGCAGAACGGCGGCATAACGCCGTTCGGCGCCGCCCAAACCCCCTGGTGGCTCCGCGTGGCCATTTCCTCGCCAGCGCACGCATGCAGCACCGTCGCCGTGTCCTGGCACGCGCAGAGCGCGTTCTCTGCCGCCGACGGGCCGTGCGGCCGTTCCGTCGAGGACAGGCCGTAACCTCGCCCACCTTGCTGAGTTGGACACGGGGATGGCACCAGTTCGTCGTCTAGTCGGTGCTCAAACTCCTAAGCCGACCGTGCAGCCACAGCGCCGCCATAATCACCTCGCCGAAGAACCCCGTTCTCGGCAACCTCCTCGGGCCGGCTATATATAGCACCCCCGAGCTTGCTCTCGCCCCCGCACACCTCCACTACCTCTCCGGACCTCGCCAAGCCCCTGGAAGGGCCACGAGGAGCTCTTCTTCCTCGACTCCGGCCGCTTCCTTCCGCCTCGGCCTCCACCGCGATTCACTCCGGTGAGGTTATCTCCGGCGCCCTAACCTCGTCAGATACCCTCTCATGCTATCACGAGTCTAACCCCCTCCTCAATTCCACCTCCGCAGCTCTCTCCGACGAGGTCCACGACCACCCGGATCAATATCCGCCGGAGCAAGCGTCTCCGCCGACGTGGTACTCGCCGGCGACCACCACCACCTCCCACAGACGCGGAATGGCGCCCTGAACATGGAGGTACTCTCCGATCTCCCTGCCTCGCCGTGGATCGCCGCCGGCGACCACTGCGGCTCTCGGGCGACGACGAGCCCCGACTCCCTCATTTGAAATTTCAAACCTGACGGGTGGGACCCGCCTGTCAGCCTCTCTTTTGTTTTTTTTTTGAATCGTTTTCTGAAAGTGTGCTTTGGCAAATATGCTTCCACTCTGAACCGTTTTTCTGGACTTTTCTGCAAAGCCCCTTGGAAGTTTTCTGTTTCATTACAGATTGGTCCTTGGACGAAAACCCTTATAACTTTTTAACAAAAAGGAATTTTTGAGTGATTCTTTTTCTGTCCTCTTCAGATTTTTGTCTAGTTTTTTATCATGTTTATTTGAAAAACATTTGATCAACTTTATGTACCCCATGGTATTTACGTTAGCGCGTGTATTTTTTGTGTACCGTAGATACCGAAGGAGGTGACGGAACCGCGAACTTCGCCGAGCTAGACCCCGACTACTCTGAACCAGGCAAGCAAAGTTTGAACTTTTGATATGATGAGTGTCTGGGCATGTTTGCATTATTTTGTGTCATGGCACGTTCATGAGCATTTCGATGATAGTTTATCTCGTGAGCATTGAGGCAAATGAGCTCGGTAAATCCATGAGTTGTTGGAAACTTGTGGCATGGCCATGAGTTGGCATGAGTATGGGTAAGATGACAGTGTTGTAGCATGCCAGGATTATGCCATATCGTTGACCCAGTGTCAACATAAATCGGTCAGATTCCCGTCCGTCTTCCCTTCCGTACTACCAACTGTTTCCCGCAAGGGATACGGCTTAGTAAGTTGCAAACCACTTCCTGGTACACACCAAATCGAGAGGTCGGGATGAAGGTTCCATGGCCCTGGATTCAAGCCTTTCATCTGGTCAGGGGGCATGGGTGTTTCCGGTTGGGACCGAGAGGGGGGCACCCCTTAGAGCGCGCGTAAATAAATTTGATCCCATGCTAATCGAGATTGTGATCTCCCCGTCTCAAAGTTTTCTTAAACGCTGTCTAGGGTGATTCCTGGCAACGTGAGGTATGATGGGTGTGTACTAGCTAGTTGTGTTTCTTCCGAAATACCGTAAACGGAACTAGTCCTTCGTGACTACGGAAATCCGTTGGCTGTGGACAATTTTGGTACAAACTATGCAGAGTCAAAATTCTTGAATTCATCTTATTCATATCCAAGTACCGTGTTCATCTCATCTTGTCAAGTGTCAGTCTCAGTGACAGAAACTCCTGAGAACCATTTGAGTATTAAACGTTTATTTTCCTGTGAATGGACTAACCCGCTTATTGTCTTGTGATGAATATTTTCCGTGAGCACTATATCTTGTCAGTTATGAATAATGTATTATAAGGCCTTTCTGCGATGTCGCTCAGACGTCCGACTGTGGCATTGCTGTTATTTATTTTTACTATAAGCCCTTTCTGCAATGTCGCTCAGACGTCCGACTGCGGCATTGCTGTTATTTATTTTTACTATAAGCCCTTTCTACGATGTCGCTCAGACATCCGACTGCGGCACTGTTTTTATTTATTTTCATTATAAGCCCTTTCTGTGATGTCGCTCAGACGTCCGACTGCGGCATTGTTATTACTTTAATTATAAGCCCTTTCTGTGATGTTGCTCAGACGTCCGACTGCGGCACGCATGTATTTTTTTATTTCAATATAAGCCCTTTATGAGGTGTCGCTTAGACGCCCGACTGTGGCACGTTTTACTTATTTGTTCACCCTTCGAGGCGTCGCTTCAGACACCCGATCGGTTTTGAGTTTATCTTCTTTGGGTTTTCGAGCGGACTACCGCCGATTCCCTTCTTATTTATTTTGCTATACTGATTTAATTGAGCATGGTTAAAATTAATCATGACGCATTCATGCATTCATTTGTTATATCTTTTGTCCGAACTGTCTTGCGAGTACTTTCATAGTACTCACCTGGCTTGTTGATTTGGCCAGATGCTGACGAAGGCGATCTCATGGATGAAGAGTTTGATAGCGAGTCCGACGCCTAGAGGAATCCCAGTCAGTCTCGTGCGACCCCTGGATTAGTCATTGTGATATATCCGCTTCCGCTACTCAAATAAATTCATCGAGCCTCACCCCGACGCCCGATGAGCCGCCAGTGCAGTAGACTTATTAACCACTCCGTTGTGTTATTCCACCAACCTCACATATCTCGAGTCAGTAGTATTTCCACCCCCACACCATTGTGTCATATCCGCCGTCATGTATAATTATCGGCGTGTTTGTAATAATTGGTTGGGCATCCTCAGTCCGACCCTGTAATATTGTAATGCTACCGGCTTCTTGTATCAAAGTTTTGTCTACTTATATGGAGGATTTTCCTCATATTGGATTTCATAGGTCGGTTGTTCAATAAATATTTTTACTGAAAAACCGGTCGTGACAAGCTTGGTACCAGAGCCAGGCTGACTGTAGGAAACCACTAGGTGCGATCACTAATCGGTTATTAGCATTATAGAGCTATTTATTACTTTCACAAATGTAGTCAATTTCTGACAGTCAGCATAAATTTATGATTTGACTACTCAGGATTTTTGCCTACTTTTGTAGATGGCTGGCAACGACTGCGAGTCGCAGATGTTCGCCAACATGCCCGATGGGTTCATCAAGCTTCTCTCCTTCATCGTCCAAGTCGCGATGGGGCCAGATGTGCGCCCAGTCTTCTGTCTCTCTCAGCACAAGGTCAATGACCGTCTAACCATGCACCAAGCCGCGGTGGAATTCAAGAGAGGACGAGTTGAGCGTTACCGGTTCGTGGGGAGAGCCATGCCCACAGAGAAGCATGCACTGCAGATGGCAGCCCGTGAGGCCATAGCTCGTCTCAGGGATATCCTTCCTTCAATGAAGACTCGTCGCTACCGCTACCTGCCATGTCACGTGCCATACACCTGCCACTACGCGTTCTCTTGCCCCAGAGGAGAACGGGACGAAGCTTTTGAGATGCTTATCGAGTATCTCTGGGCTTTGGAGGCAGCCTTCGACAACCTGGTGGACGACTTTGTAGCTGCCCGCATGGACTCAGTCCATGGCTGTGCCGCCAACAGGAGGGAGCTCCTGCGCGCCGCGCCACCACTGAATTTCGTCTCGTCATCAGCATCGTTCGCTCCTACTGCTCGCACCGCTACTCGTCGCCTGCCTACCATGGAGGAGTTCAACCATGTCATTGCGCCTACTACGGTTCGTTCTGCACCACCCCTCGTGCCCGCTCAGATTCGAGTTGTCCCACACAGGGCACCTGCTCCACCAACTCCGCGCAGCACCTCTCGTCTGGAGCCTATCTCCGAAGAGGAGGTTGAGTCCCCAGCCTCCCTACGCCTCACCCTTGGCAGGCCAAGGGAAATCCTTACCATATCCGACTAAGTACGCTTAGCCGCCATGCGATGTACCGACTTGTACGATATGTTTATATGTAAATAGGCTGTGAGAAGTAGTTTGTTTGCGCATCATGTAGGATCTGGAGGAGTGCACTAGACTAAATAACATGTCAGGATTATGTACGCATATCCTGAGTGATGTATTGTATAATTACTGCTTGCGTGTAAGATATGTAATGGACAGTCCTTCTCCATGCGCAAACGTATTTTTTCTTGAAAAATCTTGGAGCATTTGCAAATTTTTGCATCTTCTTGAATTTATTGATTTTTGCGGCTCAATTTCTTATGAGTGTTTCAAAATATATCCCCAGAGTGAACTATGTCTCGTCCTTGGACGCGCTCCATGCCAACTCCGACAGAGGAAAATTATGGCACACCCCCAGGCAACAATTTCACACAGGGACAGACAAGTCAGCAGGACAGTGAAACGGCACTTTCCCGAATGTGCCGTCTTTATGAACAAAGTCAGCAGCAACATCAGGAAATACTGAACCAAGTCATCAATACGGGAAATCACCATGGACAGTATCAGCAGCAATCAAAATTATCTGAGCTACAGAAGACATGTCCCCAAACATTTTCTCACACTGACAAACCTCTTGAAGCCGAGGACTGGCTTCGAGACATGGAGAGAAAATTAATTATTGCCCAGTGTTCAGATCTTGAGAAAGTGCTTTATGCTCCGCACTATCTCACTGGAGCAGCCGCATCGTGGTGGGAAAACTTCCTACACATGCACCCCAACGAAAATAATATATCATGGGAGGAATTTAAAGAAGGTTTTCGTGGGGCACATATTCCTAAGAGTCTTATGAAGATCAAAAAGAGAGAATTTGATGACCTCAAGCAAAGAACAATGACAGTGTCAGAATACAACAGTCAGTTTACCCTGTTGTCTCGCTACGCCAACGAGGAGCGTATGTCAGAAAACAAAAAGATGGAGAAATTCCTAGACGGTCTGACACCCGCGCTTAAATGCCAATTGGTCGTACACACATTTCCAGATTTTAAGACGCTGGTGGATAAGGCCATTACCTTGGAAAATGAGAGACGCAGCTTAGAAGATTTCCGCAAGCGGAAGAGGGACCAGACTAAACACGCCCGCAATCACCGCAGCAAGGCAGATGTTCAGAAAAACTGGACACCCAAACCCACGACAAACGTCTCACGCCCAATCAAGAATTTCCACGCAAGGGACAAGGAGTTCACATACCGCCCAGGCGTTACCTGTTACGCTTGTGGAGAAGAAGGGCACTATGCCAAGCAGTGCCCCAAGCCAAGGAACTCGACCCCAAAGCCGAACAACGGAAGCAATAATTCGGCACCAAAGCGCAACAATTTCAACCCAAATAACAACCACAGGAAGGGTCATCTGAACCACGTGACCAAAGAGGAAGCGCAAAATGCCCCAGATATCGTACTCGGTACGTTTCCTGTCAACACAATACCTGCCATGGTTTTGTTTGATTCTGGAGCTTCTCACTCATTCGTTTCGAAAAGTTTTGCTTTGCAAAATAATTTTTCGATGCTTCCCTTGGGAAAATCTATGATCGTCAAGTCCCCTGGAATTAAGCAAGTTACCCAGAATTATTGCCAGGGTGTGGTTATCGAGTTTGAAGGGTTGAAATTTCACGCAAATCTTATCGTGTTGGAAAATAAAGGACTGGATGTCATCTTAGGGATGGATTGGTTAACCACCAACAAAGGTTTTATTGACTGCTTCAACAGGACAGTAATTCTCACCCATCACCACGGGAAGACCATAAAGGTTTCAGCCAAGGAAAGAAAAATATGCCGGCAACCGAGATTGAATAAGGTGGATATTTTTGAATTGAGCAAGGTTCCAGTAGTGTGTGAATTTCCTGATGTGTTTCCCGAAGAGCTACCAGGCATGCCACCAGATCGAGAGATAGAATTCAGCATTGAGCTAGCACCCGGAACCGCTCCCATATACAAGAAACCATACAGAATGGCACCATCCGAATTGGTAGAACTGAAGAAGCAAATAAAGGAATTGTTGGAAAAAGGGTACATACGAGCCAGTTCCTCACCTTGGGGTTCACCAATTTTGTTTGCCAAAAAGAAGGATGGAACACTGAGGTTGTGCATAGACTATCGAGCTCTAAACATGGTCAGAATCAAGAACAAATATCCGATGCCACGAATAAATGATTTATTCGATCAACTCGCTCAGGCCAAGGTGTTCTCAAAGATTGATTTGAGGTCGGGATACCACCAACTAAAAGTGCGAACCGAAGTGTTGGGGAACGTAGCAGAAATTCAAAATTTTCCTACGTGTCACCAAGATCTATCTATGGAGAAACCAGCAACGAGGGGAAGGAGAGTGCATCTACATACCCTTGTAGATTGCTAAGCGGAAGCGTTCAAGAGAACGGGGTTGAAGGAGTCGTACTCGTCGTGATCCAAATCACCGGAGATCCTAGTGCTGAACGGACGGCACCTCCGCGTTCAACACACGTATAGCCCGGTGACGTCTCCCATGCCTTGATCCAGCAAGGAGAGAGGGAGAGGTTGAGGAAGACTCCATCCAACAGCAGCACAACGGCGTGGTGGTGATGGAGGAGCGTGGCAATCCAGCAGGGCTTCGCCGAGCACCACGGGAGAGGAGGAGGAGGAGAGGCAAGGCTGCACCAAGAGAGGGAGAAACTCATGTGTTGGCAGCCCAAAACCTCAAGTATATATAGGGGAAAGGGGGATGCGCCCCCTTTAGGGTTTCCCACCCCCAAGGGGTGCGGCCAGCCCTAGATCCCATCCAAGGGGGGCAGCCAAGGGGGAAGAGAGGGGGGGCGCCCACTAGGTGGGCCTTAAGGCCCATCTGGACCTATGGTTTGCCCCCTCCCACTCTCCCTTGCGCCTTGGGCCCCTTGTGGGGGGCGCACCAGCCCCCTTGGGGCTGGTTCCCTCCCACACTTGGCCCACGCAGCCTTCTGGGGTTGGTGGCCCCACTTGGTGGACCCCCGGGACCCTCCCGGTGGTCCCGGTACGTTACCGATAAAACCCGAAACTTTTCCGGTGACCAAAACAGGACTTCCCATATATAAATCTTTACCTCCGGACCATTCCGGAACTCCTCGTGACGTCCGGGATCTCATCCGGGACTCCGAACAACATTCGGTAACCACATACAAACTTCCTTTATAACCATAGCGTCATCGAACCTTAAGTGTGTAGACCCTACGGGTTCGGGAACCATGCAGACATGACCGAGACGTTCTCCGGTCAATAACCAACAGCGGGATCTGGATACCCATGTTGGCTCCCACATGTTCCATGATGATCTCATCGGATGAACCACGATGTCAAGGACTCAATCAATCCCGTATACAATTCCCTTTGTCTAGCGGTATTGTACTTGCCCGAGATTCGATCGTCGGTATACCGATACCTTGTTCAATCTCGTTACCGGCAAGTCTCTTTACTCGTTCCGTAACACATCATCCCGTGATCAACCCCTTGGTCACATTGTGCACATTATGATGATGTCCTACCGAGTGGGCCCAGAGATACCTCTCCGTTTACACGGAGTGACAAATCCCAGTCTCGATTCGTGCCAACCCAACAGATACTTTCGGAGATACCTGTAATGCACCTTTATAGCCACCCAGTTACGTTGTGACGTTTGGTACACCCAAAGCATTCCTACGGTATCCGGGAGTTGCACAATCTCATGGTCTAAGGAAAAGATACTTGACATTAGAAAAGCTTTTAGCATACGAACTACGATCTTTGTGCTAGGCTTAGTATTGGGTCTTGTCCATCACATCATTCTACTAATGATGTGATCCCGTTATCAATGACATCCAATGTCCATGGTCAGGAAACCGTAACCATCTATTGATCAACGAGCTAG
>LR880972.1:131754035-131789119 GCA_904067115.1 Aegilops sharonensis
CGTCGGCCTCCTCCACCACCTCCACCATGGGCCCGAAAGCCGACAAGGGGAAGGGCGTGAAGTCGGACGAGGCGCAGCGGCTCGCAGCGCTGCGGAAGGAGCGGGCCACCTTCGACCCCCTGCTCGACGCGAAGGAGCTGAAGGACGGCTATTACCTCTTTTGGGAGACGGAGACGCGGGCGCACCCGCGCACGAGGGTGATCTCCGCCGCCGCATCCGAGAAGGTCTCTGTCGGGTATCCCTTCTTCGCGCTTTTCTTCTACTGCGGGCTCTGCCCGCCTTTTTCCGAGTTCTTTTGCGACATCATGAACACGTATGGCCTCCGCCTCCTTGATTTCACCCCCAACGCCGTTCTGACCATGGCGGTTTTCGCACACCTTTGCGAGAACTTTGTCGGGATCCACCCAAATGTAGCCCTTTTCCGCCACTACTTCATGCCCCGCGTTGAGAGAGGAGAGCCACTCGTCGGAGGGATAGCTTGGATCTCTAGGATCGGCAAGAAAGAAGCTTATCTTGAAGGAGAGCTCCGCAGCAAGTGGGAGGAGTGGAGAGCCGACTGGTGTTGGATTATAGAGGAGAACCCGCAGCCCTTCACTGCCCTGCGCCAAACCCCCATAGTGCGCGGCAACGATTGGAGCAACTTGGCTCCGGAGGACGCCAAGATTGCCGTGACCAGGATCTTGCGCCTCAGGCATGCCGGGCTCACCGTAGGCGCGGTTGGCGCGGATTTCCTTCGCCGCCGCATTGCTCCCTTGCAGAGAGAAGGAGACCTTCTTGGGAGTTCCAAAATGCGGCGGACGTCATGAGGCTGCGCCCTGGCCTCAACTGGAATTTCACCGTCTTGGAGCTGGATGCGATGCTGCTGGAGCTGTTCAAGCACGACGCAGATCACCCCGAGTAGTTCATGCTGCCAAGGGGGGTCGTTCCTTTGTGCAACAACTCGTCGCTCGACCGCATCCGCGCGATGATGCCGTCGTGCGATTCCCATGGGATCGTTCCAACTTGGCAAGAGCCCGCCGACGACGTCGTGCAGCAGTTCTTCGACAGCTTGGAAGAAGTTTCGATCTGCGCCGACGAGCAGAAGAGGATCACCCGCGACACCACCGACGCCGAGCTGCAGCGCATCGCCACCAGGCTGGAGGAGGCGGCGGAAGCTGCAGCCGCCGATGAGTTCGGGTTCACCGTGGAGGAGTCGGAGGCCGCAGAGGCGGCAAGCCTTGCCGACCGAGAGGAACTCGCCGGCACGGAGGAGCAGGCCGAGCCCGAAGCTGAGCCGATTGAGCCTGCCGGGGGCGCCTCGCCTCCATCTTCAGGTAGCTTGCCGCGGGAGGAGCCCGCGGCCCCGCCAAGAAGACGCCTCCGCAAGGCTGGGGAAGTGGCGGGGCGGCAGACGGGCCAACAGCCGCCTCGCCGCCCGACGCGCTCCACCGCGGCAAGCACTGTTGCCGCGGGAGCACCTCACGCCGCCACAGCAACGGGAGCGGGGCCTTCTGGGACCACGGCTCACGCACCCGCCAAGCGTCCGAGGGAGCCTACTCCTCCAGCTCGTCGCACCGGAGGCGGAGCGGAATTTGACTTCTCCGCTCTCAGCTCCGAGGACGAAGAAGAAGAGTAAGATCTTGTCGCTGCTACTTGTAATTCTTCAATTTACTGCTTTATCTTGTATCTGACTTGCTTCATTCTGAGCTCTTTTCCTTTTCCAGGACGCTGGCTCAGAGAGCGTCGAAGAGGGCCAAGACCCCGGTGGTTGTCGTCGAAGACGATTCTCCTGTGGCGGAGAGACGCGTCTGAGACCCCATTGCCGGACCCGGCAACCCTTCTTCAGAGCAGCCCCCAGCACAGCCCCCAGCGTAAGTATTTGTTTTATTTCTTACGGTTCGGTGTGCATGGGTGCTCCTTCTCTACTGATATCTGACTTGTTGATTTGTGTAGGAGCAGAGCAGCCTCATCAGGAGAGCCTGGAAGTCGCTCCTGAAATTCCGTCTGCTTCAACTACGCCGCCAAGGGAGAATTCTCCGGCAAGGGAGCGCTCTCCGGCAAGGGAGGCTTCTCCGATAAGGGAAGTTTCTCCGACAAAGGGCAGCGCCGACGACCCTCCGGTGGTGGAGACCGCGGCCATCGACCCCATCGCAGGTAACCCTTTTGCGTGACAATTTCCCTTGGGCTCTTTTTTTTCTGTTCTTATCTTCGAACATTTGCTTGATTGTTCTTTCTTTTTTTGATCGTCAGATCCATCTGCCGGAGAGCCGATGGAGACTGAGGTTGCCGGCGAGGAGGACGCACCGCGGCAAAAATGACGACGCCGCCAACATGGAAGAAGAGGCTGGCGCCGATGGGTCCGCCGGCGAGGAGGCCGCCAAGGCTGCTGGCGCAAAGGCCGGCGAGGGGTCTCCTGATCGTACTGACGACCCTGAGGCCGCAGGAGCGCCAGCTGCTGCACCGACTGCTGATCCTCCCGCCACCGATGCCGCGTCAGGCTCCGAAGAGCCCCAGCCCGGCGCCTATCTGAAGGTCGGGGACGGCGTCTTCATCAAGATCCCCTGGGCGTCGAGCTCCAGGGCGCCGGTCGAAGGGGAGACCTTCGACGCGGAGCTGCTCGCCTCCGCTGGGCTGTCGCTAGTTGACGCGCCAAGCAGCAGCAGCGGCGAGTCTAAGGAGGAGGAGCTGCTGAAGAAGCTGGTGTCGCTCTACCGCGCCCGGCAAGCCAAGCTGGAGTCCCGGGAAGCGCTTGTCGCGAGGGCGGGAGCTGACATGGAGAAACGCTCAGAAGAGCTCCGGCGCGCCAACAAGGAAGCTCTCCGGGACGTAGCCGAAGCGCGGGAGTAGCTCTCCGAAGAGCGCACGGCCTTCATCCTTGAGAAGGCCGAGGTCGAGGAGCAGCAAAGGCTTGCCGGCGAGAAGCTATCTGCGCAAGAAGGCGAGTTGGCGCAGCGGAAGATCAACCTTGACAGCTACGAGGAAGATCTTGCCGCGCGCGAGGAATCAATTGGCGGAGCTCTCAAGGAAGCAAAGGACGCTGCCGCAGCTGCCGAGGCCGCCAAGAAGGAGTTGGAGACGAGGGTGGCGCAGCTGGAGGCCACCCTCCAGAAGAGCGGCGAGGAGGTCACCGGGCTGAAGCGCGAGCGCGAGAAGGACGCCTACACTCTGGGCGAGTTGCAGGGCCGCCTCGCTGATAGGATCAAAGAGCTCGATGCCGCCAAGGACTCCAAGGCCGATCTTGAGCTGAAGCTGGCCACCTTGACGGAGACGCTGGACGGTGCCAAGGAGCGGGAGGTGGGTTTGCTGGAGAAGATCAAGGCCAACGAGGAGCTGTTGGCGAAAGCTGCGACCGCCCAGGACACCTTCAGAGATAACGTGATGCACTGGACGGAGGGTCTTGTGGATACTGTCGCCGCCATCAACAATGAGCTGATGGAGCTGGGGAAGGTGGATCTCGGGTACTCCACCAACGAGCGCCTTCAACCCAGCGCCAAGCTCAGCCTGTTCTTCAAGGGCGTGGTGACGGGTCTCCAGCGGCTCCGGGAAGAGATCCCAAAGCAGCTGGCCGACGAGTCGCGTCAAATCTGCGCCGGGGCTCTCCAGAAGGTGCTGATGAAGGTGGCCTTCCGCAACCCAGGCGTCAGCTTCGCCAACGTCCTCAAGTCCCTGCCGCCGACTGCTGACGTTGAAGCGCTCAAGGCCCTTGTCGCACCCAT
This sequence comes from Aegilops sharonensis, assembly GCA_904067115.1. Lineage (NCBI taxonomy): Eukaryota > Viridiplantae > Streptophyta > Magnoliopsida > Poales > Poaceae > Aegilops > Aegilops sharonensis. Next base: position 131,757,731 of record LR880972.1, read on the forward strand.
TGTGGACAGGGTGAGCGGGGTCAAGAGGGTCGATGGCGACCGCGTAGACTAGGCCGCCAAGTTTATCTTTCCCTTGTCGCTGCAGATCATGTTTAGGAGAACAATCTATTAGATCTGCGACAAGTCATTTTGTAATATACTCTATCTTAGGCATCGATTGCAATGTTATTTCCTTCACTTGATTCCTTCCTTTGTATGTTTGGGCCCTGCGCTTTTAGGGAACTTGTCGGTGCGGGCACCCTTGCCGCGAGCGCTGAGTGCGGAACTTCAGCAGCCTGCTGGCGGTGCTGCCTCCGACAAGCAACCTTGTCGCGACTAGTTGCAGCTCACTTAAGTTGTTGAGCGGACTCGAAACAAAGTAAGGGCGCAAACTAGCTACGAGTTGGTTCCTCCGCGCACAGGTTTTCCATACAAAGTACTTATCGTTCGAGGAAGATAACTTAAAAAAAACTGATTGTTTAAACTTTGGCAACTTAGCTTTTCTGCCGTTTGTTTCCCGGCAAGGCAAAACTTCCTCGAGCAACGCTTGGTCCATGGTGTTATCTTCTCTTCCTTCCCCCCTGGTCAACTTGTGTGCGAGGGAACCTTCCTTTCTTTGAGAAAGAGAAAGAAGAGAAAATAAAGTTATGGAGCCTTATGGCTCATTATTGCTTACCGGGTTTGGGTGCTGCACGAAGTGTTAGATAATACATGCTAAAAAATAATTATAAAAGCAAGTATCCAACGAGCTGTGCGCAACACATGAGCTTTACTGATGCACGGGGTCTGCGCCCGGCTTTGTACAAAGGATTACATGCAACAGCGGCAAGACTTGTACAAAAGGTGGTTGCCGGAACAGGTTCCGGCAACCGCGCCCTATGGGTAAAACTTACGAAGATGCTCAATATTCCAGGAGTTGCTCACCGGAATGCCATCTTTGGTCTCAAGGCGGACAGCGCCAGGCCTAGTGACTCGTCTCACCCGATAAGGGCCTTCCCACTTCGGCGTCAACTTGTTGGAATTCTTGGCGGACTAGGTCGCCTTCCTCGAGACTTCTAGCACTAACTTTGCGGCTATGGTAGCGGCGCAAAGCTTGCTGATAACAAGCAGCTCGTACAGCGGCCTGAAGACGATCCTCCTCAAGGAGCAGCGCGTCATCTTGTCCCAGCTGCTCTTGCTCAAGCTCATCATAGGCGAGCACTCGAGGAGACCCGTATACGAGTTCCGTGGGGAGAACTGCCTCTGCTCCATAGACTAGAGCGAAAGGTGTCTGGCCAGTGGCTCGATTTGGCGTCGTTCTGATCGACCAAAGAACCACCGGCAACTCCTCAATCCAGTTTCTTCCGCACTTGTGCAGCCTGTCGAAAGTTCTGGTCTTGAGCCCCCGCAGCACTTCAGCATTTGCCCTCTCTGCTTGACCGTTGCTTCTCGGATGAGCAACAGAAGCAAAGCAGACCTTGGCGCCAAGATCTTGGACGTACTGCATGAAGGTGCGGCTCGTGAATTGTGTGCCGTTGTCGGTGATGATCCTGTTAGGAATCCCAAAACGGCAAACAATTGACCTGAAGAACTTGACTGCTGACTGTGCTGTCACCTTCCTCACTACTTCCACTTCCGGCCACTTTGTGAACTTGTCGATTGCGACGTACAAGTACTCAAAGCCCCCGACAGCTCGGGGGAAGGGGCCGAGGATGTCGAGCCCCCAGACCGAGGAGGGCCAGGATAAAGGGATCGTCTGGAGAGCTTGAGCTGGCTGGTGTATCTGTTTTGAATGGAACTGGCACGCTTCACACTTGGTTACTTGTGCAGTTGCATCCTGGAGGGCTGTCGGCCAGAAGAAACCTTACCGGAACGCCTTGCCGGCAAGTGCTCTTGCGCCAATGTGGTGACCACATATGCCTCCATGTATCTCTGCCAACAGCTTCTGTCCATCTTCCCGGCAAATACACTTCAATTCCACACCGTTGAGTCTTCTTCTGTACAGAATGCTATCAACAAACTGGTACATACTTGACTGTCGGGCTACTCTTTCCGCTTCTTCTTGCTCTTCGGGAAGTTCTCCTGTCTGAAGGAAAAGGACAATCTGTTGTGCCCATGCTGGAGCTTGCGGCTCGACAACAAGAACTAAAGGCACACTGGCTGCTGTGGGATCATCCGCTACTACGGCGAGAACCTGCGGCTCAGCCGGAGCTTGATGATCCCCGCCAAGCTTGCCGGAGCAAAACTTGTCGGGAGCGTCTGCTTCAACGAAACAAACCCTTAGGCTTATCGGAGCAGACTGCTCCTCAGCAGCATTGGCGTTGATCCTGGGGACCTTCTTGGCGGCGGCTTCAGGGAGCTCTGCCGGAAAGTAGTCACCAGAAACCAACTTTCTCTTCTTGCTCTGCCCAGTTGATGGTGTTACGGTCAGTTGAGTCAGCTTGAGCACAAAAATCCCTGGTTCCACAGGTAACTTGAGTGCGGCATATTTTGACAGGCCATCAGCAATATCATTCTGAGCTCTTGGAACGTGTTCCATTTGCAGGCCGTCAAAGTGCTCTTCCAGCTTCCTCACTTCATCAACGTAGGCTTCCATCAATGGACTCTGATAGTCTTTGTTCACTTGGCGGACGACAAGCTGCGAGTCTCCCCTGACAATGAGCTTCCTTATCCCAAGGTCTACCGCAATCCTGAGACCGGCAAGCAAACCTTCATACTCTGCAGTATTGTTTGTTGCTTGCTCCTTGGGAAAGTGCATCTGGATTACGTACTTGAGGTGCTCTCCGGTGGGTGCGATAAGCAGCACGCCGGCACCGGCGCCTTGCAGTGAGAAAGCACCGTCAAAGTACATAACCCACTCCTTGCCTGCCTCCTTGACGGGGATGCTCGTCTCCGGAATCTCTTCGTCTTCTGTTGGCGTCCATTCTGCTATGAATTCTGCCAATGCTCTGCTCTGGATGGTTGAGGTGCTCTCAAACTTGAGGCCAAAGCTTGACAGTTCCAGTGCCCACTCGACAATCCTGCCTGTTGCTTCTAGATTTTGCAGTATCCTCTTCAACGGAAAGCGAGTGACGACTGTGATATCATGTGCTTGGAAGTAATGGCGCGGCTTTCTCGAGGCCATGAGGAGGCCGAAAAGCAATTTCTAAACACCAGAGTACCTTGACCTAGCCCCCTGCAGAAGGGAACTGACAAAGTAAACTGGGCGCTGCACCATCCTTTTCTGCATCTTCTCGCAATCCTGCGCAGATCTGTCCTTGTCGGGACCAAAGCTTGTCGGCGAAGCCCCCTGCTTGTCGCTGGATGCGTCTGCCATGGTTGCCGGCTCATCATCTGCCTCCCTCTCCGCCACTAACGCAGCACTAACCACTTGATTAGTTGCCGCTAGATATAGCAGCAACTTCTCTTGTGGCCTAGGTGCGACAAGTGTTGGAGTGGAGGACAGGTACCTCTTCAAGTCCTGCAGCGCAGCCTCCGCTTCGGGAGTCCATTTCATTGGACCTGCCTTTTTCAAAATCTTGAAAAATGGCAGGGCGTGCTCAGCAGACCTAGAGATAAACCTGCTGAGAGCAGCCACGCAACCGGCAAGCCTTCGTACATCCTTGACGCGCTTTGGTGCTTCAATCTGCTCAATGGCCTTGATCTTGTCGGGATTGGCTTCAATTCCCCTTTGAGACACGAAGAACCCGAGAAGCTTGCCGGAGGGAACTCCAAACACGCACTTCTCGGGATTGAGCTTGAGGTTGATCTTGCGCAGATTTGCAAAGGTCTCATCTAAATCTTGAACCAGAGTTGCCCTGTCTTTGCTTTTGACCACTATGTCATCCTTGTAGGCTTCCACATTTCTGTGCATCTGCGGCTCAAAAGCATGATGTACTACCCTTGCAAATGTTGAACCAGCATTCTTCAAACCGAAGGGCATCCGTATGAAACAGTATGTGCCACAAGGGGTGATGAATGCGGTCTTCTCCTCATCCTCTTCTGCCATGAAGATCTGATGGTATCCTGAATATGCATCAAGAAATGAAAGCAAGTCACATCCAGCCGTGGAGTCGACAATCTGGTCGATGCGCGGCAAGGGGAATGGGTCTTTGGGACAAGCTTTATTAACATCGGTGAAGTCAATACAAAGTCTCCTTTCCCATTTGCTTTGCGCATGACTACAGGATTGGCCAGCCACGTAGGATGGAGCACTCCTCTGACAAGGCCTGCTGCTTCCAACTTCTTGATCTCTTCTGCAATGAACTCTTGGCGCTCCACTGCCTGCTTCCTTACTTTTTGCTTGACGGGTCGCGCACGAGGATAGACAGCGAGGTGGTGCTCAATTACTTTCCTGGGAACACCGGGGATGTCAGATGGTTGCCATGCAAACACATCGACGTTCGCCCGCAGGAAAGCAACGAGCGCGCTTTCCTATTTAGGGTCAAGGGTGGCACTGATGGTGAAGGTACCACCAGTGTCGTCCTCCTTGGCGGACACCTTCTTGGTTTCTGGAGCTGCCATCTTCTTCTTACACTTGCCGGTGGAGCTCGATGGTGCGTCCTCGACGGTAGCGCAGCACTCCGAAGAGGTGCGCTTGCCGGAGTGGGCATCAGAGCTCTTGCTGGACTTGGTCTTCTTCTTCCCCCCGGGAGCTTCAGCGGCAAGTGGCTTGCTATCTGTCGCAGCTGCTGCATCTCGGAAGATCTTGTCGGCGCAGATAAGAGCATCTTTCTTGTCGCCAGGGACAGAGATGACGCTTATCGGGCCTGGCATCTTGAGTAGGTTGTATGCGTAGTGAGAGGCCGCCATGAACTTGGCGAGTGCTGGACGGCCAAGTATCCCATTATAAGGCAATGGGAAATCAGCAACGTCGAACGTGTCCCTCTCAGTCCTGAAGTTTAGCTCGCTGCCAAATGTTACTGGCAGCGTGATCTTCCCTTTCGGCTTGCTCCTTCCCGGATTAATTCCTTGGAACGTGCCAGTCTCTTCGAGCTCGCTGTCAGGGATCTGAAGCTTCTGGAGCACTGCGGAGGAGATCAAGTTCAAGCCGGCCCCGCCGTCAACTAACATCTTGGTGACCTTGAGGTTGCGGATGGTTGGTGAGACCAACATCGGCAAGCACCCGACCGCAGTTACGCGATCAGGGTGGTCCTCAATATCGAAGATGATAGGCGTGCTGGACCACTTCAGAGGCTTGCGTGACTCTACGGATGGTTCAGCTGCATTAACCTCCTGCATCCACTGCTTGAGCTGGCGGTGTGAGGTGTGCAGAGAAGCACCGCCGTCAACGCAGAGAACCTCCGTGGCTTTCTGAAACTCCTGCTCATCAGCTTCATCATCATCCATGTCTTCGTCGTCGTCGTCTTCATCTTCATCCTTGTCACGGCCGCGGGGAAGCCTGTCTCCTTGCCGCTGCTTGGCCTTGCCGCGGCGTCCTCCCCGGCCGGGTCGCTTCTTGCTAGCTCCCCCAGCACCTTCTTGGGCCTTCTCCTTGTCGCGCCACTCGTACTCAGCTCTCTGCTGTTCGACAAGCTGCTCGACTTTCTTGCAGCTCTGGAGGTCGTGGCCCTTGGTGCGGTGGATCTTGTAGTACTGCTTGTTGGAGCTGTCCTGCTTGTCGGCGGCCGCCACAGGCTTGCAGTCGGTGCTAGCGGCAACTTCCTTGCCGGAGCCACCAACCTTGGCCTTGGCGGCACCATCCTTGCCGGACTGCTCGACAACTAGTACCTCTTTGCTCTTCTTCCTTCGGTTGTTCCGCCGCCGACTCTTCTTTGCCGGGGCGGTCTCATCACTGTCAGATCCTGCTTCTGCATTCTCTCCTGGGAGCCTCCTCCCTTCCTCGGCACGTGCACACTTGTCGGCCAGGGCATACAGCTCGCTGACATCCTTGACTTTGCACATCGCCATCTCCTCCCTCATCCTGCGGTTCCGCACGTTTTGATGAAACGCGCTGATCACCGCGGCAGGGTGGACATCTGGGATGTTGTAGTGCACACGGCTGAATCTTTGAATGAACTTGCGCAGGGACTCTCCTTCCTTCTGGGCGAGCAGGTGAAGGTCACTCTCTTGGCCATGAGGCTTGTGGCCGCCTGTGAAGGCGCCGACAAACTGATGACACAGATCTGCCCAAGATGATATGGAGCCGTCCGGCAAGTGCATGAGCCAAGATCTGACGTTGGGCTTGAGTACCAACGGGAAGTAGTTGGCAAGGATCTTGTCGTCTCGTCCCCCCGCAGCCTGCACCGCAATGGTGTAGATGTTGAGGAACTCCGACGGATGCGTCCTGCCATCGTACTTCTCTGGCACGTCTGGCTTGAAGTTTTTCTTGTCGGGCCACTGGACTTGCCACAGCTCATGGGTGAACGCAGGGCAACCTACCGCGTACGGCAAGTCACCTGGTTCGCCTGACGCATGCAAGTCGACAGAGGGCCCGGCACGGTGGTCGGATTGACGTCGCGCTTCTCGTCGGCGCTCGATGCGCGTCCGAGCATCTTCTTGTTGTCGTTCTTTGAGAACTTGGCGCTGGTCGCGACGAGCTCGTGGATCCGACGACGCAGTGGAGTCGCTGTCGATGTGGATCCGACGAGTCGGCGATCTTGGCCTTCGGGAAGGGGAGTGCATGGTGGTTGCACCTCCGCAGGTCTCGTCTCCACCGGCTCATGCCTTGTCGCCTTGCCGCGGCTGCGAGGTGCTTGGTTGCCGCGGTACGTCGCCATTGGCAAAGCCGATGAGACTCTGGATGGTGGCCCTCCATTCGTCGACCTTGTCGGCTGTTGGAGGGTAGTCTAGGAGCAGCTGAGCTCTCGCCAGAGCTTCTGCTTGGGTGGTGGGCGGCAATGGTGAACGATGCAAGGAGCGGGACGTGCTCGGACTTCTAAATATGTTAGAAGGAGCAGTATCCCGTCCAGGCGAACATCCTCCACTCGCACCAGCCTGTTGATGCGCGTGTTGGCCTTGAACGTCCCGGGAGCCACCAGGTCGATCTTGGCCCAACGGACGTATGGTGCCGCGAGCACCATGACGCTGTCGGTCGCGAGTCTCCTGAGAGGGACGCGGTGCATATCCGGACGCCGGGGTCTGCGCCGCCTTGTCCTTGGACTTGGCAGCGTCGTGGGCTCCCTCGCCGGCGCCCGTCCTTCCGCCGGTGTCTACCCCACCACTCGTTTGCTCCGGTGGTGGTGGGTTCGACGCGGACGGCTCCGCTGCCGCCGAAGCCTTCTTCTTTGGTGGCATGTCGATGAAGATGTCGATGATGTCGCTCGTGTGAACGCCGGATCAGGTTCACATAGCCTCGACGCACCCCTATGTGGCGCGCCAAAGATGTCGGGGAAGCTGATCGTGACCCACGTACACCTATGGGACCGAGTCCCTTACGGTTCGGTGGGGGCGGAGGTTGCACAAAGAGAAGATCGAGGCGATGCACACGAGCAGTTTTACCCAGCTTCGGAGCTCTCCGGAGAGATAAAACTCCTACTGCTGCTTGTCTGATTATCTTGTGTTCTTGCTAGGGAGCAAGGAGAGCTACAAAACCTAGCTTGAGTGTATCTGGTTTCGGGTGAGTCCAATGAACCGAACGAGCCGAACCCCTTCTACGTTGCATATGGGCCTCCTTTTATAGGCTCAAAGGGGTCACCACAGGTGGCAACGTAAATGAGGGCAAAAATGGGAAAAGATTTGTGTTTGGTACAGCTACTTTGTACAGTGTACTCTACCTAACTCTGACAGCAAGGGACAAGAGCAATAAATGCCCGTCCATGTCGTCTGAACAGTGCGACAAGGACCGTCAGGTGCGCCACCGTTCGCCACGATGGCCTTCTGTCAGCGCCGCTTACCGCCGCTCTCCGCTGGCCTCACAGCCTCTTGACACGCGCGCCTGGGATGGTCCCATGGCGACACGTTGGTGGATGAGCTGGAGCGGAGATGAAGAGAGGTCGTCTGCCGCGGCAAGCGCCTTGCCGCGGCTGAATTCTTGTCGCGCCTGGAAGCTTGTCGCTCACCAAGCCTTCCCGGCAAGCTCCTCTTGCCGGGGTCTTGTCTTCTACGTGCCTTGAGTGGCCTTCCCGGCGAGCTCCTCTTGCCGGGGCCTTGTTTCCTTGGCTTTAATACTTTGTTCTTGAATGGCTCCAAAGGAGCCACGGATGACCTTGGCGGTCACTAGGCAAGCCTTGCCGCGGGGTGCTGCAACTGCCCGTGCACGAGTTCGGGATACTAGGGTACCCCTACTCTAGTACACCGACAATCTGTGTGCGAGCGTCGTGCCATTGTTGAAGGTGTTGGCTCAAAGCTTAGCTTTATGGATGAAAATCTCACGTTTGACTTTTGGTTGGACTCATCAACATCGGCACACGTATGCTGATCCCTTCTTGAAGTTTTTGTCTAGTAGTAGCGTATTTTCGTTTAATTCAATCACATGTCGTAGGGTTTGTGGTAGGTTTGTAGAGATCCTTTCACGAGGTATATCCAATTTGGATGGCCTCAGATTTTCTTCCCTTTTGTAAGTCGATCCATACGGCATCGATGTGAGCTTTTGCTTGACATCCTTGAATAATGAAAAGGTTATAGTTGTGTGCATAACTTGATGCAGAGGCCGAAGGCACCCCCCCCCCCCCTCTTTTTTTCTAAAACATGGAGAGATGCCTTAATATCTTCTCCCTGGAAAGGCTATTTTCAAGCATAAATTTCTTGTATTGAACAACCAAAGTCACTTACAAAAAGCATTGTTTGTTTGCTTAATTAGCATATGAAACATACAACAAACAAACCTCAAAACCAACAAAGCCAGAAGGAGAACATGCCAACAACATATTAGAACATAAGATAAAAGGTTGAAACAAACGTAACTTGAGCATGATCAGAGAGAAGCAAAAGTAAAGCCAGCACGCCCGTCAATTTATTTGAAGATCACATCAGAGCCATGGAACCAATCAACTGAGAACCTCCCCGCGTTGTTTTACTTTTGTATGCCGAGTATTACCTGCAATGCAAAAATGCACGATAAGAGGCCTACTAGTGGTTCCCTCCTTTTTGAAAAGTGAAACTACTACAATGCAGGGAAATTTGGACGCCAGCCAGAACTAGGCACCATGCATTTTTTGAAGCTATGCACTGCATCGAGCTAGAGTGTCCCAAAACTGCTAGTCTATACAAATACTACATAGCCACAGCCTGGTGGGAAAAGAGCATTGACGCAACACATCTCACACCAAGGGAAAAGAGCAATACGCTAATACGCTTTGTTCACACATTGTTTGCTAGCAAGCATACAGATTTGAAGTTTTGAACGTGCCAACAGAAAAGTTATTTCGAACTGAACCCATATAAAAGTTTTAAGAAATAAGTTTCAAAATTAAAGGGCTCTGACATTCACTAGCAAACTACTCCAATTCTGAAGGAAAATGTTTCAACTACTGAAATATTGGTCCCCCAACTTAACTGAAGTCTCTGATGCTATATATTTCGAGCACATCATCGTTTGGTACAGGGTATCCATCATCGTTCTCGTAGTCACCTATTTTATTAAGCAATAGTGTTAAAGTACCTAGAATAGCAAATCACATGATGGGGAGGTTCCTTCATCGTCACCCCCATGGGGCATCATCTTTGGGGTTGTACTGCATGTACATCGGCTGGAGGGACAAGTGTTTGGCATTGGTGGCTAGGTGCAGTTCTCCGCATGCTTCTCATGCAGCGACCAAGGTGGAGCGTTGTGTCAACTATAGTATCGATGACGGCGAGTCTTGGCGGCAAGGTGCACGAGGTCTCGGTTGTCGGATTAATAGGCCACGGGTAGGCTCACCCGAGCCCCAAGATTTACCAAGACTTTGGGCCAGCTCCGCCTAGCTGGGCCCCAAGCCGAAACTCCGCCCTCTGGGGCCGGCTGGCTCAGCGGCCGGCTGCCACAGGGCGGCTAACCCAAGACTACGGCGCTCCGGTTGGCCGGCTCCTGGCGGCCGCCTTCCTAAGAGGGCGGCAACGGGCAGGCGGCCACCTCACAACTATGGGCGGCCGAGCTCACTTCAAGGGTACAAGGCAAGGTATGGCTACAATGAAGCGCGTCGCCTCCCACGCTCGAGACGGGCGTGGCTACAGTGCTCCGTACAGACGGAGATCCCCGCACGACGAAGCACTGTGCCATATCTACCTTGACGTTGCTCCGGGCAGGCGGAGTCCTGTTCCCCATGATGGCCTGTCGGTACGGCCCGCCGGAGGCGGGCCCTATCTGGCAGCGACCCCAAGGAAGACGGCAGAGGCTCGACCAAGCGGATTCAAGAGGAGCCGGCCTCCAGCAGGCGGCCGTCCCATATCCCGAGACATGCATACCATTAAGCTGATGAGACCAAGTGTGGCTACAGTGACCTCCCGCCAGGCGGCGGGACTGTAGCCATGCAAAGGTGACCAAGCTCTCGTCACCAACGACACGGCTACAGTAGGCAGCCACCAACCAGTCGGCGGGGCCTGCCAAGCGGTGGGCCCCAGCGGTCGGCGGAGAAGCCGGAGGCTGGAGACACTGACAGCTGGGCCCAGCAGCCGGCCAGATTACCATTGTACCCCTGGGGGGTAGGCCTATATAAACCCCCCAGGCCACCCATGCAAAGGGTTCGACCCCATTAGAACTAGCCACCCATCAGAGCAGGAAGAGGGCTAAGCCTTGCCTCCTACTGCCTCTAGCATACAGCTCAAGGAGCGCCATTATATCACTTGTGCCTTAGTGATCATGCGGAGACCCCGCAGAGTAGGACTAGGGGTGTTATCTCCTAGGAGAGCTCCGAACCTGGGTAAAGTACGCCGGCGTTCGTGTCTACGCCTTATCCCGCTTCAAGGCACCGGCGACGTTCTACTCGCTCCCACCATGATAAGCCATCCATTGGCATATGTCGCACCCAACCTCCTCCAGCACCAAAGCCTCCTTTGTCAGAAGCAACAGCTCGTAGAGCGACTGCATGGCGGGCAAAGGTGGCAAAGAAGTGCCCCACACGAAAAAACAACTAAGGAAGAAGGCGCATATAGTAGAAGGCAGCATCGCGCCTAGTCGTCTGGTCGCCTGGCGGCCAGACGGCCGGCCCCCACCTTACTACCCGAAGCTCTGAATGGTTAAAACCTAGCCCCCCTCACAAACGGCTAGAGTGCTCAAACCAGCCACGGTCCGCAGAGCGGCCGCCTGGCCGGTGAAAGCAAAGCCAAAGGGTCGGCGGCAAAGGAAAAAACCAAGGAGAAAAAGGAAAGAAGAGTGGAGGTCGGCACAGCAAGCACAAGCAATGATAAAATATTTTTACATGGATAAAGGCCTCTGGCCAGCATTCAAACAGGGTTTGATATACACCCCGCGGGTGGAATTGCGCGAATTTAACAAAATGTTCAAAGCAGCAAACAGAAAAGCAGATAAAATCCTAAGGAGCGGCAGAAGGCTCCGGCTGGGCGGTGCCGGTTGGCACGGCAGAGGGATCCGGCTGGCCGGTGCCGGATGGCGTAGCCAAGGGCTCCGGCTGAACGCTAGAATCGGCCGCACCACCTGGCGTGGTAGGCGGCTCCGCCTAAGCAGAGGGATCGCGGTGGCAGGCGGGGCGTCGGAGTGCTGGAGGACGGAGTCGGTGGCATCCGTCGGAGGAATGGGCGGCGGGTCCACCCCCACTTGAACGGCGCCAACAGCAGACGGCGCCTCGGTGTGTGGCTCATTGCTTGAGGCTCGGTCAGGTTGGGGCTGACCGTCCGCCCCGACCTCCAGCATGTCGACGTCGCTTTCATCTTCCTCCTCCTCCTCCTCCTCCCCCTCTTCTTCCTCCCCGTCCTCCCCTTCGTTGCTGGAGTCGATGACTTCGGCGGAGTCTTCGTTGTCCTCCGGGTTCAGCCTGAGCCACTCGTGCAGAGCCTCGCCTCCTTCCTCGACCACCTCCGGCACGAAGACATTGGTGTCGGTGAAGTCGGCGATCACCGCCGCCCTGTTGACGAGCTCGGCTTCCACCACCGCCGGCTCCTCCTGCGCTTCCAGCCGGAACATGGCTAACTGGGCTAGATCTAGCCCAGGGTACCACGCCTTGACGAATTCCAAGGCCCAGCGTGCTCCTGCTCGGGCTGCTGAGCCTTTCCAGGCCTCCAAGCGGCCGGCCGCCACCTCCAGCCAGTCGGCAGTCCGACTTGGGGTGCACGGAGCCGGCAGGCCCGGCCAGAGGGCGGAGACCGCCTGGGCTCCAGCGCGCTGGAGGCGGCGCAGCAGGCGGTGGGCAGGCCGAAGCCGGGCCTGGATGCTAAGGACCTGTTCGCCAAGAGTCCGCGGCGCATCTGCGGCGATCTGCACACCCCCCGCTCTTTGCTCCTCGCGCTGGGCCTCGATCATTTGGATCGCGGCTACGGAATGGCCCGGGAAGAAGTCTGTATGGGCAGAAGAAGAAAAAAGGACAAGACCATAAGCAGGGGCCGGTTGCTCAAAGCAAGAAATCAGGGGAGCAAGGCTTACCGTCGACCAAGTCTTCAATATTGCTGAAGCAGGCCATCACCTGGGCCTCCTTGTCGGCCCAAGCAGAGCGTTCGAGCTCAAACTCGGCAAGGAGGCTGGTCTCCGCCGTCTCCGCCTTCCGATGGGACGCCTCGAGGGTTTCCGCCTGTTCGGCAAGTTGGGCGACCAGGCGGTCCCGCTCCTCCGCCAGCTTGCTGCACTCCGCCTCCTTGCCAAGAAGGGCGGTTTTGGCTTCGCCCAGCTGCTGCTGCAGGGCGGCATTAGCCTCTGAAGAAAGAAAGAAGAGAAGAAGACATCAGTCAAGCAGAAAAGACAAAGGAAATAAACAACTGAGGAGATTCGGCACGACTGCTCAGCAGTCGGCCCAAACCTCGGGGACTACAGCCCGCGGGCGCGCCAGCGTGCCCCCGCGGAAAGGAAGTAGTCAACAAGGGAAAAAGAACAACTGTGGAGATTCGGCCCGACTGCTCAGCAGTCGGCCCGAACCTCGGGGACTACAGCCCGCGGGTGCGCCAGCGCACCCCCGCGAAGAAAGAAGAAAGAGACTTACGCCGCTTTCGGCGAGATGGGCCGTCTGCGCCTCCAGCTCCCGAACCTTGGAGTTGTAGGCGGTCGCGCGGAGGTTGTGATAATCCTGCAGAAGAAACAACAAAACGAAATCAGCAATCGGCAACTACAAGTTAATGTTCCGACCCGCTTGCTCAGCAGCCGGCCTGGAACTTGGGGACTACACCCAGTGGGTGCGCTTGCGCGCCCCCACGAAAGAAGCAAAGAAGAACATTCGGAGAGAAAACCAAAAGATGGCTTACCCGGATGGCGGTGCGCGACTCCAAGTAGGCCTCGTTGCAGCGCTTGAGTGCCACTGCCTTCGCCCGGAGCTTGGCCTGGACGTCAAGGGACGCCTCGTTCAGGGCGCCAGTTCCGCCCCCGCGTACCCAGCCCACGGGCACGGCACTGGTCGCCTCGGTGTCAAGGGCCGACGAGCTCGAGGAGCCGATCTCCTGTGGCCGCGGCGCCGAGGCCGCCTTCTCCAGATAGCGGCGCGTGGGAATGCGGACCACGGGAACCAGGACCGTTGCCACCGTAGTCCCGACCGGTGGCACCGGCGGCGCCACTGGCTGTTCGTCCCGCGGCTCACTGGCTGGCGGAGGCGGCGGAGGGGGCGGCGGCAAGAAGACGTTCGGCATGGCTACGTCACTACCCCCTGCTCTCGGATCGGGTAGTCGCCGCCGGCTCCTCCGGTTGTCGCCTCGAAATCAGGCGGAGGCGGCGCGGTGTTCAGGGGGGCCACAAATAGCGGCTCTTGGCGGCGGGCGGCCTCCGCGAGCCGTTCCTTCTCTGCGGCCTGAGCTTTCGCCTGCGCCAGTGCCCTCGCGGCAGACGCGGCAGACAGGTCCGCCTGCTCCTTGTCTAGGCGATCGTCCTCCGCCTCATCGCGCGCCTCCCGTGCGTTCCGCTCTGTCGCCTCCCGGAGGTCGGCGGCCGGGTCGATGCGCCGGCTGGTCGAGGAGGCCGCTGCCGACCTGAGGACCGAGCCGGCACCCGACTTCTCAAGGGTCAGCGGGGCCCTGAAATAAGAAGACAACTCAGAAGATTTTTACGACAGATTGATGAAAAAACAAGGAGCAAGGGAATTATGCTTACGCTGACACCATGACAGGCGCCTTCGGCTGCCTCTAGTACTGGGCCGCCTTGGCCGCGGTCTCTCTCCGCCTGGTCGCCGCGGCCGGGTTCTTGGGCTTCTTAGGAGCGCTGCCGAACAGGGTCTAGCCCTGTTTCCATTTGCGCTTGTCGCCTGGGGCGGGTGGCCCAGAAGAGGGGCCGGCGCCGGTGGTGGCAGAGCTTCCACGCCGTCGCCCCCTCGGAGCCGCCTGCTCGGCCACTGTCGTCCGCTCTGCCTCCGCCACCTATCGCATCATCGACCAAGGCGGCCGCCCCCAAGTCGGGCTCATCCACGTCACTCTCCGCCCTGTCCGCCTGGAGGTTATCACCCGGCCCCAGGAGGGCAGCCGTTGCCTCGGACATATAAATCTGCAACCAAGAAGGAATCAAGTCTTGAAGGGCGGCGCCATAAAGAGAAACAAAGCAGAAGAAAGCAGTTCAAAGGACAAAGACAAGAAACTTACCGCAGGAGGCGGGTTGTGGCGAGAGTACGGCCGCTTCCCGTACCGCCACTCCTTCTCCGACATCTTGAGGTCGGAGATCTCGTTCACCATCCGCGAGACTTTGGCAGGCGGCATTCCCTTCGTGCACAGCCGGCACGGATCGCGGTGTCCGCCCATCCGGAAGATCGGGTGAGGGCGTCTCTGGAGCGGGAGGATCCGGCGCTCCACGAAGGCGACGAGGAGGTCGGAGGCCACGAGGCCCTCCGACTCCTGGAGCACTCGGAGTCGGCCGATGGCGGCCGCAGCATCCGCCGACACCGGCCTCGGTTTATACTTCCAGGAGACGCGGGCTCTGGTGGGGGGGGGGGGGCTCGAAGGCCGGCAGGTTGAGGAAGTCGGCATCAGGGTCCACGTTCTTAACGTAGAAATAGGACTGTTGCCACATCTTCACCGACTGCGCCAGCTTGATGACGGGGAAGGCGTTTCGCTGCGCCGGCCGGCGCACGGCGACGAAGCCCCCGCGCTCGGCCGCCGTCTCCTTGGCAGAGGTGTCGAGCTTCCCATAGAAGAATGCCCCCCACATCTCGATGGTGGGGAGGATGCCGAGGTAGCCCTCGCACACCGTGACAAAGGCGGAAAGCAGGGTCACGGCTTTGGGCGTGAGATGATGGGGTTGATGGTTGTAGAAGTTGAGGAAGGCGCGGAAGAAGTTGCTCGCAGGGAGGCCGAAGCCCCGCAGGAAATGCGAGCGGAAGACGACCCGCTCGCCTTCTTGCGGCGTCGGTGAGATATCCGTCTCCGGCGGCACCCGCGCCTTAACAAAGGCCGCGCTGGGCATCCGGCGCGTGTCGCGAAGGAAGGCGATGTGGTCCTCGATCACAGTCGACCCATCCCAGTCGCCCATGGCTCTGACCGGCAGCGCGGAGGGGAGAGACGCGTCGGCGACGAGCAACGGCGGCAGTGCTATGGCAGCAGCAGCAGAGGCTGAGAGGAGAAAAAGAAGAGCGGGAGGGGGCGCAGGAACTTTGCCGCACCTCTCCCCCCCCCCCCTCCCTACTTATAGCGCCCGGGCTATGTAGCCGAGGGGGTGGGACGTGGGGTCGTGGGATTAACTGCGCCCACGTCCCCATGACCCCCCGTCTCCCGCGCGCATTCACCCCGTCGTGAATAGTCGTGGGGATGGCAACCGCCCCCTCCGGCGCAGTAAATCCGCCCGGTTGCCGAGGCATGGTAGTGGCGGGCCCGGCCCAGAGTCATGTCCCATCCAGAGCGTGGGATGGCAGGCTTGTCAGGCTGACGTGCGCCGCGTGGCGCGTCCGCAGCGAGCGGCTGCTTGGGGAAGCTTAACAGGCACGCCACCTGTTTCCCGCCTTGGAGTTCAAAACCGACCACATAGCTCCGCCTGGGAGAGGCTGGCTTGAGCGGTCGACTGGCCACCAGACGGTCGACGTTTTCCAAGAGCACGGGGAGGGGAGAAGCCGCTGAGACCTCGCGGCCCCTCGACCACGACGCTTCACCGGCTTCGGGGACTACTGTCGGAGTAATGGGCCACGGGTAGGCTCACCAGAGCCCCAAGATTTACCAAGACTTTGGGCCAGCTCCGCCTAGCTGGGCCCCAAGCCGAAACTCTGCCCTCTAGGGCCGGCTGGCTCAGCGGCCGGCTGCCAGAGGGCGGATAAACCAAGACTACGGCGCTCCAGTTGGCCGGCTCCTGGCGACCGCCTTCCTAAGAGGGCGGCAACGGGCAGGCAACCACCTCACAACTACGGCCAGCCGAGCTCACTTCAAGGGTACAAGGCAAGGTATGGCTACAGTGAAGCACGTCGCCTCCCACGCTCGAGACGGGCGTGGCTACAGTACTCCGTACAGACGGAGATCCCCGCACGACGGAGCACTGTGCCATATCTACCTTGACGTTGCTCCGGGCAGGCGGAGTCCTGTTCCCCACGATGGCCTGTCGGTACGGCCCGCCGGTGGCGGGCCCTATCTGGCTGCGAACCCAAGGAAGACGGCGGAGGCTCGACCAAGCGGATTCAAGAGGAGCCGGCCTCCAGCAGGCGGCCGTCCCTTATCCCGAGACATGCATAACCATTAAGCTGATGAGACCAGGTGTGGCTACAGTGACCTCCCGCCAGGCGGCGGGACTGTAGCCACGCAAAGGTGACCAAGCTCTCGTCACCAACGACACGGCTACAGTAGGCAGCCACCAACCAGTCGGGGGGGCGCCAGGCGGCGGGCCCCAGCGGTCGGCGGAGAAGCCGGAGGCTGGAGACACTGACAGCCGGGCCCAGCAGTCGGCCAGATTACCATTGTACCCCGGGGGGTAGGCCTATATAAACCCCCTAGGCCACCCATGCAAAGGGTTCGACCCCATTAGAACTAGCCACCCATCAGAGCAGGAAGAGGGCTAAGCCTTGCCTCCTACTGCCTCTAGCATACAGCTCAAGGAGCGCCATTGTATCACTTGTGCCTTAGTGATCATGCGGAGACCCCGCAGAGCAGGACTAGGGGTGTTATATCCTAGGAGAGCCCCGAACCTAGGTAAAGTACGCCGGCGTTCGCGTCTATGCCTTATCCCGCTTCCAGGCACCGGCGACGTTCTACTCGCTCCCACCATAATAAGCCATCCATTGGCATATGTCGCATCCAACCCCCGACATCGGTGCTGGATACCCTTTGATGGGCGCGTACAGGAGGGTGGCGTTGTCTGGCGCCGTGGCGGCGTCGACGGCAAAAGGGTCTGACAAGGTCAATGTATTGATTACTCCTGAAGATGGGACAATGGAAGATGGCAGCAATGAATCCTACAACGTGCACATGTGGTGCACGCTAAGGGTCTGCTAGACCGGTTGCTGCTCCCGTCTAGCCGCGGGAGGCTTGATGAGGCCACTGGATTTCATGGTATGCCTTGACGCGAGGTCACATGACAGATCATCAACTTTGTAGGCAGGGTGACAATTTTTGCCACGAAGGTGGCTTTGGTTGATTAATGTATTTATTTTTGCAAGACCTTGTTGAATAATGCAATAAAGATAGTTGGGTGCATCGCTCAATGCTAAGGCCGGAGGTTAACCTCTTTTCAAAAAAATAAAATATCAAATCACAAATATTTGTGAACCCTAGCCTTTTTCTTTTGATACTGGATCTACACTAATTTGACCATATTAAGTAGATCTAGAAGCTACAAGTGGTTGACATACCGAGTCAATTTCGTATATTCTTGAAGTTGCAAAGGTTGTTCGTACACAGACATTTTTGTTTTGGAAATTTGCGCCCATCTAGTTCAGTCTCCATTTCCTTTATTTCTCCAAAAATAGCATTTTATTCTCTCGAAGCATTTCGCTCTAGCCCATTTTTGCTTTGAGAAGAGCACTTCTCAGTAAAAATGGGAAGGTTGCTCCACCTGCATTCATGGTGTGTCGATTGTCACGCTAGCCGATTGACCAAATTCTGAGTACAAAACTCGACACCGCCCTCCCCCAAACCATAAACCACCCCACCACCGGCACATTCCTTGAGATCGAGATTGAGATCGAGTTCGCGGCCGCGACTAGAGCACCTTCGTCTCCCGAGCCTTGTGTCGTCCCACCGACACCACCACAAATCCCTATGCGGCTCGCCAAAGCCCCCTCGATCTACCGGCGTCGTCCTCAGCCGTCTTCATCACCGTCGTCCTTAGACACGTGTCGCCTCCCCGATGTTGCCACCCCTTCCCGAGCTCCCCGCCCCCCCCCCCCCCCCCCCCCGCCCTTCTAAACCCCCCGCTTGGTAAAAGAGGCCAGCCCCCCCCCCCCCCCCCCCCCGCCCTTCTAAACCCCCCGCTTGGTAAAAGAGGCCAGCCCCCCCCCCCCCCCCCCCCCGCCCTTCTAAACCCCCCGCTTGGTAAAAGAGGCCAGCCCCCCCCCCCCCCCCCCCCCGCCCTTCTAAACCCCCCGCTTGGTAAAAGAGGCCAGCCCCCCCCCCCCCCCCCCCCCGCCCTTCTAAACCCCCCGCTTGGTAAAAGAGGCCAGCCCCCCCCCCCCCCCCCCCCCGCCCTTCTAAACCCCCCGCTTGGTAAAAGAGGCCAGCCCCCCCCCCCCCCCCCCCCCGCCCTTCTAAACCCCCCGCTTGGTAAAAGAGGCCAGCCCCCCCCCCCCCCCCCCCCCGCCCCCCCCCCCCCCCCCCCCCGCCCCCCCCCCCCCCCCCCCCCTCATCCAACACCATTTTGAGCCGTCTTCGCTGTTGCGGAGTACCCACGCCGCTAAACATGTCGCATCGCAGCCTCCATCAAAGTACGGCGGTGCGAGGCCTCTGGCCATGGGAAAAGTGGGCGGCGGAGATCCGTAACCTAGACACGGTGGCGCGGGTGTGGCCCGGCACGTTTGCCGACACGGAGGAGGCAGCACGTTGGTACAAGTTGTTGCGCTCCGCTTTTTCAGGAGTCGCGCGGAGCTTCATTTTTGGGAGTAGGCAATGGAGTGTTTAATTATGGTATGTATGATGTTAGTATGGTGCCGTTGTTTAATTATGTAAGTAATTAGTTTAACTTCATTTTTGAAACGAATTTGTGAGCAAAAGTTTGTGATGAAATGAATTTGTGTGAAAAAATGATTGCTAATGGACGAGAGACGAGACGACACCCTCTTTTCTTCTGTTCAAATTAAGCCCCACGTCATTTACTTTTCCTTTATCATCCAGCCAGCTCCCCGTGCCGACCTTTGTCCATTTTCAGCCATAGCCATTAGCCAACCACCACCATTTCATGCTAATATGCTATGCCCCAGGAAGGAAATCTGAGCTCCAGTGGAGTGTGGTCTGTGTAGTACCCAACTATAGCTCCCTCGTATCGTCTTTGTCGAGCTTTCAACAAAGCAAGTACGTATCTTTTGTACGTAGCAGCAAATGGCCAAATAAATCTTTCGCTCACCCAGATGGACAACTCAAAGTTTTTTTCAGTTTTGAGGGAAGACAACTCATAGTTGTTTTTGTCAGCCCCAAAGCAAGTGATGCTTACATCCTCTCCAGGCTCTGCCCACTGTGTTGGTACAAATCGTGAAAATAATCTGCATCATATCACAAATGATGCCTTGGATCTAAGTCACATCACTTGCATATTGTTGGATCCACTGAAGTGAAGTGTGGATACAATGTAGGAGTATGGATGTACACAACTAGCTTTTTCTCACATCGCACAGTTACAAAAAAAAGGTCTCTTTTTGTGACGGTCCTACAGCGGGTTTACGCTGTCCTGAACTATTTTTATTATAAATAAGAGGGAAATACAACACGACGAGTACACACATAGAAGAAGAAACCAGAAACAACAGAACAAAAGATGGAACGAGGAACAACAGAAAAAGAATCAAAAGTGAGGTACAACAAGCAGCCAACACCAAAAACTTAGCACCCATCACCACCGGTGAACCGAGAAGAGCGGGAACTATCTTTATTGGACTAGTCAAAAGAACATCCACCACTGAGAAAACGTAGAGAAGAAGTCGCCTGCTGCCATGCGATAACTCTGCACCTTGAAGAGCTAGGAGATCGTAGCCACCATCGAAGAGCATCCTACTGCCTAGGAATGTCGCAGCAGAGATAGCCGCAGATTGTGCTGAAGGGCAATGTTCCGCCGAGACAGTCCTACACCTCCACTTGGCCACACCACGGCCACCATCAGAAATAGAGAGAACCATAGCACCGTGTGAGGCCACCAAACATCAAACGCCATCAAAGGGCACCAAACACCAAGACCTTACCGCCCCCACGAGCTCCCAAAAAGAGGGGTCAACCATCAACATAGGATGACCAAGGTACTAGTTGCCGCCATAGAGCAACTCCGCCGCCACCGTGCACCGCCCTAAAATCCAGCAACCCAGACGAACACTCCAACCCACATCAGTCAACAAACCGTGGATCCCTGGCTCCTAAAACAACGCCCCCAAGGGGGAAACAACATTGAATATGTCATCGTCATCCGATCCAGAGAAGGGTCTGAGGCTTTCGCTCGAAGCACGAAAAAATAGCAGGCGATGGTAGCTCCCCAATGATGCCTCCAGACGCTGTCATCATTGTTGCCGACTATGTCAGCAATAGGCTTTCACTTGAAGCATCACAACCCTCCTGTCTCCACATATGTCGGTCATCGAGTCTGACAGCGCTAGACCCACCCCTCTACTGCTAGTCCATGGCGAGCGTCCCCGCTAGGTCCAGCAAGAGTCTCGCTATCACAGTCGCTCACCTCGAGCACCTGCATAGATAGAGCTAGGTCTGCCTCAGCTACCACCTGCACCCAATCCCTCACCGCCAGCCACACCACCACATGCCTACCCCGCTAACAGCCGCCACCCCCACCCCCCCCCCCCCCCCACCCCCCCCCCCCCCCCCCCCTAGTCGCAACCACGGTGACTGCCAGCCATGCGAGCCACTGCCCCAGAGGGGTCCAAATCTAGGCGAAGAGAGGCACCCAGACCAGGCATGGCAGCCACTAGGGTCATCGCGACGGCCAAACCACCACGTTGCGCTGACCACATCTCTGCCCTGTACCACCAGCCACCGGCCGCGGTCACAGGGACCACCGGGCAAGGGAATGAGCCGCCGTTCGAAGGAGCAAAATTTGGATCTCCCAGAGATAGAGTGGCATCAGATCCCTTGTTGACCAAGCAGTCCATGCATCCGCACTGCGCTACCATTGCCGGTGCGCGCCCCCGTCCGCACGCAAGTCCCTGTTGCCTGCTAGCGTCCCGTGCCGCCACGCCTGGATAAGAGGATGGAGAGCCGTCGCCGGCGAGGCTTTGCCTGGGGACGCCCTCTGGCAACGGTGGGAGGAGGAGGAGGGGATGTGGGGGTGGGTGTCGACGGCGGGAGCGACACGGGAGCTCTGGTTGACTGAATAACAAACCATTCAAAAGAAGCCCTCTCACATCGTATGTCCAGTTAGCTTTGAACCATGGTTCGTGTACGTATAGCAGCAAATGGCGGCCACACAAATCTGCTCACCCAACACATGGAGAGCTCAATCAGAGTTGTGTCCAAGCTCATTAATACATCCCCTCCTGGGCTCTGATGAGCATAACTAGAGCGTTGGTACAAATCAGAAAATGACCTGCACCGCCAACGTTGCCGTTTTCATGCATGTGGGCCCAAAGATGCAATTCGTCTACCTCTAGTTTCGGCAAATCCATCAAGCCTCGCTGATCCGGCTCACCGCTCCTCGCGTACGTCCCCGTCTCGCCCCTCGCCCCTCCGTCTTCTACTTTGTTCAAAGCTAACTTTTGCTCTAGCTGTGATTTGTCCATTTTCAGCCAAAGTAGCCGACTCGAAAAAGTTTTTTTCTGTTTTGAGGCTAACGATGCCTTTTTCTTTTTTCGTGCAGTAGCATGCAGCTCGAGAATAACGGCGAAAATGGCAGTGAGGTGTGGGTCAAGTGGTGTCCTGGCACCCACGCTGTTGGGTGATCGGTGAGTGAGTGTGTGTGTGTGTGTGTGTGTGTGTGTGTGTGTGTGTGTGTGTGTGTGTGTGTGTGTGAAGAGTGGATGCCCAGCTAGCTCTCTCTGTCCGCACAGTTCAAAAATGGCTCCGCGCACCACTCGTCTACTACTACTAATTTTGGAACCCTAGTGGGGGTGTGGCTGTGGCATTTAGGAGTACTAGCTAGTGCGTCTTCGATCTCCGGAAAAATCCACCCAACCATTGCTCGGCCTGGCTGAATCTTGCCGCTGGGGGCTGTGCCTGCTCGACCGCGCGCTCTAGCGGCGACTCGGCGTGGCGGCGGAGTAGCGATGCTCGCCGACGGCCGTTCCCGGCGCCGGCTGGTGGGGGCACAACGGCCGCGTCGCGGCGGTTGGTCGCTGTGAATCGAAGAAGGAAGGAAGGAGGGCTAAAGGAGAAGGGCCGGGGGAGGAGGGCGGAGGGAGAAGAGGGAAGGAGGGCGGCGGGGGCGGTGGTCTTGCTGTCGCCGGAGGCGGCGGCCGCCTGGGCGGGGGGGGGGGGGGGCGGGGGGGGGGGGGGGCGGGGGGGGGGGGGGGCGGGGGGGGGGGGGGGCGGGGGGGGGGGGGGGCGGGGGGGGGGGGGGGCGGGGGGGGGGGGGGGCGGGGGGGGGGGGGGGCGGGGGGGGCGCTCGGGGGGCGGGCCCGGCGGGGAGGCGGGGGGGGGGGGGGGTGACGGGGCAATTGCCCCCAACCTTGATAAAATTAGTAGGGCTTCGATGGGATTTTCTATTGGCCAGGTTCATCGGCACCAACAATGATCTGCAAATCTAGGTGACAATGCTCAACATAGGGCCTGGGCCGGATGCAGATGGGAACAACCCCATGATGTAGCCCATCATAGTGGATGCAGCGTGACACGTGGCCATTGCACCTCTGTCAATTGTGTTTGCTCACATCCCCGCATTTCCATGCCCGTGCACGTAGTTAAGGGAGAGCGGATGTTTGGCCCCCGAGCGACAGGGCACTCATTATCTCGGAAAACCCTATTTGGCACTTAGGTTGCCGAACAGAGGCTTACGCGTATGAGGCACACTCCCCTCTCCCAGTGCTATTCCTAAACGGTCGGCCCATTTAGGGGCACTAAATTTCCTGAAGCTCCCAACCGGTTTTGAGAAGCTTCCAGAAACTTCTAGTCGGTTTCCACCTTTTCTTTTATCTATGTGTTTTTGTCATTTTCAATTCGGTTTTCTCAATTTTTTTCTTTTTTCTTTTATTTTTTGGTTCAGTTTTAAAAATGTGAATATTTTAAAATTCTGTAAATGCTTTGATATTTTGTGAACTTTTCTGAAAAGATAGAATATTTATTTCAAATTCATGAACTTTTGAAAATCCCAAAAGTTTAAAATTCATAAAAAAAATTATAATAATTAATTCGATTCAATTTCACTAAAAATTAAAGTCCTGAATATTTTTTCAAATTCGTGAGCATTTTAAAAAATTCTAGGACATTACTAATTTCCTGGTGTTTTCCAATTATGTGTACTTTTTTTTAAATCACATTTTTTTCAAATTCGTCAACGATTTAAAAATTGATTTAAAAACCTGAATATTTTTGAAATTCGTGAAAAAAAACTACACTTCTGAATGCATGAATTGCCTTAATCTACGAAAAACTGGAATGAGCGAGTTAATGAGTCGTGGCCTTCTATTGTCTGCCCGAGCGCGGCGTAGAATCGGAGCACTAAATTCGCTAGGGTTACTTTCACGCCTATAGCAAGACCTGTCCTAGCCTCACCTTTGGGGCGCCCCTATGTCTCGCTTCAGGTGAGACGTAGGGAACTCCAGCTTGAAGGTAAGCGCAAGAACGCCCGGCCCAGGCATACGTGAGCCACAGCCTTGTTTTTATAATTTTCACGTTTATTGTTTTCTTTTTCTTTTTTTCCTTTTGTTTATAATTCCAATATTCTAAATAAATATATCACAAAAAACATTTGACATAAAACATGTGATAAACATATATTTAACCAAGGGTTTGAAAAATGTTAAATGTGTACAGAGAATTATTTTCCTCTAGGATACAAAATATGTATGTGAAAAAAATAAAATATGTGTGAAAAATTTGAGCATGTGTTTACAAATTCCTAATCAAACATCTGAAAAAAATATATTGGAAAACTATTTGAAAAATGTTAATCAAGCATTTGAAAAATGTTAAACATGTATAGAAAAAACATTGACCATGCACTCAAAAAAAGTTGATCATGTATTTGAAAAATATTAGCCATGCACTCAAAAAAAATTGATCATGTATTTGAAAAGTGTTAACCAAGCATCTTCCAAATGTTAATTGTGCATAGGAAAAATGGGACCACATATACAAAAAGATTTAATTTCTTACTTGAAAAAATATTAATCAAGCATTTGAAAAACAATGTTGAATGTTTGAAGCAAAAATGTTAACCATATATTTTAAAATATGGTAAACTTTTATTTGAAATATGCAAAAGTATATTAGAAAAATATATTATTATATATATACAATTCTTAAATGCGCATGCAAAATTCTTATATAATATTGTCAAATGTGTATGGAAAAAAAGTTGCCATCCAAAAAAATAAGTTTAGAAAAATGTTAATTACGTATTTGAAAATTCTTAAATGTGCATGCAAAAAGTATTTCAGATATATAAAGAAAATGTTTAATGTGACTGAAAAAAGGTAACACATGTTGAACGAAATGGAAAACCGATGAAAATTGACAAAAAAAGAATAAAAAAATGAAAACAAAAAGGAAAACAAAGAAAATGAAAACAAAAGAATGAAAAAGCAAGGAAACAAGTGCAAAAGAATGAAAGCAAGAAAACAGAGAAAGAAACCAAGAAAAAAATGACGAAACCAAGAAAGTAACGAAGAAAGATAGAAAACAAAAAAAAGTCAATGAAAATGAAATAAATAAATAAAAATGAAGAAAAATGAAACTTGGTGAAAATCAAGAAAGAAATAAAGAAAGCAATGAAAATAAAAATAAAATGAAAAAAACCATGGAAAAGAAAAACACTGAAGAAAACCAGAGAAGAAACAAAAGGAAAGAAAGAGAAAAGGACCCAGATTCGAACAAGCAAAATGATCGCTCACGAGTGTCAGAACCTTCAAGTGAGAGAAGCTATGGTCATGCTATAGCGAGCATTGGCAGCTGTTTCGTCACCTTTGCCGCGGTGGCGCCATCGCCTTACGGGGCCCGACAATCTAAGTGGTTTTGCGAAGGTTATGTAGACATGTTTGGACCGAATTCAGAACCTTCCTTGCGGTTTTTTGCTTCTTTTTTTTTCTGTGTTTCTTTGTTCTTTTTTAAACTGCATGTCAATTTTGAATACACGTTGTACATTTTGAGTATACACGCGGAATTGTTTTTGATACACATTGAACATTTCTCGAATACATAATGTTTGTTTAGTTATATATTTAAAAAGTCAAATAAATTTGAAATATGCACATCCACAATTTTTAGTTATATTATTCATTTTTTTATAAACCACGTGAACATATTTACATTGTATAAATATTTAAAAATAGAATTTTCGTAACATGTGAGTTTTATATAATGTAACAGATATTTTTAATGATATAAAAAATTCCAAAGAAATATGCGAAAATTTTGTACATTGTATAAAACATTTTTCCAATTTTGACAACCAATTTGTGAATATTTTTTGAAAGGTATGAAACAATTTTTTAATGTATCTGGAATTTGCATTGTGTAAACATTTTAAAAATCATCGAATTATTTTTTTCTGAAACACGTGAACTTTTTCTATATTTCACATAACACATTTTTTACTGCACTGTATGAACATTTTTATGCGAGACAGATGCTCCTCTTGCCGTGGGCGAGACTTATCCCCCTCTGACCCACTCTGTTATGTTGTTTGTGNGGAAAAAAAGTTGCCATCCAAAAAAATAAGTTTAGAAAAATGTTAATTACGTATTTGAAAATTCTTAAATGTGCATGCAAAAAGTATTTCAGATATATAAAGAAAATGTTTAATGTGACTGAAAAAAGGTAACACATGTTGAACGAAATGGAAAACCGATGAAAATTGACAAAAAAAGAATAAAAAAATGAAAACAAAAAGGAAAACAAAGAAAATGAAAACAAAAGAATGAAAAAGCAAGGAAACAAGTGCAAAAGAATGAAAGCAAGAAAACAGAGAAAGAAACCAAGAAAAAAATGACGAAACCAAGAAAGTAACGAAGAAAGATAGAAAACAAAAAAAAGTCAATGAAAATGAAATAAATAAATAAAAATGAAGAAAAATGAAACTTGGTGAAAATCAAGAAAGAAATAAAGAAAGCAATGAAAATAAAAATAAAATGAAAAAAACCATGGAAAAGAAAAACACTGAAGAAAACCAGAGAAGAAACAAAAGGAAAGAAAGAGAAAAGGACCCAGATTCGAACAAGCAAAATGATCGCTCACGAGTGTCAGAACCTTCAAGTGAGAGAAGCTATGGTCATGCTATAGCGAGCATTGGCAGCTGTTTCGTCACCTTTGCCGCGGTGGCGCCATCGCCTTACGGGGCCCGACAATCTAAGTGGTTTTGCGAAGGTTATGTAGACATGTTTGGACCGAATTCAGAACCTTCCTTGCGGTTTTTTGCTTCTTTTTTTTTCTGTGTTTCTTTGTTCTTTTTTAAACTGCATGTCAATTTTGAATACACGTTGTACATTTTGAGTATACACGCGGAATTGTTTTTGATACACATTGAACATTTCTCGAATACATAATGTTTGTTTAGTTATATATTTAAAAAGTCAAATAAATTTGAAATATGCACATCCACAATTTTTAGTTATATTATTCATTTTTTTATAAACCACGTGAACATATTTACATTGTATAAATATTTAAAAATAGAATTTTCGTAACATGTGAGTTTTATATAATGTAACAGATATTTTTAATGATATAAAAAATTCCAAAGAAATATGCGAAAATTTTGTACATTGTATAAAACATTTTTCCAATTTTGACAACCAATTTGTGAATATTTTTTGAAAGGTATGAAACAATTTTTTAATGTATCTGGAATTTGCATTGTGTAAACATTTTAAAAATCATCGAATTATTTTTTTCTGAAACACGTGAACTTTTTCTATATTTCACATAACACATTTTTTACTGCACTGTATGAACATTTTTATGCGAGACAGATGCTCCTCTTGCCGTGGGCGAGACTTATCCCCCTCTGACCCACTCTGTTATGTTGTTTGTGCATGTGCTGGTCGGATTTAGAGCAAATTGTCTTGAGCTTATTTTGGGACGGAGGGAGTAGGTCAGAAGGAATCGGAGAAAATTGTCTTGTAGGCCAGAAATACGAGAATGAACAATGAATTTGTGTAGGATTGGCCCATGTCAGGTGGGAAGGAGATTTGTGTACCGTGCGAGCTTAGATGGAATCGATCTTGCACCATCAACCTTCCACACAGACAGCCTAACCACTGGACCAGCTAACTACTAGTGTATATTAACAGCGCGAAATATTTTAAAAATAGAAATGTATACGCGCTATTTATTGCGTATTACACTGTAGCGTTTGTATTTTCTAGTTATTTGAAAACATGTTCGCATGTCCGACATCCTACAAATTCATATGGAGCGCGCTTCATATGACAGATGGCGATTGAAGATATAACAACTCCGCTAGAGTTGCTCTAACATTGGTAAGATCTATTCATTAGCGGGTAAAATGCAATTAATTTCCAATTTCCGTACCTAGGTAAGTACAGAGCACAAACTATCCACTACTTCATCCTTTTCCGGTTTATTGGGGTTATCTCAAAATTCTCAACAACCGAAACAGATGGCGAATGGGGGAATGTATTTCGTAGTTGCAAAATTACTCAAATTTTAACTCGCGTTCGCTGTGGTTCATGCAAACATGGTCACTAAATAAGTAGGGATGATTCTATGCATTGGTCAATTTCCTTTTAATCCCTGCATGCAACAAGTTAAAACGTCTCAAAACCTAAACATGTGATGGAGAGAATAAAAGTAGGACTAACAAGCCGAAAAAAGTAAATGAGATAGACTCAGCAAACAGAAAAGGAGGGAGTAGTTGAAACAGCCTGCAAGACAAGCCTTTCACCAAAATTCTGTGCGGCATGTGGCCATCTAGGTCACATTGATAAAGAGTGTGGCACGGACGAGTTTCCTGAAAACGACCTGAAGTGAGTGGGGGTCATGGCTTAAAGCAGGCAGGGAGATTTGGAGAGGGTGCGGATTCTTATGCAGGCATACACGGGAAGGGAGGCGCATGGCATGGTGGGCGTGTGCGTGGTTGAGAGCATCTCCAGCCGCGCCCCCATCAGGCCCTCCCCAGGCGTTTTTTCCGAGCCGGCGCCCAAAAAAACGCCCCAGTCGCGCCCCCAGGACGCCGAATTCCGCCGGCTCGGCCCGTTTTTGCGCTCGGCGGTCGCAGGCCCAACCCGGCGCACTGGGGGGGGGGGCTCGGGGGCTCCGGCGCAAGGGAAAAGCGCACCTGGGGCCACATTGCCAGGCGAAAAGTCAGGCTACCCCTCCAGATTCGCCTTCAACCCCGTCCGGGCAACTTTTCCAGCGTTCCGGCCGCGTAGTTTGCGCCCACCCCACCCGCATGGTGTTCGGTGATTTGCCCGGCCCGACAATGAACTCCGAAGATGAGGAGGCGCTCGCGGCGTTGCTGGAGGAGGAAGCCGAAGCCGACGTCCAGGAGCAGGAGCATCTCATGGTGCTCGTCGCCCTCGCCGGCCTGCTCACGAGCAGTGAAAAGCCGCGGCGAGGTGGCTCGGTGCCTGGGCGGGTGAAAACGAAGAACCAACATCGTCTGGAAGGCTAGTGCATGCCCTACTCGGACTACTTCACCGACATTCCATTGCACGGTGAGAAAACATTTCGACGCCGTTATCGGATGAGCCGAAAGCTTTTCCTCAGGATTGTGAATTCCATCCGGGAGTTCGACAGCTACTTCAAGTGCAAGATGGATTGCACCGGCACACTTGGATTCACCTCTATCCAGAAGTGCACGACAGCTATGAGGATGCTTGCATACGGAGCTCCCAGTGATTCACTCAACGACTATGGGCGCATGGCCGAGTCCACCACCATTGAGTGTTTCTACAAGTTCTGCAGGGCAGTGGTGGCAGTGTTTGGACCGCAATACTTGCGAACACCCAATGCGGAAGACACTGCTCTAAACCTAGCATAGAATGCAGCAAGAGGATTTCCTGGGATGCTTGGAAGCATCGACTGCATGCATTGGAAATGGAAGAACTGTCCGTTTGCTTGGCAGGGGTTGTACAAAGGCGCCAAAGGCGGTTGCAGTGTGGTACTTGAGGCAGTGACCACACACGACTCTGGATTTGGCACTCTTTCTTTGGGATGCCAGGAACTCACAATGACATCAACATCCTGCAGTGCTCCCCTGTCTTTGCCAAGCTTGCTGAAGGTCATTCTCCTCCGGTGAACTTCGAGGTCAATGGGCGGTAGTACAACAAGGGGTACTATCTAGTTGATGGCATCTATCCGAGATGGTCAACATTTGTGAAGACTATCTCAAACCCTGTACACGGAGGCAAGAACGCCTTCTTTGTGAAGGTTCAGGAGGCTTGCAGAAAGGATGTCGAGCGGGCATTTGGTGTGCTCCAATCTCGATTTGCCGTTGTCCGGTACCCTGCTCAGACCTGGTCGAAAGATCAAATGTGGGAGATCATGACTTGTTGTGTCATCTTGCACAACATGATCATTGAGAGCGAGCAGGAAGGGACAGTGTTTGACACTGAACCATATTACAGGCAGAGTCCTCTTGCCCAAGTTGATCACCAGCTACCGGCAACCTGGACTGACTACCTCAATATGTGTCAGGAGATCCGAGACCCACAGGTGCATCAAGAACCGCAACACGATCTGGTGGAGCATATATGGAGGCTCAAGGGCGAGGCCGGGGCGACGCGGGGAATGACGTTTGATGAAAGATGAGTTTTTATTTGTTAAACTATATAATTTGTATTGAACTATTTGATTTATGTGATGAAACACATCGAAACACGTTGAACCATGCTAAACTATGTGATGAACTAATTAATTTCTATTTGTATGCGAAAATTCACGCAGAAACAAGCCGAACCGTGTCGAATATGGGCTGATTCACGCAGATATCGGACCGTTTTTAACACAATTGGATCGAATAACGGGCCGAAATCAGCGCCTGGTGGCGACGGCTGGGTGCCCAACCGCACTCAACGCCGAGTATGCCGTCGGCTCACCCCCAGGCCGCTCTTTTTCGGCGCCCTGGGAAGCCGAACGGCTGGAGATGCTCTGAGTAGAGCACGTTGATAGGAGGCTCCATCCAGGACGTGCCCCGTCAGCTCGAACGGGACAGACTCAGCTGAACAAATGCGGAAAAGGAATTTGATGACATTGGCTCAACTCTCTGGCCCTGTCAAATCGAGAGAAGGGCAGCTGTAGGAACCCAAAAGCTGTCAGCACTAATTTCATTTTAAAAGCCTTAATTACAAAGTAAATTTGATACTGTCCTCCGATTTCTCTCATGCTCCAGGGCTCCCTAAGCCAAGAACCCATACTGTCATATTTTTGGAACTTACAACGAAATATGTATCTCTCTTCAAAAGCACCCACAGTGATTGTGTATATACGCCAGGGAGGTTTGGTATCGATGCTTTGAGCTCCTCATTGATGAATTGTGTAGATGTGGATACTATACTACCCATCACATCTTGATGAATTGTGTGAGTAGTCCCCCTTTGTTTAGCTCGCTAGGAGTGGAGTTGCTGCAGATGTGTAATCGACAGCGTCTTGTACATCAACCTTGCTTTATTCTATAAAAATATAGGAAGCCTTTGACTTATTCTAAAAACATACACACCGTGTTTCTTAAAGGGGATCATTGTATTCATGCCACTAGTTGTGTCCCACTCGACTGATTTGCTCCTAGTCTTTGAAAACCCTCGGTTTTGCCCAAGTCCGTTTGCTCCTCTTATGTTTTTGCCCTTCTGTCACGTTTCCATCCAGTTAGTGCCGTTTGACCATGTGTTGACCATCTTTGGACTTTTCTCTGAACCATTTTGCCCCTGCTTTCTCACTCTCTCGCCAGACACTTCCAGGTGCAAACTCTTATAATTAAGCAATTAATTAATTTCCTAATTATCTTATTTATTATAATCTTTACTATTATTATTTCATTTTCATTTTCTTTTAAAATAGGGGGTTGGGCCCACCTATAAGTGGCATACCCAGCCACAATGTGGCTTGTTCCCACATACGGGCACCCGGGGGGCTCGGCCTCCGGCGGCCCGACGCGGCCTTCGGTGAGGCCACCGGCAGGCGCAGGCGGGGCAGGGATGGCGCGTAGCGGGAAGGGCCGACACGCGGCGGGAGTGTGGCGGGGCGCGCGACGCGGGGAGGAGGCAGCGGGCGCGGGGCGCGCGAGCT
>LR880972.1:131806580-131820770 GCA_904067115.1 Aegilops sharonensis
CTAGGGTTACATAGAGTCGGTTACAATGGTAGGAGATCTACATATCCGTATCGCCAAGCTTGCCTTCCACGCCAAGGAAAGTCCCATCCGGACACGGGGTGAAGTCTTCAATCTTGTATCTTCATAGTCTTGGAGTCCGGTCGATGATGATAGTCCGGCAAATGATAGTTCGGCTGATGATGGTAGTCCGGCTATCCGGACACCCCCTAATCCAGGACTCCCTCAGGCATCATCTTTGGGGCTGTACTGCATGTACATCGGTTGGAGGGACAAGTGTTTGGCTTTGGTGGCTAGGTGCAGTTCTCCGCATGCTTCTCGTGCAGCGACCAAGGTGGAGTGTTGTGCCAACTATAGTATCAATGACGGCGAGTCTTGACAGCAAGGTGCACGAGGTCTCGGTGCTGGATACCCTTTGATGGGCGCGTACAAGAGGGTGGCGTTGTCTGGCGTCGTGGCGGCGTCGACGGAAAAAGGGTATGACAAGGTCAATGCATTGGTTTCTCCTGAAGATGGGACAACGAAAGACCGGTGGCTGCTCCCGACTAGCCGCGGGAGGCTTGATGAGGCTACTAGATTTCATGGTGTGCATTGATACGTCCATTTTGCATCATGCTTTTATTTCAATATTTATTGCATTATGGGCTGTTATTACACATTATGTCTCAATACTTATGGTTATTCTCTCTTATTTTGCAAGGTTTACCATGAAGAGGGGGAATGCCGGCAGCTGGAATTCTGGCTGGAAAAGGAGCAAATATTGGAAACCTATTCTGCACAGCTCCAAAAATCCTGAAACTCCACGAAAGTTATTTTTGGAATTAATAAGAATTGTTGAGCGAAGAAAACACCAGAAGGGGCCCACACCCTGGCCAGGAGGGTGGGGGGCGTGCCCACCCCTACTAGGCGCGCCCCTATCTCCTGGGCCCCCTGGTGGCCCTCCGGTGCTCATCTTCTGCTATATGAAGACTTTTACCCTGGAAAAAATCATAAGCAAGCTTACAGGACGAAACTCCGCCGCCACGAGGCGGAACCAATCTAGGGCTCCGGCGGAGCTGTTCTGCCGGGGAAACTTCCCTCCGGGAGGGGAAAATCATCACCATCGTCATCACCAACGATCCTCTCATCGGAAGGGGGTCAATCTCCATCAACATCTTCACCAGCACCATCTCCTCTCAAAACCCTAGTTCATCTCTTGTATCCAATCTTGTATCAAAACCACAAATTGGTACCTGTGGGTTCTAGTAGTGTTGATTACTCATTGTAGCTGATGCTAATTGGTTTACTTGGTGGAAGATCATATGTTCAGATCCTTAATGCATATTAATACTCCTCTGATTATGAACATGGATATGCTTTGTGAGTAGTTACGTTTGTTCCTGAGGACATGGGTGAAGTCTTGCTATTAGTAGTCATGTGAATTTGGTATTCGTTCGATATTTTGATGAGATGTATGTTGTCTCTCCTCTAGTGGTGTTATGTGAACGTCGATTACATGACACTTCATCATTATTTGGGCCTAGAGAAATGCATTGGGAAGTAATAAGTAGATGATGGGTTGCTAGAGTGACAGAAGCTTAAACCCTAGTTTATGCGTTGCTTCGTAAGGGGCTGATTTGGATCCATATGTCTAATGTTGTGGTTAGGTTTACCTTAATACTTCTTTTGTAGTTGCGGATGCTTGCAATAGGGGTTAATCATAAGTGGGATGCTTGTCCAAGTAAGGGAAGTACCCAAGCACCGGTCCACCCACATATCAAATTATCAAAGTACCGAATGCGAATCATATGAGCGTGATGAAAACTAGCTTGACGATAATTCCCACGTGTCCTCGGGAGCGCTTTTCTCATTATAAGAAATTGTCCAGGCTTGTCCTTTGCTACAAAAAGGATTGGGTCACCTTGCTGCACTTTATTTACTTTCATTGCTTGTTACCCGTTACAAATTATCTTATCACAAAACTATATGTTACCTACAATTTCAGTGCTTGCAGAGAAAACCTTACTGAAAACCGACTGTCATTTCCTTCTGCTCCTCGTTGGGTTCGACACTCTTACTTATCGAAAGGACTACGATAGATCCCCTATACTTGTGGGTCATCATGCATTGACGCGAGGTCACATGACACATCATCAACTTTGTAGGTGGGGTGACAATTCACTAGGAAGGTGGCCTTGGTTGATTCATGTATTTATGTTGCAAGACCTTGTTGAATAATGCAATAAAGATAGCTGGGTGCATCGCTCGATGCTGAGGTCAGAGGTTAACCTCTTTTCAAAAAAAAAAGAGTCAAATCACAAATATTTGTGAACCCTAGCATTTTTCTTTTGATATTGGATCTACACTAATTTGACCATATTAAGTAGATCTGGTTTATCTAGAAGCTACAAGTGGTTGACATACCAAGTCAATTTCGTATAATCTTGAAGTTGCAAAGGTTGTTCGTACATAGATAGTTTTGTTTTGGAAATTTACACCCATCTAGTTCAGTCTCCGTTTCCTTTATTTCTACAAAAATAGCATTTTATTCTCTCGTAGCATTTCACTCTAGGTCATTTTTGCTTTGAGAAGAGCACTTCTCATTAAAAATGGGGAGGTCGATCGCTCTACCTGCATTCATGGCGTGTCCATTGTTGTGCTAGCCGATTGACCCAATTCCGACTATAAAACTCGACACCGCCTTCCCCCAAACCATAAATCACCCCACCACTGCCACATTCCTTGAGATCGAGATTGAGATCGAGGTAGCGGCCGCGATTGGAGCACCTTCGTCTCCCGAGCCTTGTGTCGTCCCCCGACACCACCACCAATCCCTGTGCGTCTCGCCAACGCCCCCTCGATCTACCGGCGTCGTCCTTAGTCGTCTTCATCGCCGTCGTCCTTAGACACGTGCCACTTCCCCAACGCTGCCACCCCTTCCCGAGCTCCCCCACCACCTCACCCAGCACAGTAGACACGCTCAATTTCATACCTAGGGACGTGTTGTTTCATCTCTAGGCAACTATAGAGCCCTTTTAGTAAAGCGTCCTTGGAGCGTATCCCCACAGACCGTCTCAACCAAGTAGACACGTTTGCCAAGCGTGTCTTCCATGGCATGAGATGCTTTCTAGGGACGTTAATAATCGTGTCTACATGTAGAGACGTTATATTAGGCATGCCTCTATTACGTCTCTAGCCATAGACACGTTTCATTCGCCTCTTATAGTCGTCTCCAAGTATACATAAGCATCTTTATACAAATGGAATATTTTACTTCAAATATTATTTGATTTATTTTGAATTTGTTTCATCATTTCAAATTCAATCAGCGTCTCTACTCATAGACACGTTTTATTTACATAAGCATCTTTATACAAATGGAATATTTTACTTTAATTACTATTTGATTTATTTCAAATGCGTTCCATCGTTTCAAATTCAATCACTATATCATGTCATGGCTGCACATGTAGATTGATCAAATAATATCATGATACGAAGGCATCATTCCACGTCATGTCTCTAGCCATAGACACGTTTCATTCGCCTCTTATAGTTGTCTCCAAGTATACATAAGCATCTTTATACAAATGGAATATTTTACTTCAAAAATTATTTGATTTATTTCGAATTTGTTTCATCATTTCAAATTCAATCAGCGTCTCTACTCATAGACACGTTTTATTTACATAAGCATCTTTATACAAATGGAATATTTTACTTTAATTACTATTTGATTTATTTCAAATGCGTTCCATCGTTTCAAATTCAATCACTATATCATGTCATGGCTGCACATATAGATTGATCAAATAATATCATGATACGAAGGCATCATTCCACGTCATAGATGCATTTGCAAACATTAGCAACCTCAGGAACAATATCCAATGCATTAATTAGCAAGAATATTGTCTCCTCTAAAAGTATGTGGAGTTCCGAGCTGAATAATAGCAAACATTCATATGATACTTGCGTTGAGGCAAGTAAATAGGAAACTATCTTATAGACTGGAACTATGTTTCTCTTTGAAACTAAAATCTATACATAATCCATAATATTTGTTCATTCAAAGATAGATTCATCAACTTGCTCCTGACTCATCCAGTGCACTCCCTTTTCAAATCCTGAACTACGCATCTATTCCCAGCTCCTTTAATGCACTCCCTTTTCAAGTCCTCATCGCCCTAAAAAAGAGATGAACAACATTTACATGAACATATGTTTATAGAGAAGTGAAAGATAAGTGATTCTTTGATGAAATTATAAGAAATGTACCATACCAGTGCTTTGTGTCTGTGCTGGAATGGTCGGCTTAACTATTTTTCCCTAAAAATCACAAACATTGGTTATTAATAACATCATACACGTGCAGATTGGAGCATACACAATGCTTGAATGGAAACATACTTACATGTGAGTGAGGCCAAGCAATAACAGAACCAATAGCATCCCTTACTGTTTTTCTCATTATTTCTCAAGTTCTTTGAATACAACACGGCTGTAGGTTTATCTTGTTTTTCAAGAAATTAAACATTTGTTATTGATGAACCCGAGAAGATTCCATTTTACGCTGAAAAGAACAATTTCACAAAGAACTAGACCAACTATCTATTATACAATCATTGTCATTTGGATTTTAGCCTATATGTACCTGCTTAGTGACTTGGTGATGACCACATAGCTTGGTTGCATTGCTATTTCCAGCATGAGCATTCTGCAATTAGATAGGAATACGCGTGAATGGAGATACATGATCAGCTATAATCAAGAACGATAATTTATAAGATTTCTGATACATGCACTGAGGAGCCTTATTCTACATGTACTTTCTGTCTACACACTTTGCTATCAAATTAGATTAAAGTCTTACTACAAAATTATGTATTGTGAAAACTAAACATGAATGCACAATGCAAACAAATGAAGTAAACATCATGTAAATTTATACATCACATACATAATTCACCTAATATTCAAGGTCCAGGTGTTCCTCAACATCTATGCAAGGTTTCCATAAAAAAAGAACACCTATGCGATGTTGATATTTTCTTACTACTCATGTATCAATTCAAAAGTAAGTAATTATTTTCTTTGAATACGAGATCTCTTGGAGCAGCAATGGTATGTGTGTGACTAACTTGTGGTTCCAACGGGCCAAATTGTGTTATTGTTGTATGCAATACAATTTTTAATTGCTTGCACTACAACACGGATGATATTCTGAGGTATTCTAAATCGCCTCCAGAAGACATAAAAATGCCTTCGAATGCTTTTCTGTAAAATGCTAGAAAAGGTCGAGAAGGGAAAGGTCAATCAAGGCACTATTGAAATACGCCGGGGAATATATGGCATTCTGCGGCGGTTTAAAATTGCCTTAAAAGCTCCGCTGTTCTAGGGCGTTTCCTTAGAATGTCGTATTAACTTGTTAGTGCAAAATCCTATTTCTTTGCCAGGCTACGGCAGGCCTGCTGGTTGTATCTCAAAATCTGAAACTGTACCCCATCCATTCCGCCTTGTGTGGTTGCTCAAACTCTGAAAATGTACCCCATCCATTCCATTTTGTTAACCCTATATGGCCAACTCTTAGTTGCTACGCCGTATGCAACTGACATAGTTCACGAGTATATGTCATTTCTGAATATCTACCCATGATTCCTCCTTTTAAATATGTCATTTCTGAATCTCTACCCATGATTCCACCTTTTAAATATGTCCAACTCTTACTCCGTAAGCAGTATGGACTAAATTTAAGCACAAATGTCGCGCGAGCAAAAAAAGCAATATATCAGCAGATGCGTGATTCGAACATAGTGCATCTTGTGTCTATCGGTAGACTACCAACCAGTAACACCAAGGTAGCTGTTTGTATTCCAATGGGAAGAGACGTCTTTTAACATATATACACAGGCATGTCTGACTGTCAAAACAACGTCACCGTCTTCTCCAGCGCCGTCGTTCGACTGCCTCAACGCTGCAATTAGATGGAGACACCCGCGAGCGAGAGTCTCACTCATGCACATAGCAGCAGCTCGGCCACCTGCGGTCACCACATTCAATCCGAGGCAATTTTCTAAAACGCCTCCATAGCTGCATCAATCCGAGACATTTTTCCTAAAACGCCGCCAAAGCTGCATCAATCCGAGGCACTTTCCTAAATCGCCTCCATACCTACATCAATCAGAGGCAGTTTCCTACACCGCCTCCATAGCTGCATCAATCCGAGGCACTTCCCTAAAACGCCTCCAAAACTGATCAATCGGAGGCGTTTTCAAGGTGCCCTTACAAAAATGCCTTCAACCAACGACCATGGTGTAGAGTTGGTTGAATTTGACTTATAATTTGCTAGTGGTGTCAGGAAGTATTTAAAAAGAACTTGTAAAAACAGGATTGATTTTTCATAATAATGTCATTTACCTTGCACTTACACACAAAATTAGACAAGCTCTAGTACAGTCATTGGCATTTGAATATGTAGCATAGGTTTACCTGCTTAGTGACTTGGTGAAGTCGTATACTTGGTTCAGGACCACCTTGCTGCATTGCAAAGCAGCACAAGAACTATCTGAAAGAAATAATCACCAGTTTAGTTATTTCACTAGTACAGACTACATAACTACAAAAATAACTGCTCACCCAAACAGCTTGTAACGATCGGGATGGGACTCTTCCCAAATGGTTCTGCCAACATAGCTTTTGAATATTTTGTGTTACTAGTAACTATGCGTGATGTGCAGATAAAAAAACTATGTGTGATGGGGCTTAATGTGCGTTACTAGTTACTCTGCTCCTACCATGGAGCAGAGCTTCTGAAGTTTGCACAACCGAACAACAGAACCTCTACAGATTAACCCACAAGAAATTAAATTACACCATGAGTTTGACATCAAAGAACTTGACTAATATCTAGACCAAGACCTGAGAGAGCACAACGCAATGGTCAGGACCAATACGTACCTGGGGTGCAGCTACCCTAGCAGGATGGGTGTACTTCTGTGCTTGCTCTGTTTAATCCACCTGTAGGTTGAAGACGAAGTTGCTCGTTGCAGTAGATGATTCCTCCGACCTACCCGCCCAATCGCCGCCGTCGGCCCTGACGCATGTCGGCCGGTCTCTGTCCCCCCAATCTCCACGGCCTCCAATCGCCCGCCCGCCCGTCGAGCCTCCATCAATCTGCCCACTGTTCATGTATTGAGGCGATGCACATCAAAGGCCAGCGGATTGGAGGGATCCGATTAGATGGATTAGATGGATTAGGAGGTTGGAGAAGAGAAGTGGAGATATGGCGGCGTGTGTGAGGAGAAGTGGAGAGAGGGCAGCGTGGTGGAGGATATATTACGAGGATTTTTTTTCTCAACAATAGCAGCGTTTCCCGTTTGCGTGCTATTTCTTTGGCGGCAAATGGCAAATAGGGCGCCAAATGCCAAAATAATTACTCACTTTGTTCTACGTATAATATAGTGCGTATAGATTTTTTAAAAAGTCAAACTTCGTAAAATTTGACCAATTTTATAAAGAAAACTATTTATATGTACAATACAAAATATATAAAATATGAAAATATAGCTTATGGTGAATCTAATTATATATGTTTGACATTCTAGATTTTAATGATGTTCTTCACAAACTTGGTCAAAAAATTTAAGGTTTGACTTTTCAAAAAAAATTATATGCACTATATTGTGAAACGGAGGGAGTACCTCCCAATGAAATGCGGGAAACTTAATCCTTATCATTTGGGAAAAGCCTATTTATTTCTATTATATATAGACAACCAGAAAAGGGCCAGTGGTCACTTGATCTTTTATTACCCCTTAAAAAAACTTGATCTATTGTTGTTATTATTTTCATACACTGTGAAATGACTTTTTTCCTAGAAACATAGAATTCCATCATATCATGTTGTGCAAGGGGATTCTTGTGTATAAGGGCATCTTCAACGTTGATCGCTAAACTGACACTGTATTTGTCCGCATTGATACAGTATCTGGCCATCGAACGGTGCCCCGAACATTTCATACCGGATCTAAAAAAATTGGATGATATTCATGCAAATATGGAAAAGTTCATTTAAGTCCAGACAGTGACCTCGTACACGTGGCCACCCTGGCCAGCCGCACCTCCGCCGCCACCATGTTGTCGTCATTGGAGTAACCCTGCCAGCGATGAAAGGGCGTAGGGGCGCAACAGCCATGTCATGCCACCATCTGGTGTTCGCGGAGGAGTTGCTCCGTTTCCGCCTCCGCAGTGGTGAGCGACCGGTCGTAGGCCCAAGCCTCCGCGAGGTCGGAACCCCATGGAAGCAGGTGGGTGCCTTGTCGGACTTGGCGAACACGGAGCAACTTTAGCATACTTCATTAAGAATATATCATCAATATATAGCATGGTCGAACCTGTCGTGAGTATACATGCCAGTTAACACATCAAAAACAATATTAACCAGTGACTTCTGCATAATACCATTAGTATCAGATGCAAATTGAACAGATCCAAACATGAACATTGACTATAGGATGTCTTAATTTTAGATGTGAACATCCAAACATGGTGATTTCTGAAATTAAACAAGGGAATCAATTGCTGAAATTAAACATAAACATCCAAACATGGCGATTGCCAAAATAAACAAGGGAATTCAAACATGATGATTGCTGAAATTAAGCAAGGGAATCGATTGATTACCACTAACTGGGCTATATGTTGGTGGAGAAGCTACCGGCGACGTTGCAACTAAAGTACAGTGCTGCCGATGGCACACCTGACGCCTTCTCCTTGCTCCGGCCCAACAGGGTACGAGAGGCCGTCATCTCGTATGATTAACCTGCAACGGAGTGGGGCAAGGGCCAGTGTGGGGCAGTAGATGGAATACCCAAGAATACCGACAGATAAAAAAACACTTCTCCCAAACATTTAAATAAAAATCTGAATACTTATAAAAGAAATTCTGAACAATTTTCAAAACACGAATAATTATTGAAAAAATGTCCAATTTTTGGATTTGTAACCAAATTTCAAATGGAAAGATGTGTGAATTTGTGAACAAATTTTGAAAAAGGGAACATTTTTTTAAATTTCATTTTTTGACAAACACGAACATTGCATCTGTGAACAAAAAATCGAAACTCTAAACAAAATATAGAAAAAGCGAACATTATGCTCATTAATGGAAATTGTGAACAAAAATTGAAAAGCGGAACATTTTTTGAACTTATGAACATATTTTGAAAGGCGAATATTTAAAAAAAACTAAGAACATATTTTGAAACAGGATTTTTTTTAATTTATGAACATTTTTCGAAAGGTGAACATCTTTTCAAATATACAAACATTTTGTCTGCTGAATTTCAAATTATTTTCGAAATTTATAAAACTGTTCAGAAGTTAAAAAATTGTTCCTGATTTTTTCATTTTGTTCAGAAGTTCCAAGAAATATGTTCTTGTTTTTAGAATTTTGTACGTAAAATGCTATTTTTGAGAAAAACGTGAAGGTTGTATGAAACAGCGAACACTTTTAGAAATTGTGAATAAAATTTGAAAAACTCAACAATTCCAAAAATGCAAACAATTTATGGAAACAGGAACATTTTTGTAAAATGTACCAAAAATATAAAACGTCAAAGTTTTTTTGAAAACCCGAATATTTTTCAAATTTTAAAACAAATTTTGGATAGTCAA
The DNA here is from genome assembly GCA_904067115.1 of Aegilops sharonensis. Taxonomy (NCBI): domain Eukaryota; kingdom Viridiplantae; phylum Streptophyta; class Magnoliopsida; order Poales; family Poaceae; genus Aegilops; species Aegilops sharonensis. The sequence continues at coordinate 131,816,232 of LR880972.1, forward strand.
ACATTTTCGAAAACTGGGAACATTTTTGAAACTCCTGAATAAAACTTGAACACACGAACAGTTTTAAAACTTGCGTACGTTCTTTAAATTGAGACATTTATGGAAACTCGTAACAAAATTTGAAAACATGAACATTTTTTTGAATGAAATTTTGAAATGAGAAGATTTTGAAACTCCCAAACATCGAAATGTGAACATTTTGTAATGCTATTTACTTTTTTTGAAAAGCGAACATATTTAATAATATGGGAACATTTTTTAGAAAATAAAGCACATTTAATGAATTGGTGTACAAAAAACAATAACAAAAACATTATTAAACTTCTGAACATTTTTAGAATTTTAGAAAAGAATTTGAAATTCTTAAGAACAAAAAGAAATAAAAAGAGAAGAAAAGGAAATTGAAAAATAAAAAAACAGAAAAACGAATAAAGAAAAAGAAAAAACAACAAAGAAAAGGCAAACAGAAAAAACCAGTGAAAATCCGGTTTAAGAACCTTCTGGAAGGTTCCCAAAACTGTTCGGGAACCTTCCCAAAACCGGATGCTGTAGCGTCTGCGCTATCTCGTAATTGGGCCGGCCCATCTTGATCGCTAGTCGCTCGCCTCTGTTGCGAAGTATCGACAACTCGACGCAGCGAGAGAGAGCTCCTCGCCAGCGCCTTCAGCGCCCGCTAGCGAACCCAGCGCCCGCTGCGTCACTTGCATGGGCTTGGCCCAGCAACGCGCGCTGGCTCCCGCTCGCTAGCCGCCCATTCGATCGCTCGATCGCCGGTTCACGCAGCACGCTCGATCGTTTTTTTTCTCTTCCCCAGAATTGCTACATTATGTCATGATTTCTCTTAGGAAAAAACCAACCGGTTTTCTACAGTACATACTCTGGTTCTTAGGAAAAAGTTCATCGAATTTGCAAAAAAGTTCATCAATTTTGAAAAAAAAAATTGTCCAATACGAAAAAAAGTTCATCAAATTTGGAAAAAGTTTCATCAAATCTAAAAAAAGTTGATCGAATATGAAAAAAAGTTCATCGGATTTGAGAAAAGGTTCATTGAATTCAAAAAAAGTTCATCGGATTAAAAAAAAGTTCATCAATTTTGAAAAAAAATCGTCAAACACAAAAAAAGTTCATCAAATTTGAAAAAAGTTCATCAAATTTTAAAAAAGTTCATTGATTTTGAAGAAAAGTTCATCGGATTTGAAAAAAGTTCATCGAATTTGGAAAAAAGTTCATCGGATTCAAAAAAAGTTCGTCGAAGTTGAAAAAAAGTTCGCCAGATTTGAAAAAAGTTCAGCCATTATGAAAGAAGTTCATTGAATTTGTAAACAAATAGTTCGTCCATTTTTCGGAAAAAAAGTGAAGAAAGAATTTTTCTCGGATTTAGAAAAAGGGAAAAAGAAAAGGCGAAAGAAGAAAGAGTAGAAAAGATGTATGTTATCACATCAAGCTTGGTGGCGCGGTGGTTGTTGAGTCGTCTCACGTATCGTTAGGTCGGGTGTTCGATTCTTTTTTTGCGCTATAAAAACCTATAGCGAACGTTGTGATGGGCCGGCCCGTTAGTAGCAAACGAAGGGAGGGGGTGTGCGCCCGATTGTTGAAATAGCTGTATCGGGCGCAACGGCGCCGAATAGGATTTGGCGCAGCGAGCGTCCTTTAGGAAATTCCGTGAACGAGGGCGCGCGTTGAGATTTGTTCCGTTCGTGGGTACAGATGGGCCTGGTAATTTCCATTTTTGGCCCTTTTTTATTTGGTTTTACAATTTTATTGTTAAACTGTTTTATGTATCCTATAAAACGTCTCACAAATCGTCTCTGCCTATTTACACATGTGAAAATTAATAAATGTGATAACCCAACAGGTTAAAATTTGTGACGTTCTATACATCGTCCCAAGAAGCGTGTCCACATAATGTGTACTTTTTAGTATAGGGACGAATATAAAAGCGTCTTAGAAAAAGCGCGTCTACTGACATGTTTTGTTGTAGTGTACCCCACGCTGCTAAACATGTCGCATCCGCAGCCTCCACCAAAATACGGCGGTGCGAGGCCTCTGGCCATGAGAAAAGTGGGCGGCGGAGATCCGTAACCTAGACACGGTGGCACGGGTGTGGGCCAGCACGTTTGCCGACACGGAGGAGGCAGCACGTTGGTACAAGTTGTCGCGCTCTGTTTTTTCAGGAGTCGTGCGGAGCTTCACTTTTGGGAGTAGGCAGTGGAATGTTTAATTATGGTATGTACTCCCTTCGTTCCTAAATATTTGTCTTTCTACAGATTTCAACAAATGACTATATACGAAGCAAAATAAGTGAATCTATACTCTAAAATATGTCTATATGCATCCGTATATGGCAATCCATTTCAAAATTCTAAAAAGACAAATATTTAGGAACGGAGGGAGTATGATGTTAGTATGGTACCGTTGTTTAATTATGTAACTAATTAGTTTAACTTCATGTTTGAATTGAATTTGTGAGCAAAAATTTGGGATGAAATGAATTTGTGTGAAAAAAATGATTGCTAATGGACGAGAGACGAGACGGCACCCTCTTTTCTTCTGTTCAAAGTAAGCCCCACGTCATTTACTTTTCCTTTGTCATCCAGCCAGCTCCCCGTGCCGACCTTTGTCCATTTTCAGCCATACCCATTAGCCAACCACCACCATTTCATGCTAATATGCTATGCCCCAGGAAGGAAATCTGAGCTCCAGTGGAGTGTGGTCTGTGTAGTACCCAGCTATAGCTCCCTCGTATCGTCTTTGTCGAGCTTTCAACAAAGCAAGTACGTATCTTTTGTACGTAGCAGCAGATGGCCAAATAAATCTTTCGCTCACCCAGATGGACAACTCAAAGTTTTTTTCAGTTTTGAGGGAAGACAACTCATAGTTGTTTTTGTCAGCCCCAAAGCAAGTGAAGCTTACATCCTCTCCAGGCTCTGCCCACTGCGTTGGTACAAATCGTGAAAATAATCTGCATCATATCACAAATGATACCTTGGATCTAAGTCACATCACTTGCATATTGTTGGATCCACTGAAGTTAAGTGTGGATACAATGTAGGAGTATGTATGTACACAGCTAGCTTTTTCTCACATCGCACAGTTAAAAAAAAAGGTCTCTTTTTGTGACGGTCCTACAGCGGGTTTACGCTGTCCTAAACCATTTTTATTATAAATAAGAGGGAAATACAACACGACGAGTACACACATAGAAGAAGAAACCAGAAACAACATAACAAAAGATGGAACAAGGAACAACAGAAAAAGAATTAAAAGTGAGGTACAACAAGCAGCCAACACCAAAAACTTAGCACCCATCACCACCGGTGAACCGAGAAGAGCGGGAACTATCTTTATTGGACTAGTCAAAAGAACATCCACCACTGAGAAAACGTAGAGAAGAAGTCGCCTGCTGCCATGCGATAACTCTGCACCTTGAAGAGCTAGGAGATCGTAGCCACCATCGAAGAGCATCCTACTGCCTAGGAATGTCGCAGCAGTGGTAGCCGCAGATTGTGCTGAAGGGCAATGTTCCGCCGAGACAGTCCTACACCTCCACTTGGCCACACCACGGCCACCATCAGAAATAGAGAGAACCATAGCACCGTGTGAGGCCACCAAACATCAAACGCCATCAAAGGGCACCAAACACCAAGACCTTACCGCCCCCACGAGCTCCCAAAAAGAGGGGTCAACCATCAACATAGGATGACCAAGGTACTAGTCGCCGCCATAGAGCAACTCCGCCGCCACCGTGCACCGCCCTAAAATCCAGCAACCCAGACGAACACTCCAACCCACATCAGTCAACCAACCGTGGATCCTGGCTCCTAAAACAACGCCCCCAAGGGGGAAACAACATTGAATATGTCATCGTCATCCGATCCAGAGAAGGGTCTGAGGCTTTCGCTCGAAGCACGAAAAAATAGCAGGCGGTGGTAGCTCCCCAATGATGCCTCCAGACGTTGTCATCATTTTTGCCGACTATGTCAGCAATAGGCTTTCACTTGAAGCATCACAACCCTCATGTCTCCACATATGTCGGTCGTCGAGTCTGACAGCGCTAGACCCACCCCTCTACTGCTAGTCCATGGCGAGCGTCCCCGCTAGGTCCAGCAAGAGTCTCGCTATCACAGTCGCTCACCTTGAGCACCTGCATAGATAGAGCTAGGTCTGCCTCAGCTTGTTGGGGAACGTAGTAATTTCAAAAAAATTCCTACGCACACACAAGACCATGGTGATGGCATAGCAACGAGAGGGGAGAGTGTCTGTCCACGTACCCTCGTAGACCGAAAGCGGAAGCGTTATAACAACGCGGTTGATGTAGTCGTACGTCTTCACGATCCGACCGATCCAAGCACCGAACGTACGGCACCTCCGAGTTCTGCACACGTTCGGCTCGATGACGATCCCCGGACTCCGATCCAGCAAAGTGTCGGGGATGAGTTCCGTCAGCACGACGGCGTGGTGACGATGATGATGCTCTACCGGCGCAGGGCTTCGCCTAAACTCTGCGACGATATGACCGAGGTGGAATATCGTGGAAGG
>LR880972.1:131827132-131853377 GCA_904067115.1 Aegilops sharonensis
TGAAGAAAGCAATAGTAACATACTAAACGATCAAGTGCTAGGCTAACGGAATGGGTCATGTCAATCAGATCATTCTCCTAATGATGTGATCCCGTTAATCAAATGACAACTCATGTCTATGGTTAGGAAACATAACCATCTTCAATTAACGAGCTAGTCAAGTAGAGGCATACTAGTGACACTCTGTTTGTCTATGTATTCACACATGTATTATGTTTCCGGTTAATACAATTCTAGCATGAATAATAAACATTTATCATGATATAAGGAAATAAATAATAACTTTATTATTGCCTCTAGGGCATATTTCCTTCACAGCTACCACCTGCACCCAATCCCTCACCGCCAGCCACATCACCACATGCCTACCCCGCTGACAGCAGCCACCACCACCCCCCCCCCCAGCCGCAACCACGGTGACTACCAGCCATGCGAGCCACTGCCCCAGAGGGGTCCAAATCTAGGCGAAGAGAGGCACCCAGAGCAGGCATGGCAGCCACTAGGGTCATCGCGACAGCCAAGCCACCACGTTGCGCTGACCACATCTCTGCCCTGTACCACCAACCACCGGCCGCGGTCACAGGGACCACCGGGCAAGGGAATGAGCCGCCATTCGAAGGAGCAAAATTTGGATCTCCCAGAGATATAGTGGCATCAGATCCCTTGTTGACCAAGCAGTCCATGCATCCGCACTGCGCTACCATTGCCGGTGCGCGCCCCCGTCCGAACACGAGTCCCTGTTGCCAGCTAGCGTCCCGCGCCGCCACGCCTGGATAAGAGGATGGAGAGCCGTCGCCGGCGAGGCTTTGCCTGGGGACGCCCTCTGGCAACGGCGGGAGGAGGAGGAGGGGAGGTGGGGGTGGGTGTCGACGGCGGGAGCGACACGGGAGCTCTGGTTGACTGAATAACAAACCATTCAAAAGAAGCCCTCTCACATCGTATGTCCAGTTAACTTTGAACCATGGTTCGTGTACGTATAGCAGCAAATGGCGGCCACACAAATCTGCTCACCCAACACATGGAGAGCTCAATCAGAGTTGTGTCCAAGCTCATTAATACATCCCCTCCTGGGCTCTGATGAGCATAACTAGAGCGTTGGTACAAATCGGAAAATGACCTGCACCGCCAACGTTGCCGTTTTCATGCATGTGGGCCCAAAGATGCAATTCGTCTACCTCTAGTTTCGGCAAATCCATCAAGCCTCGCTGATCCGGCTCACCGCTCCTCGCGTACGTCCCCGTCTCGCCCCTCGCCCCTCCGTCTTCTACTTTGTTCAAAGCTAACTTTTGCTCTAGCTGTGATTTGTCCATTTTCAGCCAAAGTAGCCGACTCGAAAAAGTTTTTTTCTGTTTTGAGGCTAATGATGCCTTTTTCTTTTTTCGTGCAGTAGCATGCAGCTCGAGAATAACGGCGAAAATGGCAGTGAGGTGTGGGTCAAGTGGTGTCCTGGCACCCACGCTGTCGGGTGATCAGTGAGTGAGTGAGTGAGTGAGTGAGTGAGTGTGTGTGTGTGTGTGTGTGTGTGTGTGTGTGTGAAGAGTGGATGCCCAGCTAGCTCTCTCTGTCCGCACAGTTCAAAAATGGCTCCGCGCACCACTCGTCTACTACTACTAATTTTGGAACCCTAGTGGGGGTGTGGCTGTGGCATTTACGAGTACTAGCTAGTGCGTCTTCGATCTCCGGCAAAATCCACCCAACCATTGCTCGGCCTGGCTGAATCTTGCCGCTGGGGGCTGTGCCTGCTCGACCGCGCGCTCTAGCGGCGACTCGGCGTGGCGGCGGAGTAGCGATGCTCGCCGACGGCCGTTCCCGGCGCCGGCTGGTGGGGGCACAACGGGCGCGTCGCGGCGGTTGGTCGCTGTGAATCGGAGAAGGAAGGAAGGAGGGCTAAAGGAGAAGGGCCGGGGGAGGAGGGCGGAGGGAGAAGAGGGAAGGAGGGCGGCGGGGGCGGTGGTCTTGCTGTCGCCGGAGGCGGCGGCCGGCTAGGGGGGGGGGGGCAATTGCCCCCAACCTTGATAAAATTAGTAGGGCTTCGATGGGATTTTCTATTGGCCAGGTTCATCGGCACCAACAATGATCTGCAAATCTAGGTGACAATGCTCAACATAGGGCCTGGGCCGGATGCAGATGGGAACAACCCCATGATGTAGCCCATCATAGTGGATGCAGCGTGACACGTGGCCATTGCACCTCTGTCAATTGTGTTTGCTCACATCCCCGCATTTCCATGCCCGTGCACGTAGTTAAGGGAGAGCGGATGTTTGACCCCCGAGCGACAGGGCACTCATTATCTCGGAAAACCCTATTTGGCACTTAGGTTGCCGAACAGAGGCTTACGCGTATGAGGCACACTCCCCTCTCCCAGTGCTATTCCTAAACGGTCGGCCCATTTAGGGGCACTAAATTTCCTGAAGCTCCCAACCGGTTTTGNCCGACGGCCGTTCCCGGCGCCGGCTGGTGGGGGCACAACGGGCGCGTCGCGGCGGTTGGTCGCTGTGAATCGGAGAAGGAAGGAAGGAGGGCTAAAGGAGAAGGGCCGGGGGAGGAGGGCGGAGGGAGAAGAGGGAAGGAGGGCGGCGGGGGCGGTGGTCTTGCTGTCGCCGGAGGCGGCGGCCGGCTAGGGGGGGGGGGGCAATTGCCCCCAACCTTGATAAAATTAGTAGGGCTTCGATGGGATTTTCTATTGGCCAGGTTCATCGGCACCAACAATGATCTGCAAATCTAGGTGACGATGCTCAACATAGGGCCTGGGCCGGATGCAGATGGGAACAACCCCATGATGTAGCCCATCATAGTGGATGCAGCGTGACACGTCGCCATTGCACCTCTGTCAATTGTGTTTGCTCACATCCCCGCATTTCCATGCCCGTGCACGTAGTTAAGGGAGAGCGGATGTTTGACCCCCGAGCGACAGGGCACTCATTATCTCGGAAAACCCTATTTGGCACTTAGGTTGCCGAACAGAGGCTTACGCGTATGAGGCACACTCCCCTCTCCCAGTGCTATTCCTAAACGGTCGGCCCATTTAGGGGCACTAAATTTCCTGAAGCTCCCAACCGGTTTTGGGAAGCTTCCAGAAACTTCTAGTTGGTTTCCACCTTTTCTTTTATCTATGTGTTTTTGTCATTTTTAATTCGGTTTTCTCAATTTTTTTCTTTTTTCTTTTATTTTTTGGTTCAGTTTTAAAAATGTGAATATTTTAAAATTCTGTAAATGCTTTGATATTTTGTGAACTTTTATGAAAAGATAGAATATTTATTTCAAATTCATGAACTTTTGAAAATCCCCAAAGTTTAAAATTCATAAAAAAAATATAATAATTAATTCGATTCAATTTCACTAAAAAGTAAAGTCCTGAATATTTTTTCAAATTCGTGAGCATTTAAAAAAATTCTAGAACATTACTAATTTCCTGGTGTTTTCCAATTATGTGTACTTTTTTTTAAATCACATTTTTTTTTCAAATTCGTCAACGATTTAAAAACATGAATATTTTTGAAATTCGTGAAAAAAAACTACACTTCTGAATGCATGAATTGCCTTAATCTACCAAAAAACTGGAATGAGCGAGTTAATGAGTCGTGGCCTTCTATTGTCTGCCCGAGCGCGGCGTAGAATCGGAGCACTAAATTCGCTAGGGTTATTTTCACGCCTATAACAAGACCTGTCCTAGCCTCACCTTTGGGGCGCCCCTATGTCTCGCTTCAGGTGAGACGTAGGGAACTCCGGCTTGAAGGTAAGCGCAAGAACGCCCGGCCCAGGCATACGTGAGCCACAGCCTTGTTTTTATAATTTTCACGTTTATTGTTTTCTTTTTCCTTTTTTCCTTTTGTTTATAATTCCAATATTCTAAATAAATATATCACAAAAAACACTTGACATAAAACATGTGATAAACATATATTTAACCAAGGTTTGAAAAATGTTAAGTGTGTATAGAGAATTATTTTCCTCCAGGTCACTCTGTGCAAAACCGAACCGAAAACCAAAAACCGAACCGAAAAAACCAAACCGAACCAAAATTCTGGTTTTTTCAGGTTCTAGTTATGGTTTCAGTTTGCAAAATAGCAAACCATATCAAATTCGGTTTTTTCAGTTTTAAACCGAAATAATTCAGTCAACTAGAGGCTCACTAGGGACATGTTGTGGTCTATGTATTCACACATGTATTACGGTTTCCAGTTAATACAATTATAGCATGAACAATAGACAATTATCATGAACAAGAAAATATAATAATAAGCATTTTATTATTACCTCTAGGGCATATTTCCAACACTTTCTCCCAGTAATGTAATAACTCATTATGATGTAAAACCATTCTCTAAATTGCTGCATGAAAACTTGTATAAAGGTGTATGAGTACAACATGAAATAAAAAAATATGGAATAATAGTAGTAGCGCGTGCTAGGAGAAGCGCTGCTACTAATTACCAGTAGCGCTCATAGTACCAAGCGCTGCTACTAAGTCGATATAGCAGTAGCGTGGTCTGACCCATGCTACTGCTAACCTTTAGCTATAGAGCCTTACTAGTAGCGCTGCACCCCGCGCTACTGATAGGCTTTAAACACGCGCTACTGCTAGGGTTTTCCCTAGTAGTGTCTCCATATGTCAATATTTTCTCCTGTTCCCACTCTCCATATATAGCCATTCTTGAGAGAGTCCACTCCCGCCATAATGCTTTGCCAAGTAAAGGAAGAGCCCTTCTTTAATACTATGTTCATCAAACCACCTTCCGGGAAATACTTAGCTCTTAGGATTGTTGCACAGGATTATCCATAAGACGCCATGCTTGCTTCGCTAATAAAGCCAGGTTAAAGCAGTGTATCACGGAAACCCATTCCTTCTTGTTTTTTTGGAACACACATCTTCCACCATGCCATCCAGTGCATCCTTTTATGATTGTCCTCGTCACCCCCACCAAAATTGCGACATCGCGTCTATGATTCCTTTGCAAATCTTTTTAGGAATTTTAAAGACGGACATTGCATATGTTGGGATAGCTTGAACAACAGACTTAAGCAAAATTTCCTTTCCACCCACTGATAACAACTTTTCTTTCCATCCACTAATCTTCATAATAATACGATCAATCAAGAACTGAGAACAATCGTTTTGTCCATGCCCACATTGGCAGGTAATCCCAAATATTTATCATTGAGTGCCTCAGTCATAATATTTAGAATTGTACAGATTTGCGCTTTGTCCTCCACTTTTGTATTGGGACTAAAAAATATGCTGGATTTTTGGACACTCACCATCTGCCCCGAGGCAGCACAGTAAGAGTCCAGAAGCGCTCTAAGGGCCTCCACAATCATTTCATTTGCTCGCATGAGGATCAATGAATCATCCACAAAATAATAGATTGGAAACTGAGGGAGCTTTCCTACTAACCTTTATGCCGGAGATATTTCCTCTCTCCTCCGCATTTGCTAAAAGTGCAGTCAGGCCCTCCATACATAACAGGAATAAGTAGGGTGAGAGGGGATCCCCCTGTCTTAGCCCTCTAGTGGGTTTGAAGGTATCAGTCTCCTCTACATTAACCCGAATCATGTACTCCACCGAGGACACATATTGCATAATCAAATTCACACAGTTTTCCTTGAAGCCCAGCTTCACCAAAATTGCTTTTAAAAAAGACCATTCCACTCGGTCATAAGCTTTGTGCATGTCCAACTTGATTGCACACAGCCCCTCCCTCCCCGGTCTTTTCTGTTTTATTGTGTGGAAACACTCATATGCTACTAAAATATTATCTGTGATTAGTCTATCAGGGACAAAAGCACTCTGAGTTGGGCTGATAATGTCTGACAAAATTAATTTCAGACGCGCTGCAATCATTTTTGAAATAACCTTATACACCACATTGCATAAACTAATAGGTCTAAATTGAGTAACCTTTTCTGGGGAGTTAACCTTTGGGATCAAGACAATTGCAGTACAATTCCATCCTGCCGGTATTGAACATGTATTCACCGCCTGTAGTGCTTCTTTTGTCAGGTCCTCTCCCAACATAGACCAAAATCTGTTATAAAAAATGGCGTGAAGACCATCTGGACCCGGCGCTTTTAAATCACCAATGTCAAATAAGGCTTTCTTAACTTCCTCTTCTGTATATGGGGCTATGGGGGCCCTATTCATTTCATCTGTCACTTTTCTTTTAACAAGAGAGAGAACTGGGTCTGGTTGCGAGACTTTTGATGTGAAGAGTTTTGAAAAATACCCTTTAATATAATCCTTCATTTCCGTACCTTGCACCTAGACTCCATCATCCCCAAGCAATTTTTTAATCTGGTTTCATTTCTTTCTAGCGGTAGCCGCGTTATGAAAGAAAGAAGTGTTGTGATCCCCATGCAATAACCAATTTGCGCGACCACGTTGTACCCAATGAATCTCCTCTTGTTCCAGCAAATTTTCAATGAGAACCAAAATCTCCTTCTGTCGTGCTTGGGAATCCTCATTCATAGGGCCTCTCTATAGCTTTTCCAACTCTTTTTTTAGCTTTTTTATTCTCTGTTTTGGGCCTCTCAAAACCTCATGATCCCAAATGTGCAGATCTGACTGAAGCGCATGAGTACGATCAGCGAGCTTTGGCCCAATACCCATCATCTTTGCCTTTTCCCATGTTGTATGCACAATTTCGCCGACCGTCTCCTCCTTGAGCCATCTAGCTTCAAATTGTTTTACTCGTCCCCTTGGGGTGTTAAAAATATTTCCATCAAAATATTCTGTATCCAGTACGAGTGGACGATGATCAGAATGAACGTGTTCCTCATTAATTATCATTTTGCCCGAGGGAATTTGTTCGCCCATTCCACATTGCACACCGCACGGTCAAGCCTCTCTCTTCGCCTCTCCTCCAAGTGAAAGGGTCACCAATACAACCCATATCCTTGAGGCCACACTCTCCTAAACAATTACGAAAGTCTCTCATCATAGCATTTGGTCTTGCATTTCCGCCCTCTTTTTCTGACGACAGTAAAATTTCATTAAAATCTCCTAAGATCACCCAGGGGTAGATGACCCAGATTATGTAAATTCCTAATATTATCCTACGATAACTTACCATCACTCCAAGCAGGATGACCATAAAAACCCGTGAACCGCCAATGTACATTATTATCATTCATAAAAAGAATGTCAATAAAATGAGACGACACATAGTTTGAAACAGCTTTATTCAACTATAATAAAATACTCCCTAAATACTCCATCTGTCTTAAAATTGTCTAGATGCGGATGTACATAATACTAAAACGTGACTTAATACATCCGTATTTAGAAAAATCTAAGACAAGAATTTTGAGACGGATGGAGTAATACACAGGGATCTTCACAAGCACTTTCAATTCTTTCGAGGACTTCACTAGACAGATCCGCATATGGTCACCTTTCCTTGGAGATTAAAGCTTTAATGGCTGATAGGGAGTTTATTCCACAGAAAATACACAGGGATCAGAATAGAGTTGTAGATTGTTTGGCTAGATATAGCCGGACTGAGTGTATCACTTCTGTGTGGTTACTTAGAGGGCCCCCATGTACCGAGGATTTCTTACCTCGCGATTGTAACTCGATAATTTTGGAATAAAATTTCCTTTACCCTGCAAAAAAAACTACTTAAATAGTATGGGTTTTCCAGTCCTAAACTCGATACAGATGCATGTCAATTTCTTGAATTCGTTTCAGGCTCTACAACACTATTCTTTTTATGGTATAGCGTACCCATCAACTATAAGGTGTCGTGATAACTTCATCAATCTTCAAACCTGTCGGCTCAATCTCTCACATGTGCTCATTGAAATAGAGTTACATACTTATATGTGTGTGTTTATAGGATGAGTGCGTGTGTCCGCGTGTGTGTTATGGCGTGTGTATTTGTACGGTGTTCCTAAAGAAAAAACTACTATTATAAAAAAAGATATAAGAGTGCTTATATCACTTATATTTCATTACGGAGGGAGTACTTAGGGCATCTCCAACTTCGCCCTCGAACCGTCTGTATACATCCGGACCGCACGGTCCGGACATGTTTTGATATCCAATGCGGTTCTGTATCGGCTCGCTCGGCGGTCCGGATGCATTTTTTCCTACTAAACGGAGACAAACTAGGGGACTTTGCAGGCCTCCGGACAGCAGCCACGCCCGCGTCTGACTAACCTGGCCAACCAAAATAACCTTTCTCGCTCGCTCGCACTTCCCGCCCAGCGCCAGCTGCCTGCATTCATGCCGTTGTAGAGCGGCCGCTCCGCATTGACGCTGGCCAAGAGCGAACGCGGCCTCTCACTTGCATCAGCATTGAAGCGTCACGCCGGCCAAGAGCGCTGCCCGCACCGCGTCTCCGGTGTCCGCGCCTGTTCAATGCCGGAGAGACATATGCCGCCGTTCATGGAGACGACAGATGGATAACGTGGTCGCCGATGTGGAATACAAAGAAAGTGGACGACGGCCACCGTTGTAGGATAGGTTTAGGGCTGGCCTGCCTTTTTCGTTCTAAATGTAATGTCAAATATTCGAAATGTAATGTATTTTGTCCGGTTTATGTCAAAATCAGTTTGCACAATCTCTTCTGATTAGTTCAAAGCATAATTGAAATGTATGCGAATGGTGTTGGATGGCCGCCTCCGGTATTATTGTTCGCGGACAGGTCCTCTATCCGCGGACGGATGGTGGAGCAAATTCGCGAGACAACCTTAATACTCTACCCGATCCATATTGAGCTTAGAATCGGGTGCTACCGCTAGCCAATTTCTTTCTCTCCTATCGTATTTTCAGCATGTTTTCCCTTTTTGCGAATATACAGATACTCAGTAAATAAGTACGTATTTCGAACAAACCACTTGACCTTATTCTTACAAAAGAAAACAAAAACTTCTTAATATTAATTGCACTCTGCTTTTTTTAGTAGGAGAGAGCAGAACTCTGTTTGCTGTCAAGCTGATAGTGTCACTCACTGTAGCATCCCCCTGGAAGCCTCGAACCCAACGTCATCATCGAGAAGAGTCCACGTTTCGGATGATTGGTCCATTATCGGGAAAAAAAGCAAACAAATCATCAGCGTTAAATAACGGATCGACGGCCGCGGCATGGCCGTCGTCACATCGTTCCTCCGCTGCGCGACCGCCGCCGCGCTCGCACTCCACCACCACCACCACCAACCGGCCTTGCTCGCCGTCCGCCTCCGCTTCCCGCGCCACCGGATCCCGACGAGGATGTCCATGTCGTCGTCCTCGCCGGCCGCCAACGCCGCCGCGGCCGCGGCCGCGCCCGCGCCGCACCAGGCCGGGCCGTGGTACGCGGTGCCGGACCTCAGCCTCCGCGACCACCGCTTCGCCGTCCCGCTCGACCACTCCTCCCCCTCCGCGCCGCGCATCACCGTCTTCGTCCGCGAGGTCGTCGCAGGTACATCCCGCTTGCTCCCCCCTTCGCATCTAACGGCTACCCCCTCTCCGCTCGCGGTCAGGGGGTTAGGGGATAAGATGGCCCCGCACATCCGCCGCGGGGTCGATGGGCAGGTTTCGAGTAGAATCTCGCGCACTCGTTTGATCGCTTCCCCCCTTTTTTTTCTTCTCAATCTTCTTTCAGAGGCACAATACATCCTACTACGATTTTCCTGGAGACCAGGAATCTGTACTGTATTATACTCCCGTATATAGCTTAGGAAGTATAGGAAGGAGAACCTTTTGCATTGTCCACTGACACTACCGTGCTAAAACGCACAATTCCAGCTTGGTTTACTGAATCCTCGGTAAGGCGTGGCGTGTGTAACTGCAGAGACGCTGGGCCGAGTGTATGGATACAATGCCCATGCGTGGAAGAACTAAAATTAAGTTAATGCAATGTATCCAACATCACAGGCTTGGAAGACTGAATGCCAATTTCATGTTGAGGGACCGTGCTTAAGTTACTACTGTACTTTTCTTTTTATGCCCTGCATCCACATGACTGTCTAAGTGTATCACTGCAGCTGGAAAAGAAGAGGCCCCTTTACCTTACTTGGTGTACCTACAAGGGGGGCCTGGATATGAAAGTCCCCGCCCCACGGAAGCGAGTGGTTGGGTAAAGAAGGCATGCGAAGAATACCGTGTGTTATTGCTCGATCAGGTACATTTCAACTTCTTCGGCAGATGCCCTGTACTCTTCGTTTTTGCACTCATCTTGCTCTTCCTGTGCTGATACCCATTTACTTTTCACTTTTCAGCGAGGAACAGGATTGTCAACACCATTGACGACATCATCTCTTTCTCAAATAACATCTGCAGCAGAGCAGGTCGAGTATTTGAAGCATTTCAGGGCAGATAACATAGTCAAGGACGCAGAGTTTATTCGTCGGCATCTTGTACCAGATGCCAAGCCTTGGACAATTCTGGGACAGGTATAGTATGTAACGTCATGTGACCTTGATGCACTTATTTGTCTTGCATTCTTATTTATTGTTGTTAATGCAATACTGTTATTTATACCGTCTACCATTTCCTCCTTTACAGAGTTATGGTGGATTTTGTGCTGTTACGTATTTGAGTTTTGCTCCAGAGGGCCTGAAAGCTGTCCTTTTAACCGGAGGCCTTCCACCACTAGGAAAGCCCTGCACTGCAGAAACTGTGTACAGAGCCTGCTTTAAGCAGGTTCAGCAGCAAAATGAGAAGTACTATAAGAGGTTTCCTCAAGATGTACAAGTCGTTCATGAAGTTGTGAGATACTTGAGTGAGTCTGAAGGTGGAGGAGTAAGTCATTCTTAATATTTTTGCGCTTTATCTCACATGTGAATTTGAAACTTGTATCTTATGCAACATATTTTTATCAGGTTCTTCTTCCATCAGGTGGCAGGTTAACCCCTAAGATGTTGCAGTGCCTTGGACTAGCTGGTTTAGGTTTCACTGGAGGATTTGAAAGACTGCATTATCTGTAAGACTTTGCATTTTCTTCATTACTTGATAAAATAATGTAACTTTCTGATCTGTGCCGCTCCTTGCTATTGTCTGGGACAGACTCGAGAGAGTGTGGGATCCTGTACTGGTTCCTGGTGCAAAAAAGAATATAAGCTATTACTTCTTGAAAGAGGTACTAAGCATCACCAATATAATGTTGATCTTTAAAATTACCATGTTCTATGTCTCTGATGGGTAACCTAACATTATATATTCCTGCAGTTTGACATGTGGGTAGGTTTTGATCAAAATCCTCTTTATGCTCTCTTGCATGAGTCTATCTACTGCGAGGTAACTTTTGATACCTTTTTTAAATCTGTTTATCTGTGGTACTGCAACTCTTTTTCTTAAGTCTAGTGTAATTCATGGATCCAGGGATCTTCATCAAAATGGTCAGCCGATAAGATTTTCAATGAAAATGGAAGTTTGTTTGACCCTGTTAAGGCTACAGAAGAAGGCCGTCCTGTGTATCTTACTGGAGAGGTATGCCCAGATCTTTATGGGAAGCGTCATTTGTTATAGCCATGTTCCTGCTAAATTTGAGCTCTATCATGCGCTGAGAGTAGACTTTGTAGCATTTTGGTCCGTCTGGCAAGTTTGTAGTAATTTGTAACACTTTAATTAATGAGATGAGGAAAAGCCTTTGCCTTTGTTTAAAGAAAATGGTTCTTACTAAATTAGTAACCCATGAAGTGAAAAGCTAACATTGCAGGCTGTTTTCAGTCCATGAATAGTCTGTAGTTACCAAAGTGTGGCAATTGGAAATTTCAAAGTTGCATTTTATTTGCTAAGATCTTACCAACGGTAACTTAGGTTGACAATGTTCCTTTTACGAGGGATGGTATTCAGGGCAAGGACTCTTCTAGTTTAGCTATTCAAGGGAGTCCGACACTACACTTTTCAGTACCTGGGTAACCTTGGGGCAAGCCATGTCAGGACAAACTTATGCAATGATAAAGGGAATACTACTTAGCAGCACCCTATTGCGTACCGAGATATTCGTTGCTTATGATTTGTCACGAATTCCTAACATGTGTCCGTTTCCTTAACGCAGATGGTGTTTCCATGTTTTTTCGATGAGATCAATGCTCTACGGCCCCTAAAGGAGGCTGCCCATTTGTTAGCTGAGAAGGACGACTGGCCTCCGTTGTACGATATCAGCGTGTTGAACAACAACAAGGTTTGATCTTCTTCCCGACCAGATTATAGCCTCCTCCATGGTATGCATGCTCGTTTCATCTGACGCATGGCGATATATGGCACGCTGATTGCATGCAGGTGCCCGTGGCCGCCGCGGTGTACTACGAGGACATGTACGTCAACTTCAACATTGCCAAGGAGACGGCGTCCCAGATCGCCGGGATCCGGCTGTGGGTGACCAACGAGTACCCGCACTCTGGCCTTCGTGACGGTGGACCCCACGTCTTCGAGCATCTCATGGGTCTCTTGAAGGGCAAGAGGCCTCTGTTTTAGCCTTTTAGCTCATCCATAACTATGACAATAAAGCCTTCATTTTCTCCTAGTTGAGAAATGAATTACAATATACCCGTGGTTAAATGTTTCTGAATGTCTGCACACATATCCTGGGGCACAAAATTTGGCGCTCCAGTCATGCTTGCACGCTTAGAACTGCGCTATGTTATGCACAACTCGTTGGGATCCTTCTGAATTCATGCTCCAGTCAACCTGAATAAAGAAGTTCAGACAAAGAGGAAGAAACGAAAATTAGAAGCCCAAGAAAGGGATCTGAATTCTGATGGAGCTGGATTGTTCAACGCACCAAAGAAAGTGTACTAAGTAGTTCAAACTTTATGTTTCATTTATTCGTAAAAGGATCTGAAGACGAAGTGTTATCACAGCAAAGTAAATTGTGAATTGCGAAGGATCATCTGTAAGTTCTGCTTCCACGTTACAGATTTGCCTCGAAGCTTCAGTATACTACAGTTTCAAAGTATCTCAGTGCACACGTTTTGCTCCCAAGGACATGGACTCTGTTCCTCTCAGAGGTCAGAGCCGAAGGACAGTTTGCAAATTTGTGGGCGAATAAAAGTTTGACTGACGTCTACATGTAGAGAAAATGGTTTGATTGTATACACACGTGTCGAGAAAATTAGCAGGAAAAGAGATAACGGTCACAGTATGTAGAGAAAATGGAGTGCTCCAAGCCCGTTTGCAGGTCCTCGAACAAGCACGAAATGCGCTTCGAGCATGTCAAATGGCCTCTCGACATCGTTTCTAACGCCTTGTCTTTGTGCAAAGTGGGATTTTTTTTTTTCTCTACCATGCCTCAAGGATGGTCTTGACGAAGGTCGCCCATGGTGGATAAATACCATCACAAAGATAAAAAGCCCATGTTATAGTCATGACCATTAAAGGTTATAGTTGAATAGAGGAGCATCTCCCGCACACAACCTTGCAAACAATGGAGAAAGCTGCAACACGTTGATGTCATTGTCAGACCCGAATATCCCAAAGAAATAGTGCCAAATCTACAGGTCTTGTGATGCAACTGCTTTAAAAATCATGATGGGGTCATGTTCGTCCTCATCTGATGAAGACATATAAGTGAGTCAACGTAGAAATACTCCTTGTTTGCATCCACCGTGTTTGCTTCAAAGTAAACAACAAAAACGCCATTAACTTTGGCTATGACATTTGGCCGTTGCAAGGTGTGGTGTCAGCAGATGGACGGAATTGTGCGGCGGCGTCGATCTCGGACTACGTGGATACAGTGCAAGGGGGTGGGACAAAAGTGAGAAAATCGGGGCTCCTGGTATGGTTTTTGGGTGGGTTGGGGGCCTGCATGGCGGAGGCCCGAACGCCAGCAAACCTACTCCAACTTTGCTTTCTGGTTTGTGGGGTGTCAAACGTCTGGCGCCTTGTTTGGTGCACGGTGTTGGATGGCCTAAAGGGTCCGGACCGCGCGGTCCGAACATTTGAAGGTGTTTTGGTGCATGACATTGGAGTTGGCCAAGGAATAGAGATCGATGTATTTTTCACTTATCAATGGTAAAGGTGGGTAAATACCCTCAACTTCTAGGGGACATAGAAAAACGATTGACCGAGAAATGAAAAGGTTGGATAGACCGGCTGCGAAAATTGCACTACGAGAAGTTTCAACTTCCTAAGGAGTTGGTTTGCTAGAAATCCCCTTTGATTCAACTTTCTAGCTTTTGGACCCAGAAGTTGGCAACTGAAGCTAAACCAAATAGAACCTAAATTATGTATGATTATTGGGCAATAAAAAATGGATCAAGAGCACGAATACAAAAAACAATTCGATACCACAACAAATTATATGTCCAATTTGAATTAGCTACTACTATTCATGGACGAATTTCTCATTTTTCTTTCTCAAGCCTTGAAAGCATGTTGCATCTACTCCATATAACTCTTTCTAGAGATTTAATATGGACTACATACAGATGTATATAGACGTACTTTAGAGTGTAATCCATATTGGAATCTCTAAAAATACTTATATTTAGAAACGGATGAAGTACATGATAAAAAATTTCAGGATCTAACACTGGAGGTGGTGGGCAGCATAGCCAGGTGCACCAAGCACCCATTAGGCACTAGGATCTTCAGATGATCAGTATGAATAATCCTCTTTACATATTGCTCTAGTGCATATGAGCAAAGGCCCAGGGCAAGGAAATAGCTCCTTCACGGGCGTGGTTGTTTATCCGATTCTAATAAGCATGTGTTTGGATTGAAAGAAAGAAAAATACTAACGATATTGAGATCTGCTTGATAATCCATATATGCATTTGCCAAAAAAATTCATGCCAAATTTTGGCATGAAACCAAGCATGCTCTAAATGCTTAAAATGGCATTGTTAAGGATAAACGTATCACTTACAATGGGGCACCACCATTGTACAATAAGTTTGTATCTCCACAATTTGACAATATATACAAGTTACATGAACAACAATTGGAAGCTTCCCGTATGTAATTTGTGAATCGAATATGAGTTGTTATTGTTCAGATTATAACATTTGAGATCTGAGTTCTGCATCTTTAAAAGCGTGTCATGCAAACATGGAGGGGTAGGCTGTTTGATGAATAATTCTGGGAACTTAAAATCCCTTAGTGATTTTCACTAGTTCAAAAATGATGTGGCATTGTTTCCAGCAATAGCTCTTTGTTATTGGCGTATACTCACTCCGTTCCGAAATAAGTGTCTCAAGTAGATGGAGGGGGTATGTGTATGAACGAAGTTGTTTTCCTTTGTTAATTGGTCACCTTTTTTGAGATGACAATTATAATAGGTAATGGAAGTATGGCGAGGTGTGTTAGCAGCTAAGAGCAATCCTCGGTTTAACACGAAAGTGAAGATATATAAGGCGAGGCTTCAAAAAGAACGGATTAGGAGCTCGAATACCAAACAAACAAATTCACAAATTTATAACAGATGATCAAAGACCACAGGTTGAGCGTCGCTCGGTCTTTCCAAGAAAATTTTCATTTCTTCTAGCAATACGCTTTGCTTATATATAATCATATATATTGCCCTATTTGGCCCTTCCTAGTATACTTGAGTAGGTTTTGACGACGATACTCGCGCATACCCGCGGCGAACTTGGCGTGTTCTCGTCTCTCTTTGCACCACAGCTTCATCCAAGTCGTCCCGGACGCGTCGTCGGCCATGGGGGACTTGTCGTCCCATCTCCGCCGCCAGAACGGGACCTGATACCTGTGCTTCCAGAGCTCGCTGTCGTGGTCGGCCACGAGGCGGCCCAGTCCGGCGCAAGTGCTCGCCACGCTCAAGAGGTCCACGCCGTCGGTGAGCCTCGCCAGGATGTCCAGCATGACGTCGACGGGGAGCGACAAGAGGGCATTCCCAGGGCACACGGCGGCGAGGGTAGACCGGCATAGCTTCTCGGCGAGCTCCCTCCATAGCGCGGCCGCCCCACATGCGCCGTCGTCAGTCAGAGCGTGCGCCGTGTCGTCCAGGCCGCGTGACAGGAGCGGCGCCGCGGCGCGTGCGTCCACGCACACCCAGTGCGTGCTCGGCCGTGGGTCTTGGGCGAACCTGGGCACCCACACGTAGAAGACGACGTGCGAGCCGTGCGCGCGCATGTGCAGCGGAACGGCTGCGTCCCGCCGGCACGGCGCGGCGTATACGAGGGACAGAGTCGAGGCCGTCCGGCCCGCCCGGCGCGGGACCCATCCGGACCTGCCGACGCTGTCGGCGTGGAGGACGAAGCCGGCGTCGAGGAAGGCGGCGTGGACGAGGATTATGAGGCGGCCGAGGAGGCGCTCTTTGTCCCAGCGGGCGGCGTCGATCACCCGGTGGAGAGGCGACATCTCTGCCATGGCTAGCTGTGCCGTGCTCGATCGAGCGAGGAGTTCTGCCCGACGGCGCGCTGGATGCATGGAACTGGAGCGGCGGGTGGCTAGGTCAAAGGTCTCTCTTGATCAGGCAAAGTTAGGGGAGCCCTGAAACTTGTCGCACCGCGCTCCTGGGCTCATGCGATCAACGAGGACCTGAGCCAGGCCGTCTGGACTTTGGACTGGGCGCCAGGCCGACCCTTTGGAGATGTAACCTTTTTTTTAACGAACCCTCTTGGCACTTTATTGCAAACTTGAGAGCGTTACATCATGCAGTACTTTTTTTTTTGCGGGGTAGCTCCCAACCAAACCTTACACAATTTATCACTGACATCGACTCTAGCTAATTTATGCACGGCAACATTAGCCAAACGACGAACCCAAGACACTTTAAATTCAAAGAAAGATGCAAGGATGAACTTGATTTCCTGTATCCATAGCCCTGCGTAGGATCTATCCTTGTGCGGACTCTGCAGCCTGTGTACAACACCTTGAGAATCAAGCTCGACGTGAACCTTGTCAGCGTTGATCTCCCGCGCCGCTTGAAGACCGTGTCTACATGCCAAAATTTCCAATGATTCTGGGTCCACAATGCTGCGAAAAACGTGACAAAGCCCAGCTTGAAACACGCCCACATGGTCTCGAATGACCGCTCCAGCTCCACCCTTGTCTCCTCCTTTTGACACAGCTCCATCAGAGTTAACCTTGAGCCAACCCTCATCAGGGGGCCGCCACTTCTCCTTGACCGGCGCCGTTGTCGGACGCCTCTCATGCGCATGAACTGCCTTCCACTCATTCATGCATGACACCACCATACCTATTATTTCATGTGGAGGAGCTATCATCTTTCCATGCATCACTAGCTTCATTTCTTGCCAACCATATATAGGCCATATGTTGCTTGAGTCATAAGCATGTCTCGCTAAAACATGTGCCGACTTATTTGCTTCCCTGGGGCAATGATGGAACTGAATCGATGATATCCATGTGTAAGTTAGGAAGCATCATATAAAATAGCAGTATATGATGTTGGTCAAAAACTCTCATGTATAAGGTAGGTATAAATAACAGTATATGACGATATCTCATGTATAAAGTATCGGTACAAATAGACTATCGCCAAAGAATAAGTATTGGACGTTTATACCACGGGATTGCCAAAAGCTCTTTCCTTTTGCACCACCGCTCCATCCATGTCGTCATATTGGATGAGTCATCGTCGGCCCATGCGCACAGGGGCAAGGCCTTATACCTGTGCTCCCAGAGCTCGCGGTCGTGGTCGTGGTCGGTCACGAGGCGCCTCAGTCCGGCGCAAGTGCTCGCTACCCTCAACAGGTCCAAGCCGTCGGTGAGCCTCGCCAGGATCTCCAGCGTGACGTCGACGGGGAGTGATAAGAAGGGATTATCAGGGCATATGGCAACGAGGGCACTCCGGCACAACTCCTTGGTGAGCTCCCTCCAGAGCACGCCCACTGTTAGAGTAGCGAGCGGAGGGGAAGGGGGAACCGATCTATATTGCTCTTCGAAGTAGTAGCTGATACAGTCGATTACAAGGAGCAGGGCTCTCGAATGAAAGAACAGGGGATGCTAGGGTTCGGGAAAGGGGAAAGTGGAGCCGCCGCCTTCGTGATCCTCTGGATGCCCGTCTCCTCCTGGCTGCTCGCACTTGTAGTGGACGTAGTGGGCCTTAGCGCGTCCATTCCGGCCCGCTGGTCCGTGGGATGGGTCGCTTGGTCCGCGTGGGCCGCTGGGCAGCGTGGTTGTTGATGGAGGCGCTGCCCTGCGGGTTCTGCTTGTCAGGGGCGTTGACACCCCCCTCTCCTTGAGACGAGGCTTGACCCCAAGCCTCAGCATGAGGAAACCTGGCCATCCGGCTTTCCTTGTCTTCCCAGGTAGTGCCCAAAGTTGCGGAGTTAGACCACTGTATCTTCACTTGTTCACGGACGCCTTCTTTTTGCTTGCGCCATCTAGTTTGAAGGACTGCTACGGGAACAACGAGGTCGTCAGAACAATGTGGCAGTTGAGGTTCGGCTGACATACCAGGGCCCAGGGAGCGACGGAGGAGGGAGGCATGGAACACTGGGTGCACCGTAGCGTGAGGGGGAAGCTGAAGCTTGCACGCCACCTCATTGATCTTGGCGATGATTGGAAAGGGTCCATAGAACTTGAACTGGAGTTTATGGTTTGCCCTCGGGGCCACCGATGATTGGATATATGATTGGAGCTTGAGATAAACCTTGTCACCCACCTCGAATACTCGAAAGGAGCGTTTCTTATCAGCTTGGTCCTTCATCACTTGCTGCGCCCTGTTAAGGTGCTGCTGCAATAGGCTCTGTACAGTGGCGCGCTCGTCCAACCACGATTGAAGAGCGGGAACAGAGCAAGTGTTGTCAGCAGAGATGCCCCAATGGCACGACCCATACCCAAACATGGGCTTGAATGGCGTCATGCCAATGGCCGAGTGATGAGCATTGTTGTACCAAAATTGAGCAAGAGGGATCCAGAAACTCCATCTGCGCGGACATGATTGTGTGAAGCAACGGAGGAACGTTTCAACACACTGATTAACACGCTCCGTTTGGCCGTCAGTTTGGGGGTGATTTGCAGTGCTTAGTTTGAGTTCCGTACCTGCCCCTCGAAACAACTCTTGCCAAAAGTGACTTGTGAAGACTGGATCTCGGTCTGAAACTATCGCCCCAGGCAGACCGTGGATTTTGTACACTTGATGCAGGTACAGTTGAGCCACTGATGCAGCAGTGTATGGATGCGCGAGTGGTAGGAAGTACGCGAACTTGGTGCGTTTGTCCACGATGACTAGCAGGCAATTGAACTTGCTGGACTGCGGGAGGCCATCCACGAAATCCATGGAAATCATGTCCCATGGTTGCTTGGGAATCGGGAGTGGCATGAGCAGACCTGGGGAAGCAGCGCGGTCCGGCTTGGCTTGTTGGCACACTTGACAGCACCGCACAAACTGCAAGACTTGTGCTTTCATCTTCGGCCAGGCGAACAGCCGGCGAATGCGCCTGTATGTTACAGGAAACCCTGAGTGTCCACCAATAGCGCTGTCATGAAAAGCTGCTATGATCCTTTGTTGCATCTGTGTGCTCCGCCCCAGCCATATCGTGCCACGGAAACAAATGATTCCTTGTTGAAGGGAGAAGCGTTTCTTCGGGTCCTCTCTGATAGCGAGTTGCTCCAGAAGTCGAGTAGCCTGGGGGTTGTTGTTGTAACTGTTGATCACGTCCTCCAACCATGCTGGTAGGCAAGAAGTAACAGTCGCCAACGTATCAGTTGGGTTGGCTCTTGACAGGGCATCTGCACCCACATTTTCGATGCCCTTTTGTAAAGAATGCGGTAGCGCAAACCAAGGAGCTTGGTGAACGCCTTCTGCTGCCACGGGGTTGTGAGACGCTGCTCTTCCAAGTGAATCAGGCTCTTTTGATCAGTTAAGATGTCAAATTCCGCGTGCTGTAAGTACGGGCGCCATTGATCAACCGCTACAATGATAGCCAAGTACTCCTCGTACGTTGATAGTCCCTGGTATCTTGGGCTGAGCGCTTTGCTCATGAATGCAATCGGGTGCCCTTGCTGTTGCAGGATGGCCCCGATGCCGCGATCACTTGCGTCTGTTTCAACTGTGAACGGTTGCTGAAAGTTGGGCAACGCGAGGACAGGGGCTGAGATCAGCTGTTGCTTGAGCACCTGGAATGCAGTATCTGTGGTTGATGTCCAAATGAACGGGACTCCTTTCTTGAGAAGGTTGAACAGTGCCGCGCGATGACCCCGAAATTTCTGACGAAACGACGGTAGTATCCTACGAGCCCCAAGAAGCTGCGCACTCCTTTGACATCAGTGGGAGTTGTCCAATTTGTCACCGACTCGATCTTGGACGGGCCAGTGGAAACCCCGTGCGCACTGATGGTATGACCCAGGTAAGAAATCTGCTGCTGCCCGAAAGCACACTTGCTGCGTTTCACTTTCCAGCTATCCCGGCGAAGCAGAGTCAGCACTTGTCGCAGGTGGTCGACGTGTTCTTGCAGTGATTTGCTGAAGACGAGGATGTCGTCGAAGAAAGATAGTACGCAGACACGGTTGAGTGGCTTGAGAGTCGTCGTGATAGCTCCAATGAATGTGGCAGGGCCACCCGCGAGCCCGAAGGAAACCACCTTGAATTCGAAATGGCCCTGGTGAGTTTGAAATGCGGTCTTGTACTCCTCTCCGGGAGCCAGCCGGATCTGGTGATATCCGGCGCGGAGATCTAACTTCGAGAACCATGCTGCACCATGGAGCTCGTCGAGGAGTTCTTCAATGATGGGGACAGGATACTTGGCGATTACAGTGAGTGCATTAAGATGCCTGTAATCGATGCACAAGCGCCATGTCCCGTCCTTCTTCTTGACCAGAATGACCGGGGATGAAAATGGGTTGGTACTTCTCCGAATGATCCCGGAACGCAGCAGTTCTTCCACTTGGGTCTCAATTTCAGCGTCGTGCCCGACAAGGCGGAGCGGCCCCGCTGGTGTAGGGATCTTGATGAAGCATGCACGCCAATCCACCGTCATGGGACTGTGCTCCTCGAGCCAGTCCATCACCAAAATGGCGTCGTAGGTGCCCAGAGTGAGCACTTTCATGTCGATGAAGAACTCCTGGCCTTGTGTGTACCAGGTGCAACTGGGCACAAAGGAAGAGCACACCTGTTCGCCGCCGTCGGCTACTCGAACACGCCCTGGCTATTGTAGAGGCTGGACCCCGGTGAGAGATTCTGCGAATCTGGCGTCGGTGAAGGAGTTGGAGCTACCCGAATCCACGAGCAACAGCACCTCGCGGCCCTGGATCTAGGCGCGCAACTGGAATGCCTTGGCAGAGACTCCCCCTGTCACAGCGGATACGGAGATCGCCATGACCGCGTCGTCGGTGGCGTCTGGTGCTGGAATTTGTGTGTCGATGAAGTTGTCGATGCCGAACATGTCGAGTAGTTCCTTGACGACATGTAGTTGTACTGAAGTGGGGCAAGTATGATCGTGCCCCCACCTCTCGCCACACTTGAAAAGAGGCCGTGGGCTCGCTTGTAGTCGCGCAATGTCTTCAGCTTGGACGCATCAGCCCGCGCTGCGTCCGTGCCACGGCGATCGGTGGCGACCGTGGGCGCGGTGTGGCGCGCCGGTGGCGGTGGAGGAAGCGGTAGAGGTACTGCTGCGCGGGGTTGCACTTCTGGCGGTCGTGGCAGAGTGCCGAACGCGCTGTTAGCCACTTCCTCCTGAAGCAGCGCGAGGGCGCAAGCCGTGTCCAAATCAGGCGGTCGCTGCACCAGCACCACCGCTCGTATGTCGTTCCTCAAGCCCTCGACAAAACGAGTTAAGAAGTGATAAGGGTGAATTGAATCAGAGTAAGAATTCAAATGGTTGATAATCAACTCAAACTTTTCAATGTAATCCGTAACAGAAGTCGTTTGGCGAATTGTGTAAAACTGGCGTATGAGCATCTGATGGCGGTCACGGCCAAAACGAGTGCTCAACAGAGTTGTAAAGGCATCCCAATCGAACTCGCCTAAACGCTTTTGGATCGATTGCAGCCACACAGCTGCCGATCCGGTGAAGTTGAGAGCCGCCATGGATACCCAGAAAGAAGGCACGATCCCAAACATGGCAAAGTACTGCTCACATAAGGTTTTCCATAGGTTTGGATTTTCGCCTGAAAACTGGGGGAACGTGACGGATGGGTGTGCCTGGCCCAGGCCAGCAAGCATCTGACTGGCGTGGCCGAAAGGGGACAGCAGAACTGGGGTGGTGGGATCAATGGTCGTACCGTTAGCCGGGAGCGGCGGCGGCGTCGTGAGGGACGCTGCCGATGGCCCCCGTTTGATGTGGAATTCGCCGTGGCCATCGGGCCCTTGAGTCTTGATCGCTGCCTCCGCGCCCTCAAGTGCCGGATCCGTGTTGGATCGGGCCGGGGAAGGTGCTTGCGCGCGCTGCAGAGTCGTGACGGCGTCGATCAGATCCACCACCCGGCGCTCGAGATCGGGACGCCAGGCGAGCAGGTCATCGATCTTGGCCGACGTAGACTGCTGGGCCTTGGTGAGACCGTCGATTGCGGCCTCGATCTTGGCCTCGAAGCGGTTGAGGAAAGCCGAGACGCCCGGATCCATCGCTTCTCGCGCTTGCCGCAAGCCTCTCGTCTTGATGAGGTGCGCCAGAACGGATCGGAGGAGGAGGCTGATTTTGGTCTCTGATACCAAGTATTAGAGTAGCGAGCGGAGGGGAAGGGGGAACCGATCTATATTGCTCTCCGAAGTAGTAGCTGATACAGTCGATTACAAGGAGCAGTGCTCTCGAATGGAAGAACAGGGGATGCTAGGGTTCGAGAAAGGGGAAAGTGGAGCCGCCGCCTGCCTTCGTGATCCTCTGGATGCCCGTCTCCTCCTGGCTGCTTGCACTTGTAGTGGACGTAGTGGGCCTTAGCGCGTCTATTCCGGCCCGCTGGTCCGTGGGCTGGGTCGCTTGGTCCGCGTGGGCCGCTGGGCAGCGTGGTTGTTGATGGAGGCGCTGCCCTGCGGGTTCTGCTTGTCAGGGGCGTTGACACCCACCGTGCAGGCGTCGTCGTCGTCCGTCAGAGCGCGCGCGGTGTGGTCCAGGCCGCGTGACAGGAGCGGCGCTGCGGAGCGCGCGTCCACGCACACCCAGTGCACGCCTGGCCGTCGGTCTTGGGCGGATCTGGGCACGCATACGTAGAAGACGATGTGCATGCCGTGCGCGCGCATGTGCAGCGGGACTGCCTCATCCCGCCGGAGCGACGCGGCGTACACGAGAGACAGATTCGAGGCCGTCGCGCCCGCCCGAGTCGGGACCCTCCCGGACTTGCCGACGCTGTCGGCGTGGAGCACGAAGCCGGCGTCGAGGAAGGCGGTGTGGACGAGGATTACGAGGCGGCCGAGGAGGCGCTCTGCGTCCCAGCGAGCAGCGTCGATTACCCGGTGGAGGGGCGAGATCTTTGCCATGGCTAGCTGTGGCGAGCTCTATCGATCGAGGAGTTCTGCGCGACGGCGCGCTGGTTGCATGGAACTGGAGCGGCAGGCAGGTGCTCGGAGGGGAGCCCTGAAACTTGTCGCACCGCGCTCCTGGGCTCACACGATCACCCTGAGTGTCAGGCCGTCTGGACTCTGGGCTGGGCGCCGGGCCGACCCTTTCGTTTTTTCTACACCCAGGTACATTTTACTCACTATGAACAGTGAAATCGAAAAAAATAGCAAACAAAATCAAAAAAATTGTGAAATTTTGTGGCTTCGAGTATGACCAAATGATTTAGCTTCTTGCAAAATTTGATGGCCAAATGACATCCGAGAAGCTTCGTATAAAAAATAACAGAAATTATGCTCAAACTTGTGAGCACTGTTGAGCAGAATTTGCACTTTGTTTGTATGGAGCTCATTTGATGTTATTTGGCCTCCAAAATTATCACGCACCTAAACATTCGGTCATAATAAAAGCCACAAAGTTAAAAAAATTATTTGTTTTGATTTTACTGTTTATCATGGATGCAATGCACTTGGTGTAGCCACAACTTTTCCAACACGTAATATGTGGGCCAATGGTAGAGCCCGACTCCCACCTCCCTCTGTCGGAGAAGTTGGTTGGTTCCTTCAAAAAAAAAAAGAAGTTGGTTGGTTCCTCCATTTTCACTGCAGCCGGAGTCAAAGACGGACACATGCAAACAGCTAACGTATATGCAACCCTCTATAGTTTGTAAGTGCATCAGGTACACTCGGTCTTGTGCTGCTACCGGTGCATCAAGCTCGCATAGCATATTTTAACATGTTTGAAAAATTCTGAAAATAAGTTAGCACATTCACACAATATCAATATATGTTGTCATAAAATTTTAAATTAAATTTCAAAACATAGCTTGAAAAATAAAAATGACAAATTCGATAATAAATAGTACTTCCTCTGTCCCAAAAAAGTGTCGCTGATCTATTACAACTTTGTACTAAAGCAGCCGCGCTTATTTTGGAATGGAGGGAGTACCTAACATTAGTTGGGCTTTAGATTTGGCGCATTATCACATTGATGTTAAATTTGTCATTTTTTGTATCTCAAAAAAATAAAAAAAATGCCGGGACAAATTTTTTCAAATTTGATAAGAAATTTTGTAACAACATACATCGACGCTGTGTTGTGCTAGATTTTCGGATATTTAAACCATTCTATGGCATTCGGTGCACCGGTAACACCACAAGGTTGTGTGCACCAAACACATTCCCATAAGTTTACCCATGGCTCCTTAGTTGGCATCGCCATTTCTATTCCTCCTTCCTCAACCAATTTTCAGAAAAGTTGCACCCCTACAGCAAATACGCGACTTGATTGATTTTGTTCCATGGGGAATCCAAGGTCGATGAGCTCGAAGATGGCGGCCAGGAAGCTGGAGATGTCTCCACTGCCCCTTCTGTAACAACTCCGATAGTCGAGTGCGACATCGACCTCAAACTTAGGGTCACCCAGGCCCCCATGCGGCAGCTACGAGAAGAGCTTCTCCACCAAGGCGCACGACCTCACCGATCCCATCGACGTCTACAACAAGTGGATCGATGAGTGCGACGAGGCCAACCAAGGCGTCGCTAGTACTAACGGCGATGTTTGCATTGACCTATGCCTCCATGGCGCCGGGTCTATTGTCGTCAAGTTAGTTTGAAGCTTCTCAGAGGAAGATCGATCGTCTCCGTCCATATTTTTGCTCTTGTTCAGAGATCGATACTAGTGAAATTGTGCGTCAGAGAAAAAAAATATTTCCTTGATGTCCAATCACCAATGATCCGATGTACAAGCACGGTTTGGACAGAGTTGTGTCCTCGTGTGTTGGTGCACTAGAGGCAGTTGCCCGATTGAGTTCACTCCAACTCCAAACCTTCTATAATGTGAAACCACATTGTTTTTTTAACAATCACCAAGGGAGACGATCCCACCAGAATTTATATTATTCAAAGGGCCATGAAGGCAAGTTTACAAGATTGCGCTGGCGTGTAAGGAGGTGTGTTGTCACCGTCTTTAAACCTATGAAGTCCACAGAGTGAATCGGAAACCTATGAGAAAAGAAAACTACATCTTTGATCATTATCTTGTGCATGTGTGCCAAAGTGCTCTCTAACGGCTTCGGTACCTATGGTAAAAGATCCACCTTACAAACGTGTTGAGATTTGTGCTTCCAGTGGCCTACTTTCTTTGTATGGATGTGTATCGCGCTGTCCACTCCCCGTGTATCGATTAACATCAAATCACCAAATGTCAATTGGAGTGCAACACTAAAGGACATATGCATGGCTCGGCATGACCGTAGAGTGATACGTCTCCAACGTATCTATAATTTATGAAGTATTCATGTTGTTATTTTATTATTCTTGAATGTTTTACAATTATTTTATAGCAATTTTATATCATTTTTATGGCACTAACCTATTGACCCAGTGCCCAGTGCCAGTTGCTGTTTTTTGCTTGTTTTTTACATCGCAGGAAATCAATATCAAACGAAGTCCAAATACCGCGAAACTCCACGAAGATTTTTTATTGACCAGAAGGAACCCAATGGGCTAGAACTGCACCTGGGGGGTGCCCCGAGGGGGGCACAACCCACCAGTGCGCGCCAGGCCCCCCTGGCGCGCCCAGGTGGGTTGTGCCCACCTCGGTGGCCTCCCGCACCCCCTCTTTGCACTATAAATTCCCAAATATTCTGAAACTCATCTGGGTTAACCTAGATCAGAAGTTCCGCCGCCGCAGGCCTCTGTAGCCACCGAAAGCCAATCTAGACCCCGTTTCAGCACCTTGCCGAAGGGGGGAATCATCTCCGGTGGCCATCTTCATCATCTCGGCGACCACCACGATGAGGAGGGAGTAGTCCACCCCCAGGGCTGAGGGTTTGTACCAGTAGCTATGTGTTTAATCTCTCTCTCTCTCTCTCTCTCTCTCTCTCTCTCTCGTTTTCTTGA
>LR880972.1:131853811-131865215 GCA_904067115.1 Aegilops sharonensis
TCTTTACCCTTTGAAGTTTTGTCATGTCGGATTGAATATTTAGAGATGAGAACACATGATATTTGTCTTACGGTATGAATACTGGAGGTGACAATTGGGGTATCATATTGATTCACTTGGTATGTGTCTTGGCATTCAACTCACGGATTCCCACGGTGATATTGGGGTAATCTATGCATAGGGGTTGATGCATGTTTTTATTATCTTTTCTCTGATAGAAACTTTGGGGTCCCCTCGTAGTTCCTTGTGATATTGAGTATTATGAATATGAATTTGCTTTGGTGTTATTCTAGTACGAACTCTAGGATAGATCGACCGGAAAAAAATAGCTTTATGTTATTTTAGTACGAACTCTTGAATAGATCGAACAAAAAGAATAGCTTTGAGATGGTCTCGTACCCTACGAACAATATATATCTTTTGTTGTCCGCTAATAGGACCTCGGGAGTGATTCTTTATTACACTTTGAGGGATAATCATATGATCCAACTATGTTAGCATTGTTGAGAGATTGCACTAGTGAAAGTACGGACCCTAGGCCTCATTCTTAAGCATTAAAATACTGTTTTTGTGCCCGTTTACTATTTGGTACCTTGCTGTTTTTATTCATTCAGATTATAAAAATATATTTCTACCATATGTATTATAATTTTATCACCATCTCTTCGTTGAACTAGTGCACCTATACAATTTGCCATTGTATTGGGTGTGTTGGGGACACAAGAGATTTCTTGTATTTGGTTGCAGGGTCGATTGAGAGAGACCATCTTCATACTACACCTCTCACGGGTTGATAAACCTTAGGTCATCCACTTGAGGGAAAATTGCTACTGTCCTACAAAACTCTGCGCTTGGAGGCCCAACACGTGTCTACAAGAATAAAGTTGCGTAGTAGACATCAAGCTCTTTTCTAGCGCCGTTGTCGGGAAGGTGAGTGCTTGAAGGTATATCTTTAGATCTTGCAATTGAATCTTTTAGTTTCTTGTTTTATCACTAGTTTGGTTTATAAAAGAAAACTACATTAAAAAATGGAATTGAGGTTGCATCATATTATTGATCATCTTTATAATATCTTCTGAAAATGATGGTTCGGAAAATTGTGCTCAATTGTTAGAAGAAGAAGTCAATAAAAATTTTGGCATGAAATATTTAAATGATGAGCATGATTGCAATGTTGTTAGTATGAATTCTTTTGAATATCCATGATGCTAATGATATGCAAAGCTATAAGCTTGGGGATGTTATATTTGATGAAGATGATATTTTTAGTCCCCCAAGTTTTGATGAGAAAATTTATTATGATGATCGCACACCTCCTATTTATGATGATTATATTGATGAAAGTGGATTCGGAGAGGTCATGACTTTATTTAGTGATGAATCCACTATTTTGAAAGAGGTTGCAATTGATTATGACAACAAAGTTCCTATATATGATGATTATGGTGACGACATGTATGCTATAAAGAATAATGATAACCATGAAACTTGTCATCATGATTTTAATTTTCAATCACATGATAGTTATTTTGTTGAGTTTGCTCCCACTACTATTGATGAGAATAAATTTGCTTATGTGGAGAGTAACAAATTTTCTATGCTTATGTATCATGAAAAGAATGCTTTATGTGATGGTTATATTGTTGAATTCATTCATGATGCTACTGAAAATTACTATGATATAGGAACATATGCTTTTACATATTGCAATAATATCAAGTTCCCTCTCTATGTGTTGAAAGTTTTGAAGTTATGCTTGTTTTGCCTTCCTATGCTAGTTGATTCTTGCTCCCATAAGTTCTTTGCTCACAAAATCCCTATGCATACGAAGTGGGTTAGACTTAAATGTGCTTGCCATGTGATTCATGATGCTCTTGTTATGTTTCAATTCTTATCTTTTATGCGAGCATCATTGAAATCATCATGCCTAGCTTAAAAGGCATTAAAGAAAAGCGCTTGTTCGGAGACAACCCAACACTTTTACCTACTGTTTTTGTGTGTTCACATGATTTCTGTATTGATCATTTTTTATTGCTTTTGTTTCAATAAAGTGCCAGGTAAAGCCTTTGGGATCATGTTGGGTGGTAGTTGATTTGACCCTGCTGAAAAACAGAAACTTTTGCGCTCACGAAAATAAGTCCCATTTTTAACAGAAGAGTGCTATTGAGTTGATTCTTTTTGCAGAACTTTAATATACAAATTGCTCACGTGGTCCAATTTGTTTCATAATTTTTGGAGTAGCAGAAGTATGGTTTGTACAGATTACTACAGACTGTTCTGTTTTTGACAGATTCTGTTTTCAATGCATAGTTTGCTTGCTTTCTAGTTTCTATGGCTTATATTGCTCAATATAAATTGTGGAAATGATATGCTACAGTAGGCATTGTGTTGAAACAATTATGAATCTTGTCTTTGACAGTACCAAAGTGAAATGGTTTGCTCCTTATCATACTAACCTATTTCACGAAGTTCCGTTAAGTTTTGTGTGATTGAAGTTTTCAAGTTTTGGGTGAGATGTCGATATGAGGAGAATAAGGAGTGACAAGACCCTAAGATTGGGGATTCCCAAGGCACCCCAAGGTAATATTCAAGGAATATCCAAGCAACTAAGCTTGGGGATGCCCCGGAAGGCATCCCCTCTTTTGTCTCCAACATTACGGTAACCCCACTCGGAGCTATGTTTTCATTCGTCACATGATATGTGTTTTGCTTGGAGCGTCATTTTATTTTGTTAGGATTTGCTTGCTGTTATTTAGAATAATTTTTCATCTTTTATTTCAATAAAAATGTCAAGTGTAGCCTTTGCCATGCTTATTTTGCAAGTCTATATGTTGCTGTTTGAAAACAGAAAGTTTACCGCTGTTGCAAAAATTCCCAAAAAAAGTCAGAATGTGATAAAATGTTGAATTTTTTTGCAAAATAAGATCTGATAAATTTTCTATAGTGTGGTAGAATTTCATAATGTTTGTAGTTGAATAAGTATTGATACTCTTGCATTCTTTACAGACTGTATTGTTTTCGCAGATTGCTGTTATGTTTGCATTGTTTGCAAATGTTTGCTTGTTTAATGATTCTATTTGAGGATAGGAGTATTAAATATGCAGAGGCACTTA
This sequence comes from Aegilops sharonensis, assembly GCA_904067115.1. Lineage (NCBI taxonomy): Eukaryota > Viridiplantae > Streptophyta > Magnoliopsida > Poales > Poaceae > Aegilops > Aegilops sharonensis. The sequence goes on from LR880972.1 coordinate 131,856,925, forward strand.
GTATGCAATGTTGAATAATAATTTTAGTGATTTGCTACAGTAGATTATGATAAGGTTTTTGCATTAGTTTATACTAACTTATCTCACGAGTTCTTGTTGAGTTTTGTGTGGATGAAGCTTTTAAGATTTAGGAAAACCGTGATACAAGAAGAATTAAGGAGAAACAAAATCTCAAGCTTGGGGATGCCCAAGGCATCCCAAGATAATATTTCAAGAAGTCTCAAGCATCTAATCTTGGGGATTCCCCGGTAGGCATGCCACCTTTCTTCATCAGCAATTATCGGTTAATATCGGTTGAGCCTAAGTTTTTGCTTCTTCACATCAGTTGTGCTATTCTTAGAATGTCATTTTATTTTTGTTTTGCTTGCTGTTTGAATAAAGTACTTAGATATGAAAGTTTTTAAATAAAAGAGAGTCCTCAAATAGCTACCTATTTACTTAACTACTCGCATGATCTTCACTTATATCTTTTTCGAGTAGTTTGTCATTTACTCTTGTGCTTCACTTATATCCTATGAGTAAATTGTTGAATAAATTGAATGTCATGAAGTTGAAATCATATCATGCCTAGTGGTAGCTTCACATTTGGGTTTAGAAAGTGATCTTTTGAGGATTGACAATGACAATATTTGTCATACAAGAAATTCATGAATAATTAGTGTAAGGAAGAGAACTTTCACATGCAAATACACTATCCTAGAAATCTTTGGTGATTGTGAGCTCCCATAAAAATAGTATATGCCAAAATTGTTGACTTTGGACAAGGAAGACAATGTAAGGGTTTATGTTTGTTCATATTCACCTAGAAGTCATATTGTCATAGATCCTTCAACATGTGGTGCTTGCCCCCTATATTTGCTAACCAAAAATTCTGCACAAAGTAGAGATACTACTTGTGCATCCAAAAACCCTTAAACCCAAGTCTTATTTTCAAGAGTCCACTATACCTACCTATATGCGGTATTCTTTTGCCGTTCTAAGAAAATTTGTATGTGCCATCTCTAATATTCAAATTAAATTTCTCTTTTGTGTGCTCGTACCGCTCGCGAGGCGGTGAGGGGTGGTCAATATTTTCCATGCTAGATGTGTTATTCTCACGATGAGTGTTTATTCACTTGTCATTGCACGAGAGTAAGGCAAAGGTATTAGGGATGCCCAGTCCCGAAATGAAAAACGAATTTACTTTATGTTGTCAAATAATAAATTCCTTGGAAAGTGTTGGTATGGAGGGCACACGTGGATACGGCTAGCCATGGAAAGTGAAAGTATGGTGGAAAAAGGAATAAACTTCATTTTCTGTTTGGGAACCGCCTATGATATATCTAGCATGGAAAGTGTTGGGAGCTCTAAGTCATTTTCGTTGGTGGGAAAAGTATGCCTCTCAAAATGTTTTTATCTCTCAATTTTTGCTTTGAGCTCTGGCACCTCTACAAATCCCTACTTCCCTCTGCGAAGGGCCTATCTTTTACTTTTCAGTATTTACTTTTATGCAAAGAGTCAAAGTTATTCTCTCTATTCCCTTTTATTTTTTTTCTCTTTTGGTATCATGTGGTGAGGAACGATCTAGGCACATATGTCTGGTTGAATATGGGTAGCATGAGTTATTATTGTTGACATCCCCTTGAGGTGAATACGTTGGGAGGCAAAACAATAAGCCCCTATCTTTCTATGTGTCCGGTTGAAACGTTTTGCTCATGTGTATGCGGTGAGTGTTAGCAATCATAGAAGACTATAAGATGGTTGAGTATGTGGAGCTCTTACTCAAACTTCGTTGAATATGTTGAATTGCAATTGCTTGGTGACTAAGAACATAGGTTGCTAGGTTTCAAGAGAGTTCATTGTTTAAACCTTAACATGTGAATTGGTTGCCACTACAACATGATAAATTTTATGAGAAATAATTGTTGTTCTGATGCTAGAAAAAGTGATTGAAATTGTCATTGGTCAAACTTTGCACTTTGCTAGCATTCACACTTCATAAATTATTTTTTTATCATTTACCTACTCGAGGACGAGTAGGAATTAAGCTTGGGGTTGCTGATACGTCTCTAATGTATCTATAATTTATGAAGTATTCATGCTGTTATTTTATCATTCTTGGATGTTTTGCAATCATTTTATAGCAACTTTATATCATTTTTATGGGACTAACATATTGACCCAGTGCCCAGTGCCAGTTGCTGTTTTTTGCTTGTTTTTTACATCGCAGGAAATCAATATCAAACGGAGTCCAAATACCGCGAAACTCCATGGAGATTTTCTATGGACCAAAAGCAACCCAATGGGCTAGAGCTGCACCTCGGGGGTGCCCCGAGGGGGGCACAAGCCACCAGGCACGCCAGGCCCCCTGGCGTACCCAGCTGGGTTGTGCCCACCTCGGTGGTCTCCCGCACCCCCTCTTTGCACTATAAATTCCCAAATATTCCGAAACCCATCGGGGTTAACCTAGATCAGAAGTTTCGCCGCCGCAGGCCTCAGTAGCCACCGAAAACCAATCTAGACCCCGTTCCGGCACCCTGCCGGAGGGGGGAATCATCTCCGGTGGCCATCTTCATCATCCTGGCGGCCATCACGATGAGGAGGGAGTAGTCCACCCTCGGGGTTGAGGGTTTGTACCAGTAGCTATTTGTTTAATCTCTCTCTCTCTCTCTCGTGATCTACATCATGGGCTTTGTTAATATAGTCGGATCATATGATGTTTCTACCCTCTATACTCTTGTTGTGATGAATTGAGTCTTTACCCTTTGAAGTTTTGTCATGTCCGATTGAATATTCAGAGATGAGAACACATGATATGTGTCTTGTGGTATGAATACTTGAGGTGACACTTGGGGTATCATATTGATTCACTTGATATGTGTCTTGGCATTCAAATTGCGGATTCCTGCGGTGATATTGGGGTAATCTATGCATAGGGGTTGATGCACGTTTTTATTATCTTTTCTCCTATAGAAACTTTGGGGTCCCCTCGTAGTTCCTTGTGATGGATTGAGTATTATGAATATGAATTTGCTTTGGTGTTATTCTAGTACAAACTCTCGGATAGATCGAACGGAAAAAATAGTTTTGTGTTATTTTAGTATGAACTCTTAAATAGATCGAACGGAAGGAATAGCTTTGAGGTGGTATCTGAAGGAAATATGCCCTAGAGGAAATAATAAAGTTGTTATTTGTATTTCCTTATATAATGATAAATTTTTATTATTCATGCCAGAATTGTATTAACCGGAAACTTAGTACATGTGTGAATACATAAACAAATAGATGTCACTAGTATGCCTCTACTTGAGTAGCTCGTTAATCAAAGATGGTTAAGTTTCCTAGCCATGCACAAGAGTTGTCATTTGATGAAAGGGATCACATCATTAAAGAATGATGTGACTGACTTGACCCATCTGTTAGCTTAGCACGATGATCATTCAGTTTGTCGCTATTGATTTCTTCATAACTTATACATGTTCCTATGACTATGAAATTATGCAACTCCCGAATACCGGAGGAACACTTCGTGTGCTATCAAACGTCACAACGTAACTGGGTGATTATAAAGATGCTCTACAGGTGTCTCCGATGGTGTTTGTTGAGTTGCCATAGATCAAAATTAGGATTTGTCGCTCCGATTGTCGGAGAGGTATCTCTGGGCCCTCTCGGTAATGCACATCACTATAAGCCTTGCAAGCAATGTGACTAATGAGTTAGTTACGGGATGATGCATTACGGAACGAGTAAAGAGACTTGCCCGTAACGAGATTGAACTAGGTATTGAGATACCGACGATCGAATCTCAGGCAAGTAACATACCGATGACAAAGGGAACAACGTATGTTGTTATGCGATTTGACCGATAAATATCTTCGTAGAATATGTAGGAACCAATATGAGCATCCAGGTTCCACTATTGGTTATTGAGTGGAGATGAGTCTCGGTCATGTCTACATAGTTCTCGAACCCGTAGGGTCCGCACGCTTAACGTTCGATGACGATTGGTATTATGTGTGTATGTGTTTTGATGTGCCGAAGGTTGTTCGGAGTCCCGGAGTTGATCACGGACATCACGAGGAGTCTCGAAATGGTCGAGACATAAAGATCGATATATTGGAAGGCTATGTTTGGACATCGAAATGGTTCCGGGTGAGTTCGGGCATTTACCGGAGTATCGGGGGGTTAACGGAACCCCCCGGGGAGTTATTGGGCCCTAATGGGCCTTAGTGGAGAGAGAGGGGTGGCCAGGGCAGGCCGCGCCCCCCCTCCCCCTTGGGTCCGAATTGGACTAGGGAAGGGGGGCGGCGCCCCCCTTTCCTTCTCCCTCTCTCCTCCTTTCCTCTTCTCCTACTCCAACTTGGGAAAGGGGGAATCCTACTCCCACCGGGAGTAGGACTCCCCCCTTATGCGTGCCATGAGAGGGCCGGCCCTCCCCCTCCTCCACTCCTTTATATACGGGGGAGGGGGCACCCCATAGACACACAAGTTGATTGTTTAGCCGTGTGTGGTGCCCCCTCCACAGATTTCCACCTCGGTCATATCGTTGCAGTGCTTAGGCGAAGCCCTGCGCCGGTAGCTTCATCATCACCGTCACCACGCCGTCGTGCTGAAGAAACTCTCCCTCGACCTCTGCTGGATCTAGAGTTCGTGGGACGTCACCGAGCTGAACGTGTGCAGATCATGGAGGTGTTGTACCTTCGGTGCTAGGATCGGTCGGATCGTGAAGACGTACGACTACATCAACCGCGTTGTCATAACGCTTCTGCTTTCGGTCTATGAGGGTACGTGGACAACACTCTCCCCTCTCGTTGCTATGCATCACCTAGATGGATATTGCGTGTGCGTAGGAATTATTTTTTGAAATTACTGTGTTCCCCTACAATGGCATCCGAGCCAGGTCTATGTGTAGATGTTATATGCACGAGTAGAACACAAAGAGTTGTGGGCGATAATAGTCATACTGCTTACCAGCATGTCATACTTTGATTTGGCGGTATTGTTGGATGAAGCGGCTCAGACCGACATTACGCGTACGCTTACGCGAGACTGGTTCTACCGACGTGCTTCGCACACAGGTGGCTAGTCGGTGTCTGTTTCTCCAACTTTAGTTGAATCGAGTGTGACTACGCCCGGTCCTTATTGAAGGTTAAAACAACAAACTTGACGACAAATCGTTGTGGTTTTGATGCGTAGGTAAGAACGGTTCTTGCTAAGCCCGCAGCAGCCATGTAAAACTTGCAACAACAAAGTAGAGGACGTCTAACTTGTTTTTGCAGGGCATGTTGTGATGTGATATGGTCAAGACGTGATGATATATAATTTGTTGTATGAGATGATCATGTTTTGTAATAGTTATCGGCAACTGGCAGGAGCCATATGGTTGTTGCTTTATTGTATGAAATGCAATCGCCACGTAATTGCTTTAGTTTATCACTAAGCGGTCGCGATAGTCGTAGAAGCAATAGTTTGCAAGATGACAACAATGCTTCGATGGAGATCAAGGTGTCAAGCCGGTGACAATGGTGATCATGACGGTGCTTTGGATATGGAGATCAAAGGCACAAGATGATGATGGCCATATCATATCACTTATATTGATTGCATGTGATGTTTATCCTTTATGCATCTTATTTTGCTTAGTATGGCGGTAGCATTATAATATAATCTCTCACTAAATTTCAAGGTATAAGTGTTCTCCCTGAGTATGCACCGTTGCTACAGTTCGTCGTGCCGAGACACCACGTGATGATCGGGTGTGATAAGCTCTACGTTCACATACAACGGGTGCAAGACAGTTTTGCACACGCAGAATACTCGGGTTAAACTTGACGAGCATAGCATATGCAGATATGGCCTCGGAACACTGAGACCGAAAGGTCGAGCGTGAATCATATAGTAGATATGATCAACATAGTGATGTTCACCATTGAAAACTACTCCATCTCACGTGATGATCGGACATGGTTTAGTTGATATGGATCACATGATCACTTAGATGATTAGAGGGATGTCTATCTAAGTGGGAGTTCTTAAGTAATATGATTAATTAAACTTTAATTTATCATGAACTTAGTACCTGATAGTATTTTGCATGTCTATGTTGTTGTAGATAAATGGCCCGTGTTGTTGTTCCGTTGAATTTTAATGCGTTCCTAGAGAAAGCTAAGTTGAAAGATGATGGTAGCAATTACACGGACTAGGTCCGTAACTTGAGGGTTATCATCATTTCTGCACACAAGAATTACGTCCTGGAAGCACCGCTAGGTGACAAACCCGCTGTAGGAGCAACGCCAGATGTTATGAACGTCTGGCAGAGCAAAGCTGATGACTAATCGATAGTTCAGTGTGCCATGCTTTACGGCTGAGAACCGAGACTTCAACGATGTTTTGAACGTCATGGAGCATATGAGATGTTCCAGGAGTTTAAGTTAATATTTCAAGCAAATGCACGGATTGAGAGATATGAAGTCTCCAATAAGTTCTATAGCTGCAAGATGGAGGAGAATAGTTCTGTCAGTGAACATATACTTAGAATGTCTGGGTACCACAACCACTTGACTCAACCGGGAGTTAATCTTCCTGATGATAGTGTCATTGACAGAGTTCTTCAATCACTGCCACCAAGCTACAAAAGCTTCGTGATGAACTATAATATGCAAGGGATGGATAAGACAATTCCCGAGCTCTTTGCGATGCTATGGTTGCGGAGGTAGAAATCAAGAAAGAGCATCAAGTGTTGATGGTCAACAAGACCACCAGTTTCAAGAAAAAGGGTAAAGGGAAGAAGGGGAACTTCAAGAAGAACAGCAAGCAAGTTGCTGCTCAAGTGAAGAAGCCCAATTCTAGACTTAAACCTGAGACTGAGTACTTCTACTGCAAAGGGACTAGTCACTGAAAGCGGAACTGCGCCCAAGTATTTGGCGGAGAAGAAGGATGGCAAAGTGAAAGGTATATTTGATACACATGTTATTGATGTGTACCTTACTAATGCTCGCAGTAGCGCCTGGGTATTTGATAATGGTTCTGTTGCTAATATTTGCAACTCAAAACAGGGGCTACGGATTAAGCGAAGATTGGCTAAGGATGAGGTGACCATGCGCGTGGAAAATGGTTCCAAAGTCGATGTGATCGCCATCGGCACGCTACCTCTACATCTACCTTCGGGATTAGTTTTAGACCTAAATAATTGTTATTTGGTGCCAGCGTTGAGCATGAACATTATATCTGGATCTTGTTTGATGCGAGACGAGTATTCATTTAAATCAGAGAATAATGGTTGTTCTATTTCTATGAGTAATATCTTTTATGGTCATGCACCCTTGATGAGTGGTCTATTTTTACTAAATCCTGATAGTAGTGATACACATGTTCATAGTATTGAAGCCAAAATATATAACTTAAATAATAATAGTGCAACTTATTTGTGGAACTGCCGTTTAGGTCATATTGGTGTAAAGCGCATGAAGAAACTCCATGTTGATGGGCTTTTGGAATCACTTGATTATGAACACTTGATGCTTGCGAACCATGCCTCATGGGCAAGATGACTAAGACTCCGCTCTCCGGAACAATGGAGCAAGCAATAGACTTGTTGGAAATAATACATACTGATGTATGCGGTCTGATGAGTGTTGATGCTCGCGGCGGGTATCGTTATTTCTTACCTACACAGATGATTTGAGCAGATATGGGTATATCTACTTGATGAAACATAAGTCTGGAACATTTGAAAAGTTCAAAGAATTTCAAAGTGAAGTGGAAAATCATCGTAACAAGAAAATAAAGTTTCTACGATTGGTCTTCGTTTGAAACAATGCGGAATAGTTTCACAACTCATGCCACCCGGAACACCACAGCGTAATGGTGTGTCCGAACGTCGTAATCGTACTTTATTAGATATGGTGCGATCTATGATGTCTCTTACTGATTTACCGCTATCATTTTGGGGTTATGCTTTAGAGACGGCTGCATCCACGTTAAATAGGGCACCATCTAAATCCGTTGAGATGACACCTTATGAACTGTGGTTTGGCAAGAAACCCAAGTTGTCATTTCTTAAAGTTTGGGGTTGCGATGCTTATGTGAAAAAGATTCTACCTGATAAGCTCGAACCCAAATCGGAGAAATGTGTCTTCATAGGATACCCAAAGGAAACTGTTGAGTACACCTTCTATCATAGATCCGAAGGCAAGATATTCATTGCTAAGAATGGATCCTTTCTAGAGAAGGAGTTTCTCTCGAAAGAAGTGAGTGGGAGGAAAGTAGAACTTGATGAGGTAAATGTACCTGCTCCCTTATTGGAAAGTAGT
>LR880972.1:131870015-131895144 GCA_904067115.1 Aegilops sharonensis
GGCATTTACGGGAGTACCGGGGGGTTACCGGAACCCCCCGGGGAGTTATTGGGCCCTAATGGGCCTTAGTGGAGAGAGAGAGAGAGAGAGAGAGAGAGAGAGAGAGAGAGAGAGAGAGAGAGAGAGAGAGGGGTGGCCAAGGCAGGCCGCGCTTCCTCCCCCTTGGGTCCGAATTGGACTAGGGAAGGGGGGCGGCGCCCCCCCTTTCCTTCTCCCTCTCTCCTCCTTCCCTCTTCTCCTACTCCAACTAGGGAAAGGGGGAATCCTACTCCCACCGGGAGTAGGACTCCCCCCTTGGGCGTGCCATGAGAGGGCCGGCCCTCCCCCTCCTCCACTCCTTTATATACGGGGGAGGGGGCACCCCATAGACACACATCTTGATTGTTTAGCTGTGTGTGGTGCCCTCCTCCACAGATTTCCACCTCGGTCATATCGTTGCAGTGCTTAGGAGAAGCCCTGCACTGGTAGCTTCATCATCACCGTCACCACGCCTTCGTGCTGACGAAACTCTCCCTCGACCTCAGCTGGATCTAGAGTTCGTGGGACGTCAGCGAGCTGAATGTGTGCAGATCGCGGAGGTGCCGAACCTTCGGTACTAGGATCGGTCGGATCGTGAAGACGTACGAGGGTACGTGGACAACACTCTCCCCTCTCGTTGCTATGCATCACCTAGATGGATCTTGCGTGTGCATAGGAATTTTTTTTTAATTACTGTGTTCCCCTACAGTCTCCTACCCTACGAACAATATCTATCTTTTGTTCTCCGCTAAAAGGAACTCGAGAGTGATTCTTTATTACACTTCGAGGGATAATCATATGATCCAACTATATTAGCATTGTTGAGAGATTGCACTAGTGAAAGTACGGGCCCTAGGCCTCATTTCTAAGCATTGCAATACCGTTTTTGTGCCCGTTTACTATTTGATACCTTGCTATTTTTATTTATTAAGATTATAAAAATATATTTCTACCATCCGTATTATACTTTTATCACCATCTCTTTGCCGAACTAGTGCACCTATACAATTTGCCATTGCATTGGGTGTGTTGGGGACACAAAAGATTTCTTGTATTTGGTTGCAGGGTCGTTCGAGAGAGACCATCTTCATCCTACACCTCTCACGGATTGATACACCTTAGGTGATCCACTTGAGGGAAAATTGCTACTGTCCTACAAAACTCTGCGCTTGGAGGCCCAACACGTGTCTACAAGAATAAAGTTGCGTAGTAGACATCATAGAGTTATCTCTCCTCTCTCTCAAAATCCATTATATTAATTTCCTCTTGATAATTTAGATGGTTCATAAATTTTATACTAAAGTTCTATTTAAAAAATCTTATATATTTGGAATCCTAACGACAATAATTTTTAACACTAAACACTACCAATGTTTGGCACATTTGGAATCACTTTTTTAAAACTTTATTTCACTGGCTAAAACAACTTTTTCACTTTCATAAGATATATTTGAATGTCAAAATATGCACATCACAAAGTAATTTGAAACCAAAAAATGTGATTTCAATTTAGTATATGCATATTCAACTTCAAAATATGCATCTCATATAAATAGCCAAAATCATATTTGGCAAACCAAGTAGAAATATGATATACAAAGGATATGTTTCACTTTCACATTGCATACTTCATGTCATGGACCAGATCAAAATTTTCACTTTCAGAATACGCATTTCAATTTCAGAACATGCATCCATTCCAATTTCACAAAAGAAATCACTACTACCTAAGAAAGGTGTAAGGTTCCATCCTACATCAACTTTTCTTCCACCCATCCTTCGTCTGCCCTCTGTGTGTATTACATCCACCCTTCCACCGGTTTTTTGTCCCTCCAAATTTTCTTTGGTAGTGGTTTTTATCTAGCCGGTCAAACCAGATCAATATTTGGGAACGCAATACATCCGCAATCGGTAATCAATCTATTCTTTGAAAATAAATATTTGCTAACACAATAAATTCACGTGAAGGAATCAATCACGATCGGTAATTATTTGGTAGCACGGTAAATTCACGGGAAGGAATCAATTACAGTCGGTTATCCTTCCTTTCAGGCCTTTGTATCTATCTCTACTATCACGGAAAGGAATCAATCATTCACGGGGAAGTATACGTTAGACACGATTGGTATTAAACCACTATTATATGTATGACCCCGTTGCAATGCTCATGCAATTAACTAGTCCATATTTAAGTATTGAACATTCATTCTTATGTCAGACAAATATTAACATCCATTCCAATTAAAAGATGGTTTCACATCACATATAAGTTTCACACCATAGATATCAGTTTCAGAGATCTAAAGTTCACATCACATATGTCAATTTCACATATCTACATACCAATTTTGATTCCAGAACAACATTTAACATATATCACATAATCAGTTCCAAAACTTCACTTGATTTCAATTTTAGTTCACTTCCATTGCATGAATATTTCAGTCTATTCCACAATTGAAATATTTCACTTGATTTCAATGTTAGATTTTCACTTCCGTTGGATCAATATTTTAGTATATTCCACAACTGAAATATTTTGCTACATTTCAAATCAAGAAGCATGGGAGGCTATCCATCTACTGAAGAACTAGGGGGGCTCAAATCATGCAACATAAAACCATAATCATGAAGGACACACACACACACACACACACACACACACACACATGCACGAAGAGAGTTAAGGGACTTGTGCTTAGCTCATTAGAGGGGTTCCTAGCACTGAAGATGGGCGGCGCAGTGTGGTCGCCGTCGTGGTGGATCTTGCCATTGTCGTCGATTGGCGTCTGAACCCCCCTGTGATAGATATGGCAAAGCTATGTGTGCCCCCCCCCCCCCCCCCCCCACCCACCCCCGCCCTAGCAAATGGTCTGAAGGGAAAACAATAGAGGGTTTAGATGAGGATAAATTTAGTATTTGGGCCCCTTAGGTCGGCATGTTTTATCATCCGACCCTCCCCCCCCCCCCCCCCCCCCCCCCCGTCCTCCCTAGCTCCGCCAGTGATGGCGGGTGTAGATCTCGGTGGTCGCCGTATCATTAAAAAATGCCATTGTCGTCGATTTGCGTGTGAACCCAACTGTGATAGATATGGCAGAGCTATGTGTGCTCCTCCCCCCCCCCCCCCCCCCCCCCCCCGTCCTCCCTAGCTCCGCCAGTGATGGCGGGTGTAGATCTCGGTGGTCGCCGTATCATTAAAAAATGCCATTGTCGTCGATTTGCGTGTGAACCCAACTGTGATAGATATGGCAGAGCTATGTGTGCTCCTCCCCCCCCCCCCCCCCCCCCCCCCCGTCCTCCCTAGCTCCGCCAGTGATGGCGGGTGTAGGCGAGCCACGCCGGTCGAACTCATCGGCTTGGAGTAAGTCATGAACTGCTTCTTTTTTCGTGTTGGCACTGGTTGGATCTGTTTGGCTTGGGCATAATTTAAGATGGTCCATACCTTTAAACACACATTATGTTTTTTAACAACATTGAACTAGGTACAAGATCAAGTTCATGTATTGTAATTATCAATTTCACACACTGAAATATTGTATTCCACATACTGAAATCATCAGTTTCATAAATTGAACATACTCAATACTAAAATCGGTCTCACACATGTAAAATCGGTTTCAGAGATTGAAAATACCAGTTTCACAAATTGAAGAAAAGTCAGTTTCACGTATTAAATTGTTAGTTTCACACAATGTGAAAGCGGGATGTTTCAATATGCATGTGAAACAAATTTTGTTTGAATGTGTTAAACATATTTATGAGATATGTGAAACAGATTACTTTTTTAAATGTAACGGAATTGTGAGAAATAGAATTTGTTTTAGTCTGTGAAAATAGTGAAAGAATTGAAATCGATTCTTTGTGGAATTCAACTAAAGATATGACTGAAATCCAAACTACCTTCAAGTCTGCTGAAGAATCTTGTTTTATAGGTCCTGTTGTTAGAAATTTAAATATATAAAATATATGAAACCGTAATTTTGAGTGAAAAGATATCAATCAACTAAAAAAGCACTAAAAATATAAATGGTTTTATGGGTAGAGATACGATGAGAAGTTGCATGTGCCTTCTCTCTCTTCAATACTCCCACGGGCAAAAGTTGATACGAAGAGAAAGCCTAATATTTATTTCGATGTATAGCAACATGCATCAATAAATTCATTAGTTGTTGAGTTATATGTGAACAGTTGGTACCAATCTCCACCAGGTAATGAGTGGTGAATTTTTTACTGGTATATAGCAGGGCTGCTAGATTTCCTTTTTCCTTGCATGTGTGTATCATATATGTCCAAGCTAGTTGCAATTACAAGGATGATATGTAAGCCCATATTCTGAGGGGCCTCCACAATTTCTAAACAAAGATTCACAACAAAATCTAACTCATAGAATTCGATGTATCTCCTTAATCCCAAAAGGTGTAGTGATCGGTGTGCGTGTATTGAAACTAGAACGGAAAAGGACATATAAAGAACGATGTTAATGGTAGCATACTTATCAGGATTTTGGAGCAACGCTACTACACAAACACCTACTCGAACCATCGAAAGTGATTACATGTTTGGGTATGCCTATTGATGTACGCACGTCAAGAAATGGAGCCTTCAAATATTTGAAGGAGTATGGAGCTGTGTTCAAGGGTGGACGAAGAAAAATTACTCTTCAGAGACAAAGAGTTGTCGATTAAATCAATGGCAAAGGTTATCCCCAAACTCAATCGCATGCTTCAAATTGCCTCGGGGTCCATGTTGACACATTAATGGACTATTGCGGAAACGTTGTTGGGAAAGTAGAACATGCAAGAGGAAAACGGCATGGGTTACTTGGGACACCAAGACTAAGCCAAAATACATGGGAGGCTTAGGCTTTCACCATGTTGAAATTTTCAATTTGGCTTTGTTGGCAAAGCTAATGTGGCGGGTTGTACGAGATCCTCAAGCTCTCAGCTCGCATGTTCTGAAGGCGATGTATTTTCTGAAGTCAGATGTCTTAGAAGCAGAGCTGGGAGGGTGGCCCTACCAAATATGAGATATGGTGTTCTCTGATTGCAGGACAAGTTGTTTTGAAGCATGGTCTGATCAAACGGATTGGCAATGAGGAAGGAACACGTATATAGAAACACAATTGGCTCCCTCCTGATCACCGGTCCATACCAGGACTGGCCGTTCTTGAAGGTGCTGAGTGTGCTGGAGCTCTTGCTCCCGAAGCGGATTTGGACGAGGAACACGTTGATGTAGTTTCCTGTTTTGTTGGAGGTGATGAAGAGTATCACCAGGTGCAACATGTCATCATTTGGAGCCTCCCTCCCAAGGAGAAGATGAGCTTTCGATCGGTGCTTTTAAGTTGTGACATCGGGAAGAAAATGTGGAGGCACACAACTTAGCTAAAGCCGCAACATCTCCCAGAGGGGGGCGATAAGCGTAGTTCATGTCTCCACCAAAGATTGCCTTTGTACCCCTGGACATTGTGTTCGAATAAACAGATCTTTATTACACTATAAAATCAGGTCTATTTCGCAATTTCCAGCTATTTAAGCACGCAATCCGTGTGGGAAGAACGAATATCATAAATACAGCCATAGAGCTCTCGTCTCTTACCCCCTTGTTGTAATCCCTCCTCCCTCAGCTCTCTGGTTTTCCTTTCCATTTCTTACTAGAAACATTGTATTGAGTCATCTTCCAAATCGAGAGCACATCCCATCTGGTGTAGATCGTGGTATCATAGACTGGGATCGATACAAGAAAACAGGTAGGGCATCTTTTCTTCAAGAGTGATGCTACACGGACAACAGAAAATGCACGAGGACGACGTTTCACATGAGCTGTTGATTTCCTTCTTGTTTTTAATCTGTACGGTCCATGTTAGTGTTGTGCAAGGATCATGCAGGTAAGTATCGTCTGCAGATCACTTTCGTTTCTTCAGTGCAAGATCTCCCTGGTATTGTTGGATGTTGAACGTGCATTGGAATGCCCCGCAAGCTGGTAGGAACACCAGGTCTAAGGCGACGGCAGTCTCTTGCTTCAAGGACTTCACCTCATGGACTCATCGATTCAAGGAACCGAGCAACAAAGCTGCCCCTGCTTCTTGGCGTGCCATGTAATTTGTTTGCTTACCTAATCTGTTATCAAACGCTTCAAGTAATATGCACAGGTAAGAAAAAAACTCAACTCCAGCAAATGCAGCACGGTACAGTTTTTATTTGACATAATTTGTCTAAAGTTTATCATAAACGGAATGGAGGACCAGTACAGTTCAAAAACCGCAAAATGGACTTAACGAGGTGCTGGCTGTTAGATCACATCCACTTCGAAGTACTTTGACTCATGGTCACACAAACGCGCCACAAACAGGCCGGTTGTGTTACACTATTTAACTGCACTACGTATGAATAAGAACCCAGGGTGTGAGGCATATTATGCAGTTCAAACTTTCAAGTATGTTAACTAATCAACTCTACGGGTAATTTATCAAAAAAGTGCAAATTCAAACTCAAACTACAAGAAGCGAATGCGACCGGCACGCACATCCGAGCACAACAGAAGAGTGCTGACGCCCAGAAGAGGTGGCATAAAATAATATACTCCCTCCGTCTCATAATATAAGAGAGCATTTTTAACACTACACTGGTGTCAACTAGTGTCAAAAACGCTTTTATATTGTGAGACTGAGGGAGTAGATACTTCGTTCCATTACACAACAACAGATGTACGCTAACGCTAATCAGCACAATCAGCACTCCCTACATTTGCAAACTAACATAACTAAGGACGTTAATATCTAACCGCAGATCAGACGTTCAGAGTTCAGAGCCACCCACAAAGGCAGATCCATGTTAGCCTCTCTGAATCCAGAGCCGCCCACAGCACCTGGCGAGTATATGCATTTACCTGCCAGGTGGCCGAGCCTGATTTGTCCGCTGACCACCACCAGGCTGCAGATACCGTTCGATTGCTTGATCGTAAGCAGAACCCACCAGGCTCCCTCTCATCTGCCCCGTGGGCTGCCAGTTCGGATCCATCTCGATCTCCGGGACATCGGAGTCCTCGAGGAGGGGCGTAGCGGGAGTCGGAGAAGGTGGTAGACCAGGAGACGGAACACGCAGAACAGTGGGTGCTAGGCCAGGAGACTGCACCCGCGGAACAGTAGGTGCTAGGCCAGGAGAATGTACACGCGGAGCAGCAGGTGCTAGGCCAGGAGACTGCACGCGAGGTTGCACTGGTGGAGTTGACTGTCGGGACATTGCTTGCGTCCTCGTTGCCTGGCTCTGCTGGGGAACATAGAGATGGCCTGGTGTGGCCTGGCTAACTGCAACGCCTCGGTTCACCAGTTGGCCTATTAGATTGTCGAATTGTCTCTGGTCATATTGCTGATATTGTTGAGGGTAGGGAGCTCCATAGGCATTAGCACCTCTACCCTGTCCAGGGCCTCCTGTCGGCGGTCTCATATGCATGAAAGGATTTGCAGCAAGGCCCATAACCCGACCACGTTGATGGTTTGGCATGTTGCGCATATCCTGCCAGAATTATGCAAGTCCATCAAGAAATGTTGTTTATCAAGATAAATTCAATCCAAGCAAAAATACAGAGAAAATTGGTTCCACTTCTTGTTAATAAGTTGAAACTGGCTGCACTGAGCCCGCAGTCTACAGTAGTGTTACTCAACAATGTCGTTATTGTAGGTGCTTACTCCAACTAACATCCTAGCGCAACTAACAGCTAATTGCGAAAAATACTTGATGCGGTTGCAAAACACAAGCGAGATAGTATACAATTATGTAACAGGCCTGGAGCTTTTCAAATGACTAGGCATCAAGCACTTTTCAAATAACTCGGAACCAAATAAGACATTTTTCAACATCCAAACACTATCATACTACCAGTTATGGAGCTCCGGTGACTTATCACTTGGTTTTGCATAAAAGTAAAGTCATCAGCTAGTTTTAATGTGAGTAAATATATATTCCCTCTGTAAACAAATATAAGATGTTTAGTGATCTAAAACAGAGGGAGTATTTAATATGATACGTACAGTAATTTTATTGCAAGATAAAACAATGCAATCCTACACTATGTTGGTAAATATCATGCCATAGGGCCTTTAGAAGAGTAAAATTACCTGTTGTGTCGGCTGTAGATGGAATGGTGAGGAACCATCAGGAGCCCTTGAGAGTGGCCCAACACCATTGACCATCGATGTGATTACACTGTCTGCATTTGTCACATGATGTGCTTGGTAGTTTGAAGAAGGTGAAATGGACTGTGGGGTGGGAGGTGGACAATTCGAGACATTTGCCTGCACCCTTCTAGATGAATTATGTTGTGGCACTGCCAGAGCCTGGACTGCTACAGGCTCTCTCCTGACATTTCTAGTATGATGTGCTGATCGAAGTAAAGAATCTAGCTGTGATTGCATCTGCATAATATTGGGGTATCCTTGTGAAACTTGCTGCATGGCGGATGCTAAATTGGAGGTTTCAGAAGGAGAGATGGCACGTGTGGTAGCAGGTTGCATTTGCAGGATATCTCTAGGGAGAATAGACTCCAAGGTCCCAATTGAACTAGAGCCAGGTCCGCCACTAGATGATGGTAACGAATTTTGGCCAGAAGTTGAAGTTCCACCTCCTACATACATATCTTCTGACTGAGCGGCTGTGCTTAGAGGGAAATCCGGAAGATAGTCCATGACAGATATATCTTGACTATTCAACACAGGCTTCAAATCTTCTGAGGGAGATGCTGAGCTCATAGGCAGATCACCATCATCATCCTTGTTTATTAGGTCTATAACATCCGAAGGAGTTGCATCAGTTTCTACAGTATTCTCGTTCTGCTGAATTGCATCACCATGTTTATCTTGTTTCTCATCATGAACTGAAACAGCTTTCCAAGATCCATCAGGGAATACAAGAACATCCATGATATCATTACCAGTCTCTTGTAAAATCTGAAACAAAAAGGAGATCAATCACATAGGAAAACATAATCAGATGAAAACATGTACAGAACTACAGATACATTATACAACTTGCCTTGGCCATCTCTTGATCAATTCGAATGTCAATGAAATTTGAAGGAGTATTACAACATGGACAACGCCAGGTTGGTTTCCTCGAGTTAATATCCATGTAACTGTCATAATCAAAACACTACAAAATACAGGCCATATTATTATTTATGTCAAGAAGGAAAAGGCTCAACCCATGAATACAAATAAACAGATAAAATCTGTACCTGATGGTGTTTGCATAGACGCCCTTTAACTGGGGTTTGCACACGCCTAAAACTGCAATAATGAACAAAAAACATTTTCAACTGCAGCTCATTAGCATTTTCCGTTCAAATAAGCAGAGGTTCAATTTACAAAACCGAATAAACAACAGTCTAGACAGACACATGGAGTATCAGAGTAGTCATTACAATGTGAATAAATTGTCCAAATTGAGTTTGTGTAATATTGCCACATAGTCACATACATATGCATGATAGAATTGCAACTTCTACATTGGCAACCAGACACAGAACAGAATTCATTAATGGAGATTGATGACAAAGAATAGTTTGTATAGAGGTTCTTTGTCATATTACATGCAAGAGCTTACTTGGGCCCTTGTAATATTCCCTCTGTTCCAAAATATAAGGTGCATTAGTTTTTTCAGAAGTCAAACTTGTGCATGTTTGACCAAGTTTTGAGAAAATGTATTAATATCTATAATACCAAATTTGCATCATTAGATCCATCATGAAAAGAATTTCCATATTTTATTTATTTAGTATTGTGGACATTGATATTTTGTTCTATAATATTGGTCAAACATACATATGTTTGACTTACACGGAAATTTATGCACCCTATATTCAGGAAAGGAGGGAGTATGTATATAACATAACAGGATTGAAGGCGGCTAGGCGCCCAAGTTTTATCAATTTAGAGTAAGTAAATTCAAACACAATACAGCAAAGTACATGTCATGAACATACAGTACCTTATGGGGCACTTTAGGGAAACTCTTGATGGCCCTTCAAGTAGCATATCTGAATCTGAATCTACATAAAAGTTCACAATGAGGAATTGAAACAAAAACATGTCATTCCAGATTTGAGTCAAGAAATTGTCAAAGCATAATATAAAATTATAAGAACTAAACTTAATGACCTACCAGGAAGATCTGTTGTGACTGGTTGGGCATAGTCACTGAGTTTTGGAGCATCAAAAGACATCAAATTGTTCACAACTGCTACAGCTATGATGTAGTTAGCTGCAGTATAAAGCTAAATCAGCACATGCTAGAAATTTGATGTGTGCTTCTGGAGAAGAACGGAAAACACACAAAACATAATCATCAAATATACCAGTAAAATATCCAACAGCTTGTACAATGTTTGCACCATATTTGAGCATCTTGGTGATATCAGTGGGGAACTGGGGTCCTGTTTCCTGTTAATTATTTGAAATGCGTGAACTAAGCTTGTTTGAGAATTGATGGTTAACCACTGTCAACAGGGAGCACAAGGCTTTGTGATAAAGGCAAAAAAAATGGCAGGAAGTGGAAGGCAACGGTTTTCTTCAAACAAAAAGTAATTAGTCAAAGAAGTGGGACACTAACCATTGAAACATTAGTCCTCTTGTCCACACCTTTTCCGTTTACTAAAAAGCTGAAACATAAAAAACATCAGGCATGTGTCTCTTGGCATAACATATCAAGCATCAAAGCAAAGAAAGTAATGCACCTCACATGCTGGGGGCTTGCGATACATGATGAGACATCTAAATTTTCCTTTTGGACAACAACTAGACACTGCAGAAGGTGAAACAACCAATAAATCTACTGCATATAAAATCATGAGACAATGACATTGAAAGACAAAATCAATAAGAGAATTATAATACATACTCCATCCGTTCCAAATTATTTTGAGTTCTAGTTTCTCTCAAGTCAGGCTTCCCTTATTCGACCAAGTATATAGAAAAACGTGCTAATATTTTAAAACATCAAGTATATAATAATAATACACAAATACATTTTATGATGAATCCAATCAAACTAATTTGGTGTTGTAGATACTGGTATAGTTTTCTATAGACTTGGTTAAACTTAAAGAAATTTGAGTTAGACTAGAAATACAAATAATTTGAAACGACGGGAGTAGTCATGAAGTGCTACCGAACTCCCACAATAGCGTTGTACTATCCGATCACTCAATAAACAACAAGGGCATACAGAACAGAGATTTTGGAATAATTAGCATACAAGCAGAATCTGTGCAACTATTACTCCCTCTGTAAACTAATATAAGAGTGTTTAGATCACTACTTCAGTATTCTAAACGCTCTTATATTAGTTTACGGAGGGAGTAGTTGTTATTGACAGCTAGAAACTAAACAAGTTGGTCCCAAAAACTTTTGGACACTATTCCAGAAGAGGTATCACGGTAAAGTAAACAGGACGACAGTGGGCAACATGAAGACACAACAAATTTACAAAAATTCAGTTGCCCAGTATGAAGCCTTTAGTCCCAAACAAGTTGGGGTAGGCTAGAGGTGAAACCCATAAGATCTCGCAACCAGTATCAAGCCAAATGCAAGAGACATTAATGCAATACTAACCGATGCAAACAGAACATGATGCTACATAGTGTTATGTTTAACATTGTAAAAATACCTAAGAGGGTTGCCACTGTGTCAAGCTTTTGGTCAAGAAACTCAAAAGAAAAACATATAATTAAGTGAATAGTATAATAGCAAAACAAGAAAATCAGTATATGAGCAGTTTAAATAACATTAAACACTTGTTGAGACAAGCCATGCAGAATACTTAAATGGCATCAACACTTGTTGAGACAAGCCATGCAGGATACTTAAATGGCATCAACACTTTTTAAATCAGCACATGGGCAGTTTAAATAGCATCAACACTTTTTAAATCAGCACATGGGCAGTTTAAATAGCATCAACACTTGTTGACACAGCCAAGTAAAATACTTAAATAGCATCAACACTTGTTTAAATCAGTACATGAGCAGTTTAAATAGCATGAACACTTGTTTAAATCAGTACACAGGCAGTTTAATAGCATCAACACTGAAATTTAGTAAAAGAAATATTTTCCCTGGAATGGTACTTACAATCTTTTCATGTTTAGGTAGATTTCTATGAATAAAGAAGTCAGCCATCAAAATATCATATCCAACCTGCAAGTACAGGCAGGTATATCAAAGCCAGGCTACAGTTATGAAACAAAGCTTTGTCGCTTATCAACATTTGTCCTCCCACATCATCAGGATGTAAGAATGCAAAAAAGTGGGCGTGAGTGATTATAACAAATTAGAGAACTTTATCAGGAAGAATAGCACATATAAGATATTTTAATTGAACAGATTGACCACCTTTGCTTCCAGCGAAGTGATTAGACGGTCGAACTTCAACTTAGGATAATACCTACAAGCAGGACCACATTAAAACAAATAAAATGTGTCACGAAGCTAATGAATGACTACGGTTGATCATATTATAAGTTTATAACCAATGGGTTCAAATACTCCCTCCTTCCCATAATATAAGAGCGTTTTTTACACTGCACTAGTGTCAAAAACGCTCTTATATTAAGGGATGGAGGGAGTATTTATTTAAATTTGTCTTGTGAATACTAACCTAAACAACTGAAAATGGGAAATTGGCATTTTAAATTTAATAGCTTAAAATTTTGAAATATACTGACTCTAAGCTACACAATATTTGGAGTTCATATTATGTTTCAAGTACTCCCTCCGTTCACTTTTGTAAGTCGTTTCAGACAACTCAAAATAGGCTGTTTTGCACATTGTCTGAAATGTCTTCAAGGTCTTATAAAAGTGAACAGACGGGAGTATTATTTTTACATTTTGAACTCTGAAGCATGATAGAGATATCCATGTCACCCTGAATTAAAAGTCCGAAGTGTTTAATCAGATAGTAAAACATGTTTCGTGAAAATGGGCTTTCCCATCTCACATTTTTTGTGGTTCTAATTTCATTTTGTATTAAGATTTACATAAAACTAGACAACAGGGAATATGATGGCAACATGTAAACATCCAGAGAAAGAGATTCCCTCCTTACCTTGGCATTATTGTTGAAATGATTTCAAGCACGGTGCTGTCATTAGCTGGCTCGCTACTATTCGTGCAGAAGCTGCCAGATAGCTTCATGCCAAGATAAATTATAACTAGGTAAGATGATATGGCCATGCCACCACCCAAGACTACAGATATGCAATGAACATAAAAGAAGAAACCAAGCATTTCATACACACCTCATCAGCCATTCTGAGAATATCAATGTAATCTGAAGGCTGAAACCATTTGTTTTTACAAGCATTCTGCAAAACAGCATGTGCATTAACAGATTAACTTTTTAGTGGAGAGCCACATATTATGTTTGAAAAACAAGCTCAAGAGACAAATTTTAACCTTGGCATATAACCTAATCAACATATGCATGTAACATTTTGAATCGCTTGAAGCAACCCGAAGGTAAATTATACAGTTGAAGAAATTTAACACACATGAGTAGAATCAATGGATAGATGGTAATTGTTTTATAGCAAAACATTGGGTTTTTTTTAGACCAGCAGAACATTGGGTTGAAGCAAATAATATGTTGATGATACAGATAATCATATATGCAGTCACGGAAGAAAATGTGTTCTTCTCTATAAGTCTGTTTACAACAGGACTTTTCAAATAAACCAACATGAGTGAAACAAGACTATATAAACAGATAATTCCTTGTATGTAATTGTGTTCTGGTCTGGGAAGTAAGTTTCTAAGTGGTACTAACACATGACTGGCATGAAAGGTGATTTACCTTGCATGATATGATCAGTACCATGACAGAAGATTGTAGAAATGGATCCTTCCTCAGCTCATATACCTGGTAAATAGTGGTAGACTTCAAATTAATAGCACAGAAGTACACACAATATTGACCACGACTTAATTTACTGCATAAACAAATTATCCACCAACAACGAATGGAAAACATAATTCAAGGTCAAAATTCATAAGAGTACAAGTCATATGCTAGTTAACTCATACAACTAATCTAGAAAATAACAATGTTAGGAGGTGTTCCCCAGAAGAAGAATTAAAGAAGTTCAAAAATACAAAATATATTCATCCAATCCTGAATAGACGGGCAGTTTCGGGTATGGCACAAAACTGGCAAAGACTATATTACCCCCTTGATTAGGTCACTTATTACCAGAAAAGGTGTATGAACAACAGAATCACAAATCTAACATAATTTCCTGTGAAATTAGGAACTAGAATTCTCCGAAGAGTATCCGCTATTATAGTACTTGAAAGGGAAAGTAATGTCACTTCACTTTTCAAGTTCAAGTTAGACTCTCATATGAGTTTCCTTAACTTTGGTGGTCAACTAGTTATCTCTATGCTATGAAGTTGGTGTACTTGAATTAACAAAGCACACTGGTGAGGCCGTGACCCCTCTCGAAGAGATGTTTCGGAGGAAATCTGCCATTCATTCATTTAAGTCCCACAATTACACAGCTTGCACTCGCAGCCTATAATATTGTGTTACTCCCATTTGATAAACATTGCAATTTTAGACAAAAGGAGAAGGTCCAAGGGTAAAAATACCTAGCTTACATGAAAAACTCAACTGCCATCGCACCAAATGTACATTCCACTTCTATAATACACTAAGGTAATCATAATTCGTAACTGCTGTAGTAAGTCACAGGAACAAAAATCACAAGTAAGGAAGGGCGGTTATGGTCTAATAATTGGACTCGCCAGCAGAAACTGCCATGTCCGTTTCACCACTGCTATACGGACCGGCCAAAAGACAACAGAAATTGAGAAGACCGCGCGGAACAAAACAAGGGGGATTTGTCCGGCAGAGGAAGGGGACAGACGCAGTTTTACCTTTCTCAAAGTATCTGGTATTTCGCCCGCGATCTTAGGAATGTCTCCGCCCGACAGCGCGTAATCGATCCCCCTGCAAGCACGCGCGCACGCACGCACGGAGAAAAAAAATTAGGCGAAGAGCCACTGCGCCGCGTCGCCGCGGCCAAAAACCCTAGGGAGAATTAGGGGGGACGGGGACTGGGGCTGGGGAGAGCGGGATAATGCGGGTGGGGGGAGGGGCGGACCTGGCGAGGGCGTAGACGAGGTGGGAGAGGTCGCCGGGGGCGAGCGCGTAGGAGCCGCCGCGGAAGTGGCCCCTGATCCGCTCGCCGATTGCCTGGAGGCGGACCGCGTTCATCTCCACCGCCTTCTTCAGCTGCTCCCTGGCCTGCTGCTGCTGCTGCTGCTGCTGCTGGGGCTGCGGCTGCGACGGGGGCGCGGAGGGCTGGGGCTGGGAGGCTAGGGCGGCGCCGCCGGACATGGCCCGGCCTGGCTGGGATGGCGGCCGCGTGTCTGTCTCTCCTCGGGGACAGAGGGGAGGCGAGGCGGCGGGGAGGAATGGCGAGTACCCGTAGCGGAACCGCTGCGGGCAGGTGGGTGGCGCGGTGGGACGGGCGAGGGAGTGTGGCGTGTGGATGACGGGGGAGGAGAGGTTGGGTTGTTTATTTACGGGACGTGGGAGAGAAAAAATGTTGGGAATACGCGCGGGGTCTTCGGTGGGCAGTTGGGAGGCGGAGCGGTGGGGGCGCGTAGGGCCCGCGCGTCAGCGAGCGTTTTGGAGGCGGTTCGCGGGAGGGATTTCGTACGCGTCGGTTGCCGGCTGGTACGTACATATTGGTTTTCGTTCTTATTTTTTGCAGATAAGTATAGAGTATATATACGTAGTGCTCACGTTTTATTTTGTTTTGCTTATTTTGAGGGTATCAATGTATCCGTATATTTGTCGTATATCATCTATGCATTAATGTCGCTTGACTGGTATGTCTAGTCACAACCCACGCAGTATTTATGCACTTGAGTCCCTCCACACACACACACACCCCGGAAAACCCTCACCACCAGACGACAACAATGACATGCTCCTCTCTTTATCATCAATCATCAGCAGCCAGTCGTTGCTCCATCTCTTTTCTCCTCTCGCCATCCCCCTTCTCTGCTCGCTCAAGCTCCCTTCTCCCCTTTCCGCTTCGTATAAATAGTTCATCCCTCATGTTTATTTGTTCCTCCATAGAAATAGCTGGCCCACTATAGAATAGGGAACTGCTTATTATGCTTTCTTATGCTTAGCAGATAAGACATTACTTGAAAAAAATGCACTTAGACGAGCGTTATTTACTTCTTCGCTGGCCTGGTTGGGATCCTAGACAGAACATAACACTGCATGGCGGATAGCTCCATTGATTAAATGGTTCATATGCATGTAGTCAACAAATTAACGTTATATCAGTGCATTGAAATGTGTGCGCTCTCGGCTCATTATTATATAATGGTAAACATACGACATAAGGAGGGGCCTCTTCTCTAGCGGCAACAACTCTCATTGGATCTTGCAAAAATTTGATAGAACATCCAACTCCTCTTCCTCGCTGTGTGTAGCCTCGATGTGTCATCCCCTTAGCGACGTTCCTCCTCTCTGCTCCACTTGCTTCCACGCCCTTTTGACCCCTTTATCGCGAGAGGATGGGAAAGAGGGAAGGGTGGGGTAGGTGGAGACGAGAGATACATATCCTATCGCTGCTGATGTGACATTAGGTTGCATTTATTATCAATTATGTTTTCTAGCCCACTTCATGTATTTATGTGCGTATTTGCAGTTCTATGACCGTGTATCCGTTCATATTCAATCAATCACTCCATCAAATATGCAACTCAAAGCTCTAGTGCTCGTTGCGGGACTATTTGTGTGTAGGTGGGTGGCGTGGTTGCTTTTGGTGGGGTGGGGGTGGCGATGGGCTATTGAGAGGCGGGTGGGTAAGGAGTCGTGGGGCTCGTGTGTCAGCGAGCAGTTCGAGGACGGTCCATGGGGGAGATCTCCTAGGTGTCGATTGCCAGCTGATACGTATATTGGTTTTCCATCTTATTTTTCCGCGTATATAGTAGTATCAGTTTTCTCTTTGAGTAGTGCTCTATTTTGCGAGGGGATTGCTCATGTTTATACAATAACAAAATAGTTAGGAAAATGTGTGCCTCTCATTCTCACACCCGATCACTCACAAGAACGTGCTGAGGGGGCTATGCAGTTGTCAGTACGTGTAAGAGGAGCCCACGCACGTTGTCCTTCCTTCTCTTTCAACTCCCTCTGTCTATTACCTAATGTGGGACGCGTACACGCTCAAAACATATGGGAAGCACACACCCTCAAACATATGACAGGCGCACACATGCATCTTTTTTTTTCAACTTTCGTCCGTGCGGAGTTTCCAGTATCAATTTTCTTTGTGTAAGATCAAGATTATACAAATGAAATACTTGATCATCCTCTTCTAAATTTAGCTTCATGGTACTCTTCGCTCAAAATTCATGGCACATTAAGTTTTGCTATTGCAACTTTTTGACCCATATCTCTACTATTATATGAGAGTTTGTAGGTTCGCGTCACCTCCCGTCACCCCTCCATGTTAGTTTTCCCCGTCCGCTTACCTTAGTTTTTCCTCCCCACGCCTCCCTGTTTGGAATAATCCAAATCAGATCGGTATTTCCTTTCCTTGTCCTACTGAAAACCATGTCCTGCATTAAATCAATCAAATCTTACCAAAACCATGTCTTGCATTAAGTCATCAAATCAAATCTTATCAAAACCTCAACTAAATCAAAAACTTTCTTTCCTTTCCCTACCATACCTAAATCAATTCAAATCTTAACAAAACTTCGGCTAAATCAAAACTTTTATTACCTTCCCCTACACACACTCAAATAAAAAAAATCTTACCAAATTTTGTAATATGGTGCATGTAAGGTATATATCAGACACGATTGGTTTTGGCACTTTATAATATGTATATGCTCACGTTGCAACGCACGGGAAATTATCTCTGCTATTAGATGGGAGTTCGTAGGTTCTTCTCACCTCCCTTCACCACTCCAGGCTTGTATGTTCTCTCTCCCACGGAAAAACCAATTGTTTCCCTTGGCTCTCCATGTTTGTTTTTCCCCGTCCACCTACGTTAGTTTTTCCTCCCCATACCTCCCTATTTGGAATAATATAAATCAAATCGATATTTTCTTTCCTTGTCCTACTAGAAACCTTGCCGTGCATTAAATCAATCAAATCTTACCAAAACCATGCCTTGCATTAAGTCATCAAATTAAGTATTACCCAAACCTCAACTGAATCAAAAAACATCTTTTCCTTCCCCTACCATACCTGAATCAATTCCAATCTTGCCATAAATTTAGTTAAATCAACACTTTTATTACCTTACCCTACACATAATCGAATCAAATAAAATCTTACCAATTTTTCTAATATGGTGCATGTAAGGTATATATCAGGCACGATTGGTTTCGAAACTTTATAATATGTATATGCCCACGTTGCAACGCGTGGGCAATTAGCTAGTTAGTATAAAAATTTTGTTAATCAAAAGGAGAAAAAACAATTTGGAATATAAAAAATATAAATTATATATCGTAGAAAATGCATAGTAATATAGTGACTGTTGGTAAAATTCTTGTTACATTAGCAAACCTTTGATCGTTAAAAGGTTAATCCATGGACCCTTTGTTCGACAATTGATCATATAAACTCCATATCATACAAAATATCAAGTTGTAGAGTAATTGTTGGTCAAAGATATGCCATATACGCAACCTTTATTCATGGGAGGTTAATCTCTTTGTCGTACGTTCACTATAGAATGTAATACACAACCTTTGACCATGAGATGGTTAATCTTTGGACACTATGTTAACCAAATTTAATACGCAAACTACTACGTTCACTATACTTCGTTGGACTTTTTGTCGTCCAACTACCCTGTTGTCATGACGACCACTTGTAGGAGCGTGTTGAGGGGACCGTGCGGCCGTTGGTATGCATAGGACAGGCCCACACACACGTGATCATTCTTTCTCTCCCAACTCTCTCTCTCTCTCTCTCCCTCTCACCTAGTATGTGAGAGCACATGTGGCATCTCTGTTTCTCAACCTTTACTTTCGGTGTGGAGTTTCCAATACCTATTTTATTTGCGTAAGCTCATGATTAGAAATGAAATACCTAATAATTCTATTTTGAATTTGGCTTCATTGTAGTTTTTTTGCTTGAAAATTCATTGCATATGAGATTTTGTTAGCACAAATGTTTGACCAACAGTAGTATAAACAGTTTCTACTCAGACGATAAATAAATAATTTGGAATATAAAACTAATTGTACAAATTGTATATCTTAAGAAAAATATAGTAAAGAGTTAAATGTTGGTCTTGTCCTATATGCAACCATTGACCGTCAAAGGGTTAATCTTTGGGCATTTGTTTGAATATTCACCATATAAATTCTATGTCATATAAATATATACTCCCTCCATTCATTTATATAAGGTGTATTTGTTTTCTGATAAAAATCCACAATGTAAGGTGCATTTACTCTAATTCCACATAATTCCAATCTTGGCCCTAAAGAATAAGAAAAGTATCTCTCCCCTGATTGCATCTATCTCTTCTTATAGAGAACAAAAGGAAACAATCTCTCTCCCGATTGCGTGTATCCCTTCCTTTCCTAGCCTAAATGATTTACTTGCCGCTAATCCATGAATTAGACAAGGGTAATTTTGGCCTAAATTATCAATAATTATGTGCCTTGGTCACCGTGCTGAAAATAATGCACCTTACATAAAGGAATGGAGGGAATATAACACAATAATTATTAGTCAAAGTTATGTCTAAGGCTAGTCATAGTGGGAGTAACTTAGCTAGTAACATAGCGCACTTCAAGAATCTTTTGCTTATGTGGCAAGTATTTAATGTGAGGTGGTAACATAATATGTTACTGTAACATAGCGTGTCCCAAGACAAGATGAGTCTACAAGCTAATAAATGAAGCCATCTATGACACTACTATCATGTTACTTTGCATTATGAAGGTAGTAACTTAGACTAGTGTCATATGCATAACACTAGTCTAAGTTACTCCCCACTATAACCAGCCTTATACACAACTTTTGAACCGGAATAACTCCTTATGACAATAGTCAAGGTTCGATCACGAGCGGGAGCGCGCTCGAAACTAGGCGGCACTATTGGACGCGTGCGTGTGTAGAAAAGAAATCAAACCAAATTAACTCCCTAGTGTCTAACCACATCCATGGTCAAGGGTCAACTGAGAGCGAGAGGGCTCTAAGGATTGTGTGGCGTGGTTGGACGTGTTACTGTTATCCTTAGAGACAAATGGCTAAGGTTGTTGGATGGTTAGAGGGACAATGTTATCCACAATCACCACGGTTCAAGTCTTGATGCTCGCATTATTTCTGGATTTAGTTCAGGATTTTCGACGATGCGCTTTCAGTGGGAGAAGACGTTCTCATCGATGACGAGGCACATACGATGACTTCGTAAATCTCAAGATGATATGCCAGCTCAGTCTCTCGAAGGTGCTCATAGGAGTAAGGTGTGTGTTTGTACGTTCAGAGATGAGTGTATGCGCGTATGTATGAACGCTTTGCATCTATACTATGTCAAAAAAGGTATGTTTTACGTCAAATCAAATGAACTCCCTACCTTCTAATTGGGCACATGGTCAATGTCAAACCGAATTAACTTCCTACCATCTAATTGTACACACGTGCATGGGGTGGGGAGTCAAACCGAATTAACTCCATACTGTTTTCAAAGGAAAAGTGTTACTACTTCAGTTCAATGAAAAGTGGACTTGCACTTTTTTCATCCGGTTATGAGTTTCTGAAAAGTGGAAGTTGCACTTGTCACTAACTGAAGTTGTACCTTTTCAAAAATCCGGTGAAAGTTGCAGTTTTCACTTAACTGAAGTTGTGTTTTTTCAGAAATCTAGAGAAAGTTACACTTCTCAGTAAACTGAAGTTGCACTTTTTTCACAGATCAGGGGAAGTTACACTTTTCACTAAATTGAAGTTGTACTTTTTTCACAAATCTGGTGGAAGTTACACTTTCGACTAAACCGAAATCATACATTTTCATAAATCTACTGCGCTTCTAGAAAATTGCAATCAACTGAGAATCAGTAATACGTTTTTTAGCTATAGTGATTGCCAGCTGGCAGTGGCGAATCTAGCACGAAATTGAAGAGTAGGCTCAAACATCAAGTTTTCAAGTCTAGTTAGCAAATGCATTGCAATTTACATGTTAAACACCTCAGTAAAATTGTCAAGTAGTATGTTTAGCTGAAATAGGATATTTGGAGGGTAGGCTTCAGCCTGTTGAAGCCCCCCTAGTGGAATCGCCACTGCCAGCTGGTACATATATTGGCTTTCCTTCTTATTCGCTACTCCTCTTACTCACTACGTGTGGCCTCCCTGCATCATCCCCTTAGCAGTGTTTCTTCTCTCTGCTCCACTTGCCTCCACGCCCTTTTCACCCCTTCACCATGAGAGGACGGGAAAGAAAGAGTGGGGTGGGGTAGGTGGAGATGAAAGACACATATCATATCACCTCGCACGTGACATTGGGCTGCATTTATTGGCAATTATGTTTTCTAGCCCACTCCACAATTTTACGTGTGTACTTGTAGCTCTATGATCGTGTATCCATTCATATCTAATCAATGACTACACTAAATATGCATCTCATATCTTTAGTACTCGTAGCGGGACTATTGTTTGTAGGTGGGTGGTGTGGTTGCTTTTGGTGGGGTGGGGGTTTGGGAGTGTGTGGCGTATGGAGGACAAGAAAGAGAAGTTATTTATGGGACATGGGGAAAAAACCAAAAGCAAAATATACACGCGGGCTTTTGGTGTGGTGATGATGGGAAATTGGGAGGCGGATGGGTAAGGGGTCGTTGGACCCGTGCGTCAACAAGTGGTTCAGGGACGGTTCATGGGGGGGTCTAACAGTTTTCAGGTACCGTTAACGAGTGGTGTCGATTGCAGTATGTATATCGGTTTTCCTTCTTATTTTTTCAGCCATATAGTATCTTTTTTGCTTCCTCCTGGTTTTCTGACATCACGGTCCCACACCATTCTCAACCTATATAGTCAATAAACGAGAGATTGCATAAGGAGCGGCCGACAGTTGGGACCCAGCAACTCAAGCAGTATTTGTTTTTTGAGGTGTGAGCAGAGTTTTTCTTGAGCGATGTTTTCGTTGTTGTTCAGAGGAGCAGGGTATCAACTAGGCAGGCTGTGGCCCGTCTAGCCCAGGCTATTATTTTATCTCTACCAAATATCCAGCCTAGATATTATCTTTTCAAGGTGAAAATGGCTAGCCCAGCTATACTATTTTTTGAGGAATACCCAACCCAGGTCAACTTGTTATTCTCCGCCCCGCTGGGCTGCAAATCTTTCCTAGGAGGGATGCATTAGGCTTAACAAGAAAATGAGATTTAAAAAATAATAAATGAAATGGAATTATAAAAACTGGGCTGTAACTATAAAAAAACGCACCAAACAGGTAATTAGTTTTTTTTAAATATATTATTGGATTTTGAAAATTTTAATTTCATTACTTGTTGCGCGCGCAATATTTTGTTGGGTTTTTACCTAATACAAATTTATTTTGAAATTATATTTAATCTGACTCGAAATTTAGGAATAAAAATATTTTTTATCCCATCAAAATGTGGGAAATTTTGTTGAATTCTGTTTTGGGCAGTTGGTTAAAATTATTAATTATTGTCCTAGCTAGAAAATGGGCTGTAATTTTAACAAACTATAAATGGATGTAATAAATTCCATTAGAATTCAAAAATGAGCTGTACATTATTACAAATCACAAATGGGCTATATGTTCTCTGCCACACATGTGATGCTCACTGGTGGGCCTACTAGTAAGTGTGCACGTGCAACGCGTCTTAAGCCTTAACCAAGTTCATAATAAGTATATAATTAAAACATGATTTTTTTCCAAAAATATATGAATTAAAAAATACACGATGTTGCAATGCCACCCAAGTTGTGTTTCCAATAGTGAGAAACCATTGTGAATTTGTGGTCAATAACGTCTGTTGTTTCACTTATTTAATGTTCTCACGGGTTGTCAAAGAAGAAGATCAAATCTATTAATCCTTCCATCACAAAATGTACCAATCTTGCACACGCATTTTCCTTTCATGGAAACCTAGCATTCCACGACTCAATCATCGTCTACATCAAGAATTATATAGACAAGACAATCCGTGAGCTACATAGGATGGCTTCCGTGAGCATCACCCGTACCCAAATTGGCTAGCACAAATCTTCAAGAAAAAATGGCTAGCACAAGTGAGGTGAAAACTGTAGCTGCTGCACCGCCTTCTACCTCCTTCAAGTGAATAACTGTTTCCAAGCATCGCCTTGCCATCCAGTGTTGGAACTCGCCTACTGATGGTGGATTTATTTTATCTCTCTGCCCTCACAACATCCAAATGGGGCATACTATTTGTAGTAGTAGTTTGTCCGGCAACCTGAAAATTTCAGTAGGTACTTAATGTAGAACTGCACTTTCAACAATTTAGTTGTATAACGTGCTTTTCAAAAGTGGCCAAGAGTGCTAATTTATAGACAACCTGAAAGTGTACAGAAGTTTCATCCATCCTCATGCTCTATGCCCAAATGTACATTGATAATTCAACCAGTTTGAGCTATCAAATTGAGTTATTATTACAAGATAAACAACAATAGAAGTCCCACTGTTACAGCACATGTCATGAACAACAACACCTTCTCGGCCTTGAAAATAAGACTTATGAAGAGAGCTCTTACAATAAAACCAAATATATGTATGCGAGCACTGGCTCAATAACTTCGTTGATATGCAAGACAACTTATCAACATGTAAAACTTGCAGTGCATGACAAGCCTCCAAAATCCAAATGTTATGGAACCAATTGCTCTATTTTCTAATCTTGCCTGAATATTCATTCTACTAAAAATGTGAATAAAATGAAAATGGATAAAATTTCGACGACACTCACCACGTCCAGTTTTCATCCATAATAGTGGAGCCAAAGATGTTGGTCTACATCTGCATCCAAAATGTTGCACGCACATAAAACAAAAGAATTAGTATTTTGCAGCTTCGTACATCATTAGTAAGCAGAGCAAGAAGTGGACTAAGTATGTCTTCTTCACCAACCAAGGGTACCCCTTATCGTCATGAGAGGTTACCGACTTTGTACATTCCACTCCATGGTTCTTCAAAGCATGAAGGATGGATATTCCATCAGCATGAATAATTGGCAGGAAAGACTTTGCACACTCCATTCCATTGTTCCGCTATACTACTGCAGGATGCTGCTAACGCGACACTACGATCAGAGACCCTTCGACGAAACTGTGTGCGATGCAATAATCGCAAATGGTGGTGTAAGAAAACCGTCAAAAAAGATGCAAAATGTTTGCGATGACAGATGCATCAGACACGGTTCAGATTTTAGTTGCATGTGCGATGCAGGGCATACGGTTCAGTTCAATTAACTGTTTGCGATGAGGGGGAACAAATGAAACGGGCATCCAGATGAAGGTGTGTGCGATATACAACATATGGTTCACTCAGATGAACTGTTTGTGATTAGGCAACACAAAAGAAACGGTCAGCCAGATCAAGGTGTGTGCGATATACGGCATGCGGTTCGCTCGGATGAACTACTTGTGTTGAAACAAGAGAACAAAAACGGTTCAATATAACAAGATGTGTGTGATACGCAGCAAACAGGTCTGTAATCATATGTGCGAAGACCGATAATAACACAGACGGTTGCTGTCAATAAGACGTGTGTATTGTGCGATGGGATTGCATACAGAACAACAACATACACCACACACACACACACACACACACACACACACACACACACACACACACACACACACACACACACACACTTATAAGGACATGGTTGCATAACCAAATTAAACATCCACTTACATAGGTGGCTATTACAACCATGGCATTTGCACACACCAAAGTAAACTATTACATGCATAATTACATAGGTGGCTACTACACACATGACATTAATTTCCACACACCAATAAAGTAAACTATATATTACATGCATGATTAACTAGCATAAACGGTCATCTGATCATCATCTACTTCTT
>LR880972.1:131912121-131927767 GCA_904067115.1 Aegilops sharonensis
CGATCGATGCTGCCTCTGGGATGAACAGTGAGCGTTGCGGGGGGTTGGGATGAACAGTGAGCGGTGGCGTTTGCCTCTGGATGAACAGGACCCCGTGGTGTGTTGGAGGGCTGGATGAACAGTAGACGGTGGAGGGGTGGTTGAACAGGACCCCGTGGTGTGGATGGCTGGATGACCAGTAGACGATGGAGGGGTGGTTGAACAGTAGCCGGTGGAGTAGCGCGCGGTGGAGGCTGGATGAACAGGAGCCCGCGGAGGCTGGAGGAGGTCGATGGTAGCCCGTGTGGAGGCTGGAGGAGGTCGATGGTGGAGATGAACAGTATCCCGTGGAGTCCCGTTTTGCGGTACGCCACACCCCTCCCGATGAACAGGACCCCCGTTTCGACCGTAGCGCTCCAACACAAGTCCGTTTCGTCCGTTTTGCGGTACGCCACACCCCTCCCGATCAACAGGACCCCCGTTTCAACCGTAGAAGGTCCATTTCCTCCATTTTGCGGTACGCACACCCCTCCCGATCAACAGGACCCCGTTCCGAACATGGCCGGTCGAACACAAGGCCGTTTCCTCCGTTCTGCGGTACGCCAGGCCTCGTTTCCATCGCCTGTTCCATCCAAGCCGGTTGGCTCCCACGCGTTCCATTTCCTCCCGATGAACACGACGCATTCCGTTGCCTCCCCATGAACACGACGCATTCCGTTGCCTCCCCATGAACACGACGACGACGCTGTTTCTCCGTTCCGACCCAGCCATGTACACGAGCCCTGGCCGTACGTATGCGCGAGTAGGCGTTCGAGACCCCGCCCGTATGTACACATACGTGGCCGTATTTTCTTTCTTGCACCCTGGCCGCTGTATGTACGCGTACATGCTACGTGCGTGCGTCTACTACGACACGTGCGCGCCTCTACATCGACCAGTATGTACGTACACATTCGCGACCAAGATGACAACGCTACATACGCTTCGACCAGGTGGGTCCCGACTGTCAGGCACTTCCTTGCCTGCGAAGATGTAGCTGGTGGGTCCCAGCAGTCAGGTGGGCGAATCATTTTGTTTTTTTTTGCCCGGACGCACTTCCTTGCGTGCGAAGGTGTAGCTGGTGGGTCCCAGCAGTCAGGGGGCGAATCATTTTTTTTGCCCGGACGCACTTCCTTGCATGCGAAGATGAAGCTGGTGGGTCCCAACAGTCAGGGGGAAATGTTTTTTTCGCGAAATACAGTGGCCCGTCCAGTGGGTCCCAGCTGTCAGGTGGAGGAATCATTATTTTCCGCGTAATAAGGGGGCACTTCCTTGCTGCGGCCGTGGACCCAGCTGTCAGCCTCTCCACGTACAGTCCACGTCCGATGGAAGTCGTTCCTTGGCCATGTTGACCAGGCCGCGTCGAGAGCACCATGGCAGTGGACGACGGCGAGGCCTAGGAAGGGGACGCCGCGGAGCCGGGAAAGACGCGGCAGTGGAAGCCCGCACGGAGAGGAGTACGAGGGTTCACTGGTTCGGCTGCGGTGTGAGGCTGCCGTCGCCGCAGGGCCTGGCCAGCGGTGGGAATAGTAGGGGGCGGTGAGGCCTCCGCGGCAGCACAGCCGGCCACGGGAGGCAGGAGCATGCGACACGACCGGCGCTGCTTTGGGCGGCTGGAGCAAGAAGACCAGAGGTTGAAGAAGCACTACGGCCGTTGGATGGACATCGTACGGTCACTGGAGCTAGAATCGTTCATATTGACTAAGTTGACAAAGCCCTCCGTCCCCGTCAACTTAGTTGGCCCACAAGTCATCCTCCTACTATGGTGGGTCCCAGCAAGCAGGGTGGGTATTCATTTTTTTGTGCGTAATAAGGAGGCACTTCCTTGCATGCGAAGATATAGCTGGTGGGTCCGACATGTCAGCGAGGGGAACGTTTTTTTCACGAAATACAGAGGCCCTTCCGGTGGGTCCCAGCTGACAGGTGGAGGAATCATTATTTGGCGCGTACAGTCCACGGCCGATGGATGTCGTTCGTTGACCACGTTGACCAGGCCGCGCCGAGAGCACCATGGCGGTGGACGACGGCGAGGCCTAGGAAGGGAACGACACGGAGCCGGGGAAGACTCGGCAATGGTTTCCCACGCGATGGGGAGTACGAGGGTTTACTGGTCCAGCTGCCGTCGCCGGAAAATAACAGGAGGTGTGGGTGAGTAGAGGAATGGCCTGGCCAGCAATGAAGTAGGATGGGGCGGTGTGGCCTGTGCAGCAGCACAGCCGGCCACGGGAGGCGGGAGCAGGCAGTCCCACCGGAGCTGGTTTGGGCGGCTGGAGCAAGAAGATCAGACATTGAAGAAGCAGCACGACCGTTGGATTAACATCCAATGGTCACTGCTGCTAGAATCATTTGTGGACTAAGTTGACAAAGCCAAAGTACACGTCAACCTAGTAGACCCACAAGTCAGCCTCCAAATCTGTACCAAACAGCATACAGCCCGAAATTTCTAGCCAGATTCAAATTAATTTTAAATATAAATATACCTTAATTTAAATTCACGAAAATTTACCCGCACAAAAACAATGAAATTTAAAATATCAAAATCTGAAAGAAAATAGTATTTTGGAACTAATTTCCTGTTTGCTGTATTTTTTCATTTTACAGCCCATTTCTTATTACTTATAGCCCATTTCTTATTACTTATAGCCCATTTTTTGGGCAAAATGCATCCCTCCTCGTCTTGAAAGATTTCCGGCCCAGCAGGGTGTAGAAAAGCAAGTAGGCCTATGTTGGTTATTCTGCAAAAAACAAAATAGCTGGCTAGCCATTTTTCAGAAAGGAAAAAAGCAAACTAGTCTGGTCATGTGCTAAACATATGAAATAAAAGCCTAGGCTAGACGGGCCACGGGTCCCGCACAACCCAGTTGATACCCTTCTCCGTCCCGAAAAAACAAAATTACTGCACGCGCTGCTGGGTCCCTACTGTCATCCTCACCATGTACAGTTATCTCCTTATTCCTCTCAGTTGTTGACCATGTTGACAACACCGGAGGGCGGCTCCGCGGTGAGCGAACCAAGGCGGAGGACGATGGTGAGGCCTCGAACGGGAACGAACAGGAGCCGGGGAAGATCACAACCAGCCGTGGGAGGCGGGAGCAGGCGGTCCCGCCGGCGCTGGTTTGGCTTTGGCGGCTCGAGGAAGAAGAGACTGAAGAAACGCGACATACGTTGAATGTCAATCCAATGGTCAAGGTTGGCACAATCGTTTTTTGACTAAGCGGACACCAAGTAGCATACTTTTATATATATAGAAAGAAAACTGCGAGGAAAATGCGTTCGTCTGCCATCCTCCTCACATCGAACGTTCGCCACATAACTGACTAGCACCATTGGTTTTCAACCGAGAGGTCTTGGGTTCGAGTCCGAGGAACTCTCAATTTTGTCCTCCTTCCTTCCTCGCAAAAAAAAGGGAAAGAAAATCAAAGACTTGGGAAGGCGTACAGAACAAGCTAGTGTACCAGTAAGGAGACGTTGCCGAGTTTTAGAAAAAAGAAAGACATGCTCCTGTAGCTGGTTCGAATCCAAACCTAGACTATGACTATATATGGTGCTATGCTACTCTGCAAGTAATGAAACTGACATATCCAATGTTCGCTTCTCCTCTTCTCTACTTACTCTGCCTAGCATCAGAAGCTCTGGCCGCAGCAACCATGTCCGCTGGCTGCTCGTCCACCTACTCTTCAGCAGGCAACAACCAGATTGCTCATCGCAACCCGCTGCTGTTGGTGTGGTGCCACTGCTACAAATCACGCAGAGTCATCCGTCGCGTCTCAACCAAAATCCGCAACCCTGGCCGAGTCTTCTACAAATGCCCGAATCATGGGGTAATAATATGTTTAAGTGTTGTTCTGCTGCTTTCAGTTGCTGATTTTTTTAATAGTTTGGTTGATGATCTTCCAATTTGATTCGTGCAGAAAAGGGAAGATTCGTGTGATTTGTATTTCTGGGAAGTTGCTGATGTGGGTGAGGGAGTCCTGGATTAGGGGGTATCCGGACAACCGGACTATATACATCGTCCGGACTATGGAAGCGTGAAGATACAAGACTCAAGACTTCGTCCCATGTACGGATGGGACTTTCCTTGGCGTGGAAGGCAAGCTTGGCGATCCGGATATTATATTTCCTTCCTTGTAACCGACTCCATGTAAATCCTAGCCCTCTCTGGTGCCTATATAAACCGGAGAGGTTGGTCCTTAGAAGGGCGATCACAATTACAATCATACCATCATAGGCTAGCTTCTAGGGTTTAGCCTCTACGATCTCGTGGTAGATCTACTCTTGTACTACCCATATCTTCAATATTAATCAAGCAGGAAGTAGGGTTTTACCTCCATCGAGAGGGCCCAAATCTGGGTAAACATCTCTGTCCCTTGCTTCCTGTTACCATCAGCCTAGACGCACAGATCGGGACCCCCTACCCGAGATCCGCCGGTTTAGACACCGACATTGGTGCTTTCATTGAGAGTTCCTCTGTGTCGTCGCTACAGGGCTCGATGGCTCCTTCAACCATCGTCAACAACACGATCCCGGGTGAGACCTTTCTCCCCGGACAGATCTTCGTGTTCGGCGGCTTCGCCCTGCGGGCCAATTCACTTGGCCATCTGGAGCAGATCGACAGCTACGCCCCTGGCCACCAGATCAGGACCGGAAACCTAAACTACACGGCGGACGTCCGCGGAGATGGGATCTTCGATGGATTCGGGCCCATGCCAGGAACACCGGACAGTCACGACGAGCACGGCTTAGACCTGCTGTCGGACAAAGCTCGGGGTATACCCCCGCAGTAGCCTCGGACCTAAATCCGGAACAGGCTGCGTTGCCTAAGGACGGAGGGCTGGACCCCACCCCGCAGGTCGCACACTCATCGGTGGTGGAGCCGAACACGGGCCTTACCTCTGTGGTGGCCTGTGACTCCGGACCCCCGGATTTGTATCCGGATGTTGGTTCCGTTCCGTGCACTCCGGAGCCAGTCGAGCCAGGTTGGGCTCCGGTAATGGAGTTCATCGCTGCGGATATCTTTCAGCACTCGCCCTTTGGCGACATGCTGAACTTGTTAAAAACTCTCTCTTTGATAGAAAATTCTAGGCCAAACTATGTCCGGCTCGAGTGGGAAGTAGGCGACGAAGAAATTCATGCCCACCCACCACCTACTTCATAGCCACGGTCGATGATTTAACCGACGTGCCTGACTTCGACTCCGAAGACATCGAAGGTATGGACGACGATGCAGGAGAAGATTCGGAATCTATGGGGCGCTGGACTTCTCCCTCGTCACACGACATATACATGGTGGATACGCCCAAAGAGGACAAAGGCGACAATCCGGACGATAAAACCCCCGGACAAAAGCCAAAGCGACGGCTCTCCAGGCAACTCCAGAAGCGAAGAGCTACTCTTCATCATCGCACCCTTCCAAAGCAACTATCATGCATTGCTTGGAAGAACAGCCTTCGCCCGCTTCAACGCATTGCCGCACTATGGCAACCTTACACTCAAGATGCCCGGCCCAAGGGGCGTCATCACCGTTAGCGGAATCATAGAGCGCTCTTCACGCGCAGAGGAACTCGCGACGGCCCTAGCGGCCGGACTATAAGCGGCCTCCAATATCAGAAAACATGACTCGTCATTAAGACCACCGACACGGTTATACGAGTCCGGTCGCCCGGATAAAATTGAATCAGGGCACCGTATATGCAATCCCATAGCGGACACCAGGGGCTATAGATACTTAATACAGCCCCACACTTGGCTCAACCTTATTGGCACGCCAACATCTTACACTTTTATTATCCATCGCATACTTACATTGTACTCTTCTATGAGTTTTCTTTTTTCACAGAGAACGTTCGCGCGATACCCTTCCAGGATACGGCACAACAGAGACAAAGGCGCAGACGTGCAGCAGGGCCCTGCTCAACATGTTTCTTTTTAGATTAAGCCCCTGTGTAAACCTTTTCTATTGCCTCTTGTTGTCTAACCATCCCATGGGTTCCATACCCACAGAGGATACTGCCGTTATTGGCATTTCGCCACGACAGATTAACGCACGTACCTGGAAACACAGGGTTCATAATGAATGGGCATTCTTGAGCCCATCATCTGTTATAAAGTCCGAATACCTTCGGGAGTGTTCGGCGTCACAAGTTTGGCCTTATATGCATCAGCTCCGAATCATGTCTTTGGTCAAAT
Source organism: Aegilops sharonensis (assembly GCA_904067115.1). Classification (NCBI taxonomy): domain Eukaryota; kingdom Viridiplantae; phylum Streptophyta; class Magnoliopsida; order Poales; family Poaceae; genus Aegilops; species Aegilops sharonensis. The sequence goes on from LR880972.1 coordinate 131,918,326, forward strand.
ATTGGGTTTGCCCGGCTCCTGGGTTTGCCGCCTTACGTTCCGTTATTATCGGCTAAGGTGGCCAAAGGAGAACTACTGCGATTGTGCCCTGGTTATTCCGGACGAGCACCTCAGTAGAGAAAGCCGAAAACTGACTGTCATAATACATCGAGAGACTGTTCAACCACTCGAAGACTTATCGGAATCTTTAGGATCCCTCCGCATTAACGAAGGTCCGTTTCCCGGTCATGTACACACGCGCCCGTATTCGGATGCACGCGAAAGTACCAAGGGCTACATAGTAGCCCCAACATTAGACTCCCATGGCTAAGCGAAAGTGTTACAGCTATATAGTCCGGTTGCCTAGTTCGACGTGCGATCACCTCCTTAATGGACCAAGACGTTGGATCAAGTGTGATTAAACATATTTTTTGCGAACACCCCCGCATTGTCTGCGTGGGGGCTGAAGCCAACGACTTCTAACTTTCGGATTACATATTCATATATATAAACGGCCGCACAGGGGACACAATCATATTTTCAGGCAAACAGTATAAATATTGTCTCATAATCAAAATAAACATTGTTTTTACAATGATTCGATTCATCACTCGAACAAGACATTCTTCGAGCACTGCGCCTCTATTAGGCGGGCACCTTCTGTGACCTGCGCTAAGTAGTACTCGGCCGGATATTGGCCCCTCGCCGGATCTTGGTCGCTATAATGGTGGCCTCCATATCCGTCCAATAGGCTTTAATGCGAGCAAGAGCCATTCGTGCACCCTCTATGCACGCCGACCTCCTCATGGCGTCGATCTGAGGCAAGACCTCAAGGAATTGCTGCACCAAGCCAAAGTAACTGTCCGGCTTAGGCCCTTTCGGTCAAAGATGGCCTATCACAGACCGCATTGCAAGACCGGACAGCCTGTGAAGCTTCGCTACAGCAGCCATCTTGTCACTTAACGGCAGCGGGCGAGTGGGTGCATTGAATTGCGACCAGAAAAGCTTCTCCACCTCCTTATCACCTTGAACCTCGAATAACTTGGCAGCGTCAGCTGTACTCTTCGCCAAATCCACATATGCGTCCGCAGGACTCCAGCGTCCATCCAGGGGAGCGTACTTTGGATCGAAAAACTTCGTCCGCAGCAAGTAGGAATCTCTAGCCACGATATTACTGGCCTGTTGAAGCTCCTCCCGCGCACCCCTGAGATCAGTCCGTATTTCCTTGGTGGCATTGCGTGCCTTGTCCAACTCGAGCAAACTATCCTTATGCTCCTTTTTAAGGAGCTCACACCGGTCAGCGGCATTTTTTAACTCCACAACCATTTCGACTATCTTTTCCTCGCTTCGGCGATGAGCAGCCTGTTCGACTCTCAATTCTTCGGCCACCTTTAAGGCAGCCGCATTGCTCACCGGAGCTTGTTCCTTGGCTTGGACAAGTTCTGCCCTCAGGGCCTCCACGACAGCAGCACCATCTGCAGTCCGAACATATTACATTAATATCATGCCACCTCCATATTTTCCTATACAAAGGAAGGCAGAGCACATACCTTGCGATTTGTCCAGCCGCTCGTTCACCAGCGTGATATCGGCATCAATCGATCCAATCTGCCTGGTTAGTTCGGCAACTTCAACGGACTGGTCGGCGGCCGGACCCGCAGGTACCTGCACGTATTTACAGTGCAATCATTGATTTATGATCCCCCGTTTACCGCCTAGGGCGGGCAACCAGAGTCTCAGGGGCTACTATCTATATGGAGTACATCGAACGCGTGCCTCACAGCCAAAAACTGTGTATTCTTCACTACATACCTCAAAGCCTCTGAGCAGACTTGTAAATGCTTCATTCAAACTGCTTGTAGCGGACGAAATCTTCTTGTAGCGGACGAACTCTGTTGAGAAGGGCTGCTAGCCGGACTGTGAAAGACAAATCCTGGTTATTGATCTAGGAGGAACGCAGTACCTTCGAGTTAAAAATTAACTTACAGCTTGGTGGAGGGCTGGCCCGTTGGTGGGCACAATGCGGTGAGGGTGCTCGTCGGGGCAGAGCCCCCAGGTGTTATCTTTTTCCCTGGTTTGGGCATCTCCGTCTGCGAGTCTTTGGAGGCAGCCCTCTTCTTCCCACGCGGGGAGGAGGCCTTAGCCTCCCCTTCCCGACTATCCTCCTTAGGGGAGGCAACAATTCCCCCGGTTCGGACGCGTAGCGCGTGAAGTTCAGTTTCTTCGTTCTTCCCCCTGTCTTTCCCTGAGGGCATTCTGCTGAGTACCCGGTCAAGCATCTTGGCCATGGTGGGACCAGGCGAGCCTTTGGAAGTGGCGCCGAACACCCGATTCTCTCCGGATTGCTGAGCCATTCCTGGCCACGGATGATTTTTAGAATAAACAATTATGACAAATACAAAATAAGGTGTCCGGTATCAAGTTTACTTACTTGGGTATCTAGGCGATTGCAGCTTAGGCCCGCATCCTCGGTGGTGTCCGGACACTTTACTTTCGGTCCGAAGAATAATTTGCACATCCCTTCGAGCTTCAGGCCGAAAAAGTGCTTGACAGTCCACGGACCCTCTGGATTGAATTCCCACATCCGGAGAGGCCGGCGTTGGCACGACAACATTCGTCGGAATAACATCACTTGCATTATGCTGACAAGGTTAATGTCCCTCCCAAGAAGCTCTCGGATGCGGTTCTGCAGTACTGGAACATCACCAGCGGGCCCCCAATTCCATCCTACGTCGGTCCAAGACGCTAGTTGTGATGGAGGGCCCGAGCGGAACTCGGGGGCGGCCACCCACTTTGTGCCGCTGGGAGCCGTGACATAAAACCACCTCCGTTGCCATACATCAGATACTTCTGGGAAAGAACCCTTTGGCCATGGGGCATCAGCGTTCCTCCTTATTATGGCACCTCCGCACTCCGCGTGTCGCCCTCGATCATCTTCGGCTTCACATTGAAGGTCTTGAGCCATAAGCCGAAGTGTGGGGTGACATGGAGGAAGGCCTCGCACACTATAATGAACGACGATATATGGAGGATAGCATTCGGAGCTAGATCATGAAAATCCAACCCATAATAGAACATGAGCCCCCTCACAAAAGGATCGAGGGTAAGGCCCAAGCCACGGAGGAAGTGAGGGACGAACATGACGCACTCATTGGGCTCCAACATAGGGATGACCTGCCCTGGAGGAGGAAGCCTGTGCTGGATGTCGGCGGTCAGATATCCGACCTCCCTAAGCTTCGCAATGTCCTCCGCTTGAATCGAGGAGGCCACCCACCAGCCTTGAGGGTCGGATCCGGACATATTGAAGGATCTGGGGTGTTGGAGCTTAGATCTCGGGTGTTAGAACTCGAGGTGTGGAAAGGCGCGAGGGAGGTGGAAAAGAGGCATAGGCCTCGGCCCCTTTTATAAAGGGGGTGAATATCAAGAGTCCTTAGGGTGACCGCTTGAGGTTTACCTTACGGCACATGGAGTCATACCAACGGCCGTCGTAGGGCTACGCACGCCCTCATTTATGGAAGAACCCATAATAAGAGGAACACGATATCTGCTTCGACATGACGTGCCAATAAAACAGCCTCGCAACGCGAGTCGAGGTGGGGCGAGAAGCACCGGTTCGTGTTGAACTGGGCCACGATGCGAAGGCACGGTGTACAATGATTGCCAGTGGATCAGATTTATGTCATGTTCCCTACAATGGTATGTGAAGATCATCTTGCAGATCCTGACACGGTTTGAGTGTTCGATAACAAATTTGGAGTATTCGGAGGAGGAACCCGCCATGCAATGCCGAAGACAAGACTGCGCGCCGGACTCATCGTCATTGAAGCCTGGTTCAGGGGCTACTGAGGGAGTCCTGGATTAGGGTGTATCCGGACAGCCGGACTATATACATCGTCCAGACTATGGAAGCGTGAAGATACAAGACTCAAGACTTCGTCCCGTGTCCAGATGGGACTTTCCTTGGCGTGGAAGGCAAGCTTGGCGATCCGGATATTATATTTCCTTCCTTGTAACCGACTCCATGTAAACCCTAGCCCTCTACGGTGCCTATATAAACCGGAGAGGTTGGTCCTTAGAAGGGCGATCACAATTACAATCATACCATCATAGGCTAGCTTCTAGGGTTTAGCCTCTACGATCTCGTGGTAGATCTACTCTTGTACTACCCATATCTTCAATATTAATCAAGCAGGAAGTAGGGTTTTACCTCCATCGAGAGGGCCCAAACCTGGGTAAACATCTGTGTCCCTTGCTTCCTGTTACCATTAGGCTAGACGCACAGATCGGGACCCCCTACCCGAGATCCGCCGGTTTTGACACCGACAGTGGGGGAATGCAACTACGCTGATTATTTGGTTAGCCGAGGAATCCCAATACCAGCAGGTTGGGGTGTTGGACAAGTAACTGAAGGAACGACAGAAGAGGAAGATGCAGAGCAGAAGGTTAAAGATGTAGTTCCTCTGATCATGGCCAAGCAACAGCTGTTGAACGGCCTTGACAGCAATGAGGAGATGAAAGAGCTTGTGAAGATAATGGGAAAAATCGATGTGCTCTGTAGGATGATTGTCTCTTTATTTGCAGTGTATGTAGCACTCGTGATGTATTCAGTGGCTATGATATAAGCACTTTGCTGAAACTAGTAATGAATGAAACCTGTGTAGCAGGCTGGGCGTAGTGTTGTGAACATCTAATGATTTCTATTAATGGAAATCAGGGGGTATCCCCTTTTGCTCATATAAATAAATAAATAGCAGAGGCCCTGTCGGGTCAGCTTTGTTCTCATTCGAAGACGTCGAGCAAATTGCAGTCCAACAACAAACTATGTCACCAAATTCAAGTTTCACAGCCAAATATGAGTACAAGTAAACAACAATGTCATCATGTTTTAGTTGTCATACAATCACCAAACACAAATCGGCATACATAACAAGTGATGTTCTCACAGCAAAATACTAAACAACATGTTCATCAAGTTTCAGTTGTCATAGCAAACACAATTTCACATAGTAGATAAAATACGTCTTCTGACAGGCAAATACGACAAAAGCAATGTAATCATCATCCGCAGCAGTAGTGTCAACATCTTCGCCATGTGTATCAGTCTGAATCGTAATTCCCCATGGTGTCATCTTCTTCTTCGTCCTCAACGTCCTCGAACGTTGGCTTCTTCTTGATCAACTCTTGCATGTCCACAGCACGACAGACAATCTTTTCGCCGGCGTCATTGACGTGATGGTTCTCAAAGATATTAGGAACATCTGTGTTATCTTGTACATCAGGAGTAGTGTAAGCATCATCTTGTTGTGCAACTTCATTAAACGAATTCCTCTGCTCAAACCTTTGCAATACTCTCCAGTCATCGCTACGTGCAAATGTGTCTTCCAAGAAAAATATCTGTGTTGCTTGATTTGCCAAAATAAAAGGCTCGTTAGTCTGGGACGCCGCCTTGACATTGATGGATTTGAAATAATCATCAGCTCTGGGTTTTGCGATCCTGGAAAACAGGTTATACCAACGACAACACAATAGAACCACACACCGATGATCCTCGAAACTGGAGATAAACTGCAACTGAACAATGTCTGTTATGTTAGCATACATTTCAGTTCTCTTTGTCATATGTATCCGTGCTCATGATGGCAATGTTTTGTGTCTTCCTACCTTCGTCTCGTGCAAGGGTGTTGTAGCGCACATCTCCAACAACACAAGATTCATAATGTCTTACCCGAGTATCAGGACCCATTGCTAGTGAGTAAAGGGCATCATCAACTGCCTGCCCATCCTCCCACATCTTCTTAACCTATGCTTAGAAAATAGACAAGCTGATCATCTTATGTACTCAATATATTAAAAAAACTGATAGTGCACTTCAAAAGCTTACATGGTTCTTGAACCATTTCGCAAATCCTGCCATAACCAGTTTGTCAATGTTTCTTGGATTTTGTGGCAGTAACTCCTCTTTGTAGATGCTGCACAACATAGTGATCGCGTTAAACATCTAAATATATAAGAATGTGCTGCAAGTTTAGTAGATTACGATGTATAAGCTGCAGTACTGCACTTACTTGATATAAGGTAGTATCTCAGGACAATTATTCAACACATACCAAACCATTTTGTCCAAATCTTTAGGTTTGTCCTCTTGTCGACTCTTCTCTGCAACTCGAACAGAATAATCGAAAACATTGAGCCCGGGATTGTCTTCACCCACCTCTTTGCTAAGCTGATCAGCTGTTTCAATGTATTTTGCGCAGAATGTCAACGCTTCTGTAGCAATGTAGGCCTCTGCAATGGAACCCTCGGGTCTAGCTCTGTTCCTAACATAGCCCTTGAAAGTGCCTAGCCGCCTTTCAATAGGGTACATCCAGCCATACTATACTGGACCTCTAAGTAGTGCCTCATCAGGTAGATGAACAGCCAAATGCACCATCACATCAAAGAAGGCTGGAGGATATATCTTTCAAGGTCGCATAGGATAGTTGGTATCTTGTCTCTAAGATGATCCAAAGCATCTATCCTGATATTTCTACTGCAGAGTTCCCTGAAGAATTGTCCCAACTCTGCAACTGCTCTGTATAAGTCAGGGCGGCCCAATCCTCTAAGGATAACAGGTAAAACCCTTTGAAGTAGGACGTGGCAGTCATGAGTTTTCAACCCTTGTACCTTGTTTCCATCTGCACTGACTCTCCTTTCAGGGTTGGAAGCAAATCCATGTGGGAATCTCACACGTGTCAGGACCTCGCATAATTCTTTTCTTTTTACCTTGTCCAAGACGTACACAGCTGGTGCCATATCCCGTGGTTTACCTTCATCTTGCACCTGCAAATCCTTTCTGATACCTAGGTGTGTCAAATCAATCCTAGATTTTAAGGTATCTTTCGTCTTGCCTTCAATGTTAAGAAGTGTGCCGATAATGCTGTCACATATATTTTTCTCGATGTGCATCACATCAAGATTATGCCGCAGATCCAAATCTTTCCAATACTCCAAGTCCCATAAAGTGGACCTGCGAGTAAACAATAATCTCTCTTCTACCATGCCACGCTTCCTTTTCCCGCTACCATTACCAGGATGGTTTCCTGGTGTAATATGCCTGACCTTCTCTAATTCCACTTGCAACTCATCGGCGGTGAGCCTCTTTGGCGCATCACGGTTTTCATGCTTTGCATTGAACACATGTCTTCGGTATTTTCTAGGATGCAGCTTGTCCTTGGGAAGGAAACGACGATGTCCAATGTAATAGATCTTGCTAAGTATTGCGTATGACAGCGGATTCCTGTCACAGCGAACACATGAATTCTAACCATGTGTCGTTCGCCCTGACATAGTGCCCAAAGCCAAATAATCATGGATGCACCAAATTACAACAGCACGCAGAAAGAAATCAGCTGGTAGGCTGCTATATAGGTCTCGAGTAAGAACACCCTTCCATAGCTGTTGAAGTTCCTCCACAAGAGGCTCTATGAACAAATCAAAATCCTTTCCAGGACTTTTTGGACCTGGGATGAGCAAGGCCATCATGTAGTTTGATTCTTTGGTGCAGACATTTGGAGGCATGTTGTAAGGGATAACAAGCACTGGCCACATGCTATATGTGGCGCTCTGGTGGCCAAATGGGTTAGATCCATCTGAAACTAAGCCAAGTCTAATGTTTCTCGGGCCAGCAGCAAACTCTTTGTGTTTATCATTGAAGCTTTTCCAGTCACTACCATGAGATGGATGGCTCACTACATTCTGATCTCTGTACTCCTGGTTCCTAGAATGCCACAGTACATCCTCTCTTGTTTCAGCATCATGAAGCAACCTCTGCAATCTTGGTGTAATTGGAAAATGTCTCAGAACATTATGAGGAATCCTCTTCACAACATCGCCATCTTTCCATCTTGATGATTTGCATTTCGGGCATTCACTTAAGTTGGCATAATCTTCCCGGAACAGAACACAATTATTCTTACAAACATGGATCATATCATATCCAATTCCAACTGCACGAAGGAAATTCTTCATTTTACTATAGGTGTGTGGCAGCTCAGATGCATAAGCAGCTAACATCGCATCGAATGATTTGTTGGTCATCCACTCAGATGTCTTCACCTAAAGAAAGGTGACCATAGCTGAGAATACTGACAGCTTATTTCCTGGGGTGATAGCAACGTTGCATTGTTCCAACATGCGGTCCCACTGTTTTTCTTCTACAGGTGAAAGTTCACGGAATGCACAAGCATTTCGTAGCATTGTTTCAATGTTGGTAAAACTCACTGGCTCCGCCACCACCAGCACCTCCTCCTCTTCCACCTGAGCATCAGGCAGATCAAGATGGTGATCAGCTGCTTCCACGTAGTCAATAACATTGACGTTCACAGCTTCACCATGATGAACCCACCTAGTATATGTGACAGAAATCCCATACAAGTGTAGATGATTTTGCACAGTTGACTTGGGTCTTGTAACTGCATTCATACAACTGCTACACGGGCAGAGCACATCTGATTTCGGACCACCGTACTCAGCTCTGATAAAGTTTATGAAGTTTTCAACCCCCTCGATATATGGAGCGGAGAATCTTCGAGCAGAAGTTATCCAAGTCCTGTCCATCTGTTAGACATACAAATTAGTTCTTCTACTAGATATTACAGGAAAAACATATATGCTTTTTTATGAAGTCCAGAAAAAAATACCTAGGTCGATGTCTAAAGCTATGGCAAGATATTTGGACGAGCAGATCTAACTAACGAAATATATGTAAAGCTAATTCAGCAAACAGATTTTAGTGCTAAATTATGGCAGGCTGTTTCAGCAGTCAATGAGGCCGAGCACACAACCATCAAACTATTGAAGGCCATCGCAGCAACAAAGATCGAGTATAAAACAGTGTAGAGCTATTTCACCTAACAGATTGGCTACTAGACCATGGCAATCTACGTCACAATAAATATATGGCAGGATATTTTAGCAACTAATCGGCCTTGGCATGCCATCTCAGCTAAGCAGATTGAGTGCAGAACAGGGCAAGGAAGCTTCTTAAGCAGAGCATATTGACAGTAAAATACTTCGGCAAACAGTGAGATTAACAGCGTCTATCAGCTAACATTCAGCGCTACACCGACATGAACGGGGCCTCAGTCTTGAATGCGCGTACCGTGGGAGAAGCTGACCGCCGTGCGTCTCCATACGGACGTCGCCAGCGGTGGCGGCACTGACCGTCGTGCGCCTCCACAAGAACGTAGCCAGAGGTGGCGGCGCGGCTAGAGGACGACAATCTACGAGAGCGTACTGTGGGAGCGAGAGGATCGGCGTGCGTCCCCTCGACGAACCGCGGCGCCGACATATCGGCGTGGCAGGGAGGGCGGCTTTGGCGGAGTGAATGGAGTGGAGGGGGACGGGGGGAGGGGGGTTTGGGTAATATTTGGCCGAAGGGTGGTTGAATCAGATTTGGGGGGAATTTTTGTGTGTGTGTGTGGGG